>JACCHV010002875.1:1248737-2497475 GCA_018907245.1 Eupristina koningsbergeri | reverse complement strand
AAATTGGCGAAATGTCAACGTAAAAAAAAAAGAAGAAAATAAGAGAAAGTGAAAAATGGAGAAGGAAAAGGATAAAATAGGTTTGGATAGGTATAGAAAGATGGAATTGTGAGTCGTAAAAGGAAATTAATTGGGATTAGTATTCATACAATATGATAATTTCACTAATTGGATGTCATATATAGCGGGTTGCAATTTATCTAAATTATCACCTACTTAATTAATTTTTTCTAAGCTCACAATTTGGTCAGTATTCCGTGATATAATATTCTTCTTTCTCTTCTTATTTTTATTTTTTTTATTGTAGAGAATATTTGAATGGTATAAAAAATGCTTTAGATCCTTATTTCAATCATGTTTAGGCTACAGTAGAATTATGTTCATGTCATTTTATCAGTGTCATTGTATTATTTAATTTTATAAGACAATACTATTAAATTTGTATTATACTAAAAGAAAGTGTATTGTTAATCGAGTTTTTCTGCATATATTTCTTTCTTTAAGAGTTTTTTTCATTTACATAAATATTTAATTAAGATTAATAAAAAACTAGATAGTCAATATTTATATTAAAGGGAAAATTATTATTTTACGACTTTTAAATATTTTCTTTAAAAAAATTATAATTTATATATGTGAAAAAAAATATAATAATATTATAGAATCTAAAATTAATCTTATTCAAAAAATGATTTTTTTCTCAAAAATAATTCGGTGTATAACACATTTTGATGTTTTTACGTTTTTGTTATAATTGAGTAAACTTGTTATCTCTTGCACTACTGAGATTAACTAATGGAGCTCATTATGTATTCGAAAAAGAAAGAAAGAGGAGTTACTTCCAGGTGAATTGATATATAAATGAAAGACATAATGCGAGATATTTAAAAATTATTATTTATTTATCGTATATCTAATCATTTAACATGTTCACTTATGTAAATGAATAATGTAGCATTTTTACGTAGATTTATAATAAAGAGTAATTAAATAAATACTCTAAAAGTAAATAATAATTTGATATCAATGAATCTTTTTCGTTAAATATTATAGATTAATAGCACCAAATATATTAGGTCTACAATTTTTTTTCTCTTCAATTTGTACAGATTATCTATTAAAAGACACTAGAGAATGTTGAGCAATAGTATATTATTATAAAAAAAAATAAATTAATTAAAAATATTTTTATAATAATAGAGTAAATAAATGTCTAATTATAATAAAAACATATTTGGTAGATAAAGTTCGAATAATTATTTCCATTAACATACTTCATTTGTATTTAATTTCAATAATATTTATTATAATTTGTAATATTAGAAGATGAAAATTTTTATTTTTACCATTGCTACAATTGACAAAGTTTAAATATTAGTTTGAATACAAATTTCTAGTTTCTATTGTGCAGTATCAGGTTGCTAATACAAAGCAGAAGAGTAGTGATGATGAAGACGATTATAAGTCTTCATTAAAATTAATTACAGAAGTTATTGAATTTTCGTCGTGCATCAAACCAACTGCTATGAAAGTTCACGTCTTATACAGGGAATTCGAAGCACGCTTTGTTAAAATCTGGAGTTTCACCGTACAATTGATAATGAAACGTGCTCACAGAATTTGTTATCTAGACATGGATTCTTGTATATTGGAATAGTAAAAGTTTATAATCTAATTGTTTACCTTTGCAAAAGAAACTAGAAGGAAAAAAGACAGATATAAAGCAAAAGAGACCAAATTAGTGTGAGTAATAGAATAAGAGATATTCTGAAACAAATACAACAAAACAAAGAGCAAAAAGACATGAATAAATAAAGGTAATGAGGTAGAGAAATAAACAAAGAAAAGGAAAGAAAGTAATAGGTATGTAAAAGATAAATTGGTAAAAGATATCGAAACTCAACGAAAGAAATATAAATAATGAATGAAAGAAACAATAAAATTCATAAGAGAGTAAAAAAGAGGGGACAAAGTAATTAGTTATATTAAGCTTAGGTCGTTGATTAAGTGAATAAATTAAGAGAAGAAAAGTAGGAAATATTTCTGTAAAGATAGTTTTGCGCAGTAAATACAAATTTTTATACTTAACCGAAGAAAACAAATAAATAATTCGTGCAGAGGACATTTTCATTCAGTTTGGCCCACCTTTCTCTGGTATATAAGCTCATGGTCTACACTTTCTCATTTTTCCTCGGTATTTTCTTGCTCATTTTCTTTTTCTGTTTTTGTTCATTTCTCGTTATTTCTACCTTGGTAGAGACAAAACCATACGCCCTTTCTAACTTTCTTCTATTTAACAATCATCGTTCTTAGTTTGTACAAACAGCATCGTTTCTTGATTTACATCTTAACTTGATTATAGTGCAACAATGTATTTTTTGTGTGAAATTTTATTTTAATTTTTTTAATATTTTGTTTAGTCATATAGATTTTTTTCTACACTATTATTCATATAAATATTGCATTGATTTTTCAAAAAGGATTTTTTAAATACAAATAATAAAAAATCTATTAGTTTATAGAACATAATAATCATAAGTTAATATTGTACATTCAGTTACAGAGTGGATGGTTAATAAATTTATGTATGAATAATAGAATTACGATTAATTTAAAGTAATATATATAACGAAAATAAATAACATTATTTATCTAAAAGACAAGATTGTTTATTTAATAGAAAAAAATGAGATTGTTTATTAAGAGATTTTACCATTCATGATATAGTTTTTTCTTTGCGAACTACACGTAATAAATAATGACTTAAAAAATATTAACGGTAATACTAATGGGTTATTTTAAATTAACGTATTATTTCTATTAAAATCAAAAAGAATTAAAAAAAAATTCGATATAAAGCTTTTTCAAACAATGCTGACACTAGATATTTTATTTTTATTATGTCGTGCCTTAAAAATCCACTATCACTTATAATAAAATATTATTATTCTTTAAAACCTCTTAAATAAGGATTTTCATAGGAATTATCATTTTCAAAATATAGTGTCATCAATTAAATTCATCTCATCCGCTTTTATAATTCATTTAATTATAACAAGCCCTATTATCTTTCATATCTACTCGGATACCGTACAATTTCTACATGGTGTTTCGCTTCAATATAATTTCAAAGGTAAAAACAAATTTTTTGTAAAAAAATTTACAGTATATTAAATTTATTTTACTTAAAATAGTTTATTATTTGTATTGTGTAAAATTCAGTTAAATAAGAATATACATGTATTTTTTTCTATTTACGAATATATTGAAGATAACAATTACTTTATTAAAAATTTCTAAAAATAAATTCTTCTTTTTCTAATTATTATTATATAATAATAATAATAAAATATATTATAATATATTAATCAAGTATCACTATTCTAGTAGAAATAGACGTGAATAATATATTTTTTTATGGTAGAATAGTGATAGTTATGCGATAGTTGATTATTATATTATTATTCTTTAAGGATAGTTATGTTTCAATTTTTTATCAAAATGTCTTTATATAATTATATATAATTAAATATTATATTATATGATGTGAGAGGCTATTGGTATTCTAAATATTTCTCGATAATAAATAAAAAAATATTGAAAAAAAAATTGAACTGCGTAATTTTTAGGTAAAATACAAAACTTAAAACATTAATTAATATTGCTTACACTTAAATTCTAGTATTATTTGTAAATAAATTACTAATATAAAAAATAATTTTTTTGTAATTTTGAATCAAGTCAATTTTTACAAAATTGATTGCTAATAAAAATTATCCTATGATGTTATTATTTATTTCTTAAACTGTAATTTTCTTACATTTAATCTTGCTTAATGAAGGTGAGGATATCCCTTAAAGACTCAATATTACAATATTTAATGTTTAATATACAATTAATAATTGAATGCATAATTAAATTATGTTATATATAAATTAAATAATTGAATATGTATGAATTTGAAATGTATAATAAAAGCAGTCTAAAATTTTAATTTTTATAACAGTTTAAAAACTTGAATGATAATTCTATAATTTAAACGTCAGATAGTAATATTCGAATAATATGTAAAAATTATTTCTGGAATAAAAAAAGGTTATATGTTAAACCGAATATCAGTAACTACTTTTCGATTAACTTTTTATATTCTATAAAGGTTTACTTCTAATAAATAAAATAGAGATGCAGTTTGCATACAAAAGTATTTAATTATACTATAATTTAAATTTAATTACCATAAATTAAGTAAGATTTTGTTTGAAAGAAATTATAAAATTTCTGAAATTTAACAAAAAGGTTCTCTTTGACATATATATTCTGAAAATATTTAATATCGAATTTATAATTAATAGCATTTTGAATAATATTTTTAATAAATAGTAAAAAAAATAATATAATCTTACCCAATGTTTTAAGTAATAATAATTATTAAGAATAATAGAAATAATTATACAAATGAATTGCAATTGATAATAATATTTAATTATTTATATTAGCATATTATTTAATTACAATATTCGTTGAATATTGAAGTTTGATTAGATCAATACATTTTTTATATGCTTTCTAAAGTATATTTTACATACAAATTATAATCACGATTAAACTACTTTATATTTTTATTTATACAAGTTTTTATTCAAGATATGATTATCATATTTGTTAAAAATAAATTAAATTATTACATTTATATTTTGATAATAAATTTTTAAAAGTACTAATTTAAATGATAAATTCATTTTTTTATTTAATTTTTCTTTACATTATGTAATAAAAAAAAATTAATCGTCTTTTTTTGACATTTAATCAGTTCTTTATTTATTTAATAAAATATTATTTTTACAATCCCCAAACTATAAGTTATAAAATGTCAATATTATTATTAAATTTATATATTTTTTTGAAATGATCTTTAACGAAAAATTTTAATTAATTTTGGAAAAATGATAAATTATTTAATTATTATTTTTTAATTAATATTAAAAAATTTCCATATTTTACATTGAAAATTGATTTTAATTTTTGCTGATGGACAGTAAAATTATAAATATAAGGAATTAGATCGATGTACTAAAATATTTTAGGCATTTAAATAATAATGAGAATATTTTTTTTCGATGTTTTTATTTCAAACTTTATAAGTAGAGCTGTTGATGATGTTCGATACGTCAATCGTAAAATTTCTAAAATGAGTCTGCTGAAAACACTTGTATGTATCAATATAAGAAAAAGTGTATATCATTAATATTTTAAAAGAAAATTGAAAGCAATATTTGTTAAGCAAAAGAATATTTGATATGATAATGAATGGATTTGTAAGATTTATAATATTATTGTTAAGAATAAAAAAAAACTTGTAAATTTAAATATTGATTTCGATAAAAATAAGTTTGTACAATATTTTTTTTTATACAAACAAGTAAAGAATTTGTTATTTATTATATATTGTAAATTACTGTGCATATACAGAAATGTCAAAAATTAAAAGTGTAAAGACAAAAATAGAAAAAATTCTCACTAAAAATGCTCACTATTGCTTTATTAAATAAATATAATTTATAAATCAAAACTTCAACTAGTGAAAACAGTGTCAAAAAAAAGAATAAGATAAAGAAACGCTGATCCAATAAAGTAATTGTTTAATTTTAACTTTAAATAAGGCAAAGACTAATGAAATTTTATGTTAATTGGAAATAAACGGATGAAAAGAAAATGATAATGAAACGATTATTTAGGGCTTGTTAAATAGTCACACAAATTGCACATTTAATACTTTTATATTTGCAGATTTAAAGTAAAATTATTTTGTAAATATATCAAATATTCTCATTAAATTTTGTTTAAATTAAAAAAAATTCTAATTTATTTAAAAATAAAATTAATAAAATTGATAATAAAAAATTATATGCAAATCAGTTATATCAAAATAAAATTCGGAACAATAGGAATCAATCAAGATAATCAAAAAGTATTTCGAGATCTTCAAAATAATTTTAAGTAACAAATTGTTCTTTAGATTGAATTAAATAAATTTTTAATTATAATCACATTGATTAAACTTTATAATTAAAATTACTGTTGTTAAGTCCTATTTTTTTTTTTTTTTTAATCATTCTAAATAAAGGGGATTCCTTTACGAATTATATTACGAATACTTCTATCAGAAGCAAGAAGAGAAGAGGAAGCTTAAAAATAAAGGATAGACGAAGAAAGATGATCCTTTTCAGCTAAAGCTAGATCAAAATGAAAAGAAATGTCTCTTTCGTAGATCATCTGACATCTGCATTACCTGTGCTGAGCTTAGAGGAATATGTGGTAGGTATACAGTAACATGGACGATAAATTGACGAAATGCAAAGGTAGAAAAGGAAAGAACACAGTATATATATATACGAGGGGGAAAATGCGTATAGTGGATTGAAAAGGTAACTGAAAGTCGAAATCGGATCGAGAAGCATCGAGGGTGGCATATAAGTGGATGCTGTGAAGAAACTTTTAAAGTTAGTTGTTCGGACTTGTTATGATAAATGCATAAGAAGGTGCTCGTAGCCTTTTTGGGTTGGGGCATGAAGTTATATGCTTGATTGAATATGTAAATCCTTGCCTACTTACATGGAAAGAAGCGGAGACTCCTGCGAGGACGAGGATGAGGGTGAAACGAAGGGGTGATCTCCAAGGAGTAAGGGAACGAGCCAACAATTCTCGCGAGGGTTCTCAAGGAGAATTAAGACACGTGCCCCAAAAGTAGAACTGGACAAACCAGTGATAAAAAAAAAAAAAACGGAGGGCGACGACTCAGGAATAAAATATATATCGCCCTGATTTTCTTTTTTATTTCTTTTCACCTCTAATGCTTCCTGTCGATTTCAAAAGAATCGATGTTTTCTTTTCCTTGGATAAATCTCTTTGTATATTTTTGTTTATCAGCCTGCGGAAAACTTAATTTATTTTCGCCGTGTTTACATTTAACTTGTTGTTTTCTATAATTTTTTTCTTTCGTTGATTTTCTCTTATATATTTTCTCTTATATATATATATATGATATCTCGTGCATTGACTTTTTTATACTGCTCTGTATTTTTATGGTTTTATCCTCAATATTTATTTTTTTTCAAACCATAGTTGAAAAAGAAAAAATCTGTAAACTTTTCAAGGAATCTTTATTTCTTTACATACTTTTTGTTTTATTTTAAACTAAAAAATTATGGAGAAATAAAATGGAAAATTTGTATTTTTTGTTTCTAAATCATTAAAATACTCAACTGAAATTTTTTATTTTTATAAATGCTAAATTTTTCCAATTTTTTCTTTGTCATCTGTTTTAAGTATTAAATTTGATTTTAATTTTTCACGCTTATTTTACTTTTTGTATCTTTTTGATTTTTAAGAAAATATTTTTTTCAGTATTTATTTATTTATGTATCAATTGTATTTTTATTATTATTTTTATAGGTATGTTTGCATATTTTAAAACAGATTCATATTGTTTATAAATAAACATTAAATTAGTGCTTTATAAATTTTTTTAAAAAAATGATATATTTAAAAGGAATGTAATTTTTTAGAACAAATTCGTATAAAAATTTGATAGTTAAAATTTTTCATATTGTACTTACATTAATATATATTTTTGTGAAGTTATAAATAATATTTAAAGTGTTAAAAAGTATTAATTTGATTGATATCTATCCTAGAGGTATGCAGAAATAGAATTTTTTGCAACTGTAAACAAATTTTATATTATATATACATATATCGGAAATTTTACGCAAAATCGGTGCAGACTTTACGAAACTACTTTTAAAGAAATTTAAAATTTCTAGTAAGATAGATAGAGATATACCTACAATATTATAATGTGTTATAGTAGCATTTTATAGATGTAAAGAGGATTACTTTAAGAACTTTTCTCTAAGGCTTTAAAAACTTTTTATGCATCAAAAAAAGATTTTTGATATTTTACATTCTGAAAAATTAAATATTTATAAAAAATTTATAATATAATAAAACATTTTATTTATTGGTTCGTTTTGAAAAATCCGTTTGACACTGAATTGAAACAGTCATTTTTGTAATCCTGTTTAAGGTGTACTGATCTTAAAAAATGCGGATTGGCCAATTATTAATTTCTTGATTCAGGTATAATTTATAAATAATTGTACGAGCTCAATTAAAATGCAATTTCATCGATCGTTTATAGCGAATGTTTATCATAACCAAAAACACAAATACAAAATCGATTCAAATGGAAATTTTTCTCTTGGCAGTGTACACTTGCAAGATGCGAATTGGAAACGATTTATTAATTAGTATTTGGGTCCAAGAATGCATTTTTTCGCATTCGAGAGGTATGCAAACAGTGTAAAAATCGTCGGATGATGAATTCTTCGGGGAGGAAAGGTCGATTAATTAAGGTAATTCTTTCGGTTCAATTGTAGGTGGATCGATTACCTAACCATTACACCAATAATTTACATATTGCTTTGACACTGTTAAAGCCGCACTCGAGAGAGCTTCCGAGGCTTCGCTACGCTTGTAACTCCCTTTTCTTCCCATTGGAACCTCCAATATTACGCGTTTTAGAGGAAAGCGATAATCCATAAGTCCGGAGCTCCATGAACTCGAGAAAGCGAGCCGACCTAAAGTCTCGTTCATATTCGCGAGTTGGTGATTGCATCGACCCCTGCATATATTATCCGATTAGTCGGGGTGGTGCTCGCGAACAAGTTAAGGTCGTCTTCGTATAGGGCAGCCGAGGATGATTCGGCCTGTTACCCGAATAAATTTTACCTCCTCCTCCCCCCCCCCGTACAAACCCGGAGCAGCAACTCCAGAGGATAGTTGGTCTCGAGCACAAAGGCCGCCTGTAAGAGTTTAAACCCATTTACCATCAATTCGCGCAATATTACAATTGTGTCTATAGGCTTTCGTTCCTTTTCATGCTTTATTTGAGCATTACTTCCCCCACGTAATTATATTATATGAAGTACTCTGACTTTATTAAAAAATTGGGTTGCACAATTATTTTAATTATTTTCATACGAATTAACGCATCTCGACACGATATAACATGTACGCCTCTGACGAAAAACATTTCATTTTTCTCCAATAATTACTCCGACTAATTGGTGACGCCATTAAACTATAAATTTACGTATGGATGCCTTTACTCTGAATTAAATAATACCTATTTGTATTCAATCAAAAACTATTTTGGTAGAATAAAGATTTAGAATAGATGGCATTGAAGTACAAAAGTTATTTATGCACTAAAATTTATTCTTAAAATCAGATATTCAACATTATCATTATTAAATTAAGATCAATGCTATCTTCTAAATAATTAACAATATTTTCTGGTTGAACAATTACATACTAGGCTGATTCTTTTTTATTATTGATATTAAATTTAATGGATTAATTAATAGTAAACTTTAATAAATAAATAAATAAAATAATCTCAACATTTTTGGAACTTTCAGCTGTTTTATTTTAAATTTCATTATACATTTGGAAGATTTAATCTACAACTACCAAGACAAAACCCAATAGTGAAATCATCAAGTTCATTATAAACGTAGACGAATACAAAATTAATTTAGACAACCGAACGTATTACAAACGTAATCGAGACCAACCATTCAACTTTAATATCAATATCTTTATAATCGAAAATATTAGACTCGAATGCAATTTTGCAAAATGCATAATTGAATTGAAGTTATGTATGTACGTGAAAGTGTTGTTCGAGTAGATCAATTTTAAAAAAGTTTTAGTAAAACTTGTACAATTGGAAACTTTTGAAGTTTTATTTGAGATAATTATTTTTAATGATAAAAAAAATTTTAAAAAATCACAATTTTTTTAGTACTAATAAAAAGTTCATTTTTTTATTTTAAACTTAAACCCTATTTATTGTAATAATAAACTTATATATATATATATAACCATCTTATTAAAAACTTTTTTTAGTTTATAAAACAATATTAAACATGGCATGATAATTATTGAATAATGTTCTAATATAATAATATTATATAAGTAATTTAGTAAAAGACAATAAATTCAACAAGTTAATATTATTACTTTAATATTTTTATAGAATAAAATACGTAATATATGTTTAGTTATAGATTTATTTTTAATTTGGTAAAATTTTAATTTATCGTAAGAGTGCTGAATAAAATCTTAAAAAATATTTTTTTATATCAATTATAAATTTTTTCCTAATTTAAATTCAAGATCTAGACTTTGAAAAGTGCCTGGGAGGGGAGGGGGCGTCAGAGTCTGGATTCGGACGCCGTGACCGCCCTCAGAAGAAGGGTGGTTTTTACCGATCGGCCTACGCTGACGATGACGACAACCAGGACGATTTGGTCAAAGTTGCCCAAGGGCATATGTGTACATCGACTTGTCGGAGTGGTGAAAATAAGAGAAAACGATTTGTGGTATAATGGTCAGGTCGAAGAGAGAGATGGTCGGTACTCTGGCCGTGATCACTTCCTGATACTTAGTAGTCTCTGCTGGCAGTTTTCGGGGCTTTTACATGACCGGTCAAACTCCGGCGCGCCAATCGGAGACGTCGGCGTCCTGTAGAAAAGAAGCCCGATTATCCGTTAGGAAAAGCTCGATTGTCCAGCAGGAAAAACCCGATTGTCCGGCAGGAAAAACCCGCTGTCCAAATGGCGCGAACTGGCGCGTCGCGGCCTGCATCGACGCCTGCGTACGCGAGCAAGAGCGTATGCCCCTTGCGCGCCACAACTTTTATTATTTTTCATTTTTTTAATTAAGATTTACGTTTTTATTTATTGAATGCTAATTATTTATAAGTTCAAGTCTCATCTTTTAAGTTTACTTCTTAAATATTTTCAGTATAATCGTTATGTATATATTATGTGTATAATCTATGATAAGAAAAAAAAACTTCAATATATTTTTTATTAGTATGGGTGCAAGAATTACAATATTATTTTTGAAAATTAAAATTTAATTTAAAAAAAAATTCATTAAAGAATAAATAGATTCTAAATTAAATGAAAAAGTAAGAATATGTAACATAATTATATTTTTATGGTAAATTATCGTACTTTTTTCGCCTTTAAAAATATTTCATTATCAATCATGTAACAGACTTTATTATCAATATTAAGCTTTGTATCACAAAATTTTTATTTTATTCGAGGAAATTATAAGTATAAAATGTTTAATTAAATGTAACACTGCCGTGATTATTGTTATAAAATCGTTTTTTGAAGTTGATTGTCGAGATGATCGAAAGATTTGTCTTCAAGTGGTCATGAATTTCAATGTAAATGCTTTAAGAGATACGATCTTTAATAAATATAAATATGTTAAAAATTTTAATTTTTAAACAAATATTTTAAATTTATAATATCATTTATTTATTTTGCATTAAGTTTAGAATTTTCTTTTTATATTGAACAAATTTTATGTGCCTGAATAAGAGATTGACAAGTATATTATGGTTACTCCAATAAAGTAGATATTTCATAAATTTTTTAGTATATAAAATTTAATACATATATTTCTATACATTTTTCAATATTACATATAAATATTTTTAAATTATATAAATAATTTATATATAGAAAATATTAAAGATTGTATTATATATTATTGATATATTATGTTTAAGAAAAAATTTAATAATAAATGACAAAAGATTAATAAAACAATTTATGTGAGTATGAATGTTATAGTTGACCTTGTAATTTACATGATTAAGAAAATGTATGATTGAAATTCAACAACTTAAATTACTATTCATACTTCAGTTACTTTTTTGAATAATTTTTTTAAATTGTTTTTAGATATCTTATTTAAGTTAATATAATTAAATTATAATATTATGTATAGGAATATTATAATTTATGGAAATTATTCAAATAATTTACACGTTGAAAATGTAAATTTAAAGCTATGAGACGAAATTTAATTTTTTTATCAATTTAAAAGCGGTTCAAAATTATTAAATGAATTATAATTTTATTATTTCAATATAAATTTTTTTAATAAATATGAAATGTACATTTTCTAAATAGTGATATGAAAAATTCTGTAAATACAAAGCAATTAATAATATTGAGTTATAATGAACATTAGTTGTTGAGTAGGATTTTTTATAAAAGCTAATAAATTAATTATAATGCACAATTTTAGTTAAATATATTAAACATTTAGGAAACCATTGTTGCTTTTTATATTTTAGTAGCAATAAATAATATATTGTAGTGTAGTAACATATTAATATGTAATTAAAAATATAAGAGGTATTTGAATGAATAGAATGTAATGGAATATTAAATGAAATGGATATTGCGAAATTGCAATACAGTACTGTTTTAAAAGATAAAATTTATCTATAAAAATAAAAATGATGGTTAAATTTAGGAATATAGTTCTGCTCGCTTTTATCCTCAGATTTATAGGGAAAAACAGTGATTGCGAATTCGACTGAAATAAATATGACTGCTCGAATTTACGCAAGTAATAGATATGCAAGAAACTTATACGCGTAAAAAGTATAAGCGAGATAAATAATTTGATTGTACATTTGAATTATGTTTTATAACGGGATCCACTGTACTTGATTCGCAAATTTATTATGTACTTCAGTAGATCAAAATATATTTATACTATTTCGTTATCAACAAGCGGAATTAACATACAACAGTTAGTTTGGATCAAAATAATTAAGAACACATATGGATTGCAATAACAATTTACGATAGTATTGATAGTGTATATAGTGTACATTATACCATGCGTGTAATATAAAATGGTATGGGAATATAACATAAATGCAATAAACGGATTTGTATTATGTTCTATACATTTTTTTTAATTTAGAAAGTAATAATTACAAATTTTATATTTATTGAAGATACATTGCTTTTCAAATGTACTTTTATTTGATAAAAAATGTTAATTTCAATTATTAATACGTTGCTATGTTAAAGGTTTAATCGACCATTTGACATTTATAATATATTATTCATTTCTATATATTTTTGTAATTTTTCTTTTATTTGTGTTTAAATAATACTGCATAGTATATTACATTTAGATTCCATTTTTTATTATTGAAACATAATTCTATACTATTGTGTTCAATCACCATTTATTTCGGGTTTTCCACTAACTTGCACCGAAAAATTCTACGTGTTGAAAGCAAATGGGGGAAACCGAAAAGTAACAGAGAAATAACTAAAGGTGAAAAAGTAGACAGTTTAATTTTGTCAGCAGAGGCATTAAGACGAAATTCAATTGATTTCAATCTTTTTCTTTCATCTGTATTTTGTAATATTCAATCAAAGAAAAAGTCAAAGAACACTATTTTTTAAATAGTTACTCTAATAAACAGTTGAAATAACAGACATTTTTCCAATAGATTTTTACATATATTATACAGTTTTTGCGTAAATGTATAATATGTGTAAATATAAATATCTAAATATAAATAGATAAATAATTATATAAAAAAAGGATTGTTAAATAAAAATTTATTTTCAATAATGATGTATCTATATTCATAATTGCTTTACAAAATTAAATTGCATATGTATAGTGCAATATAGAAAAACTTTTTTTATGCTTTATGGATGCGAAAATTATTATGATTATCAAACAAAAAATAAGTATAAGTGATTTTTTTTATCAGTGAAAAAAAATAATTTGAATACACTTGAAATTGTAACAATTATTATGTAAATAAAATTGATGAAAAGTTTTAGCATAAAAAAATCAAAAGACAATTTTCATCGCATTTTCCCGTTAAAAAAACTTTCAATACCCAAAAAAAGGATATTTATGTAATTTTAATTAAAGCATTAAAAAAAATTTTTAACATCACTTTCATATTTTTGTTATATTTTGTTACGTATTTAAATATCGTGAATATGTATATATATATTTATGTATTATTTATTTTACCGCTGGGTTACTATTCCACCGTAGCTGAGTCGGTCAAAACGTCTCAGCCTTTGTGAGGATCGGGTTACTTCAAGGAATGATACGATGATTAATATTCACGACTTTACGTTTATTTCATATAATCGGAAGAAAGAGTTTGTTATGTGTGTGTGTGTGGCTCGTGATACGTCAGTCGTACCCTAATTGCGTCCGTTTATTAAATTATTATTACACTTCTCGTCTTTCGTTAATTACGCATTATCTCGTACTCGACTCGCATCGGAAACCTCTTGTGTGATCTTGACTGAGTTTTTATAATCTCTCTATTGCAAGTTTTCAAATTCTCCCACTACCTGTTTAACCCACTTGTCTTCAGCATTTGTTAATTATTTCCACACCTCTTGCGAATCTGGATCAATTTTATGTCGATCAACTATTTCATAATTCCAACCGTTACCAATTTTATGCTATAATTTGCAACTTTTGAATTGTAGGTTATTAATTTATGTAGAATTCCGTTACGTACGTAACAATTTGTTAAAACCACCAATGAACTAATTAATATTATTATAAAAACAATATTAAAAAAAATCGTTAAAACTGAACCATATCGTTAATTATAGATTTAGGTTTTTTTTTAATATAATGATATTTAAGTTTTTCTAATATTTTTAATTCTGAAATACTTAATTTCGATATCATGTAAACGCAAATTGGAAATAAATGGATAGATTACATATTTTATTTACATAATGTTTGTACAAATAGTTTCAATGAGGACGAGGTTTATCAAATTACATGAACGGGGAATACAAGGCAAGTTTATTGAAGATAGCAATTCGGAATATTAGATTATTCTTCTAAGTTCTATTATCACTTAAACATTATATTCCAGAAGTATGAACAATTGAACGGCCATAAACCGGAGACCTTTCCGAAAAATCGTCAAAAACTCGTCTAAACTAAAGAAGTTATAAAAAATAGCATCCACTTTGAATCATAAGAAACAGATATCAGAAGATTCAAATAAAATAAGGAAGTTCTGAAAGCGAATATGGGCGTTGAGTGACAAGATCGAAAGCAATCCGAGTTCTATATAGCAGTTTCTATATAGTATCTAGTGACTGTGTCACTCTCAGTTGGCGCAAAGGTGAAGTCGAGGAAATTGTATTACGAGTCACTGACGTTGCGTTGGATAGATTAAAAATTATATTTTAAAAATATAAAATTTTTAAAAAAAGTACTTAAGTTAATAAGAAGAATTAATACCGTATTCATAATTGACGCTCTTTTATAATATAGATCTTAGAACTAATTTATATTATATTACATTAATTTAAGTATACACAAATATAATATATGAATTATAGATTTAGGTGTAATTTATGTTTTTAGTTCACCCACGACACTAATTAATAAAGTTTATATTTATTTATTGATTACTAACGAGCGCATTTATAACTGACAGTGTTACAATAATTACAAAAACGATTTAAAATGATTATAATAAAAGCATAAAGGTAGAAATATAAAGGTGATTACAAGTTTAATAATTAAAGAACGAATTTGAAATAGTTTCTTTATAAAAATATTGAGTTGCAATAAATAGAACGTAAAAGTTACAAGCCTCTGCGTATTTGCAAAATCTACTTATCGCTCGCTCGAAAACCTTTCACCTTTGCTGACCAGCGTTCGCTTGGGTGTTCCCCATTTCCATCCTGATCAGTTTTGGGGTTTGCCCTTACATTTTGCACAGGTAAATGCATAAAACCTGAAAATTGATCACACACATATTTATTAAACCGAATAATTTAATGAGCAATTAAATTGCTTAGAGTGAATATTATTTAACGGACTGGACTGAACTAACTGCTTGATCAGAGTCGACCGATTAACTAACATTTTCGCAGATTCTTTTTTCTTACACTGTTGAAATATAATTATAAAAAATGAACAAATTTCATAAATTTATTTGTTTAATTATATAGAATACAATTAAAAGTTTTTTCATTTTTATATTTTGATAATCCATATCAATTAAATAAAGTATTAAAAATTGGATAATAAAATTTAAAAATGTTCAGACCATACAATGAATTATATCATATATATGGTCTGTCTATGAAGTATCAAGTTTTTTTTTCATTTGCGACTATTGGTCACAGTGATTTCGGAGAGGTTTTAAAATGTAGGAGAAATTTTTTTTATTTATTTTTATTTTTTCGATAATTAGAAGCGGCAGGATTTTATTTTGCGTAAAGAATGTTTTTCGATTTTCGGACACGGCGCAATAGACCGACTAGTGGAACGACATTATGTAAAATTTTGAATTACGGCTTGGTAAAAACACTTTAGAGATTCTTTAATGTTAAAAAAGGTTTTAAAGGGTAACTGTATGCATATATTGATAAATTCAGAGTATTGTTGATTATCCTAATCCTTGAATAACGGTTTAAACTTAAAATTTTGTGCACATATTGGGCGTTGATTGGTTTTGAGTGCCGAGAACGAGAATAATGTGGTGATCTCCTTTGAGAGCTTTATGTGATTTTTCTAAATGCAATTTACACGTAACTTTATTGTTAAATATTTTTTTTTAATATTTAAAAGATTTTACGGCATTTTATTAAACTACAAACAAAATTTACCGTGTAATTCTGTTCCAACAATCGTTCCATCGTGCCGTGTCCAAAAAAACTGAAAAACATCCTTCGTGTAAAGCAAAATCCTGCCGTTCAAATTATTGAAAAAAAAAGGACAAATAAAAAAAATTCCATCCTGCATTATAAGATCTCTCCCAAATCACTACGAACAATAATCGCAAAATAAAAAAAAAACAATTCGATACTTCTTTGACAGACCATGTATATTTAATTATACCACATAAGTTATATCTTTTATCCAATAATGGAAAAATTGATTTTTTTTTTTTTTTGTAAAAATGTATTTGCATAATGTTTCTTCTTTAGTTATTTTGGTAAATATAAAAATTTAATTGCACAAATTGAGGTTTTTGTTATTTAAAAATCTGATTATTTTGCATCGACCGTTTTTGGAAGATATTGATTACTGATCCAAGTTGAATCTTCCTTTGATTGTTTCAGCGAGGTTTCAGAATAGTAATTAGTGTCTAGGTATATTTAATAGATTAATATTAAATTTCTTCACCTATTTGCCGAATCAGGCTCTAGTTACAAAAGGTCTCTGTAGCAACAATGGCTAACCGGCACTCATTACGAGTTTAATCAGACGTCGTGTCCCCGTGGGAGGTGTTGAGTACCGGTCCAAGTGGACTCCGGTGTCCGGAGTATCTAAAGCTAGGGCTTTGGCACGTCCTTGAGCAGGCATCATCGTACTTATCCCCCTCCATGTCTATGTTATCCTCCCTTGATGCAATAATATGCCTCGAATTTACACTACTTGAGATTATTATTTAGTTAATTAAATTAAAAAATACAGGATGTATATTTATATTTTATTATTAAATTAAATATTTTATAAAACATAATATAAAATTAAACAAAATTAAAATATTTATTTAATAGTAATTTTTATCAATGTGTGATCATATAATAGTCAATATAATTATATGCGTGTATTAAATGAAATTAGTGTGTATGTGGTATTGGTAATAAATAATATTTGGTTATACGTCGATATGATTATGTACCGTGCTATACATATATTTTATTACATTACCCGGTTACACGAGAATGTTTGCAGTTCAAGTGAATAATATTTCAATAGTGATTGTAAACTGTAGTTAAGAGGCTCAATTTTGCTCTTGATATTTGGTTAATTTTTAATCTTTTTATTAGTATAAATATAGTTTAAATTTTTATGAAACAATACAGCATATTCAAGAATGTATTCGTAGAAAAGAGGCTACTTACTAGATTCTCTAAACTCAAAATTTCCGAAAATATATGATCATTTTCGTATCTTGTATATAAATTATTTTTTGAGTAAAGAATGAAATGTGAACCATATTATTCTTTTTAATATACTATTTAATTTTTAACAAATATTTATTGAAATATTTATTAAATATATGAAAAAACTGTTATAGAATAACTATATGTTTTTATAATAATATTATATTATAGTTATTATGATAATAACAAATATTCTATTATAAATATTTTATTAAAAAGTATGATGAAAGTTAATTTAAAAACTAGTCATTTTAAAATATATTAATCCATATTTGCACATACTCATTAAAAATATTGCACAATATTATTTTAATTTAATAAATAACATTAAATTAAGTATAATTAAAAATATTTTATTGGAAAATTTTTAATGAAATAAATTGTCAGGAATTTAATATTAAATTTAAACTGCTTAAGAACTTACGTCAGCATCAAGCTTGTATAAATCATCCATCCTCTGTCGAACTGTCTTCTAACTTTTTATGCTTCTATGGTTGGAGTAAATTGTTTTCTTTCAATGTGTTAAACTGAAATGTTGTCACTAGTTTTGATCTTTTAACTTACTCATTATTTATAGCTAATATTAATTTATTAAAAACTTTTAAGCTATGAAATAATCTGTGCGGTGAAAATTTATATTTTAAAACAATAACGAGAAAAATGATAATGATGATAGCGATACGGATATTCTTTTTTAATAACTTTTTTTACTATAAATATCTTGTTTAATTTTTTATTTCTAAAAATGTATTGAAATTTTCAATAAAGCATGTATTTTTGTATTTTGTACTTTTTAACTCTCTTTCAAGGTATTTTAATTTAATTTCCATATGAATTGAAGAGGAATAATTAATTGAAATATTTTTTTCATTGATTGATATTTTAATTAAGTAGAGTTTTATAACTGGAATAGTTTTTTTTTCAACAATTATAGAAATACATTAATACTATTTTTTAAAATTTTTGAAGAATCAAATTTAATACTAATTTTTTATAATGTTTTACAACTTTGAAATATGACGTTTTAATATATGTAGACATTTACACATAAGAGTCTGTAATCATTGCAAGCAATGGAAAATTTTATGATAAATTAAAATTCTGTTATAAATTCAAATGTCAATAAATTCAATTTCTTTTTTTTTTTTTTAGCAAGCTCATTTAAATATAAATGTTTTCATTTAATTTTAGATTATATATTCATTGACATAATGTAAAAGAAACAAATTTTCATATTGTAATTAAGACAGATTTAATAAGATAATTTTTTGAGAGTGATATGTTTTTTTTATATTAATTTTTTATTAAATTGTAATTACCTAAACCTTTAATATATATTTTTATTATGAAAATGATCTATCTGTTGAAGTGTGATTGTACTTAGAAGACTGAAAATTAAATTGTTGTTTGAATAACAATATGACAGTTGTTTCTTGTGAGATTTATATGCTAGGATAGTATGCAAGAAAATTAAGGTAAGAAAGGTAAGGTATGTGTTAAACTATGAAATTTCGTGAATTAGACGTTAGATTAAACCTTTGAGTTATAGGCTTCGTGGATCTTAGCTAGAAAATACGTTGCATTATAGTAAAGTTTATATGTTGTAGATGTAATCAAAATTAATGTACAACTACAACTGGTTATAATAATTTCAATGAACAACTGTTGTATTAAGTATTCCTCTTCAATTTTTGACCTTTTTTCTGTTATTATTTTGTCAACGTCATTATTATAATAATATAAAAAAATTCTAGTAAAAAAAAATAGTAATTTTTAAATTTTAAGGGATGTAAACAAGGAATTTAATTCAATAAATATGAATATTTGATTCAATTGAGGAAAGGATTAGAAAACTGTGATATTATATTTTTAAATTTGAAGTATTTGCAAAGTAAGCATTTTACATATATTTTTAATAAGTTAATAATTTTATATGTATATTTGACGTACATTATAGAGTAATACTAATTACTAACTAATATGTATTTCTATATAAAAAAGTTAACATCTTTAAACTATTCGTCTTTTGTGATATAAGAAGTAAGGAAGTATATTTCACTTTTAAAATTTCACCTGTTAAATTTAAAATTAAATTAACTAAATTAAATTAATTTATATCCATGTAAATAAGTTGTGTAAAACTAGTTTATGCTGCTAATTATATATTTATTATTACTCAAATTAAATTCAATTATTATACAATAATAATAATAAATACATTAAAATACTCGTGTTTATACGTAATTTAGTATTATTCCTTTTATTAAATAAATATATTACAAATTTTTATTACATCTATTTATTAACATACGAACAAATAATAAAATCGTCTGAAAATTTATGAGTAATTTGAAGTTTTGAAAACAATCAAAAAAATCCAAAGAGATCATGAATATTTCTTGTTGAATTATGTGTATTGTACTTTTCATGTGTATTAAAAAGTAAATTTTGCTTATGAATAAGTTTTAAGAATTCGAGAGTTTCGTACACCATTATTCCATATCAAAAGTACCACAATGAAAACTAATCTATAAACAACACATTTATACAATTATTTACGTAATTACAATATTTTATAAGAGTCGGGAGTAAAATGATTTCAGCAAATATCATTGTTTCGATATTTCCTCCCCAACTTTCTACCAATAGGAGAGTAATATGCGGCGCAGAGCAATCCATAATCGTTAACTGCGTACCCACGCCATTGCCTCCGACCGCCTCGCCAAAGGTGAGGAATCTAAAGGTGAGATGCCACATTACAAGGTTTTCTGTACATTCCGACTTGCAACGCGTCCTTGCACTACAAGTCTATTTTTACGTTATAGAAGAATTCCAAAGTTGCAGTTTTAAACTACAATCGACACCCACACTCGGCGTAACTCCACTCAACTATATAATAAAGTGTTTTGGATATAAAAGGAGGAAAACAAGGTGTTTTATTTCAAAAACATTATTCCGATCATGTTCTACCATTATATTTACCAATAACAAAATAAATCTTGTTTTGATTTTAACAAATAAATTTTGTTTGATAATTTGTTAAATCTAAAAGTAGCTCTATTTCAATTATATTTTTTTAAAAATGATAAACATTCTGTAATTCCTAAAAATAACTAAATTAATACAACTAAATGATAATGAAATGAAGTAAAATTAAATATAAGTAAAAAAATAAATTTTTAATAGGTTAAACAAAGCACGTTCTTTATTATTCTCAATTTTAGTTTGAATTTATATTTAATATATTTAAGTTATTTGTATTATTTATTCTACAAATTTTTTTTATAAAAAAATTAATTTTTAAATTTTTTGATATATGTTCGGAATAATTAACAAGCATAAGAATAACAATAAATGATGGAAAAGCTTAACTTTTATTTACGTTTTACTTTCTCTTTAATTTTTTTTTTAATTGGTAGATTAAAAAGATATTTTTTGTTAATATTAGTTCTCCATATATTATTATTTATAATTGTTTAATAAAAATTTCTAATGGTTTTGAGCAACACTAATTAAATCTAAATATCAATGTAAAAGTTAATTTTGGTTACAGTTAGATAGATGTGTATAAAAATATAAAAATGTTTGTCTCGTCAAGGGATCGTGAATGAAAGAATTAATTTTTATAAATTCACTCTTCTCGTCCTCAGTTTTTCTCTAATCTTTTATGCATGTGTCGATAAATTATTTGGTTTTTGTAGAAGTGATTAATCGACAGATATCATATCGAGTGGTACCTTTTGGACCATCGGGTATGGCTGTAGAGAAATTCACATTCCAGAAAAGCCCGTCGCTTAGGGTGACCACATAATAATAGTTGAAATGAGACGAGACATTCTTTTCCCGTTGAGAGATTCAACCGACCAATTAGCTTCATTAGCATCAATTATTTTCATCTTATGCTCGCGATAATTATTCTCGGTAGGTAAGACGACTAATTTTTTTACATTTCTTTTCAAAATATTATGAGCAGTTTTTACTGTCACAAGTCTTATTATATCTTCAATTGTAAGTATGCATCCGAGGGCCCAATTAACCTACAGCAAGTTCTCCTCCTTTAATAAAAAAAAAATGAAGTCTACCTGTTTGGCAAACAGTCGGCTATTTCTGTGCGCAATAAAGTCATTTATGTACTTTTTGTATCATATATTCCAAAAATGTTGGCTGGCCGTTTTTGTTGTGCTTCTATTTAGAAATTCGATTTTCTCTAATTTCTATAAAGTTTCAGTCAAGTAGACTTACTAGAAAATAGTCTGTGAGAAAATGACCAGAAATAAAGATGAGAGAATGATAGGAATTATCGGATTTCGCAATAAGGGGACGAGAATTATGAATAGTTTTGACTCCAATGGAAAATGTATTCAACTGCTCGAATTTAAATAATAAATTAGTTATCACACGCTTCATGTGACGTTTAAAGCTTTACCATCGCTTTCCAAAACTCCAAAATGAAGCGATACAGATGGGGTGAATTGTTAATTAATTTCAATGTTTTCACAGAAATTATATATCCTTGCCTGCATTTTTCGTAGTTTCTGTTCTTAATACGTCTTGTGTATCTCGTAATTGGTTCATCTAATTTATTTCTTATAGATATATTAATTCTAGTTACTTAGGTTTACTATTTACTTCTAAATAAACTTAATTCTGATAGAAAATCTTTTTTCGACAAATTGCTAACTATTTCAAAGTGCATTGCCTTTATCACAAGGTATACAAAAATACGTACGACGTGGTTTTAAATTGCTTTGCATTTTTGTATTTTTTTTTTTATCTTTGAAACCGTAAAAAAATTTTACATTCAGGAAAGATCAGTCATTTATCATGATAGCACAATAGTATGATGGCATAAGACAGAAGATAAGGATAATAAATGTTTTTTTATAATATTTCTGATTATAAATATTTATTTACTGCTCAATTAACCGGGTATAAAGTATTTCTTTAATGTACAATCAATCAGAATCAAAATTATTTTATAAGAATATTATGTTCAATATTAAAGGTATTTTCTCCCATCTGAATTTATAATTTTTTAGAGTTCATCACTCTTCTCTAAGATTTCCCTCTTCTACTTCACTTCCCTGCTGACATTCAAGAGGTCGGATCTTACGTAGCCCCGCCAATCCTCTAAATTCTTAAGTCTTTGCTCGGGTAGTAAGTCGGTTATCCCGAGTCAAAATATCTTAAGCTTCTGTATATAGCAAGTGTTCTTTTTCGTACATATTTCAATTTATTGCGAAATTTCAATTGTTTATATTTCTTTAAATGTTTTATCGTTCAGGTTGGCTCAGCATTTTCTCGAGTCTGCCTCATCAAAAAATCTGTTCATCTTAATGATTCATTTTATTTTTCAATTACTGATTTCCAACAAATTATCTTTTTTACATAGTAATATTCTTTTGCATATTTATAGTAATTATTAATAATTTTATCAATGAATTTTTGTAATATAAAATAATTTTAACAATTAGCTTATTTATTTAAATATTCGTTTTCTTTGATTAATATACTATTTATCTACCAAAAATTATATCACATTATTCCTTATATTAATTTCACATTATATTTTGTTTTTTTATTACTTTTTTGGTTAAAATATTAGTTACAAACTCACTATATATAGTTTTTTTAACTTTAGTTTAAAATACCAGACTAACAAAAATTAATTGGTCATAAATAAAGGTCGAAATATATGATAATATTCATATGAAATTTTTAAATTATTTTTAAATGCAAAATATTCAAAGAAAATATATAGTGACTATTAAGAAATCAATAACTCTTGCGTCAATTTTAGACTTAATTGCAGACTTGTTGAGGCTAATGATTCGGTCCAAAAAATTTAGCATATGAATGAAATTGATACCTTTTATTTCCTGTGTTATAAGATTTGTACGTAAAAAAGGTTTTTTGTGAATAATTAATTAGTGCTTTTTAAACTACAATTCTTTTCTATGTTAGTTATATTAATTATAATGAAAGACATAATTATAAACTAAATAATTTATAGACTAAGTCGCGTGATTGAGGTTTTCAATCGATGTTCCTTTTCTTCAATTCCGTGTTCTTTGTATAATTCTTATTCCTCTCTTAATTGTAGTTCCATAGTGAACTGAAGGGCTAGTTCTATTTTATCTATTCGTTATCGGTCTGATAGAAAATTATGTCTGTATCCAATTTTCTTCACGATCTATTGGGTTTCCAGCTACCGTATAAGACGAATGGAGGTTTAATATGATAATACTATACAGGGGAAAAATGATTAAACATCAATAAATTTGAACACATCGTCTCAAGTTACTACATTGCAGCCTCAGATTTGCGAATCAATAGTATATAAAGAAATTTAAAAAAGAATATAAAGGTTTACTATAGAATTCTAAAATATAATTCTATATGTATAGAATTTTGTAGAACTTCACGATTGATAATAAAGTATTAATGTAACATTTCTATATTACCAATTATATTTGTATCATTGTTAGGGACGGAATTGGGCATTGGTCCCAAATAGGCGTACGTCCTGGATGCGGGGACGCCCGCAAATTGATGAAACATTAAAAAGGGCCTATCAAATGCGCAGTTTTGTTTTGTGCGCTGGCCGTGTGTATGTGTGGAGCGAAGTGGCTCATAGGACGTACGTATAGCTCCGCCGTTTGTGTGAAATGGGAAGGGTTGCGTTTTAGTATGTGTATGTGTGTGTGTTCGGAAAGACGTACTTGTGGACGTCTCCATCTTCTCCCTTTCTTCCTCGCGAGCATGACTCGGCCGAGCCCTATAATCTCACTATCTCTCTCTCTCTCTCTCATTCGCGTTGCATGACCCGTTACTTTTTCTCGCTCTTTCTATAATTTCTGGAGACGAAGACGTACCGTCATTTTTACATTGCATATTGTGTCAATTCATGAGGATGTGCGTTTAGATTGTTTCGGCTTTTTCTCCCGTCGGCAAGCCGGGAGTTTTTTATGCCTAGGGAAATGTTCGAAGTGTGAATGTATGCGGCCGCGGGGTCGGAAAATATGTTTGATCAGAAATTCGAGACGTCGTAACGGTTGAAACAATAAGATCAACCGCCCCTTTATTTGGGGAAATAATAGATCAAAAATCGAGTCCTGAGGGACGGCGCCAAGTTCGGCAGCCTAATTACGCGCGAGAAATTATTGTAAGGTCAATTGCGCTGACACCTAGGGATTGTGCAATTGTGTAATATTGTGATCAGCTTGGTGAATAAAGTGACTGTGGCTTGCCAAATAAGTACATTTTCTTCGATTATCCACCCAAATCAATCAATTCTCCATTCCAAAATTAACAATCATTGTTATTTTTTTCATATTTGATTTTATTAATTATATAATAACAATGTTTACATAATATTATAAATTTCAATTTTGGTATAAAAATAAATAAAAAATTGTAGGCTATTATATAGAATTAAATTCAATTCATTTGTAATTGTTATATTTTATAATTAAATCAAATGTAATAAACTATTTTGTTATTAAAATGTCATAAGATAAAAATAATTTCAAAATAAAAATAAAATATGGTTTTTATAAACATATTTAAATTTTTCATTTTTTTATATTAAAATGTAATTTTAATTTGGAGCTATAATTAATTTTTTTATACTTCAAATAAAAATGGGAAGTTTAAGATTAAAAATTATTATTATAAATTAATATTAATTACGTAAATGAGTATATTCATATGAGTAAGTATTAGAAAAAAAACATGAAATTTTTAAGAAAATATTAGTATAAGTACTAGGGAAATATTAAATAACATCAATGTTATCTTTTATAATTAAACTTATTTTAATTAAAATTCTTAATTACGTTTTATTTTAACCTAATAAAATATCGATTGTCAATATAAAAATTGTTGGGTTTATTTTGTCAATTATTTTTATATTATAGGTCGTATGTGAAAAAAAGTATTGAATTTTCTCTTATTGATGTTTGAAAAATGACGTAAATAAATTTTTTCACTTTATGAATTCTTTATCTTTTTCGATAATCGTGTAGTGCTTATCAAGAGTGCATTTAAAATAAATGTCTCAAGCGTTTACACGTAAAAACATAGTCAGTGCACATTTACCGTATGGTCTCACACTTTTTCAACGGAGTTGGAGTGAGTTTGGCGATATCGTCGAGGCCCGAAAGATCGTAAATGTAAATGTCTCCAAGGCGGGGGGAGCTCGGAGATGTGAACATCAGTTACCATAAAAGTGTACCTACGGCTGCGAAAAAAAATTTAGTACTTTCCCTTTGTAGTCACTCTTTGGTTGAATTGACCTTTTGCCATAAAGGTTTATTGCTATTTCTCCGCTTCTAAACTTAAACAAAAGCAACCCTGTAAATACTTCATTGAAACAACCCGAAAGTTTCTTTTATAGAAGTAGAAATTATTGTCTCGTAATTATCTAGATTATCAATAAAATTTCAATTTAAATCAGTTACTTTTCACAATTACAACTGCTAATATTTTTCTTTTTTTATGTCCATAATAGAGTGTAATTTTTTCCTAACTATTAATGATTAACCTAATAATTCTTTTAATTTTATTAAAATTTTGCACATAAAAACCTAAGGATTTTTTTTATATTTGTTATGAATTTGATAGGTTTTTAATTAAGCTTTTCATAAAATAGTGAAGAAATATATTCTTTTAGTTTTCATTAATATTTGTATAATTTTCCATTAAATTTTAAATATATTTTAAGTGTATGTCGGGAAAAGATTAACATGAAAAAGTCTCAAGATTCAATTTATTTTTTATTTTCATTGAATGAGTATAAAATTGAAACCTTTCATTTGAATGGTGTTAGTTTCATTTAGCTTACTTTTAAATAACGACATAATGTATGTAATTATATGAAGTTAATACTATTGAATAATAAAGCTTTTCCATGTATATTGTTTAATGAAAATTTGTTTGCACCTGAAATATTATATTAATTTGATAAAACTCTTGTAATAGTTCCAAATAATTTTCTCGTTACATATTTGCGTTTAGTGTAGAAATATCGAGGAAATCTAAATATTTGGTTGTGGTTGATTTGTTCATGAAAATGATTAAAAGCTTTTATGTGCATTTAAATTTATATACACAGAAATTTGTAAATGAGTGTTATAGATTGGGCCCGAGGATTCTGGTCCACGAAAAGCTCAGGAACAAGTCATTTAACATTGAAGTATATGTCTAGTTTCTGTTTACTTATCTCGAGATTGTATTTCGTACTAATTATAAAGTACTTCAATCTCTTCTCCGGTATATTCAGGAAATCTAGAGAACTGATTTAGCTTAATCTACTTTTTAATAATAAACAACATCTAGTAGTAGACTCAAATAATTTATAGATATTGTACAATTTTGACTAATTTAATTTTGCTATCAGTACTAATTACGTTTAAGTTAATTTATAGAAGAGATTTTAATTTAAGAGTTAATTAAAAAAAAGATAAAAGACAAGTTGTTGATTATGTACGGTTCCTCTCTATAATAAGCGGTTTTTCTGCTTCGGTATATGATTAATCTTATCTTTTTGACTGCAATTTTTTATTATTTGATCCATTTATTAGATTTTTTAAAATTTACTGAAATAAGTATTTTCTTAGTTACATTTTGTGTTGTGACTATCGAATACATATTTACTTTTATAAATTACTAAAACGTTTTGGATTTAAATTTAAACTATAGATTGTTAAAGTTTCAAATGAAAATAGCTTAAAATAATTTACAATTGAAAAGATTAGACTGTACTATTATGAATTTAATTTTTTTTTATTAAGAATTTGAAGTCCTAATATCAAATGACTTATTTTTCTATATATTATAAATAATGTTCATAGAATTAATAATTATTTTTAAAAATATTAATACATGCTTTTATATTAGCAAGTTACATTGTTTGAAAAATTTAGATATGTGTTTGCACTGTATGACATGATGTAGTTATATTAATATGTATGATGTTAAGCTACAGCATTAGATTTATTTTCTTTGATTTTTCTAGTAATTTGAATACGTCTTACTCTGACGATAGTTTCGACGAGAATAAATTGGAATGTCATAATTTTTATTTAATGAATATTTTTAATCTTTTATAATATGGATTTTTTAAAATAATATTAAATAAAATTCATAAAATTAGTATAAAAATATAAATCACATTTAATGAATAGTTCAATGTTGGAATTTTGTAATAATTGATTATACTAAAATATATATTCAATTTTATCAAATTCCTACAATAACATTCTTTATAAAATATTATATAATAGAAGAATTAGAAATTGTTCTAATTCTAATATTACTGTTTTTTAAACCCCAAAGGGATCATTTTTATGATTGCTCAGAAAATGTTTTTTAATTTCTATCAATTCTAATTATTAATTTTGTTAAATTAAGCATAATATTTTCGATAAATTTTATTATAGTCTCCATTGTTTAAGTATGTTTTATAAATAATATTAAAGAACTAGGTGACTTATTGTTAAATATAGTATTATTATTTGATAAGAGAAAACTTGGTTTAAGTTTAATTTCAGAAGAAAATACTGCATCTATCTCGAAAGCATTGACGAAAGACGAACATTTTGAAATAAGATTTTATATAGTTCAATCGGATTGCTTTATATTATTTGTGCACACGTACTCTTCATATCTACGAATGGAAGTATTCTTTCAAGAATAGCGAGGGCGACATTTATCGAGTTGATAAATTGTAACTGAAGTAGTTTCGTGGGACGTGCAACAGTGACACCGAGGGCACTGTTCCAAAAAACTAACTGCAAACGCTTTTCCCTGGAATGTAGTGTAAAGAAACATGGTAGCAAAAAAGGATAGGAATCCTTGGAGTGATAATTCAAATTCTTCACCTTGAAGTAGGTGTAGCTGGTGTTGGAGCTAATCTCGAGACCGATCACCTCGATCTACCAATAAACCCAGGGCGATACAGACTCTATCGATAGATCATAGTTCCAGCATTGACGTCATCTTACTTCACGGTCCCGTGATGTCGCAGTACGTGATGCTTACACTGCTTTCGCTGCCAACTTTGGTTTACTCTTCTGATCTCTTTTCGTTTTTATTTCGTGGAGGTGAACGAGCTTCCGACTATTCACCAGTTGGACTCCTTTCCTGACACTTAGATTCTCGATAATCTTGTTATTTGTTCCAACTCTTTTATCTTATACTTTGCATATGTATTTTTCATAAAGTAGATTTCTTATTAGCTGGTCTAATTCGATATCACAAAATTTTACAGCGTCCTTACTATTTTTAGCTATTGATTGGAAACTACGGAAAGCTTTTGATTTTAAATGATTGATTTTTGTAAATAAATAAATATTTTTATGTAATTTACTATATTTGTTAAAACTGATAAAGCCAAAGAAAGTTAAGCTCCTTACGCTTGCAATTAATATCAATGATATTCATGCTTCATAAAGGATTCCATAAAGTATTTTTTTTTTAATTCTTTTAGAAAATTGCATTTTTTATTTATTTTTCATTTATTTTGTATTATGTATTATATGTGGTGTACCTAAGTAATTTCTACAACTGATACATTTTGTTATTGCATTTACAAACAACTCTATTATTTAAGAGAGTACTTAACAAAGTTGACGTATTGAAGTTGCTAATACTGCATGTTATAGCTTATTTTTAATTATAATACATCGTAAAATTTTACATTATTATTTATAAAGAATTAATTATTTATACTCAAAATATTGAGCTCGTAGATATGAAGCACCCATTATATTATAATATAAATAACTGGAATAAATAAATTAAATTTATAATATGGAGAGAACAAGTAGCGAAAGAAAGTTGTAATAGTGACATTGATTTTTTACCAGCTAAGTTAAAAGTTTTCAACGCAGCAAAGTTCTGATGCGGACCATCGTTAAAACCTGCAGTAAAAAAACAACCACGTGGTCTAGGTAGATATCGAGGGTATGAAAAATCGTCGCGTGGAACACCGACAAATTGCGAAATGCCGTTTCATTCACTGCACCGATTGGCTGTTAAAGGTGCAGGAAATTGTGTCTCTGGATGTTCACTTCTTATATGTTCTCTTGCTTTTATTATTTCTATACATACACTGAGAATAAAGTACCAATGAAAATTGTTCTTTCTTGTATTCAAATACATTTCATTGTTTATGAATTTATTTATCTAATCTCTATTATTTATTAAAAATAACATTATTGACAAAGAAGTTCATCAAGAGTAAATCAAATATTTTTTTGTAAAAATATCGGATTAACTTTAAAGGTACTGTTATTTATAATTATGTAAAATTTATATTAAAAAAAGTCACATAAACATTCTGAAAAAGAACAAATACAATCAAATACGAATATATTGGCCTCAAGTTTCTATGTAATCAAAGAGATATATAGCTTTAGATGACATTATTTATGTAAAATAACAAATGAATAAAAATATAAAATATAAAGTTTGCCTGCATGAGCAATATAATGATATAATATACGTATTTTGATACTGGCTGTTTGTATTTGAAAATAAAGTAAGTTAAGAATTATTAATGATTTATTACAATAAATATAGGTTATAGTTCTCAATTTTGATTTCGAGTACAGAACACTGTTGCACTTCACATTTTTATAGCTTATATTATTTTACACTTTTAAACATATTTTTTTGTTATAAATTAATTTTTTTTTATTGTGATTCGTAAAATTACAAAAAACAATATTAATTCGTAATGATAGAAAGGATAAGTAAGATTCAGTGAGCTGTGGAATGAATAAAATACAACGGTTTATTCTTTTATATGTACCTACGTTTCCACAAGGAATCCCTTGTCCTTTTCAAAGCAAATTGTATGAGCCCAAGAATACTTATAATTTAAGACATCTGATTGTCGCTACGTCACAATTAGGAGTGACGACACAATGAAGGACAAGGAATTGAGCCGTAGGCACAAATAAATGTATAAAGCCTTGTGTTTTTATTCATTTTACACCTCACTGAATCTTAATTATTCTTTTCATCATACAAAATGGAAGATGCTTCACATCAATTTTCCAAATTAAATTATAATATTTCTGTAAAATTATTTTTAAATTTATGTCACTTTTAAATATTTATAATACTAAAAAAAATAAAATATTCAGTTTATTCTACCATTTTATAAAATAAAAATATAAATTTATTATTATTATGTAAGATTTAAAATCTTTCAATATTTTAGCAGATATTTTAGATAAAATGTTTTAAATTAATTGTAACTATTTGTTTTTCATTGTTTGTGGTTCTCTTATATTTTTAAGTACTAATATTATTATCTTTTGTTATCCTATTTGTAAATGACCTTGAATTAAGTGTTGGGTATATAATATATCTAACAACTTTGCCTACTATATTTACATTATGTATTATACTACAAGATTAGAAGTGCAAATATTAATATGAATGTATATTGAAATCGTATTAAATCTATAGTTAAACATTTTTCTGAATAATAACGATATTACATTTTATTTAGTACAAATTGAAAATAATATAAGACTTAATATTAATTTTTCTTTATTGTCTTTAGTATTATTTTTATTAATAAATATTATTTTTATAATTCATGCTATAGAAATTTTTAAAGTAATATTTTTATTGTATTGTAAATGATGATAAATATGAATGTATATATTAAAATTAGAAAAATTTCATTTTGTATTTTTAAGTGATATTTATAGATAATTATGATGAAAAACTTTTTAAGTGAAAAAGTCCTTTTTCCGCTTTGTTAAACATACATTTTAACAAACATAAGTAGAAGCAAAAAGGTAAATTTATTAGTTTGAATCGATTACTATGTAGTTTTCTACTTTAATTAAAAAAAAATTTTTTTAATACAAGAGTGCATGAATGGAAGTTAAAATTTAAATACTTATATATTTATTATATTAGGAGATTTTGAAGTAGTATTAATATTTGTTTTAATTTTCCCTATTAATGTCACCAATATTTATTTTTTTAATGTGCTAAACTGGCATCGGAAACATTAATTTCAATGAATTCTTATCTTTCTATGCAGAGTGTCAATCCAATATCATAATCGAAATTAATTTTAATGAAATATAAATATTTCACTTAGATAATCTACTTTTCTAGTATTGAAAAAAAATATTTTTCATATTAAGCTAATATTAAAAATTTATCTAAAAATGAATGAGTGAAATATTGTATATACTATCTGTAGTTATGTTTTTTATATATTTAATTGAGTTAATCTGCATACAATTTTATATTTTGATAGACTTTTTTGTATGTGCATATATAAATAAATAGTAGAGTTCTGCAAAATGATTAAAAAAATTGGCACAAGAGCTTAATTAACTAGATATTGAACCTACGATTTTCTATTTTTAAGTAAAATTCTCTTTTATCTATGCTACAAATACCAACGTATTTTTATTTCTAGTTATTTTTACGTCAAAATAGAAGGGTAAAATGCAAACTTAAACTTCGAAGAATAAATGACAGTAGTACAACATTTACATGCAGCAAAGTTTGAAAACAAGATAAAACTAGTATTTTTCTAACTATTATCTTTTATGAAAATATGAAATGATAAAAAATTAAAAAGGAATACGTGAAAAAATTATAATTATGATTGTAAAGATAAAAAATAAAATATTATATTTTATATAAAGTAAATATTAGATAATTATAAACAAGTACATGGGAAAATATTTATTTGATTCATTGTGTTATAAATTGCTAAGAAATAACGATTTTTATGTTTTTTCAAGCGAGTAAGATTTAATTATTTTAAATAAACAAAATTTTAAATGCAAAATTTTAATTATATTATTTGAAAGTGATAATTATAATAGTTTGATAGACTCTGAATACTCTGAAGCACGTACACGAAAGATTTTGATAAATGCTCGACGTGTGCACATACTCGGGTGAGTTGATAAAGGATTTTTTTTCAATGTCCTTTGATTCCTTGTATGTTCGATTATCAAGTATTCTTTTAAAATGTAAATGTTGACCAGTGGTAGTTCTTTTCTTCTCATATATTATTTTATCTGATTGTCAACTATGAAGCAAAGTAGTAAGATATTCACTACATCGCCTTTTTTATGGTACTTGTGCTACTTGGTTTTTGATTTTTTCGATGGTTTGTCCCTGGGGTATTTTCATTCTTTTTTCTTTTTGATCCTGAAAAAAAATAAGCTAGGAATAAAGGCAATTTTTTTTAGCCACATATTTCCAAGAAAGCAAGAAAAGTTTAACAATTGCGAATTATTAATAATGAAATTAATGTTTGATGCCTGTTTTTTTGAAAGGCGCAATACTAAAATTTACGAAAATACTACTCAGTTAATATTAAGAAAATAAAACTATAAAAAATAATATATGAATACGCCAATCTACCTACGTATGTTTATTTTATTTTGTACTATCAAGTGTTGAATTAGCTTTTCTAAAGATCTCTTACTTTTTCGAGCACATGCTGCCTTTGGGTTATGCTGTTACTTTTAAGCCTTCGTAATTACTCAAATAAATTCGTGTTTTCGACGTTAATTATTAAATTTAAAATATTTGAATAAGTTAGTTTGATTTCTAAAGAAACTTAGTTTTAATTGAATCTGCATTTAAAGTACTTAAAAGAAGTTAATCAATGTAGTAGAAAATTAAAATAAATTTAAAATAAATTAGCTGATTTTAAAATTAAAGTAATCAAGTAAAAAAATAAATAAATAAATATATTGTATTGGTTTCATTATTTCTTCAGATATGAAGTTATAAAATAGCATAAAGTTATTTAAATAGGTCTTTTTTTATAAAATATTAGAAATTTTAATTCACTATCTTATTTTCAAAATATATAAGTAATTGATATTTTAAAAAATTGTATTAAATTTTGACATAGTAAAGTCGATAGTTATATAAATGTATGTAGAATTATAATAATATAAGGGTATATTAGTTATGTTTGTTACAATGAAAGAATTAATAACATTTATCTTTTTATAAAAAGAAAACAAAATTGAGTTAATTCAATTTATTGAATTAAATAATATAGGAAAAAAAATTTTAACAATTAAATTTATTTAAATAAGGGCATAGTACTCAAGATCGTTGAATAATTTTCATAAATTATACTGATTTTTTATTATTAATTAGCTTCTTACATATTAAAATTATTTATTGCATTTTGTGAATTAAGTTACAGATATATCTTACTTAATTTGAGTGAGTAAAAATTCATGAAGTTTAAAACAAATTTGTCTGCATAATTATTTAGTGAATAATAAGTCTTGCATCAAAATATATAAAGAATTAATGAAACAAGTGATAATTTTCGTAATTGTTTATAACAAAAATAGTAATTATGTATTATAAACAGTCAAATTATTATTAATTATTAAATAATATAAATTTAGATTTATGTTATTTTATTTAATATCAATTTTTAGAAAATAATAATTTTTTATTTAAATATAAAATTTTTCGTATTAATGATTCAAGTTTAGAAAAGTAACATTTTCATACAGTAAAATTAATATTAAATTAATAATAATATTAAAAATAAAATTAAAAATTAATTTTTGTCTTTAAAAATTTAAATGAATATAAAAGATAAATTAAATAAATAAACAATGTCAATAAGATATAGACAAATTAAAATTATAAGGCATAAATTAATATATATTTATTATTTTCCTGTGTTATAGAACATAAAACATATTAAAGCAAGCGTGCAAAGGAGTATAATTTTCTATGTTAGTCTAGTATATGCTATTTATTAGATAAGAGTAGTGGTAATAGTATAAGTAGCCATGAAAGCTGAGAAAATCCTCTAAAAATGAATGATACCTTCTCGTCCACAGGGAAAAAGGCCAAGATGTCTAGAGGGTAGTGCCGAATACACTATCGTAAGGGCGGTTTTAGTTAAATAAAATTTCCACATTTACCAGACATTAAATTAAAGGTTACAGTTTTCCCGATTAAGTAAAAGGTGCATAAGAGGAATGCGTAAACCATTAGGTGAGATATTAAATTCGCAAATTGTCGGTACAGTAAATTTGATCATTCTGAGCATTTGATGAGTTCATTCGTAATTTATCTGAAAATCGCTTAGGGAAATGCTAATTATTTTGTATTCATCAGCTTAAAGTGAAACAAAAAAGAATAGAGTGTCTAAGTAATATACTTTGAAGTACCTTTTATAAGAAGTTGAATTAAGTAAAATGGAATAGGTGCTTAAGATATCTGGTAGAAGTGTAGGTTGGTGTTGAGTCGTGGTGCGAGGCCAATGTGTTGGCTTTACCGAGTTGACGTGTTAGCCAATATTTTTGGTCATTTCACAATATTAAATTTAATTTTTCATTTGTTGATGCCATGGGAATATTTATCAATAAAATAAAGTTATTTAAGAATGAATATGACTTTTTCCGTCCGACAACAAGCTGACGACTGGACAAGGGCTTACTGTGTAAATCCGGTTTTACATAGGGCGATAAGGGTATCCAAAAGCCGATACGAAAAAAACCTAAATATTAAATACTTCGTATAATTGTTATATTAGTTAGTCTAATTTTATAAGTTGAAGAGCTCTCAGACTACGCAGCTTCGTACATTTTCGTGTACGATACATATTTTGTATTTTCATATTTTTATACAGGACTCGAAATATTTCCAATTTACTCCTACGTCTTTCGTTCCTAATTCTATGTTTTTATTAAAATTTATAAATTACACAAATTCACCCGCTTTCTTTCTTTTTCTATCTCTCTCCTTCCATTCAATTATTTTTGTAATTTTTACAATAAAAGTAAGTAGTGACCTGCGTTCGTAAAAAGGAAATATAAGTCACATAATTGTAAAGAGAGATTTTGATACCTTTACTCTAAATTCTATCAACTTTAGAGATTTTATTAGTTTTACAGACTTAAAGATCTTCATATATTTAATAGAGAAATTTGAGAGGAAAGTGTCATCAAAAGGTACAAACTTAAGGAATAAATGTTCAATTAAAGGCTGAAATTGTAAATTAGGGTCTTTTTAATCGAAAAGAGTTGGATAGTTAAGAGAAGTACACGAGCTAGTGAGTAAATAAAAAATATTATTAATTACTATATAATATTATAATGTTACACATTAAACATTTTAAATTTATTTTATGTGATCTATTGATTTAATATTAAAATCAAAAATATAATTTATCAAAATGATAAATAATAAATGATAATAATTAACCAAACAGCCATTAATTTAATCCATGTAACTATTTAATTAATATTCATCAATATTGTTCGAAATATTTTTGGTAAATAATATTTATCAACAATATTCAAAGTTTATAGAATGATTAATGTACACATTTTTAATCATCTGATATAGCAATGGTTTCATAAACAAGAAAAGTAACTTTAATTTTACACGTTAAAAATTTTATTATTTTATTATTTAATTATATTGTTATTACTTATAGATTAAAAAAAATATAATGTGGATTTGTATTACACACACATACATTATATATACAAAGTTGCAACTTAAAATAATTGTATAAAAATTGTAAATAATAAATAAAATGTTAAATAAAGTAAAATATTTTTTAAAATGTTTTTTATAGTAATTATTTTTTTATTATTTAAGATACAAAGTTTTTCATGTCGAATTTAACTTTAGCATTAAAAATTTGTAAAATAAATTAAATATTATACATTAATTTTGAAATATGATAGTTGTTAATTGATGGATTATTAGCACGTAAATGCTGCGTTATTTGTCGAATAATTTTTCATTTTCTGAGATTAATATTTTACAAAAATAAAAAAAAAATAAAAATAAATAAATAAATCATAAATATTTAAATTTTGTTAGTGAGATTTAACTTTATTATGATGAATTTTTTAATGTGTTCTTTTATATATATAAAAAATTGACTAGATGCACTGAAAAAATATAAAAGCTCTGTAAAATGTCACTCTTTATCTTTGGCGCATACATTATGTTTAACTAGGAAGGAATGTAGTCGATTTGTGGTAATGTTTCTGGTATAAAAAGTAATGAGGGTGTATTCTTTCAACGATATAGGAAGGTTTTTTGTTGGTATACAACTTAGAGTATAAAAAAGAATTATGACCATATGTTGTCGCTAATATTGACCTCTATTTTTTCTTGCCTATTGAGCATCTTTTGAATTGAGTGACTGTTCTGAATAAATATTACACATTAAAGTTCATACAAAAAGAGATTGGATTCTTTTATACATTTTCACAACTAGTTACCTTTTTTTCTCTCGTTTCTTTTTTACTCTCCTTTTACCTTCTACGATTTTAGAGCAATCAAATAAGGATGCTATATCTCATTTATGATATTTATTATATATGACTTTCAATTGTATTTTTTATTGTAAAGGAAACTATATCGCGAATAAAAAATTTTTAATAGAGAAAATAGTAATATTTATTAACCATTAAAAAACTATTAGTCTTATTTAATCTAGATCTATAAATATAACCAATTTCAATGTAAAAATAATTAGTTGAAAAAGATTTATCTATTATTTTTATTAAAAAGTAGAAAAATTCCACGGAATTATAATATAAAAAATTATAGTCTAGTTATCAATCGTATTTTAAATTGTATTTTAAAAGGTTTTTAAAACGAAAAGATTTAAATGAATCTATGAATTTAATTTCAAGTTAATCACTACGTAGATTAATCCAATAAAGTTTTAATAGAATTGAAATTATTTAAAGAAATAGATTACTCCACCTTGTCTTTACTTACTTTTTAACGCAGAAATTATTTTAATAGGCTTCTATATTTTATTTAATAAATAATTTACCATTTTTATAAAGTCAACAGGGTGGATAATGCAATTATTTTTTGTGTGTTCTTGACAAAGTCAACTCGGATTTAAAGGGCAATAGCGATATAACAATATCTGTACAAAATAAGCTGCTCTTATCAGTTTGACCAGGAGAAAACAATGTAGAAACTGCCACTTGAGTCAAGAGTGCCAGATTCTCCCTTCAATTTCCAGAACTTTAGATGCTATCCGAGCATGTTTGAAGTATAAAGGGAAAGAGAGCAAGAGCGAGAGAGAGAGAGAGAGTTGGTTTGCGGAATCCTCATTTCACCAGAAAGTAGCCCATCAACTTCTACAAAAGACAGTTTCCCCGGTGTCGAGGAAGCGATGTTTAAATAGGGAAGCTCCTGTTAGCTGACGCTTATATTCCGAAGATCCTGTGATACTTACAATCCTAGAACGATCGCCAGCACGTATGAAGGGGTTGAAACGAGAGAAAGGGAATTTTCGGTTAGGAGCAGCTTTACCCCTTCCTCGACGATTACGAGACTTAAATTTGAATTTCTAATGATGCACCACAAATGCTGATTGTCTGTCGAGGCAAGTAAAATGTTTCCTTTAACGAGGGCACATATTCTTTAATTTGTTACTCTATTTTTTCATTTATACGGAATTATTTTTCAGCTCATGTTCTGCATTGCAAAAAAACAAATATTTTTTTGTGCAATTTTCACTATTATGAATGTAGAGTCACAGTTATATTTTAGAACCTACAAGCTATATTATATTTAACTGAAGCGAATACGTAATTTTTCTCTTAATATTTCGATTTAATCAACATGATATTGTGTATAATATTTTTTTTTATATGTCAAAAATGATTAAAATTTTTTTCTCAATGTTATTTAGTAATAAATAATAATTTTCCAAATGTTTATTTGAAAGTATTTTGTTATTGATAAAATTGATGGAAAATATAATGCCTTCTATATAATTATAAAAAATATTACAATAAACTATTGTAAAAAAACTATTGTAACAATTTATCAACAGTTTCAATTTGCAATATTGATGATAGTTGAAATGTAGGTAATATGTAAAAGTTGTAAAAAGTTTTGTACTTTCAGGTCTTTATTTCTCTAATAAACAGAAATTGAATGTATGAATACAAGCAGATTTTCAAATGTAAATGTGCACGCATCCGATGTTAACATTTAAATGATTCAATATTTGATTGCAAACAACAGTAGAACTATACTAGTAGTACATTGACAAGTGTACTTCAATAGCCATTGAACAAGTTGAGGTTTATACTCAAACGTACAGTTTTATAAAAAAAAATTTATTACTTGACAAATAACATTACGGATGAAGTACAAATTTAATATTGAGGAAAATCTCATGCAGAAGAAAATTTTATATTTTTCATGTCAATATTGATGCATGAAATTACGGAACACTTTGGCTGCGAATAAATAATGTAAATTAAGGGAAAATAAAAATTTGAGCGAAGAACAGTACAGCGTAAGAGTTATTTTTTGAATGTTCAATTTGATAAGAGAATGAATTTTATTGCCCAATACATTGATTGCTTGTGCATTAACTCCTCTTACTTAAGCTTGTAGCAGTTGAGTATTCATAAAATTTTGCACCCGCATATGGATGGGATGCACTCTCAAGCAATCTAATTTGAATCCGCATTAAACGAATTCAACTCTACAAGTTGCGTAGATCGTATAACCACAGAATTTCACGGAATCTTCTTTTATCTCGTTCTATCTCTCGAGCTCTCCGTTTCTCATCCTGTTTAGTCAGCAGAAGTTGTAATGATGTGAGCGAGCGCAACCACGGAAAAGTCCATCAAGGAAGACATGTGTGTGCGTGTGTGTGGGGGTGGGTGCATGCGAATAATGGGGGATCGCTCGTGAAATTTCATAGCTAATCACACGCTCGTACTGGCCTAGAGAATTAGTTTGTTTTCCGGCAGAATAAAGAGGAAGAGAGAATTGGAAAGAGAGTGAGTGAGAGGGAGAGAGAGAGAGAGAGTGATAGAGAGGGGGGAGGGGGAGTAGGAGGAGAAGATCTGGCGGTATCCATAATCCCATCTCCGCCCCACTCCGCATTTAATTTTCCTAACGGGCTGGACTGTGAGAGCGAGACTGCATTCGACCAAATACCGCTATCAATTAATTATTATTCTGCTGCTCGTGTGTATTGGTGCCTAGTGAAATACACTCACACAAGAGACTTTAAACCAACAGCTGTGTTTACAGCCCAATCTATACCTCCAAATATTTTATATTTCGCTCTACTATTACCGATTGTAATGGTTTGATTGTTAATTCACCATTACACCTCTTGTTTACAAAAAACATAATTTACTTTATGTACACGTGTCAAATTTACAAAAAAACAAAAACAATTTTTTTTATTTTTATTTACTTTTTCTCTTATGTTGAAAACTGGATATTTTATTATTATTGGTCATGTAACAGTTATAAGTTAGTAGGTTGAAACGGTAATATTAAATTTAATATTATTTACTTTCAATGTTTAAAGTATAGCTTCGGTGAATAACCAAAATATTCGAGTCTTTAGTAAAGAGTATTTTCCGAACAACATAATTAAAATATTATGAAGAATGGAAGCAATTATATGAATTATAAATACTTGAATTCTTAAGCAATTTAAAAAATTTTATTATATTGTTAATATTTATGTAATATGATAATTTGATAAAATATTAAGTACGCATGCTGAGTTTTAATACATTTTATAAAAAAATCTGTAAAATATTTTCTTGAAATTTCTTTATTATCAAACAAAATTATTAAAAAAATTAGTAAATTTTTATTTTTCATGAACTCTAATATATTTTGTTCATTATTTTATTATTAAATCAATTGAATAAAAAGTATCCCTTCTTTAGATAATTAATGATAATATTAATGATATTTTATATAATATTTTATAAGGAATTTCTATTTTATAACGAAAGGATTATTTGGATAATTAAAAATAAAAGGATTATTTATATAAATATTATGTACATTGTCACAAAAGTTCTTTAATATGTACATGGATATGTCATAAACACACACATACTTATATATATATATATATATATATATACATACGCTAAAAATATCATAAAAACGAAAGTGACAGAATTTAACTTATTTATAAGTTCAAAAAAATTTTGATCAAATTAGGGATCAATAAATGCATTCGAAGAATGAATGAAATGAATATTAGTTGCACTATTATTAATTGAATTTTACTTTAATTTTCTTATTAATAGATGTTGCTAAGCTGCATACTATATTTGCATTCCACCCAATTAATAACAGAAGAAAGTCATTAAAATCTTAGCATTCTGAATTTATTCATGAATACTTCATCCAATATCTTTGTCTTAATATTCCTGCATTATTTTCTTTTGCGGAATCCATGAAGTCATAAGATATGAATTTACTCTACAGTTATATATTAAATGAATTTTTAAAATATTATTATTACCTTATCTATGGAAAGATAACTTTACATTTAAGACAAAAATAATAAATTAAAAAAATGTAGTTTAAATTAATGCTATTAATTTAACAAGTTAGTATTGAAAAATAATAATAAAAAATTAATAATAAATAATTTTTACAGATTATATTTAAAATAATACATGATAAAATTCTTATCAAGATTTTTACTTATTTGAATAAATTAAATAATTTTTTAATAGATATTCATATTTTTAGCTGAAGAAATTTTAAGACGATTTTTACAAAGCAGTTTTGAATACTTACGTAAAGTGTATACGATGATATGGAATCCTTTGATAGTGAAGATAGAAATATTTTTACACATAAGTTATACATACAATAATAATTTTATTAAACTATTATTTTATTAATTTTGCTATTTATTACAAGTATTATATTCATAATAATTCGTTTTCAAGATTTTGAAAATAAGAATATCGTATATCAATGAAAAAGAAGAATATTTATTATAATATATTAAATTTTAAAAGTAAATATTTGTAAAAGTTTATTATGAAAATAGAGAATAATTTAGTAATATTACAAAATTATTATTTAGGTTAAAACATCTTTTCTTGAATAGTTACATTGAAACAGTTTTAACTCTTTCTTGAATCAATAGAGGCTGCGTAGTTAAACATCAGATTAAATAGAAATGATGTATTAAGGTTATATTCAAGGGAATATGCAAGCAATCAATACCTGTATATCTTTGCAGTCACATGTATTTTATAATATGTTCTATAGGTATTTTAGCCTGATTCGTTATTGATTATATGTATCGGAAATGTTCAGACCATCTTGCAATAGTCACATGTTGCTTATCATTAATTCTTAACAGAGTTCGATTATTATACACCAATGGTATTATAATTCTGCTTTAATAAATAATTAAAGGGGTATTTAATTTTCACAATAATAAAATTTATTAATAGATTTTTATATTTAAATTTATACATCCGTGATGTTATTATTAGATGAATTTTATTATATTTTAATATTTTTAATATTTATAGAAAATTAAAGGTATTACAATATTAAGCATATTTCTGTTTTAGCAATTAAAAAAGCAAAGTACTAATAAAAAAATATATATTCATCATTAAAAATAAAATTAAGAATTTAGTTGCATTATAAAGAAATAACATGAACCGTCGGATGAAATAAAATTTTTATATTAATAAAATATTCAGTTTTGATATTATAATTTTTTTAATTTTCTAATTAAGGCTTTTATGTTAATATTTAAAAAAAATCATCACGTAAATAAAGAAATAGTTTTTTAGTCGAAAAGCACTATTCATATAAAATAAAAAATGCAGATTTATCTTAGTAGTTACAAAATTAAATCATATTCTACTTCGTGAAATTTATAGTACACGCAAACCTAAAATAATAAAGAAGACTAGTTAAATACTTGGTACGAACAGCTTTTATTAAAAATAAAATTTTCTTGTTACTCGTACGGTCATGTAAAATTGAATAATTAAATTTTTGAAAATGAAATTAAATCCAGCGTTCCTTATGGAGCGCGCAGTCGTACTTTTAGAGTACCAATGTTTTATGTATGAAAAGTGTGAAAGTTCAAAATAAAAAGTAGCCGATGTTGCAGAATAGCTGAAAATATATGTAGATATGAGAATATCTGAGAGTGTATGAGTTGCCATGAGATGCCATGAGATGTGTCGATAATATTGTTGCTAATTTACATTTCTCACCAGACGCGGCCGGTAGAGTCCGTCTCTTTAATTAGTGAAGACCTTGTGCACCTGGGATCCTCTGTATCCTCGCACAGCCTCCAATTTATCCGACTTCCTATTATGCGCCTACTTTATCGGGTACCTTTTAATGGCCTGGGGTTAACTAGCGTTTTATGATGATTGCTAACATTTTTTCAATAAAAATCTACGAGCACTAAAATGCAGAACTTTTTCCACTTTTACCCAATGGCTTATAAGGTCATTTTACGTTATACTGCTTTAAATACATTTTTTAGAAACATAGATTGTTATTTTATTCGTTTATCATGTAATATGTGTATTTATCTTAAGATTTTACAATAAAATTACAATATATTCATATTCTATAGGAACTGTATTTTTGAATATTCAATTATTCTTTGAGCTTTTAAAATTTTTTTATTCCGCCAAATAATTCTAAATAAATGTAATTTTCAAATAAATAAATAAACAATTATCAATTATCTGTTACGTGTAAACAGGATTTTACTATTAGGAAACTTTTTTTTAGGTCTATAGGGAATACGATATATGTAAATATTCACTTAAATTATAACACAATTGTAAAAATTGGATGTAAATACTTTTATTTAATCAGATTAAGTTTTCATTTTTGAAGTTAAACTTAAATGCTTCTACAGAATAATTTAATATGAACCAAAAAACGTATTATTTTGAAAAAAATCTTAAATTATAATATATTTAATAATAGCTACGAAAAAATACTTGTTCATAAACAACAAATTAAATTTATAAACTAAATAATATAACAATAATTTCTACAATAATTATTTTAAAATTTCCTCTATTCTATATCTTTAATCAAAGGTTTAAAAAATAAATTTAAAATAGTTTTTAAGAATTTTAGTATAACAATTTCTTAATTATTTATACATAATAATTTTTTCGTGAAAAAAATCGATGCAAAGTATACAATTATACGTTGTAATTATTAAGGATTATATTAATAAAATTATTTACTTTACGTATAGTTCCTATTTAATAATGGTACGTTTATAAGTAATTATGTAATTTAAAAAATAAATATTGATATATTTAAATATATTTTAATGTAAATAAATTAAGTTTTAAAAAATTATAATATTAAAATATTTTCTATAAATAATAGACTATAGTCAATAAGGATATTTAAATACAATTTCAATATAATATTTATTTTTAGTAATTAAGATAAAAACCATAAAAACTAGTATGTTTTCTTAGTATAATGCTAAAATTAGTAGTTTAGATAATGAATTGATAAGCTCCTGTTTTCATGGGATATTTCGCTTAATGCTTAATTAAGTTGGCAGAATGCTAATAATCGGAAAACTTTAGTAAATGAGACACTTGAGTTGTACACTTGTTGCTAAAGTTGACATCGAGGAATAAAAATTTTATGGTCGATTTACAAAAGTTTTCTATACGCCAGTATGCTATTTATAAGAAGAAAGTTTCTTTTTATACAAATTTTTTAATAAGAATGTAAAATTTTTTTATTAAAAATACTTTTTAAATAAGTCATTACCGGAAATTTTGAATAGGTGTATGAATTTGAAAAAATCTTTTTGTAGGTAGGATGAAAATATAGAATTGGCATTAGTGAAAGAGCTATTCTGGATGTTATACAGACATTTATAATTCCAGGTTCGGTTCAACCAACAAATATGAAACACTAAAAGAGAACTTACGAGATGCCTGACATGGCGGAGATTCGACCTGAGGTGGATGGAATTGTAGTAGCTTTCCCGACAACCACGATACTTATAAAATATTTATTGGCCGCCATTTTCACCAGGTGCACCAACTCGAGATCGGACGTGTCTATTTTGATGCTCCCCATTCTACGGACTATAAAAATATCGTTAACAAAATAAAGGCGCACGATTGTCACAAAATATTTCATTGTCATTTATTTTGACTATCGTGTTTTATTGAAATACTTTAAAAAATGGAATATTGAGATTTTTAAATAATAACTTTAATTGTGACATCATTTTTACGTTTATAATAGTCAAGTTATTTTATTTCAACCATTTACGAAGAAATGTAGATCAGGATTATTAGGGACATTAAAATTTTTTGGTACACAAATACAAAGTGTTGTATTAATAATTTTTATCATAATAGTATAAGAATTATTTAATATATTTATACATTATAATACTTTTAAATGCATTAAATTGAATTTTTTATAATTATTTTATTAAAAGCATGGAGAAAATTACATATTTTATTAAAGTATGTACTTTTGCCCAAAAAAGCTGTTATTAAAAATCTTAATGATATCAATTTAAAAATTTATTTTTAAAGCATAATTAAGCATTTTTAATTTGTAAATTTCTATAAATTAATTATAAATAAAAATATTTTATAAATAAAAAATAACAGAATATTATTTATTTATAATTTGTCATTAATTTTCTTTTTTTAATGTCATTTATATTAATAATAGATATTATAAAATATTATATGAATAAAATAAAATTTTAATTTATATTTAAATTGTTTGTATGCTTGCCTCATGGATGAAATTACAATTAACTTATTGAAGAAAATAATAATATATATTAATGTAATAATGTCAGGAAACTCGGACGAGGGAAATAATTTAGTGGCTCTTTATCAAATCACTGATAAAATGTATTCCTTTATTCACTGATCAATGGTTTCTCGACATAGCCATCCCCTTCTGCTAAGCCTTTCACGTAGCCCTCAAAGTTTGCTGTTTGCTATTGCCCATTACTCTACAGACGACCAACCTCAAGGAGGCTGAATCGCCCTGAGGATCGAGTGATGAAGGTCATTGGGAATGAGTTCGTCGTCGCTCAGACAGAACAGTCTCATCCCCGTAGAGACGGCCTTGTTAATTCGATGACGTCCCCCGATCATCCTGAGAGATAATTAAATTGGATTCAAATCTTCTCTGATCCTCATGTTGCCTCTTTTTGTACATTGATGCATGATCGAGAATCCGGGTAAAAATCACTAAAAATTATATTCGTGATGCTACAAATTGAATATGTATTTCATAAATTTCCGACTGATAAAAAGGTTGTAAAAACGCACAAAAGCGTTGATGTAATTTTTTATCGAAACCCACCTCTAAGGTTTAGAATAGTCAATTAGCCTTTTATCGTATTATGTTTTTACTTTCGACTTATATTTGTTTCCTTGTAAATAAACTGCTTTAAGTATTATTACATTTTAATGATTGATGTTTATTAAACAAATATTTTTTTTTGTAATTACACTGCAATAAAGAATCCTGTTTATTGATATGAAATATTAACTAGAATGGACATATTGTACCCAATGTAACTACATAGTTTTTCACAATACTGAATAATGTTAAAAATGAATGACTTGAGAATGAAATCAATTAAAATTAAAAATAATGAACTAAATGGATATTTATTTTACTTTCGTTATAACGGTTAATAGTTCATGTAATGAATAGATTATTTTCCATTTTTCCAAAAAATTTAGTTAATAAGTGAATTTAAAGTTTTATAAAATTTAAATATTTTTTTATAAATTTATATTGCTTTACAAATAATGTAAAATATTTATTTTTTATACACAGTATTCAATGGGTGGCTTAAAATTTAAGATTATATTTAAAAATAAACTTATAATTATAATTATATTATTACTTTCTAACAATTTATATTAAATACTATAACCATTAAGTTAATTTGAGAAATCACGATGATCCTATTAGTAATTGTAAATGATAAAATAGAACATTACTATATTTTGTTAAATAGTTAAGCAGTTAAAGTGAATTAATTTCTATTTATAAATAAAATAGAAAATGTAATTTATACATTTAATGATTTATATTATTAATATATTATTATATAACTTTGATACTACTGTTTCACTATAACAATTATATTATTTTGGTAATCAATTAATTCTAATAATCCCTAGTGTTTTAAATATTATTTGTTATAAAATTTAAATATAAAAATATATTTTATATTCAATTGTTTATAATAGGACGGAAATATTGATGTGAACAGGGCCAGTTCGATAGTTTACTTAGAACCCCTTATAGCAATATAAAATACCTACCTGCTATAAAATGATACAAACAGGAGTATATTTTATGAACTAAACTATCTGTTCTAAAAATAGGAAGTTCATCATCATTCCATCGAATTTATCGCTGTCCAGAAATCGAACTTGTTTTATCTTCGGAGCGTAAAATCTCGATCAGGAATCAATAAATTATAATTAATTAATATATTTTAGGAGTTATTCCTCCCGAATCAACTGGTGTGTTGAAATATGTTGAGTAGTCATTGAAGGAACATCAAGTTTACACGGTGACGCTATTCAGGTAGAGTTTGAATTACATGCCATCGTCGCCCAGACATTATCTCGTCAGACCTTGGAAGCCGTATTTTCTCATATATTCTGAACTTGGGAATATTGTTAATGACAAGATAAGTTCACACACACATGTCTGGCTATTGTACTAGAGCCATCGTTTTGGAAATTTTGCTGTGCCACGTAAAAGCAACCAATGTAGTAGTTTTGATTACAATTGGAGCTTTGTGATGTTGGGTGTGTAATCATAGGCTTATCTAGTGATTTAATCATCGTAAAATACAAAAAGATCAATTTACCGTTTATCTATAATTACTTTATTTATTAATTACAAGTAATCGTAATTTGTCCATAATTTTTGGTGATGGAATAGGTGTGGAATACTCGTGAACATAAAGAATGCAAAAACTATTTAAAAATATTGCAATAAATTCAATTCACCGTGCGATTTAGATTATTGGATGTTTTCATTCTTAATCGAAGGCTTTTATTTTTACCACGCGATAAAGAAATAAATATTTTATGAGCCGAACCACATTTGTTATTTATACCTCGATTTATCCTAAAGCAATTCACTTTACATTTTTTAACTCACCTCGAATTCGATTAGTTAATATTAATGTTATAAAAGTTAACAAAAAATGTATTACATTCAAATTATTCAAAAATATTATGGTAAATTATTTTGAATTATCTGTTTGCGCACAGTAGTTACTTAAAGTTGTATACTCTATCTGCACATGTACTTTTAGAAGTTACAATAGAATTTTTGCTTATTCCAATTGAAAAAAGTTTTATATGTGTTTATGCTTAGAATAAAATATAAAAATTGAATTATTACTTCTGTCTAATATGACTTTTTAAGATATTCTATATATGTAATAATAACTATTAATTTAACATGAAATATATATAATTATTTTAATAAACTTACATTTATAAAATTTGAATATATTTGAATTATATTATATTGATATTTTCGAAATATTCCAAGCGTACTTGGAAGCGTTGTTTACTTATCATATATATGGAATAATCATTCTTCATTCTTAAATGATTTAAATATTTTTGAGTGATTTAATAAATACTAAAAATAATTTTGATAAATTTTAAATAAAGTAATTTAGTACGGACTGATTAAATTCAATGAACTTTAAACTAAAGCTGTTTCTAACTTTAATAAGTCTATTGATACTTATGGAATACAAGATTTTTGAAATATTGATATAATGTAACAGTATAATAGTTGTTGAATTTCAATTTAGTATTTAATTAAATACCATTATTACTGTAATAGTTATTATTGAATTATATTTATAAAAATATTTTTAATTTTAATTATTTAAATACATATTGTGCGTTCTTTAAAAATTAAATTAAAAGAGTGTTTATATTACTAATTTGGTATAATAAAATGTATTCTATTATATTATATTATACATCATTTAAATTAATTACAAAATTTGAAAAAATTATTCGAATTTTATTTTATCATTTCTAAAAATTATTTACATTAAAAGAAAAACATATATATATAGAATACGGAAACATTCCACTTTTCAATTTATTTTTTCAGAATTTTTGAATTTTTCTTCTTAAAATTGTTTATTATAAAAAATTTATAGAAAAACCATTAAATTTTTTTAGTGACATGATTTAATAAATTTAATTATTTATTTTATATTTAGTATTACGTTGAACATTGTATTTATCTATTTTTTCATCTGTATAATCTTTTTAAAAAGATCTTTAATTAATACGTATTAGAATTATATAATTTTAATATAAAAGATAAATAAGAATTTATTATACAAATAATTGAAATCGACATACAAAATTTTATTTAATTCATAGACTAGAGACAGACCACATTAAAATAAAAATAAGAGACAATATTAACCTAATTTTAAAATGAATGTACGTTTGAATTTTACATTTGATCCGGCCAAATTCATAAGAGTAATTTGTAGTTATATAAATTATTAGTAATTTCATTCGCACTTTGTTTGGTATTACTTTTGATTTTTATATAGGGTAGATATTCAAATGTATTAGCTGAAAGCGCCACTTTATGAAACATTTATAAACAGTTTCAATTGTTTTAGTATTATATTATTAAAGCTAGAAAGTTGTTACAATTATTCTTTTGTACAATTAATATTCGGTAATTATTGATAGCTACGTTAATAAACGTTGAACGTATAACTGTATTTTGAATTATACTCAAGCATCACAATTTTGTCATAAAAGTTTAATGTGTGATACAAATTAAACTCATTATTGAGCTTTATAGGATTTAATTTTGTTTTCATTATTCATTAAGGAAAATTTTCTTTTGTCAGCAAAGATTAAAATTTCATTTTGAAAATTAAGAAGTAATAAAATTACATCTCTTTGGTTATATTTAAATATCAAATGTATTAAGGTAAAAGAGGACTGTGCACCAAGCAAATAAATGAGCAAAAATATATCAATTCATTATATATATATAGTTTTTTTTTTCTCCAATTTCTTTGAGTCCTCGATTTTTCCTTCAGTGGTAAAAGTTAAATATATTTGTATAACAACGACAACGTAAAAAGATTTCGGAGGGGAATGCCAATGAATTTTGGGTGACACCGGGGAATCTTCGGTCGGTCATCAATGTTTCTCCTCTCAGACCCGGTTCCAAGTGCTCGAGACTTTCCACCAAATTCGATTACAGAAATGATCACTTTCCGTTCAGCTTGTCATTTTGGGTCAAGACCGTTTTAAGTTCAGACCATTAACTTTGTATTGTTTTTGTCGGTTTTGCGTGTGCGCGCACTTGTTCAGTCCCACTTTTTCGTCGCCATATCTTATGTCCAGTGACGCGCCAGCTTTGGCGCTATCCTTTAATAAATTTTCTCGAAAAAGAGTGCAAAGTTGAGTCATAGAATGATCGTCCAATATTAAATCGGAGGGATAAAGAGGTGCTTGCGCCCTGGACCCTTGGAGGGATGACATTGTTGAGACTAAAGGAGGTGGTGCGGAGCCCATTCCATCGGAGCAGCGGCGGCTCCGCGAGTAGTACGAGAGGCGCACCTTCGGACTCACTCACGTAGTGCGTGCGGGGGTGTATAGGTGCGGAGGGATGTGCGCGTGCGTCCTCGGAGCTGCTCGCGATCGGTCGGTTAGCCTCGCCGGGTCGGGTGGTTGACGTTGGCGGGGGCGGTAGCCTCGGCGCAAGGGGTTGCACTATTCGTGTGACGGCGCTCGATGCGAACACGCATTCCGCGCCACCGAGTGCTCTGACTCCCACCTCGACCGTTGGAGCCTTGTTCCGGTGCACGTTAATTCGGTCGTTGAGCTTTTGTTCGCGCCGGTAAACCACAGGATCGTCCTCATCAGTGTTGGTAACAAATTGAATTGTCTACGTGTGCTTCGCGCGGCTACCCGCCCTTGACGTGCAGCTTGTGTGCTTGTGAGGGTGTTCTTAAATTGAAATATAGTGCTTTTGGACACACGAGGTACTGCTGGAACTCAGACTCCAAGAGAAACGATTCACGCTGGCGGAATGATAAACGTGTCCTAACTAGTGATCGACGATTTTTGGTGAGTAGAATGACAGCTCAAGTACCGAAACTTTTTTTTACACGTTACATCTGCGCTTTAATATATTGTAACAGTAAAAGTATGCGATCTCACATCAAAAGTTCAATGAATCTTATTGCTGCTTTATCGGATAAATGCATTTACGACAGGGCTCGATGACTTTTTTCCCTTCATCCTTTTTATATATAATTTGACATTTTATATGTATACACACACATCTATATGTAAGTATGCGTACGTGCGTGCGTGCGTGCGTGCGTGCGTATGTATATTTGTTTTTTCTGTTTTTGATGCTTTTCCTCGTTCCGAATACTCACAGACGTGCTCCTCCCGACAAACTCATCTGTTATTTTATAGTCTTTGTCTTGTTTTCCCCGCAGTGATGTTGCTGCTGCTGGACTTCCACCCCCTTCGTATGTACACGTAGTCGATACCACTTCGGTTCATATGCGACAGGATAAAATCTAAAAGCGAATCGTTGTACGAAGTGCGCGTAAAAAGATACCAATTCGAAAAATTTAAAAGCATTCATTGTAAGATGGTGCATGTAATTGCAAATCAAGAAAAATTGAGAGATGTTTCTTTACATAAGGTAGAAATGCTTGTGCAAAAAAAACACTGTTGTAAACTTTAAAAAGGGGTTTCGTGAAATAGAATTTGAGAATAGGATATAAAAGAGATGAAAAAAGATAGCGAGAGTTGAAACGTACATTCGTAAGGTCGAAAGATACAAATATTCGATATCCGAGTTCTTTTGGATAACTATCTCTTAATACAATTTTTTTAATTTAACTTTTTGAAAAGTAGACTACAAATATAAAAATAATGGAAAACTAACTATTGAATTTTTCAACGACATCTTGACACATAAATTTTGATTAATGCAAGTAACTTTCGAATAATTTCTTAAAAGATATTTTTCAGTTGCCCTTTTCAGTATATTTATAGAGATTTTCAATAAACATTTAGGAGATACGTATTTGCGAAATATCTTGGAAAATTGGAAAAAATATTCCATATGCTTATACAAGCCATGTGTAATCGTACATGAAGATAAGTTTCGTGCAAATGTTAAATGAGAAAGAAAAAGACATAGATGTAGCATTATTCGCGCGTTCATTCTTGATTATAGTTTGTTCTTTAATACATGGCCGTGTTTGTTTTTATCTGAGTTTTTTCTAATACTCTCTTGGAAGTTTTAGAGAAATATAAGTTGAGAGAACGAGTGAGTAGCTGGTCTTATCACGTTCGCATCGGTGATGAAATACTTGAACTGATAGAAAAAAGTAAAACGATGACTCCAGAAAAGGAAACATAAAAAAGATATAAAAATTTAAATAGAATGAGAACAAACGCGAAGAAAAAGATGGAATAGAAATATTCTATGCGTTAAAATCTATTCGTGAAAATTATGGATAATTCGAATTGATATTTATCCTATGAATCTTTGAAAATGTATTTATTGCTATTACTTTATATTATCATGCGTTTGTATATATGTGTAAATATATATTTATGCAAATATTATATGTGATACTATATACATGTTTAAATAAGAGTGAGTATCATATGCAGATTATATAAAAAAACAAAAATAAAACAGTGTAGAATGATTAATGCTCACTTTTGACGATTTTTATTAAAAATATTTTTTATAGAAAATAATGATCAATGTAATATTTATTAAGTGGAAATTTGTGAAATCTGAAAATATTTTCACTTTATAAAAGCTTGGTTTTAATTTAAAATTTTACTATTTAATTTATATACTAAATGATGATAGATGATTTATCAACTTTTTCTATATATTTTTATTTAAATTATTTCTATTTTAGGAAATAAAGTTATATGACATTTTAATTAAGTTCTCAACACCTAAATTTTTGCATTTATATTACAAAAATACTTTTTACGAAAATCATATTAATTAAAAAAACATTTTATACTATACAAAAGATTTTTTGATAGGTAATGTAAAATTTATGTTAATTCTCGGTATAAATTATTTAAAAAAACTAACTGAATGCATATGCTATTTTATATTTTTTAGAATTTCTTTTCACTACTTTCAAATTATTTATATTATTCAAATTTTATTTCATACTTTCTTCTCAATGTATCTCATCGATAAATTTTTGAATATATTTCGTTTTTTATGTAATATTATTTTATTTAAAGTTTAAAAAATTTCATGGAATCATTTTATTTTCAAAATAATTATTTTCTTTAAATTATCTGTTAAATTTGTTAAATTTAATCATTTTCTATATGGAAAATTTGATCTTTTTTTTTTATAAAAATATTTTTTATTACATTTTTAATTATAATTACTTGTATATTAAATAATTAAAATGATTTACTATTTTGGACTATTTAATATTATGTACAATTTTTTAATAATAAATCGGTGATATAATAGATTTAAATTAATCGCAATTTTAATAACTTTTTTTATGTAATATTTTATTAAAAAAAGAGTAAAAATTTGATAACGAAGAATGACAAATTTTTTTTTTTTTACATTAAATTTCAGGAATAACATGATTTATATTAACTATGTATTAACTATTGAAGATTCTTAAGCAATTTCGTTTTTAAAATAAAGATAATTTAATTGGCAAGTTATATTTATTTAAATGCATATAGTAATGTAACCATATGGAAAAGGATACATCGACTGACTGCTTTTTCTTAAAATTCATTTAAATCTCATTAATCCCTCTCTTCTAGATCGCCTTTCTTGTATTTATTTTTTTATAGCGTTTAGTAACACTTACATTGGTTCATTCATTTACATATTTTCATATATTAATATAATTGTAATTGACAAATTTATTTCATTTATTATTTACTCATATTTAAAGTCCTGCTATAAAAATCTTTCAGCTTAGCCCCAAAGAAAAAAACTATTGAATTTTAATCCTAATTTTAACTTTTACATACATACAATAAATCACATAATAGAGTAATTATTTATAATAATTTTTTTAAAATGAGTTATTCTTAAATATATCAAAAAGTATATGCACAATAATGAGAGAGAGAGAGAGAGAGAGAGAGAGAGAGATAGAGTTATAGTTATATATATTTGTTATGACAATACCGTAAGTGTTTATAATATAATCATTATTTGAAATAATGTAGTGTGAAAAATTATTTGTACAAAATAGATTATTATTTTTAATATAAATATAGTAATCTCTAAGGAGAAACATTTTAAATAAACATGAAGTAAATAAAGATTCAATAGCCTTATACCTTCAACGGTTTGTAGCTAAGGATTACACCTGGGAAAGAGTTGACTAAAAGAGGATAGTTGTACACCTTAATGGTATATCGAGTTTCGCAAGATTTCGGGTAGAAAATGAACTCATGGGAATACAGAGAAACTTGTTCAACATTGTCCAATGCTTTCTAACATATTTCATTTGCATGTTCTATTCCCTCATTCCTTCCTTTGATCGTCTGTTTCTGTCTGTCTACTTAAATTTATTTTTAATAAAATGAAATTTATTAAATTTAAGTATGGATTATGTCTATTGATCTTTTATGTATGCACAAAGCTTATATGAGATAAAAAAGTCTGTTATAAATAGTCTTTTTTAAGCTACACTTGAGGATGGTAGAATAAAAAAAAATGGGTAAATAAGTAAAACACAAAAGGAAATTCGTCGCATATCGTAGAATTGTAAAATGTGAAAACCTTCATAAAGCTAAATTTACTTCTTAGTCGTGAAAACTGACTGATTTAAACAGAATTCATTTTATCGTCTTTACTCCTCCTTCGCCGTCTATTTTATTTTTTTTTTTTTTTGTTCCTGCCTTGCTATTTTTCTATTTTTTGTTAGTACACATCTTGAACCTTTCGTATCGAGGATAGAAGTGCGAACCAAGTGCAATAGGAAATTTTGAAATTCCTCGGTGAAAACTAGCAATTTCCAGACGGACATCGGGAGTGGAGGACAAACAAGGTACTTTTAACTCTTTTTTCTCGTCCTCTTGTTTTCTCGATTCCGTCGAACCCTTTTCCTCTTATGGTCCACTTTTTTCCTCTCAAGTTCTTTAACTCCATTTCACGCAGATATATAGTTACTATCTTAGGAAAAGCTTCTCACCCTCTTTTATCTTTCTTTTGCCTATTCGCTTTTTTCGTTTTTTGGTTTGGTTGCATTCTGGTTTCCGAATACCTCGTATTAACGTTTAAATCCTCTAGTGTTCTTGAGCTGCACGTCGAGTACATCTCTATTCTGTCACTTCCTATGAAGTGGATAAGCGCGACAGAGAAAAGAGAAACGGCGAAGGAAGAGGAACAAGCTACCGGAAGGCATCGTGAGGCCATTTTCCCGACGACGAAAAAGAGAGACACATTTGGAAATCCAGCTGGGGATTTGAGGTCCAGAACTGGATTCTCAGCCGATATCCGACTAGATTCGGAGATCTTGTATAGAGCTCACTAAATCGCCAGAAGGATACAAACTGAAATACACGAAGAAAATCTTTGGTCCAAAAGACTTTAATTGCTGATACCATAGGGACGTTCAATTTCTTTACCTTATATTTTCTTAGCTTCATTTTAGAATAGGGATTATAGAGTTGTATAGATGGTTTCAAGAATAGTTACTCCTGGCTTTTCTTCATATCAGTAAAGTATGACGATAACCCTTTTTCAAGGCTTTATAGTATGCATCACACTGATAATAAAATTTTTCACATCTTCACTTTATATTTATTGTCAGTTGATGCTTATGATGTATTTTGGAGTATTCATTTTACTAACAATACCCTCTTTAAAGTTATTCAGATATCTTTAATGTAAAGAAAATTTTTATCTCATTACCACTTTATTTAGTTATTAATCGATTTATGATCTTATTTTGTATATTTTTTCATTTACATATTTAAAATATCTGAAAATATTTAAAATGGAGTAGTCATATTAAAATATTTGAAAGTGATGATTCACCTTTATTTAATTTAAAGTATTAAAAATAAAAATTAACTTAGAACAATCTTCTTTTTATTAAATGTAGAAAATGTTAAAATTCTTCTTGTTAAGTATACATATTAATATCTTTTTCTCTTATCTTAATAATATTACATTTCATCATACATATGAATAATTATTTTTAATTAGAAGTTACACGCGAGCAAGCAGTAATTTTTATATTTGCAGTGCAATGCTACATTTACTTACTTATTAGTTAAATATATTTTATAAAATTAATGCAATTTTAATTAATTAATTAAGGAAGAGTAAATTTTATTATTACAATGGATATGTCAAGAATATATAATCTTCGATGAGTAACGCTGTTTTTCCTTTTTTTTCATTGTTTCTAATTTCAAACTGCGCAGTATAATTTAAAGTGTTGGGTGGCAAATATTAGTGTACCGAGATGAAGGACTTGCGAACGTGTGTGTCAGAAAAGGATTTTAATATAAAATTCCAAGCATTCCTAGTGTTCGGTTTGAGCGGAACTCTAAGCACTTCTTACATCAGGTGGTTTCAGTATACTCTGCGCGCCAGGAGACAGGGTCGGCTTTAGTCAGACACACTGAACCAGCTTAACATATTCTCCTGTGTAGCGTTCTCATCAACTCAAACATCGGCTTTGGCTTTTTTTCTCGTATACATTAACTTATAATATTTTTAAAAGATCAATGATATATTTAATTATAGTCATTTCACTTATTTTTTATTTATCTGCTTCACATTGAATTATTTTACACATGTTTTAATCTACATTATGACATTCAACTGTGATTATTTATCTTGGTTTATTATTTCTATTATTTACCATAAAATGATTTTAATTTATTTGGTGATAAATTAATTAATAGTTTTTAGTTCAGTTACATATAATGTTTATAATATTAGAAACTAATATTATTTATTTTTATACTTTTTTTTTGTTTTTTATCACACATTTTTTTTCTATATTTATTCTTACTATTCTGTTAAATTACAATAGATAAATATTTTTCAAGTAAAATATTAAAAGTATAACTAATTGAAATATTTTATCATTTTTTAAATATATTTTATTTACAAAGTTAAAAGATAAATAATTTTTTCAGTTTACATAAGTTATGTAATCTTGCAAAACTAGAAAGGAAATAAATTACAATAAAAATATAATTAAAACAAATATAATTAAAAAATGAATATTGATTTAGATTGTTTTAAATAAATATTCAAAAAAAATTAAAGAAATATTAATATATAAATTAATATTTTAATAATTCAATATTTCACTTAAATGCAATAATGAACTTTAACTCACTTTTCTTATGAAAATTAAAAAATAAAAAATGAGAAGAAACCAAGTGTAAAAGTAATTATACGAACATTATGATATTACGGAGATCACATTTTTATAATTTTTTTAACTAATTAATCTGCTTTAAGTTTTAAGAGTTCATATGAATTTAAGTTTATTATGAAAGAATAAGGATATTTTCAAATTATATTTTAACTGACATAATTCTTTAATATATACAAGCTTTTAAATATTTAAATATTATTCATGATTAAAGGTTATAAGTATGAAATTTATACCATTATTGTTATATTGTTTTTAGTAATTAACAGGTAATTAAAATTTTTAATAGCATTATAATAAAGTATATCAAAAGAAAAATGCAATTGAAATTTTGAATTAAATTTTTTTGACAATAGTGTATAGAAAAAAAAATAAATAAAAGACCGCGCGTATAAATGTACGATCGTAAACATCTCATGCTTATTTTTTTTTTTTTTGTATACGTATATAAAAGTATTGTTTGAAGCAATCAAATTACGTTTCATCATTAATCGATACTGATTCTATAAAATTTGGCAAATTATTTGATCATTGAAGAGTTTACTTTTATATTTTTTTTTATGAACCATTGTTCTTCAAATTTTCATAGTTTAACCGGTATTATTTTGAGAAAAAAAAATTGAGAGAGAAAGAGAGAAAGAAAGAGATAAAAGCAAGGGGGAATGAGTTTGAAGCCAAAAATGGCTACAACTATGTTTTATTAAGATTCTTTTTCGAATTTATTACCTGAACACGTACGAGTACGATGTTTTCAAGTATTTTTTCGTGCTCTTGATATGTTTCACTCACAATTCTCGTTCGTTACGAATCCTAAAATGTTTTCCACTCTATTGTGTAGTTAGTTTATGAAACGAAGTTTTTTTAATAATAAAGTAAATTGTGTATAATTTATCAAATGAGAAATTTTAATTCAATATTAAAGAATAAGTGAACATATTAAATTCAATATAGTGTAATAATACTAATAAAGAAATATGTTATACGATATTACATTTAGAATAGTAAAAAAAAGATGTAATGAAATAGTAAAAAAAAAGGTATAATAAATTATTTGTAATATTTTTAATTTTTATACTATATTATGAATTCTATTATATTTCATATTTTATAATAATTCATTAAATAAAATTAAATTCTAATAGAAAAATTAAAATGCATTTAAAAATCTTGTCGGTCATAGTAGTATTTACGAATATCACCTATTAAGAAAATTAAAAATTCTTTTGTAAATACAAAGTAATTTTCTTGAATACAAAAGGAAATTATACCGAAATGAAACTAAATATGTATCTACATTTCTGAGGATATAATATTAAAATAAATTTTACAATATGTTTTTATTTTATAATAAGGTTTTTATTTTATTTTTCAACGATGAAAATCGATAACCTTTTTTACTATCAGGTTTACACCCAAGGCACGTATACTACCAAGTTAGATACCACCACTCTATAACTTTTTTTATATTGTATCCTTTGCCTTGAGACAGTGTAAAAACGAAAAGTAAAAGAAGCAACTAGAGATATTTTCAAGCGATCCAAGAATTTCTGTATCATTCTTACTTTCATCTTGCATTCAAACTTGAATTTATACTTTTTTATAGTAGACCTCTCTATAACGATTTTGTGATTGTAAATTTTGATTTATCTTTAAATTCAACTAGCTGAAGCCATACACCCTTTTTTACACTCTAATTTACAATTAATATTTAAAAATTCTTCTAATAATTTATTTTAAGAAAGCAATCATTTGTTATTGTTACTTTTCACTTTATTTATTAGTTGCATATTCTTATATATAAATTCATAATTATATGTATATATTTATACATGTATAAGAAATTTTATATGGCAGTATTGTGCATTACAAATACTAAAACCAAGGTGTACATCCATTTTAAGTATAACATTGACATGATTTTAGATACGATGTGCTTAGAATTTCTTATTCTGTAACTTATATTTCCTTTCTTTTTTGTTCACTGTCCGTATTTTTTTTTATTCCACTGTATATATACAGTGGAATATATATATATATATATTTATTGGATGAAAGTATTTGCTTTTTTAATACGTACGGTGTATTTTTTTAAGTACTTTCGGAAAGCTTTGTGTTAATAATACAGTATAGTGTATAATATAGTCAAACTATGTTAAATTTCTTTTTTGATCAATGAATATACTTTTATTCGTTGAAATGTTATAAAAGCAATATGCCATAATATTAATAATATTTAATCTTACGATAAAAAAGCTTTCATCTTTAGTGTAAATATTATAATCGGTGGAATATAGGACATAATAATTTTTATTTTTTTGATGATTAATATTTATTTTTCAAATTTAGATTTTAAAACATTCATTTAGGAATAAAATTTAATAAGAAGATATTTCTGTTGTTCAAAATTTTTATTAAAATTATTCTATGGAATAATTTATTTATTATAATAAACTTTTAAAATATATTCTAGAATAAACTTTATTGCAATATATTTACGTCAGTAAAGGAGGAAAAATAAAAATAAACAGTTCGCATCTAAGGATTTAAGGGATAGAAGACATTTCGGTTAAAGTATCTTTAAATCTACCTGAAACGAGACAAGGCCTTGTTACTTCACAACTTATTGCTCCAAATATTTATTTTTACCCTCACTTATACATTTTTAGTTCTGACATATGAGAAATATATTGCCAGATATTAAGGTACTTAACTGAAGACGAATATAATATAATGCATTTACAAACTGCATGTTGTGAAGTTTATTTCAACGTCAAATATGTGTTGTGGAAAAATGCGATACGCAAACGAATGACTGCAGAATAAATTGTGAATTTGACAACTGGGTTAAATACACAGCCATACTAATAATTAATATTCCATTATTATTATTTTTTTTGCATGTATTCACTTACGTATATCTATCATAATCCTGTGTAAGATTGAGAATTTATTCGATTTCATCGATTTTTATAATATCTATTGCATTCGCACAGTTTATAGAATTTTTTTGATCTTCATTAATAAAATAATTTTGCTTAATCAGGTAATAAATTATTGTACCATAATTTTAAAAATGACTATTTTTTTTATTATTTTTCATATAAAAACCTATTGCAAAGTGTTCATAAATTATCTGTAACTAACTATTGTAAATTCACCGTGAAGTATGAACCTAATGGAGCAATCCATAGTTTTATTTTTAAAAATAACATACCCACCAATTTTATGTTTCAATTCTTAACTATTGTTCAGATTAAGCGAAGGTAGTTCGTCAGTTCGAATCATTAATCGTAATTAGCCATTTTTCTTTTCGATTTCTAGTTTGTACCAACGAATTTGCGTTGAGCCACGTTTCTAATGGAAAGGTAAAAGCTAATGCTATTTTATGGTACAGAATAAAAGAAGCTTTTGCAAAATATAAAAAACTTCCATTTCATTAAAATTGTATGTAATGAATTTTTATTACGAAAATAAAATGTTAAGTGATAGTAAATTCTTAATGAAGTAATTTCCTAATATTTTAAAATAATTTAACCACGGCACTTCTTTTGATTTATATTTAATATAACCATTAATGTTTGAGTTAAACACATTTTATTTGAATATTTATTCTTATTTAAACACTACACTAAGCACATAAAGTAATTAATTTGATCATATTTACTTTAAATATTTTTGAATCATAAAGAAGGAAAAAAATTTTCAATTTACATATTTTATTTATCATAAAATAAATCATTTTGTTTACTTTATTTAAATTTATAACAACTAATTACAGTTATTTCAACTATTTAATATTTATTTAATATGTCAGCAGTTAAATATAAATAGTTTCAATCGCATAATTAAATATATTTAGTTTAAATTTAATTTCTATTATTACAGAAAAAATTTATACTATTAAAATTAAAAAAAATTCAAAATTATAATTAAATAATTACCAATTTTATCTTGATAAATAAAATATATTCATACAACTGTTTTTACAGGTTATTTTTGTTGAAAGTTTTTAAAGAAATTAGAAATTTTACGTAACAAATTATATGCGAAAAATTAAATTTAAAATATTTGTCAAAATGAATTAATTTTATTCAAATTATCCATGATTTCCAACTGATATTTTTGACATAAAAATCGCATATGAGAGTTATTACTGGGTTATGTTATTTAATATTAAAAAATCATAACATGTGTACACATGAAATGTTTTAACATACACCGAAATTTAAATGAAATCTTACGAAGATCTTTCATATATACTGTATTTTTATAATTTTAGAAAAATATCGATTGAATAACGTTTATCGAAGAATTATTATCAATTTATAAAATTCTATGATGTTTTTGTTTTTAAAAATAATAAAAAAATTGTTTAATTGTCAGTGCTTATTACATATTGTTTATTTAATTATTAAATCAACAATAGCATCAATTATAATATTATATGGCATTGCGATAAATGAAAATAAATATTATTAAAATATTTCCTGAAATCATAATTTATTAGCAAATGAAAATTAAATAAAATCTGATTAAAAATGAAAAAAGTTTTAGAATGATGATTTTTTTATAGATGCAACTGTGTATAGCTGATATATTTGAAAAGCGGCGTTTCTTTAAATCGATAACATTTACGGTGTTATTTATTAAAGCTAAAATGGGGAAAACACCATGTGGAAGCACATTATTGCACACAGATGTTCTCAAATTTCCAACGATTGAATTTTAAAAGAAACGAAGTCTAAATAAATATTTTTTAAATAAACATTAAATAAAATAAAAAATATATATATATAATATAAACGATACATTAGTCTTATTGGGTCTGTGTTATAGAATGTATTTTTTATTATTTTGATATTATCAGATGCTCTGTATGAAAATTTATCATACAGAGTCGAACAATCACATTAAGTATTATGTAAATACTAGATAATCGAGGTCTATTTGTTCTTTCCATCGCCGAGCAATAATATATCGATTGACTAATGGAAGGTTTTGGACTAATTGTACAACTCAATTCACAAAGCTGTTTTACTTGAAAAAAGGAAGTTGAAAGCTTCGGAGAATGAAAACTGGAGCCAATCCTCCAGCTGAATATCGCTGGTAGCTTTTTCATAATCTGCATATAGTTCATTGGCACATGATCTGTTTAGAAAATGGCAACGGGAAATGCAATTTGCGCTTTCCTCGAGTTTTTTTCCTCGTCTGCCGCTCTTGGGAGTATTCGGGCAGGTTGAAATTATGCAGTTGTCAGCTATTCGGCTACGAAATTTGACTATTTAGGCGCATACAAGTACGCAGACCCCAGCGCGAAATATATATGTCTGAGCAAATTCCAGATTACTGTACGCCTCGGATAACATTTACATACGCCGTACATTTGCCGGCATTCCGGTCGCACTGAATTTCCGCATAGTCCGACACGATCCCTAGGCGATATCAGATAAACCTCTGTCCCGCCTCTTCCTCTCTTCGCCTCTCCTTTTCTTCCTCTCCTTCTTCTTCCTCTCATCGAGCTTTATGCGAATATGAGTGAGTGCAGCACCTGCGACCGACCCCCCGAATCAAGTGAAACCAGTAGAAAACTCGTGGTTAGTCCTGGCTTCACGCGCCATTTCATTCCGGCTGAGAAATTATTGTTTGCTATCTCCTGACGAATTTTCCTTGAATTTCCTTCTCCGCGGATTATTATTTACGGCTTGGCGATCTTCAAAGAGGAGGGGGGCGCGCTGGAGCAAAGGAGACTCTCTATACCATTTATCACATATCAAGTTAGGGGACACCCTATCGCGTAAAATAGAAAAAAAAAAGAAAAAAAAAGAAAAAAAAAGGAGATGTTTCTTTCGAGATTGATATTTTAGACGTCAGTTAACAGCCGTAATCGAGTGCAAAATTCGCCTGAAAAATACTCGGATGAATGAGCAAGTGAGCAGACCGCGGACATTGGCGTCGAGCGCGTATTTGCATTTGAAATTGGAACGAAGCATCAAATAAAAGGCCACGGTCGACGAAAACACATTTCTCCCTCTCACTTCCATCATTTCTTTCTCTTTTCACCTATGCACCCATTTTTCTTTTTACTCTCTTTCCACAGCTCAGTTTATTATTCCGCTTCTTTGTCTCTGCATCGCTCTACCCTTCCTTTCTCAGTTGAATTTAAATTTTAGGTTCCTATACAAGTACACATTGCAATGGTTATTTACATAACAGTATATTAAAAATTAATGAACCTTTTAGAGCTGTTTATAATTCCATCAAGTTTTTAGCATAATTTTAAAAATCAAATATATTAATTAGGAAATAGGAAAGGTCGATATTTGTGTATACATTTAAAAAAAAAAATAAAATGCTGTTAATTACATTTATAAAGTAAAACAATGTGTTACAGTTTAAATGCTGAATTTTTTATTTTATTTAATTTATTATAATAATAAACAAATTATTTAGGAATAATTTGTTTAATAATTTACAGGTAATATTTACTTTTGTATAATATTATTTATATAATATAATATATTCAAAAAAATTATCAAAACTAGAATTAAAAGAATAAATGTTTATTTATAGTTTATTCTCAAAAAATTGTACATAAATGATTCAAAAATATAAAAAATGCTTTTTAAGGTTCAAATAAAAAAGATCGAATGGAAAAGTTTCATATTTTTAAAGAGTGAACAATATTTTTTACTAAATATAAATTAGCATTATAAATAATTTAATATGATTATATATGACAAAATTACAATTTACAAACGTATAATAAACTTGAATTGTACACATAAACATATCGTTTTCATTTATTAGATCCTTAATATATTTCCAAAAACTTTTATAATATATATATTTTATTGTTTCATTCTTTTATGTGAATTAGTTATCTATTCATTATCTATTCATGAATAAGATTAGCATTAAGATTTTGGATAAGAAACTAAAGATCCTAGTGAAAGCTCACACTGACTTAATTTTGTACGTCAAAACTCTGAATAGGTTGGAATTAGTTTATATTGGAAAATTTGATACAATTACATCCAGTTTGTATAATGATATTAAGTGTAGAAATGGACGAAAATCTGCTGAAAGAATGAGAGTTGGTTCTGTTCGACAGAAAAAAAGTATAATAAAAATTTCTTAATTGCGAAATATAAAAAGAAAAAAATACTGCAGATGAATCGAGAGCAAGGAAGATAACATGGAAAATGGAAGTATGTGAAGACTTCTCGGTGGAATACTTTTTTAAAGTTTCAAATCCAGGCTCTAATGGTGCTAAGTTCAGTCGTTTGCTTTTTGAACTCAAGTTTTTATCATTGGCGAAGTTTCGGTTGGAGTGTGGCGCACACAAGCCTGGCCAGTGCTTAAATTTCAGGAGAAAATCCTCTTTGCGTACGTGTGTTGTTCTTGTGTTTTCCTTTATTTTCCATCCGTTTCCGGTCTACTTATTTTTTATTTTTTCTTATCGGCTGTTTGTAGAGAGATTCAGGAAGCGATTTTTGATTTTTCGGTCGCAAATTAATCATGATCGTCCATGATACCGACACGACCGGACTCCATAATGCTCAAAATACGAAGATCGACGATGAAAGAAATGAGTATAAAGAAAGTGGGAGAAATGCAGAGGCAGAGAGAAAAAAGGACGAATAGACTCGTTTCTTCTATACCTGATACGATTTCGTTTGCTTAATGCGCTTCATCTCGCATGGATGGTAGATAAAGTTTTTTAATTAAATCTGAGCTTCTGATTTCAATTTATCTTTGCGCCTCTTGTATCAGCGTCTCTACCTTCTCATACAATTTTTTCCCTTCATTTTTTTTTTTCTTCGGGTGTATTTCTTTTTGTGAGCACTTAGTAGCGAAAGTCGATTCATTATCGCTTCATAGTCTTGTACTCCATTTCTTCATCTTCTGATTTTTTATTTAATTTCTTTTTATTTATTTTCATAAGGACTTTGCGATTTCGGATTTTCTCAAAGAGCTATTACATTTAATATCTCGTATATAAGAGTTTGATAGTAGCTCAGCTTAGAGTAATAAATAAATTTTAAGTAAATAAATTAGAGAAATAAAAAAAAAATTATAATAGAATAGTCTAAACTATAATATTTATTTTGGGCCGTAAAGGATTTTTTATTTATCATGTAGTATTCATTACTGGACTCGTGTATACAGCTTGTTTAATTTAGCGGTATTATGTATGTAATTGTGTTATATAAGCAACAGGGTTTACAACAATCACTTACTGTAATCTTAATTCTAGTCATCTACGTGGCTTAATATTTGTAAATGTGAATTTTAATAACAAAAAAAAATAGTTAATCCTTTTTATACATATTTTATGCAATATTCCATTTTCGACTATATTTTTAAAATTAAAATTTCACTTGATAAATTATTAAACTCATATTTTATAAATTATATTTAATAAGTATTATACTATAACAACTATCCGCATAATAAAATTTGAATCATAAAAACAACAATCTCGATAAAATAAATCATTATAAATTTTATGAATGCATATGCACAAACATTGTATAGCTTTAATTTAAATGTCTATTCAAGCCGAAATAGTTGACATTAGTTGACATAAAATGAAGTATGATACTTCATATTTAAAAATTAATAGTTAGGATGAAAAATTTTTTCTTTTTAATAATTTAATAATATTTTATAAAAATTAAACAGAAATATAAAATTCAAACTTTTTCAATTTCTCCCCAATTTTATTTTCGTGCAAGGGATAGTTTTCTATTTTATTTTACTAATTTATTTATATGAAAAATTATAGTTGTTTCTTATAAGCTCTGTGTAGTCTTATTTTTAATACACATTAAGTACTGATAACAAAGACAAATTAGCGTAAAACTATAAATTAATATTTTCGTTCTAAATTTAAAAGGACTTGCCATCACTATTACTTATGTCATGCGCAGACATCCCTAATTTGCATATTCCACAAAGGTCTTAATGTTGAGTATGGCTTTCGGCTAGTATTCAAAATAAAAATGAATTATTCGAGCTCGTATACAAGCAATTTGCAAGGCCGAGCGGGCACGGGACTCGCAAAACGTTTCAACGCAGCAACATTAGCAGTTGTGGCCAAAGGAAATATAATTATGGAACGGGTGAAACTATTAAGGAGTATCACGGCTGAGCAAGTTTCAGAGGACCAGGTTGACGTTGGTACAGTTGAGGGATGAGGGGCTGCGACGGTGAGAGGAACATGGACTCGCGAGCGCGGCTGATTCTGGTTGCCGAACCATTCTTGGGTCTTACTACTTGGAGACGTGAGCTCTCTCTCCCTCTTTCTCCGTCTCCCTTATTTCCTAGAATGCGAAACACTACACACTTCGCACTACACACTGAAGACGAATTATTACCGTTTCTCGGCCTTTCATACTATCACGGAACCTTCATAATTCAGAAGCGTTTTCCCGGAAGCGTGCCTCTGTCGCACGGCCTCTCTTATAATGTTTGTTACTGAAATTAATCCGCTTTTCCGCCGAGCGAGCAACGTCCTCCTCCTCTTCCTCCTCGTCTTTGCACTACCGGTTCCTCTTCCTTTGAGCCGAAAATTTCTGAGAATTTACATTTTTCATCTGAAACGGCAAAAGTTAGATGCTTTAATAGTCGCTGTGACAGGAGTAACAAAGAATCTTACCCAAACCAAATATAATATAGAACAAATTGAATGGACAAATACATTAACGCATCATCAATTTAACTTAATTTCAAATTTCACTAACAATGTTACCTTGTAATAGAAAATTAAGAGATCCAGTACAATTGATACTATTTAAGAAAACATGGAAATGCTCTTATTTGTTTCTGTAATTTCTTAAACACGCTATCTTTCTTCATAAGCTTTGAATCGTTTACAGTCCAAAAGGCTGTAGACTACAGGCTATTATTTCGCTCACTTGTGTACTTTTAACGTTTGAACTGCATAAAAGCTTTATGTACTTCTGTAATGGAGTAATAGCTAGAATATCAAGCTGGAAAATCACGAAAGGTCGGAGGTTATACCTATCAATGTTACTCATACAGAAGGCTACTGTCGCATGTTGAAATATTGACTATTTACCAAATTCAAAATTCTGTAATACTGATCAATCAGAAATATTATCTGAAATTTTACATTAGTTTTCATCTTTTTCATCAAAGAATATTTCATTAAATCAATTCATTTTAATTTAATTAATTTCAATAAATTATGTGAACATATTATTAATAAACGTTGAGATTAATTTTTCATTAACTAGATAATTTCTACTGTGTTTTATGGAACTAATCAGCCAATAATATTAAATTCTTACTATCGAATTCTAAATTTAAATCTTTATATTTTCTAATCCATAATTGGATCCTTGAAACTTATAACTTTACCCGTACCTTTTCTATCATAGATAAGTAATCTTTTTTAATCCTTATTATAAAATAACCAAGTAGCGAATTTATTTTCGGACACTAATTATATTTATACATTCTTTAAGAAGAATTAGAACGTTGCAGCAGAGAAGATATTAAGGTGAATACGCCACAGACTCTCCGATATCAGCGTAAGTGAATATGTAAATGATGATTTTAATATTTTTTTTTGCATCTAGATATTGTAAAAAATGTATTGACAATATTTTGACTATGCAACCAACACTTCTCCACAAATATTGCATATTTCTTTATAAAGAAATTCAATGAATAAAAATATTTGTAAAAAAATTTAACTTAGGCACACTGTATGTCGTATCAATTTTATCATTATTTTGATTTTAGATTAAATAGCAGATATTTTATTACCTACAATTAAAAAAAAGTTTAAGAAAAAACAACCACCCTATATACGTACTTTTTGAATAATTAAAAATATATGAAGTTGATTTATTCTCCTCTTCTTCAAGGAAGTAGGGGAAATTAACAAGGGTTTTACACAGATATTATTTAGATATTATATAAAATCTATATAGATAAGTTCTTTTTTAAATATGAAGGATGTTCATTTGAAAAATAAAGCAAATAGAATAAAAAAGGCTTTGTATAATTATTGTAAAAAAATTGTCTGTAGCAATGTTTAAAATTGAAATTTGATATTGATAAAAAGTGATGTATTTCATAATTTATAGGTAAAATAAGAAATTTTATTTAATACAGATTATTTAATATTTAAATATTATATTTAAAATTTATAGATTTAAAAAATTCCAATCGGTTATTATCCATTATCTTTTTTTAATACAATTATTTTCTAATATATTTACTCTATTATTGTTTCGAACAGACAACGTCTGTCTGCTGTTTTTCGTTGATATATGTTTGATTAAACTTAATGTACTCACAGAATAATTATCAAATAAATTAAAGAAATGTTTTATACTTCCCAGACAAGATAATTTATTCAATTATAATACAAATATATCGTCAATACAAAAACCCGTGAAAGTAAGAAGGAAACTTCTCGTGAAAAAGTTCTGACAAGATTGACCCGAATCAAGTTCAAAATTTTTAAACTACCCTTCCTCTACGCTTCTTGTCCCTTCCATGTCTCATATTTTTATCAATACAGCTCATTATTACATTACTTATTATTAATCTTCGGGTATTTCTTATAATTACGCTATATATATGATATTTCTTACATCTACGCGGCATAAAAAACTTTCTGCTGGGTTCAGAGTGGAAAAAGTCTATATATCGCTACAATAATATTAATCTTAAAAATACAATACAAATCTTACACTCTAAACGTCTTAATATTATGTTTCGCTTAAATATTTGATTTTGAACAATCAGCCCTTGCACTTATAATTTATAAGTTTAACTTAACTCTCGACTTTCATCGCCGAAACGTTATCTTTTCCCGATTTTCACAAAGGTAATTATTCGTCTATAATTGCCTTTGCTGTGTCGCGATATCTCTTTGTATCGCGCCGCGATTTCAAATCGCACGTCGACCCATTGAAATCCCACCGACGCATATTGTATGTCGCCTTAATACGCCGGTTTTTCACGGGAAAAATACTCAAAACTCATAAATTATTTTGTTTGCTTCGCGTTTTAATGCCCGAAAACCAGGCCAACCTTTGCCTTGTTCCAAAACTCACACAACACTCTAGTGTTTTATCAATCTCGTATAATAATCACCTAAATGTTACGCCTTACGCTTGCTTAAAACTAATTTTATTTCTTACTTATAAATTATAGTATATATCAATCACAATTATTAAATATAAATGTTCAACTAAATACTATATTTTGGTTGAATATTTAAAAAGTATACATTTCTTAAGAGTTGTGTGTCAAATAGAATTTAGAATTAGTAATGATGTTGGATTAATTATGTTCCAATCTCGTTCTCATGTGAGTTTAATATAGATATTTTAATATCATGATAGCATCCTGGTTTATCAAAATGTTAAAAAAAATAAATAATAATTGTAGAAAAAAATTTGATGAAAAAATGTAATTATGGCCTTTAATCTTCAATAGTGTGATTAAAAAAATTGCTTACTTTTAATTTTTTCATTTTTTGACAATTTTTAATCCCACGTAAATCTCATTTTAGTACATATTAACTTGGAATTTTGGCAATATACCGATGATGTTCTTTATTTATTTTTTATTTAAAGAGATAATGAGAAAGTAAAGAGGGAAATATTTATTGATTGCTATCATTTGCGTCGGTAGAACTTGGGCTTGAGATGCAAATAAAAGTTTCTACTGGAGCGATGCAGTTTTATTTTTTCTCTCATTATCTTTCCTACATCCGGTTCTAGTATTCAAAGTACAGTAAACTTATGAGTCTAATAAGAGTCTAAAAAACCTACATTCTAATTATTCCGAGAGTCTTGCATATAAAGAGGGAAAAAAAAATCTTGGGATTGTGCCCTATTTTATTATTAGCTCCTGTTAAATGGATTAAAATAAGGTTTAGGTTCGGATAAATTTCTTGAGCAGCTCTTCGAGTTTGTTTGTATGATATAACTTTATTTGTAATCGAGAAATTCGAAATATCGAGAATTGTATTTTGGAGTACATATACCGTTTTCATACTTTAATGAGGGTTGAATTAGTTTACTTGCCAGAATGATAACAGAGTTGTAGTGCAGAAGCGCATTCTCGAGCGGATTAAATGGTTTGCTGCCCAAACTTTGCTATAGCTCTTGCATATTCCAAGATCCTTCATATTCTAGATTCGATGCAGGAGAAGAATAGATATTTATTTAGATTTATTTACATCAATTTGGAATATACGGGATTAATGTATTCAAAACATTAAAATCTTGTGTATGTATAAGTACAAAAAAAATTTGTATGCAATTATTAGTATATTCTGTTATAATATTGATAACTATGATATTACTTATTGGATTTTAATTACATTAGTTCTAATGTAATAATAAATATTTAATAGCAATAAATTTTAATTTATAAAATAATTCTAATAAATAATTGTAAATATATGAATATGTGTTTTTAGATACATTTATTTGATTTTTTTATAAATATTTTTAGAATGTCTTAAAATTAATTATGTATAATTTTTTTACTAAAAAAAACATTAAGGTTTCGTGATATTGAAGTATTTTTCAGTTTCTAAGTTAATTACTTTTCTGTGTATTATAGTTACTTTTAAGGTCTTACTAATTATATAAAATATACATTTTATGAAGAAAGAATTTTTTATTCATTATAGAATAAATATCTGGAAAATTAACATAATATAAATTGAATAGAAGAAAAAATTTAATTAAATTAAATAAAAATTAAATATAAAGAATGTATAACTGTTTATATGTTTCTGTATTTACTAATTTATTTAAAGTTTCCTTATTTATTTATTTTCTAGTCTTATTTTCAATTATCTGACAATTTTATTGCATATTGTTGTTGAAATTGCTGAAGTGAAATTGCTTTTGTAATTTCGAGATCAAAAAATATTAAATTACGAAACAAATTTCAAGTTTCTTATGTTTTTTGTACTTTATTAATATTATTTTTTTAATTTTACTTGAATATATGGTATGATAAGAATAAAAAAGAGAAAATTGGAAATAACCTTCTACTTGTAAAACTTTTTACAATTATTGTAAATATACAAAAAATATGAATAAATTTTAGAAAGTTCAATTACACTTTTTTTTTTTAGTTTTTTTAGTATAGATTTAAATAAGATATGAATACTCGAAAACAAGCTTCGCATTTTTAGTTAATCCAATTAAAATTTATTTTTAAATTATAAAGCATTATGTTATTGGATATCTTATTTTTCTATTTTATATTGATGTTTTGTGAATGTAATTGTATGCAAAAATTATATGTTAGTTTGTACAAATAATTCATATATTTTTTTCTAATATAAATTTATAATAAATAAAATATTTATTTGTAAGAAACACGATATAATACACACCTATCAACATATTTCCGATGACTCACTGGAAAGAGTTAACTCAAATAACACAGAAAATCATTTCAAAGGTGCAACTAATAGTGTTTATTCTAGATTCCTCAAATATATGAGTGTCGTAGCCGACGGCTAAAGGAAAAGTATCCACTCCCCTCCCCCGCACCGTGATGCATCTTTGCCGGTCCGGAGGGGTTGACCGGCCGGGGGGGGGGGTTTTACGGCCCACAGCTTTCGCACTTTCACTTTAAGGGCTGCTTTATAGATTTATTATGGCTCGAGAGGGTCTTGGAAAAATCGTCGCTTACATATTCAATAATTGATATTTTTAAATTTTATATTTGTTAATTAAAAATTGATGTCACTATTAGTGCATATAATAAATATATTTATATGACCATGTTCACACGCATGTGTGTTTGTGTATTTGTAGGCATTGTGAAAAATAAATAATGTTTATACACAGTGATATTTAAACATTTTTTATTTTACACATATTATTCGACCATGCATAAAATATTTTTTTATAATTATCACCTGAATTAAAATTTTTATATAATGATATTTATAAAATATTTATTTTTAATTTATTTTATTTTTGTTAAATAAATATTTTATAGCATATAAAACGAAATGGGAAAAATTTAAATTGTATATAATTGTTGATACATAACATTATTATTTGTTAAATGTCTAAACTTTCATTTAAGCTTATTTTATAATTAATTCACTTGTATATGTTTATTAAATTGAATTGTAATATTTTTAAATCAATCTCAAGTATTATTAAATTATATTATTAAATGAAAGAATTTTTGTTCAAAACAGAATCATTTGAAGATTGTTCATCATAATTCAAATATTAATTAAAATACTATAATGCATAAAATTGATTTATATCTGCTTTATTAAAATTTTTTATGATTATAATTTTAATTTATTATATTTATTTTATTTTTTAATTAAATATGAATTTTGTTCACCTTTTTATATCATTTATTATTTATGAATTGAAAATTAAAATTGAAATTATTGAATAAAAATTTAATATTAAAAATTCAATATTAAAAATAATAATCATAAAAATACATTAATCATCTCCTTTAATAAAATATTTGATGTGCTAACTTTAAGTCAATTTAAAGATTATTATAACTTATTTATTTAGTAATCCATATTTTGAAAATATTCATAAAAATTGCATTTTATTTAAAGCAAAAATATTATTAATTTATTCTTAAACTTCAAATATGTTTTAATACGTGAATTATTTAAATATATATGTATTATTAAATGTATTAATAATGTCCAGAAAATAAAAACTGACATTTCTCTAAAGTTTGCATGTAAAAGAAAGAGCTTTGGATGCATAATATAAATTAATAAAGAGATAAGTTACTGAAATAGTATATTTTGCAAAGGCTGTGGCTAAAAAAACGTTGTATTATTTGTGAATAATGCATTAAACAATTAAGGCTCCTGAAATTAATATAGACGCTTGTTCACCCTAATTAGAAACTTAGGCAGAAGTCTGAATTATTTTCTAAGCAGACTTCTACTTGGGCACATCCAGTAGTGGTAAGATAAAGTTATGAAAAGCTTTTTGAAAACACATATTTCCGGAGAGCTGTGTACTCTGGTGTGTCTCGTACAATTAATTATAATTAATGAGCAGGTGATAAGAAATGGAGAGGGGGGAGATAGAGAGGAGGGGTCGTATTATCGCTCGAGGCGTCCGAGTATCCACGGTTAGAGCTGTGATGCGGTGAGTTACGTCACGGGGCCGAGTGCTTTAGAGGGGAAGGGTGATGGGAGCGGGGGGGGAGGGAATCTGTGGGTAGATAGTGTCTCGTGTGTACGTGACGTTTATGGGGTTGCGATCTATAGTCGACATTACAATACCGAGGAGAGTCGCAGTGCATACCCGAAGCACCTCTATAGTCTTAGTTGATACGCCAGCCCAGATAACAAGCCCCCCGATTTAAACGATAAATTGTTTGTATCATCAAAACGCACAACGAGCTCAAATGACCTATGAAAACTGTCCAATGGCTTTTCCTGGCTCTTTCCCTCTCCTCCCTCCCTTCATTTATCATACTTTTTTCGCTTCTGATACCTTTTTCACGATTTTTCACTAGCACGTATCTTTTTCCTCCGACCCAACCAATGTCTTTCACTCAAATATGTATTTTAATCCATTTGACCTATACTACAATATTCTATGTTTAAAAACTCCTCGTTTATTTCTACTGCGATTGGAGAATTGTTTTTCTCGCAGATAGAGACCAGTAGAATTTTGATAAAAGAATAGCTGTGCTCGCTGATTTATTAAGCTTGTTTTATCTCGTAGTTGCATTAGCAAACCTCTCGCCCAACGTATCCTGTGCTTCTGCAGCTTTTATCTTCCTAAAATATGAAGCTTTTCTCAATTATTTCATTATTTATGATAAATCAATTCTTATTCTGAGTATTCCAATGTTAGATTTTTCTATTTTATGAAGATACATGTTTTAATTTATCGATGCCTTGTATCTACACTTTTATTTTTATGTGTTTTAAGTTTTTACATTTATCAATCATTACTTATCAATTATTCATATTTGTATTTTATTAATGTAACGATTTATTGATTGCATCGACCAAGTTTATAATTTATAATAGACTGATTTTAAATACCAATTTATACATAAAAAACAAGTGTACATTAAGAAATATAATATAAATTATTCTATCCTTGAAAAAACTGTTTGTATAAATTTGATTTATACATAGATTTTAAGATTTTAGATATGTTAGAAAATTATTAATTGTACTACAAATGTATTCGTATTAATGAAAATGTGAGAGTATGCTCAAGTTTTCATGATTACTACGAAATTCAGGTGGTGCGAAGCGTTAAATTAGCTTGTTGTGTTTATTTTGTTTGTTTCGTAAAATGTAACTATATGCTTAATTAAAACATTACTAATCAATTTAATTTCATATTTACTTTGAAGAACATATTAAATATTTTAAAAGAAGCAATACTATAATTAAAGAGAGTATAGCCATTTTAAATGTAAGTAAAAAAAAATATTAATATATGAAACTACATATTCTATTTTTATATTCATACATATACGTTTATTTGTTTTTTTCAAAAATCAGGAATCACATGCTTTGTGATAATTTAATTTACAAAAATGTTCTTAAAACTTTAACTTTCAACAAAAAAGGATATCGTAAAATAAAGTGAATTTTCGTTAGCAATATAAAAATTATTTATTAAAATTTGGTCTAGAAAATTTTTGAATAAAATAATAAAAATTAATATTTATTTATAATAGTATATTTTATAATTTTATAGTAACAAAAGTGGTAGAATTTTGAAAATCATAAAATAAAAACATGGAATTATACGTAAATAAAATAAAGTACCCTCATAGTGTTACGGTTAAAGCAAGATCTAACTAAAACACAAGAGATTGTAATATTAAAATTTGTATTAAATTAGTGAAATTTTTATATTTTTATTTTTATTATTAATAATTAAAAAAAATATATAAATAATTAATTGACTTTTAAAAATTATGACTGCATAAAAATTTATTTTAAAAGATCAATAATAGTACTTTTTATCAGTATAATTTTTAATTAAATGCTTGAAATTAAAAGTATTAACAATTTTAGTATAGAATTCAGACATGACAAAAGACAAGTTACTTTGAAAAATAATGCCACACAACTTTTTAATTAGAAGAAAAAAATTTAAAACGGAAATTATTGTCATTATTTTATTTAAAGCGCGGTGAAATGCGTTTGCATGTATTTGTTCATGTATTCCTTATGCGACAAATATGAAAGCATTGTAGAAAAAGCATTTGTCGTGCATGTGTACATGTAGTGGTGTCACCCTATAAGCGCGTCAGACTCCGCATGTATATAATATGCTGACATTATATCTTTCACTTGTTTTTATGCTAGCACTGCAGCACTTGAATGGGATAAGGAAAAAAAATGTCACGTTTCGTGTCGAGAATACATACGTGGGCACGCTGTCCGATATTGTTTTAATGGAAATACGAAGACCTAGGGTAAAAGAAAAGAAATAAATAAAACGAGAAGGAGGAAAAAAGAGGGAGGAGGCGAAGACGAAGCAGTCGAGGGAAAAAGTCGAAAGAATATGAAAAATAAGGATACACATAATGTGAAGGAGGATCAAGGCGATGATGCTTAATGCATCAGCCACACCGAGATCATACAGCACACACACACAACACACACACGCGCACGCACGCGCACACGCACGCGCGCGCACACACACACACACACACACATACATATATATACACGAAACTTAGTAGTTTTTACATAGTCAGAAGAAATTTGCTGGTGAAAAGCAGTATTTACATCTTTCAAAATAAGACTTCTACTCGGTATTAAGGGTAGCTTTAAAATAAATCATGTACTTTTGCTTTTGAGATCTCTCTTTTTCCTGCTCTAACTTTGAAAATATACATGATACTGGCAGAAAATTCCAAATATTTATAATTCCTGAATTTTTTTAGTATTAGGAATGCGCTATTTCATTTTTTAACCATGTATAAAACAAATAAAATATGCATTCATAAACGAAAACAAATATTAGAAGGATATCAATAGTAAAATAACAATAGAGATAAATTTACGTAAATTTTTATTTTATTAAAATTTCACAGTTATAAATAAATGTAAATATTAGATAATGAAAGAAATAAACATTAACCATCTAACTATAACATTCTATATTCTACATAAAAATGTGTTACTTAATTTTGAAAAATTACTAAAGTAAAAGGTAATATAATGATTCTAGTTAAATTGCGGTACTTTCAAAACCATTACAAAATTCAAGCTGCAACCATAATTTTAAAAAGATTAATGAGGATTTAGTCAAATGTATTAACACATTCGACAGCAAATTTATTGAGGTACTTTTCGTTTTTCTAGTAACATTTCTATATCGCTTCAAGCTGAAAAATACAAGTGTATTCTTTGGACTTCTATATTTATGTCGTATTTTCTTTTTTGTACCGGATAATATTATATACCCTGTCACTTTTTTGTTTGCGCAATTTTTTATCTCTCGAGCGAATTTCTTATGACTACATCTTTATACAGATACACATAGACATTTTTAAGAGTATGCTAACTTAGCATGCGTTTTACAAATATGAAGCTAGCATGTATACATCAAATATGTGAGGAAAGTATGCAAAGATACATGTGCAAACACATTACAATAATGCTTTTATTTATATGTATGAAGTATAAGAAATTCTAGAAATTCTATTATTTTAGTCGCAACTTGTTTAAATCGAAATTTACTATCGATATTATAACCTGTCATTACTACCTGTATTAATTCTCCTAATAATAAGATTTGAGTTAACATTTCAAATAAGAGACTTAAATCTTCAAGTTATAATGCACTTGAAATCTTCAGGTAGTAAGTTTTAACTATATTTGAGACGTAGTATATGTGTGAATTCTCTTGCATTCGGGTATTCGGTCCTAGTTCTCCGCTACAAGAATTACTGCTAAACTAAAACTTACTCTTTCCCTCTCTCACTCTCTTTCTTTCTTACCTTCCCGTGAGAATTTTAGAGGTAAATATCACAAAATTTTTATTATGCGTCGAGAAAAATATTTGCTAAAATAACAAACTATTTGTGGATTCAAGTTGAAATTTGTAACAAAGCTTTGAACATTTTGCATAAATTGCACGCGTTATCTAATAGTTAAGAAAAAAATAATAATAAATAAAATATAAAAGCAACAAATTTAAATAAACATAGAATTTAAATTTATCATAATATTAAATAAATATATTATTTGAGAAGCCAAAAATAAATATAATAATATAACACGGAAATAAAATATACTGTGTCAAATTTTTAAATGCTGAAAATGTCAATTAAACTAATATGTTTGATTACATCAATAGTATACCAGATGTTGTAATATCATTAAAAAAAAAAATAGAATACAAAGATTTCCACAATTAATTTTTTTTTATATAATACAAAAGATGTAAAACAGACAAAGGATTATACAACTACATATTTATGCTGGTTTATTGGGAGATAAATTTATGGTATAGCGGGATGATTATTAAAAATATTTAGCATCGAAAAGTTTATAGAAAAACAATTTTTTTTTTAATATTCTAAAAGGTTCTATTCAATTAATTTTTTATATTTTTAAAATATTTATTAAACAATCATTATAATTATGTGATTAGAATTATTAATTTTTAATTTTAGAATACTATTATAAATATTATGTCTTTTGAAAACAAACGTAAATTATTATAAGAAATTGTAAACTTATAAATTATATCTATTAATTTATTGATGCTGCATAATAAAATGATGAAGAGATATTATTAAAACAGAGATTAATATGTAAAGGCGAATATTACTTAAGATGTAAAGAAATAATGATGATGAGAAATTGAAATAATTTATAAAGGTGTCGAATTATTTTTAGAAAATAATAAGTAATAAAATGCTAAAAGAAAAAAAAATCATCTAAATCATTATTTTTTCATATTTAATGAGTTAAAATTAACTCAATGTTAATGGATAATCATTCCATATATAGAGTTCCTATACTGAATAGGTAAAACTACGGTATATTCCTATATCATCTAGGTAAACGAATAGGTAATTCTGAACTGCGGTATGGGTTTTTCAGAACACTGAAATAGAGTTTAACTTGATGGGAAAAAATGAGTCTACAAATTTATTTAAAATGTATACTCTTTATGCATCTCTTGTGGATTAGCATATACTTATTAGAAATTATTTTATCATGAATGACTTTTTCTTCGACAAAGTATGAAGCGGGTTTTTTTGATCATAGTCCAAAGTAACGAAAGAAAATATAATGAAATATTAGTGTATGATGAAAAAAATGTTTATAGATTGTCAATCAAGATCAACACAGTCAATATATTATGACAAAATAATAGCAATTATAAAAAAAATGTAACTTGTACATATATAATAAATCAGATAAAGAATAGAACGATTGGCTGTTCGTAAAATTAATGACGAAAAATTTATATATAAACGATCTGATTAAGGAAATTGAAGAATTATCCAATAATGTTATTAATATACTATTTAATTTTTTCTTCTTTTAACTAAATATTTAATATTACATTATAATATATTTTGTATATTTTTTATATTAAAATTAATAATTTATATTTTAAGAGTTCAAATAATTTTTTGATCGTTTTACTATAAATAGCGATACAATTTTTAATATATTTAATAACAAATACACTTTATGATTTTATAATTAATATCTTTATTAGTTAGTTTTATTTATGTAAAAGATATTCTATTAATTTTTTAATTAATATTATAGATATATTTTTCAAAAAATATACACACACACACACACACACACACATACATATACATTGTTTGTTCCTTAATTAAAACAAAAAAGTATTTTTTAATATAATAGTAAGGTAAAATTAAAAGGATGAAATATAAAGAATATGTAATGTTTCTTCTTAAATATTTAGAATAAATATTAGATACTTTGAACATAAATACTTTTAACTTAGAAAATCGAAAGTGGTTTTAGATTAAACACTAACTATCTAAGAATTATCAACCTTTATGAAGAATGATTTCTAAAAATATCAATAAAATAGGACAACCATTATTTTTAATTTCAAACTCGATTATTTGAAATCGATGGATCAGTCGCCGCAAACATGGACCAAGAGCGGCGTGACCAATAAAATTTTTTCAATTTTACATTTACGCCAGTGCTGAGGCGCAATTTTTAAAGGTTTTGAACCGGAAAGCTTTACAGCCTCGTAAAGCAACCGCGAGGCCAGGTATCACCTACTCTATTTCTCTAACTCTCTCTCTCTCTCTCTCTCTCTCTATCTATCTCTCTCGCTCTCTCTCGTTCATTACATTCACCAGTAATTTATTATACAAAGTGGATTTATTGTTTATTGTTCCTCCGCGTTTCTGTCAACAACAAAGTGAGAAAATAGGGAGAACAATAATGTGCTTGAGCATGAAGTCGTTGCATAGAAAAAGAGAGAGGGAGAGGGAGAGAGAGAAAGAGTGCATGTATGGATTACATAAATATTGTTATCTACAAATATTATGGAAATTGATTGGGATGAATTTTTCAATATAAGATCAAGCAGCATCAGAGTTGTGAGCGCTTGTCTCAATGGAAAACTCTGAAACATTGTTCCAACAAATAGTATTAATAGAGATGTATATAAAACCTTTTTCATTTATATAAAATTTATACACGAGTTTTGAATGACGGAGTTTCAATGTGAGGATTTACGTGTAGTCATATTTAAATATCCATTAACTGGATTTCATCAAAATATTTTGTGATTCAAAATTATATTTTGTAAATGTTAGTGAACATGGAAATCAAATAAAAATGCAATTATAACTTAATTTTTTATCGTCGAAATAAATGGCATTGACAAAATTCCTACAATTATCATGAAATAGATTTTCAGCATAAACGTGTGTATTTGTATTATTAACTGAAATTTAAAGAAATTTTTAAAAAAATTCACCAATTTATTTATTGTGTCAGGCTAATGCAATAGCATATTATCTTATAAATTGTCTTGTATAAAGTAGAATCGATTTTTATGCCATAAGAAACCACCCTTCACCTTTACGGAAGCATCAAAATTCGCCTTAATTTTAATCTTTGATAGCTAGTCAGCTTCGGTCTCAAAATTACATCCACGTTGTAACTCTTTTCTCTCCGATATATTAGACGTGACACGCAACGTAATACGACCACTCAATGCAAAATACCATACATTTGCGTAAATTGAAGTCGAGGTTTAGGTACGTGTGATCCACGAGCCTAGGGATAAAAAAAAAGAAAAAAAAGAGAAAAAAGAAAGAAAAAAGTTCTCGACTACGTGGCTCGTGCCATTCTCCTCCCCCACAGGATATATTTCTTCGAAAGCTCATAATTCAATCTTGACGTCGTTTCTTTGCTCTGTTCTTGGGCACGAAGCGAGCCCGGGCGTGTTTCTCGGCGGCGATGGCGTATTTCCACGCGAATTCCCGATCCTGGAGAAACTTTATGCTCGTGACATTTACGAAAACCTGAACCTCCGCCCTTTTTGCCGACCGCATTGGGCGCAAGAAAAAATTGGCGTCGCCTATCCCATGACTTTATTGCGTATTACAAGCTTATCACGATCATTTTTTTAAATACTACATTTTGTATTTCAACTTTAAATTTTTTTTTTTTTTTTTTTTTTTTAATTATACTCTAAAGACTGGGCGATGTTATTAACCAATATATTGTCATGTTGAAGCCAAGTGTAATTACCTATCGTTATAATTGTACGGTACATATGGCTTTTATCAGATTATTTGTGATTAATATAATTCGAATACAAGTATTTCATATTTGCATATTTATTTAATGGACTTTATTTTCAAACATAAATATTTTTTAAATATTTTTTATTGATATTTCAAACGGAACATAATAAATAGTTGAAAAAACTTTGTAATTAATGCTTCGTAATAATTTATCTTTCGCTGCGACTACAGTTTTCATAAACAATAAATTGGAATTTTAACAGAATTTTTTAATTCGTTTTTTATATATTTTACGAAATATATGAAGGAATGTTTCTCAAATAACTGCTACGTTTAATGTTGTTCGTGTAGCTAAACATTAAAATTATTAAATATTAATTACATATTATTTGATTTTTATTTTATTCCTTATTATTTAGAGTTTTATCATAGAAACATTATCCTTAAAAAGTATATTTACATTTTCACATGATTAATGTTAATTACATTTCAATATATTATTTAGGCTCTTGTTATTATTAATGTATAAATCATACAGTATAAAATATTTAATTAAATATTTAATAACAAAAATTGTAAACACTTCCTCACAAATAAAGTATATAATAACATTCATAAATACAAGTGTATTTTTAAATTGTGTGTTATATTTTATTTACATCTCATTTTTACTTGTTATTTGTTCATTAATTTTATTGGAAAATTCAAATATTGACATTTTTAATATCTCATTATATTTGTCAAGAATTTGCAATATAAAATTTTTACACGTTTTCTCCAAAATGCAAGTTTGATGAGGTATTGTTTAAAACTGTAAAATGATACATTTTTTGTGTCAAATGAAAAATTATATTTATAATTTTATTATAATATTTTTATATTATAATTAAATAAAAATTAGTTGTAAAATTTATTATTTATTTATCTTGTTCTATTATAATACTTTTTAATATAAAATTTTATTTTATCTATAATATATTTTATTCATAGGATTATTATATGAATTTATAACATAAAAATATTTTCTTTAAAATAATTCCCTATAGTTTTTATTGAATAACTATATTAAAGATATTGCTAAGCTAGTAGAAAATTTCATTAGTTTGATTAGAAAAAAAATATAATTGAAATTTAAACAGATTTATAATATAAAACTAATTAAAGCATAATTAATAAAAATCGATTGCACCAATATAAAAATTATTAATAAATTAAATAAAAGTAACTTTATCCAATCAATGATGAACAAAATTTATGCTCAAAGAAAATTCAAAAGATCACTGCTTTTCATGGCTGTTCTCGAATAAAATTGGTCATTAAACAAACTTGGAATTTGTTCGAGCTCATCACTCAAGCAGGGAATTATTTAAGAGCTTTCAACTTGAATATTGTTTCGTTTTAATTGGAATTTCGTTTCCAGTATGAATAGTTTTAATTTCTATAGCTTTAAGATTATTTGGATTTGTAGCTTTTGAGATAATAACAGAGTTTATGAAGTTGATTAACTGTTTGACAGAATGTGATCAGACTTATTTATTTATAGTATTTTGAGAAATTAAAATAATTTCCTTTTAAAATAAATATTATTATATAATAAAAACATTTCATCTATATCTTTATTCTTTTAGATTTATTTCCGTTGCAGCAAGTATTTCACAAATCAAATAAAATGATATTTTACTTGTAGAATTTGTATTTTCACTAAATTACTGTTGTTAGTAAACATAAATTATAGCGTACGGTTTATGTTAAATGAAAAATGCAGATGAAATTCACGATGAATTAATTGGAATATTTTTAATACCATTCACTTGAGAAATATCAAGGGCCATTCAGATTAATTAATATTTCGACCGAATCCTAATATCAATTCATTTTGACTTACAGGAGGATGATCATGTAAGATAATCCGATGAAATATTATATTCTCTGATTTCGAGACCAGTAGCTGATAGAATATATATGCACATAAAAATAAAAGGTGAGCCTGGTGGAGTTAAGAGAAGACTTTAAATTTGTAAGACTGGGGAACGGAGAAGATCAAAGGAGCTCACATTTATGGCGATGCCCTTCTAGAGAGGACGTGCTTCCCGAGAAAATTCGAGGAGAGGGAAATATCGTGGAAATTCCATGGTTATCTCAGCTTTTTGTCGGCTGGTATTGCGGGGTCTATTTGCTCTGGCACGTTTTACACATATCTAAAACAAAACTTGAGCTGCATAGCTTTTGTAAATCAAAAGTATTTGCACGCCTTGTTCTGCTGTAGACTCACCGGGTCACAAAAGTAGTTGAGGGTAGTTGAAAGGTTTGGAGAGAAACAGCACATCCTGGCCTTTTTCTTCGCGTCTCACGTGCGAACTTTCTGTACGCCATTTACTCCGAGTGAATTGATTTTCCGCTTTTCTCCCTGTTGTGCTTCAACAAAGTTCCATGCACTGCGAGCTTTTGAATTTTCAAATTTTTATTATGAGTGTAATTCAGGAAATTATTATAAAATGAAAGCACAAGTAATAATTGCATTATAATTTATAATTCATAGTATTCTATTAAAATATTTTATATTCATTCGGAATCTTTCTTTGAAGCTGAAAAGTAATTAATAATAATGTTAAAATATGACAGAATTTCATAAACTATTGCTCGTTCTAAAATTTTCATTTTCGTACTGTAAATATTTCAATATGTCAATTTAAGTACTCTTATATTCTATTAAGTTTTGAAATTATAATAATTTAAATTTTTTAATAATCTATTAAATCTTCAAAAAGATTTATAATCCATTTAAATAAAATAAATTACTTTTTCTGAAGTTGTTTATAAATTAGTCATATGTCATATCCGACGTAATAATATACAATACCAATATGAAAAATAATTTGATTTTTAAATGTTATTAAAATAAAAGAATACAGTCCTTAAAGCTATTTTATTATTGAAATATTATATATTACAATGTAGAAAATTAATTATCTGCCAATATCAAATATTGTATTTTAATTGCACCCAATAAATGTTTCATGATAAGCACTGAATTTTTTTTGTTTCCGGAAGTTGTTGTTTAGCTTACAAATTTGATATGTCCATTAAATTATTATACATCTTCTTTCTATCCATATTTAATTTTTAATTAAAGACTTTTGCCACAATATTAAATAAAGCTGCTAAAAATGTGTAGCATGCTGTTTATAAAGGCAAGATAAAAAGTTGATTGTTAATATTGTAAAAAGTTTTCTTGCCAATGTCCAAAAGCGTATGTAATTGTACTTTTCCGAATTCTGATTTCTGTTTTTCAGTTCTTATTTCAAAACATCTTATCAAATATCACTTTTCTGTCATAAGAGTTGAATATATACAATTATATTACTGATCGAATTTCCTGTTGTATGAAGTTAAGATTTTGTCTCATATGTCATCCTATTTCACCGGTAAAATTTCACCGGTAAGTCTTAGCATTAAACTCAATAAGCTAATTTTCCAAGTGAATGCTTTCAATTCCATTTCGATGTCAGTCACATTAATTATATTTTATGATTCGTTTGCAATATTTACAACACTATAATTTATTTATATTATTTTTAATGGAGTGTCACATACATCACCTAAATTTTTGTTCGCAGTACGTATATATTGTTTTAAAAGGTGAAATAAAACTGGATAAATTATCTTAAGAAAGCTTAATTAAAATGATGAAATTTGTGATAAGTAGTATACTTTAACTAAATTAGCTATATTATACGTAATTATAATTAATAAGGGCACTGCTTCAGACGACTTACAATGAGTGCCGTGATGAAGCAGAGAAAGAGGAGAATAAAAAATGAAAGAAGTTGAGATATGGACAGGTAGATCAGAGAGAAGAGATTCGCTGCGATTTCTTCTACCTGATACATACAGAGTTAATAATTATTTTAGTGCGCGCTATTCACAGTTTCAGTTTATGAGATTACGCGGTCACTTTCCTGATAAAAATGGCGCAATCTATAGGCCAGTACTTTCCTGCTTTCGATTTGTGACTGCACCTCGATTTAACTCTCTATTTACTGATATTCTATTCTATTAATTTCGGTTGCATTGTTATTCATACCAAATGAATGTTTCCGCAAAGTGCTGATACTGCACCCGCTATAATTATATCGATGGGCCAAACTCAGTTGCGATTTCGCATTGATTACCATTACACCTCGTTGACCTATTTTGATTTAAATTAGTATTGCGAAATGTATTTTTATTCGTGTTTATTCTGACTAGCCCTGATGACAATTCTATTTCAATAATTTAGGTAATTAAGTAACGTTCACTGTAATGAATGATTAAACTGTCGTCTGAAAAAATTATCATCTACGCGTTATTAACTTTTAGCTAAATTAACATACTATTTTAATCCAAAATTTAATCAAGATCAAAATTTTTTTTATTAATCATAAGAAGAAAATTTTTAAAAAATTTTTTATAAAAGAGAAAACTTCTATTGATAAATGAAAATTAAATTTTAATCAATGAGATATTGAACGCCATCAGTGCACAACGAAAAGTTTGTCTAATTTGATCTACCATCAGACTAGCTCTACCTAAAGATAATGTCTCTAAATAACAAAGTTCATTTGTTATTATAATTTAAAAATTAAAAAAATTTCACACTGATATTCCTCATAATGGTATATTCGCGCTTCTTAATGTATTTTCCTCGTCTATCATTAAGGATTTTCATTATAGTGGCTTCCAGACTTTGGAGCCGAAGGTTTACGAACATTCCCACTGCTCGTTTCGTGGAACAATGTCTTCGTCTCTTGGCGGGATCAGTTACGCTCTCCTACCATAATGAGGCCAGCGAGATCGAGAAAGACTATTATGGATGCTGCTGAAAAGAATGAGATGAAGATAGAAAGCTTAGAGACGTTGGATTTAATTTCACCTCGAGTCCTTCCTCTACTGTTTCAATCGTTTACTACTGGTGCGTTTAAACTTGATTTTATCCAGTTCCTTCATCTTCCTTCTCTCTGCTTTCCCCGCCTGCTTCATCTTCCCTTGAAGCCGAATGATTTTCGTTCGTTTTCCTCTGCTCTTTGAACCCTAGTGAAGGTCCACTTTCCCGGATTCAACACTGCTTAAGACATCGAAAATACTTTTTCGCCGCGACATTTTCTAATAAATTGGAACAGACGATTTGAACGGCTTTTGCACCTGGCGCTTAAACTACTACCAGTGCTTCTTCGCACTGCTTCCTGATACTGCTATGGGTGATTTTCCAGTGCACTCGCAGCTTTTTTCTCTTCATTTTTCTCTCTTTCTATTGCCTCGAGCTTCACATCTTTTGACATTTGAATTTTCTTTCTTTTGCTCCTTTGCATCTTTTTCGTTTTTCGTTACTACTCCTCTCAATTTTATATTTTCAGTTTCAACGCAGTTCTTTTATGATTCTTATGAAATCAATGTTACATTTACATTACTCTTTTCGTGTAAATTTGTATTATCGATTGAAAATTAGTCTATCCTCCTTCTGAATGGAACTTGTTTCGTTGTATATCTATATAATCTGAAAATAAATTCTAAATGAAGACTAGACCGTGAGGAATTTATTTGCTGTTTTGAAATCTGCGTTAATTCGAACTAAAAATTGAATACATAATTAGAATTTCTGAGCATTTGTAATAACAAAAAAAATGTCATGTTTATTTTTTTTTAATTAATCGTAATAAGTAAATCTTATATGTTATTTCTTTTATTATCGTTTTCTAATTATAATACACTTTTGTTAAATATATTTTAAAAATTTTTTACTTCCACATACAGTAGAAAAAATAATAATAAATATATCAATAATTTGGAATAAATGAATAATGAGTCCTATCGAATTCTTATCATGATACAGGCAGATTGTTAAATCTTTTTTCTTTTTTCCTAATTGAATTGCTATATGAAAGTATTTGATTTTCTAAAGAGAAATTGATAGCGATATAAATAAAAAAAGAATTATGAGAAGAGACTTCAATAAGTTGAAGTTCTTTCTATGGTCTTATAACTGTACAATATATGCAATTCACTGTCAAAAACCTTAAAGTTCGAGTTTGAAAGCTTAAAAATATAGGATGACTCCTTTATCAAAACATCTCGCTAGATTTCTAAGCATATTGCGTAAGAGTCCACAAATTTCTTTCACTATTATATCGATACTGACATAAAAAGCCGTATATATATACAATATAGTACAGTACAGTATGTATGTACGTTATATGTGAAAAACTGAAAAAACGACAAAACTTTCATGTGGCTGTTCTTTGTAATTCGATCACTTTTCAAAGCGCTTTTCACTTTACTTTTTCTAACGTACTTATTCCTTTGTTACTCAATTTATTCTCGTACGTGGACAGCTGTATTATTTTCAATTTCCAATTATTTTTATTTATAAATATAAAATAAAATTTAAGCATATATGTGATTTTTCACAGTCTTCGTCTAATTTTAGTAACATTATGAGTCTTTGAAAAATAATACAAAATTTAACTGTAGATTTTTAATAAACTAAAGAATTGAGATGGGGACCTGGGGATTACTTGCGGGAAAATCACGATAAAAATATCAATGATAAGACAAGTGAAATAGTTTACTCTATCAAATCGCTAGATTTTCCTTTGGCAAAGTAATGTCAGTTGAGCTTTAAATTCGCACTGCGGTAGTCACCGATAAGATGAGAAATAATACAAAGAACAAGTCGATCAATGGGAAATTGGTGCCGCAGTTCCGGTCCAGCTAACGGGACTAAATTTCCTCCTAAGAGCAGATAATTCATGTTCTCTTTCTTTATCTATTTGATTCGTTGGATTTGCAAGCTTCCACGATTGGTGTTTTCAGCTCTTCAAGTCGCCGAGTGTTGCTGCTGAAGACAAATGACCGTTTCGGTGCAATTTGGTTAAAGCCAAAGGCTCGGACACGTTGCTTACGCTTGCAAATATATTCCGAAATATATCCAAGACCATGTACATGTATATCGTCGATCTGTATTAATGTCCCTGGATCACTAAAATCTCCTCACACTTGTTTATTATAAACTTGAAAATCGTTGGATATTCCCTCGATCAATTACGCGCGATCAACGGAACTAGATTTGTTATTACCTTTTCATTGTAATACCTGCGCGTTATTACGAAAAATAAGTAATTTTGCATTTACATTTTGACAGGTAACTGCATTTTATTCTATAATACTCAGTCGTTTTTTTAATAATTATCATTAATAATATTCTATAACAAGTATAAAACATTGATTTTTGCAAAAATGCATTTTATTTCGATTGAATTTAATTAGTAATTATATATAATTTGATGAAATATAATTTAAATAAAATATTGAACGAATTTAATAACGATTAAGATTTTTTTTATTAATAAACGAAAAATGTATTAATTAAAATTATTTTTTAATAATACTATGAATGTAATCGGTTTATTGAGGATGTAAAAAAAGTGTATTTGAAGGATTATGAATAGATATGTGTTCACGGATTATAAGCAGGATCAGGGATGTAAAATTTTATTTATGAAATTTTATTTCTTTCTTTTATTTTCGACATTATTTACTGTAAATTATTCTTGACATGTAAAGCTGAATATGTAAAGCTGCAAAGAAAAACAAAGCATAATGTATATTTACAATAGTACTGATATATATACATACATACATACATACTTACATACATATATATATATGTATATATATATATATATGTATGTATTGAAATATTCAAAAATATGCATATTTGTATATTCCATTTCAAAGAGTGACTGTGAACATAAAGGCCGTATTTTAAATATTTGTGCAACTAATAAAACATGATTTAGGTTATTTGTTATATTTTTATTTTTTATTACAAATAATCATTGCAAGTTTTATTTTATCATAACAATTAATATCAATTAATAATTAATGAATAAGAATAAATAATTTTGAATTGAATCCGATGAATGCAGCCTTATAAAAATTAATTTTTATTAATTATTCGCGTTGGTATTTATTAAATTCTTAATGAGTATCTGAGTCTATATCGCAGATGAATTCGTTCCATGCAACATCTGTTTCAGGACCTTTGACCTACGAAACATGACTCCACTATTCAGGATGCACAGTTGCACGTGTGGTTAATATAGTTTCCGACTTTACTTACATTCTGGCATATATTCAAGGAGAATGGATGTTTAGTGAGAGATTTGACACAAAAAGTGATGTGTATGCGTATATGTAAGCATACAAGGGTATGGCGAAAAGAGGCTTTCATGCTTCTGAGTTGGCAACAAGCCCGAAGCATCGTTGACGCACTTAAATAAGAACAGACCTGAAAGAAGAAATTCAGTTTGTATATTGAGCTGTTAAAACATTCAAAGATCTCAATTGCATCTCATTATATTTTTGCTAATATCACTTCTCTTAATGACAAAATATTTAATTGCGAAGTAATGATTTCTTCAATATCTTATACAACTTTAGTTAATTGATGGAGATTGGAACAAGCTTTATTTATTTTTTAAAAAAAAACTTATAAGATAATACAATTTATTAACAATAAAAATAAACTATTATATTTAATGGTTCATGCGCGAATGAATAATATAAATGAGTAAATACAGCATAATATTATAAACATGTAAATACAAAAATTGTGGTAAGAGCAAAAAATATGATTAAATAAACATAATATTGTATTCTACGTAATACCTGCACAATATATTTATAAATAAACAAATAAACACCTGAGAAAATATAAATGGAATTTTCTTGAAGAAAAATGTTTTGTAGTAAGTAAAAAAATTAAAATTTTTACTAGACTGGACTTAATTTTCAAACATTTTAAATATAAATTTCTCTAATTAGACTTTAAAAGTTATGAGTTTACACTATTTGAAGTATTTTTCATTAATAATATGGAAGTTATGAAATCCTAAATTGCTTTACCTTATCATGAATCATGGAATGCCCAAATAAGTGGAAAATACACAAAAAAGGGCTAAAGGAATTGATAAAGTTTAAGAGGTCAAAAGTTTGAGTAAGATGCCCCAAGTTCCTTTTAGCGCATGGAGGAACTTTCACCGTAATCACAAATGATTAAGAAGTTGTGAACTTCGATAAGATCGTTTTGAAAGTGAATCGAGGGTAAGTATGAGGAGTAGAACCTCCCTGCGAGGTGGTTCTGTAAAATGGAGGGCGTGATCATGCAATCGTTGGGTACATTGAGCGGTTTTCGGGTGAAGCGTCAATAGTTAACACCGCGCATTCTCGGAGCTGATCAGGGTGATCCTGAAACAGCCGTCCATGGCTCAGCCCCACGTGAAAATTCTCTCGAGAGAGAGGTACAGGAGGCTGTTCACTTATAGGGCTGGGCTGGGGTGGGGTGGGGGGGGGGCGGCGCTTACTTAGTGCCGCTAGTTTCGCCACCCCGACGTCGCCACCCTCCATTGCCACGTTAGAGTTATCTGCAACTTTCTACTTTAACTGGCAACTATTCGTAGGCAAACAATTAAGCCCCGGTTCGCTAAACTTTCGCAGCGGCGAAGTGAACTGGATTCCCTCTTCTTCTGGGCTCGCTCCCACTGATTGCTGGCTGAGCTTGTAACTGCCGCTCGCATACACATTTTCCAGCGAGAATGCAATTGTTGGTACTGCTCTGCTGTTCTCGCCAGATTGTTGGGGCATTAACGTGCGCGGAGATTCGAATCGTTCTTTAATCTCACTAAACCAGAATGAGCATACGGACATTATAAATGTATAAATGTACTCTTTTTAACACGAGTCGTACTGCTGTACCAAAATTTTTAGCCATTATTAAAAAGCCAACGAATTTTCGAATTTTTTATGAGGAAATTTTATTTTTTATCATTTGATAAAATTGACTTTGATTAATTGTAGATGTACAATACATGAAAAATTATTCATTTATATCTTGTCAAATTTTTTATATATACTGAGAAACTATGTATACTACTTATGAAGTACTTTTCAATTTGCAATAGAATATGAAACTTATTAGTCAAAATTATTATACTTTCATTACCCATTATGTTGACATGCAATGATGGAAATAAGGATTTGTACAACTCATAATTAATATTATTTGATGTTCAACTGTTATTAGTACTTTACAATAATTATTTGTCAATAAAAAATATTAAAATTTGTTGCGATTAATTATTAGGATCGCTTTTAGATTAACAAATGAATGTTATTGGAGTACTTTATGAATAAAATAACTATTATTTTGAAATGGAACCGAAACATTATTTACGATCAAATTTAACTCTGTTATTTATAAATAAATTTTAAGTTATGTTTAAAACAGTTAAAAAAATTCGTATAGATTCAATTATAGGTCAAAGTCGACGCGACGTAAAAGTACAAGTCTTATCGCATAATACACTTGTGATCTGTCATGAGACCTAATGACCACACTGATTTAAAAGTAATAAGAAATTCTATTTTCTTCAGAAAAAGTACCTAAATATATTTTACATATCTGCATCGATTCTTAGTATTTATAGATGTATAACTTATATGTATGAAATATTATTATTATTTACATGCCTTATACTACAATTCTTTTCTGCTTAAGTTTCTCTTAAAAAGTTTTTTTTAGTGTGAATAAAAATGGTCATTTATTAAATATTATAAAAATCATTACTTTTTTAATTTAAATTGTTTAATCTAAAAATTACAAATTTTACATTATGACTTATAATATCATTATTCTTTATTTTTTTAAAACATTTTTAACAATCTTGATTACAACTAGACAGTCTAGTTATATCAACAGTGCTAGTTAAAAATTCATAGTAAAAATATTTTATAAATAATAAAAGCTAATATTTGAATATCATTAAAGAAAAAATAAAATAATTTTTCAAGCTCAGTTTTACACTTATTTATATAGCATAAACTTAAATTTAAGATAGTTTATAATAAGACATGGAATTTTCATATTTTTGTGTGAAATTTATGTAGATTATACGGATTATTAATACAATCTGCATAAACCTTAATTCATCTAGTTGTACACAGAAGAAATGTATTTCAAATAAAAATTACAGAGGTTTATATAATATAACAAGTATATTTAGGATTACTTAATAGTATATTCTCAAACAACATTTTATTGAATCAAACTTATTATATTTTACATTGTTGATAAAAATTAGTTTCTTTGTACATGCGAATAATTTTTTTTCTATTAATACTTCTTGATTATTTTAGAAACAATAGTAATTTGAATTAATTATAGTTTAATATGAGTAACAATTTTTTGCTAATTATATTTTTATTCAAATTATTATTTATGTACAGGCATTAATATTATTATGAATAATATTGCATTCTATGTAAATATATAAATTAGTCATTTATAATGTAAATATAGTTATATTTTTAATTAAAATAGCAACAAAAAAATAGAATTTAAGTTGTAAAGCTCTGAATAGAAATTATATATAAATATATATTTTCATTTTTGGATCTCTTGAAAACAAGTTTTAAATAATTAATTATAATTTCTATTATTTTTTTTTAACTAGTTGAATTTGATCGAATAAAATTAATCATAAATATAATATTTTGTTCTATTTTTAAACATCAAACTATAATACTATACGTATTATAACGAAATGAACTTCTTTGAATTCAATGAAAAATATGTCTCGCAATATAGCGTTTAGCAAAGATGTGCAGTACGTTTCTTGATGTTTCAGAAACACTTTGACTACTATACAGAACTATCTACTATTCTTAGTTATAGCAGCAACAGTTTCAGTTTAAGTTTTAGTAAAATTGAAAAAAGAACAAATATAAAATAGTTGAATAATGCAAGTATCCGAAAGATATCAGCAATAAAAATATATTTTCTCTTAATTTATTGTGTTAATTAGGATACTTTAATTTTTCATGTATACGTGCAATTCTCTGTACTGATCAGGAAATGGCACATGGATAGATCTCAAAGTAATGAAAAGGAAAAAACACAAGAAAATGTGTCGGTCCTCGCTTACTTACATGCAGGCACAGGTTCTGTGAAAGTTCTGCAAAGGTTCATGCCGTCGTTATCAAGCTTCCGGATGGCTTAACCTGGAATGGGCTCATTTACCCTCTTGGTTCCTTAGTTTTACGCGTGGGTGTAGATTCTGAGGAAGACACTTTCTCTGCCTTAAAGAAATGTATACTGTTTGAATTGAAAATGAGTTCTCTTCATAATGAGTGGCACAGCATCTTGCGTATATGCGACAAAATTAGATTTATGAAAATTAGATCACATTGGAATATTCATTATTCATCCTTTTTATAATTTCCACTGCCATTCGCAAATTTAATTTCCTTTTTTCGTATCAACCTTATGTTTTTTGAGCAGTGAGAAACAGTATAAGAAACTTATGTAACTGTTTTAAAAATTTGTCTTCATTTACTGACATTACCTTATACATATATATATTTATAAGTGAATTTTAAGAGCTTATATAAAAAATATTCTAAAATTTTTCAATAAAGTAGGTTTTTTATCTTTTTTTTATCGAGTAATATATTTTTTCGATGCATTCAATGAGAATAAATAATCTTCTGATCATAGTATGTGAATAATAAATTATTATTCTTGGATTTTTATAAACTAGTAAAATTGTATAAAATTCTACAGCAAATTTTTCATTTTTCATAGATATTTTTATCAGTTAAGTAAAAAAATGTTTTATTAGAATCTACTATTGTGAGCTGAAGCTTATAAATAAATATCTTTTTCCGAATCATCAAAAATCTACTGTTATTCAGTATTTATAAGCCGTATAAACAGTTATAGGTATTAATACAGTAGTTTTCGAGAATTAGCTAAAGAAAAAGACGAGAAACAATACTGAGGGAATACACTCAGCGTACTGTCAGCCTGAAATCATGTTCATGTCATTGCATGAATCGATCGCACGGTAATTTCCTGACGAGACTCGATTTATGGCGGGTAAGATCTCTGCATCAGTTATTGCGTAGCTCTGTATGTATGCACATATATTTTTATAAATGGACGTACATTCGACATATCTGTGTGCAATAAATTTGTGTACACATATATGTCATTTGCTGCAAATACATATTCAATATATATAAATAAAGCGTAGAAAGCAATCATTAAATCCAACTGTACAATAGAGTTAATAATCACTAGATGTATATTTATATGTTGTAAATTATTGTTAAATATTTATTTAAATTATGAGAATTATATCGAAAATATCATAGTTATTATTTAGTATTATTTATGATATTACAGTAATTGATGTAGTGTTCATGAATTATTTTCATAAGTGTGACTAAATTACAATACACTATATCAATAATATCACTTTATTAATCGATGTTTACGTACGTTTTATTTTTAGAGTTTTATGTATAATAAATAAAATAAATATGAAAATTATAATTAGAAATCTTTGAGTTATTTTATGAAATAAATATTTAAAATATTAATATAGAATTACCATATGCTATACTTTGTACAATAACTGGTTTAAATTCTTTTTTAAACTCAAATATTGATATTTTTTAATCAACTAAAAAAACTTCTGATGTAATTGTATAATATATTTACATTACATTACTTTTATCAATCGATTAAAATTTCTTCAATTTTATATTGTAAATCTATTATTTATTTTAATTAATTTAATGTATGAACCAAAACACGTATATAACAATTTGGAAATTTAAATTTAATAAATCAATTTGAAGTTATTTTAAAATATTTACATAATTTTATATATTTGAAATTACAATAATATAACTTCATAAAAATTGAAAAAAAAATTTTAGAATTCAAATATTTACAATAGAAATTTACAATAAAAAAAATAATGAATAACATAAAAAATGTATGTTTCTAAATAAATAAATATATATATAAAAAATGATTAATGAATAAACTCTATAGCCCACTTTTATTAGCTCATTGATTATAATTATGTCATACTACATACAGATTCGCGTTGACAGTAAGTGAAGTTATGTTAAATATATTTTGGTGGTTTCAGTACAATGATGGAAAAGGAAGGAATTTAATCTAAATTAGATTTAAAAATACATTAATATCTCGAATGTAAAGCAAAAGTTTGTAGTTTTAAACATTATTTCAGCGTCACTAATCAGTAGGATTTACATTATTTTATTCAATTTTCAAACAAAATTATCTCGTAAACTATATTTTATAGTTTTTCAAATATATGTAACGGATCAGCTTTTATATACAAATAATAATTTTTGGTTCGCATACTACATTGTGATGAAATTAGAATAAAAAAATTACAAACGTCATTTGTAGTAGTAATATTTTATTACGTATTTTATACATTTAACAACTTTTAACTGTGTCTTATGTAAACAAAAAAAATTTAATAACATTGTAATAAATACGATATTTCTATTTTTGTAAATTTATATTAATATACGCATTGGACATTAAATAAGCTGAGGATAATACTTATTATCTATATCTATTAGATACATTATTATTATTATTATTATTATTATTTCATTCTTCTTATTATTATTATTTTATTATTTTATTATTGTTATTATTACGTACACCTGATAAGTTTAAAAGATATGATATAATTATTTTTTCATTATTTGAAAAATTAAATAATAAATTATTATATTGAAGATAAATACTTCTTTTATATAAAATGAATATATTATTATAAATATATAGTTTTTAATATATAATGTTGAAATTTGATACTTTAGAAAAAATTTTACATAGTAATATAATTATTTCAATGATTATAAAAGAAAACTAGAAGAATCCATAAAATTTATTCATTATGTAAATTGAAAAAGAAAGAAAGTATTTTAAAATATAATAATTTTTATTTATAATTAAAGATGAACATACTTCATGAATTCGTTAAAATCTCTAAAATATATTTTAATTAAAATTACAAATATGAAAAGGCAATTATAAATATATATCCATGGAACGCATATTTTAATTAATCTTTATATTCGAAGTTCCAGGAAATTTTATTTTCTTAATTTTAATTTAAGTTATGTTTCATACAGTATATAGTATTAATTAAATATAGAAAAGGGTCCATATTGTTTTTAAATTATACTTGGTTTTTCTTAAAAAAAAAATTCAGCTCAATTATTTTGAAAATTGAGTTTATTAAAGATTTTTTCTCAATTTTTCCCTTCCTTTCTCTTTTTTATGTTTTTTTACCCTTTGGGAAATTAATTGATCTTATCACTTTTTCTCATCACTGGACATTTTTTTCTTCTTCCTTTCTTTTATCCACGACTTATTTTTGATCAAATAGTTGTAAAGAACTAAAAGAAATTTAAAAGATATTTAAAATAAATTGTAAGAATAGATGTATTGTATAAGAACAATGGAAAAATACTGATGTGTTTTTAAAGCTATTAATTAGAGCTGTGAATACATATATTGTCTTATGACAGGACTTATGACTTATATAATCACCATCATTAAGAAATTCTCAATTAATATTTTAACAATAAGTTCCACAATAATTTTTAATTTAAATAAAGAAAAAACTTAAAACAGTCCAAACAAGATCGCATTCATTACCATAAGAACTGTAAAAATAAAGTTAATTATACCCAGTTAGCTTTGCTAATACAAATCCGTCATATAGAAGTAATTGGCGACTATACAATTAGCAGTCAATGCCTTTTTTCCCCTTTAATTTCTACGCATTCAGGTATCGCATACGTGTACACGTGATATTTATGACAAAATAAGCTTTTCACAAATTACTATAAGATAATGTAATAAATATATAGTCTAGCGTGTGGGTCAGAAATTGCGTGTCACGAAAAGTAATATCTCAGTGCGTGAGCTTGAGTAATTGGTCTTTACGATTTAGATAAATGAGTAAAGTATATAATTTTCGAAAACGAAAATAATACAAAAAAACATAAGCAGAAGTTGATAAATAGAATGTATAACTTTAAAATATTCCACAACAACACCATTAATGAGGCTATACCATTCGTGGGCTCACAATTCGAGGTTTAAGTTAACTCAGCTAGATGGCTACTGAGAATAATAAACGATAAAGTTCTAACGAACAAACCAAATCGTGAGTTTATGTAAAATTTTCCATTGTCCAATCCACGTTTTCTTTTCGTGTTCATTCGGTTCCCTTTTAGTTTAACTTGCCCAGCATGCATAATGGCGAGAGAAATAGAAGCAACCAAACCATGCTTATTATCATTTTTTACCAATGTAACAGGTTAAAATTGCTTGCAATTATTCTTTTAACCTAATTAGTAATTCTATCTGATAATTTTAATACATCATTTCATTTATTCTTTGTTAATTCCCTTTTTGTTATCTTATAAATCAAAAGAACTATTCTCATGGGTATTAAAATTTTTAATTCATAACGTTCCGTTGTATTTATTATCCATACTATTAAAAAATAATTAAAAAGAAATGTGTCACATAATTTATTTAACTAATTAATTAAATTAATTATAATTATTAAAATTATTTGTATATTTCAGTTTGAATTTCAATACGCAAATCTTATAATTCATATACTAAAATTCAGATTTAATAAAACGTTTTTTTCTTTTTAAATTAAAATATTATTTTATATTAAAAAAGTAAAAAAAAAATTTACACTTAAAAACTGTACATGTGATATACATGTATGTATAATCTATTAGAATATTTATTTCATTTTTTTATACGAATCATGTATTTGTTAACTCAAAGGAATTATAAAATTATTAATAATTTACATTTTATAATTAGTAATGATTAAATATTTTAAGCTTTAATAGTAAAAAAGTTAATATTTAGAGACATAAAGGATTTTTAATAAATAAAATTATTCAACGTTAAATCTGAACATGATCAAATTTTAAAATCCAGCAAAAATAATTTTATTTTTGTTATGTTTTTATGTTCTCAAATTATACTGTTATTTTAAATGTGCTAAGAACAAAAATACATTTTAGTTTATAATTAAAATTTTATTGTAATTTATTAGATTTTTAGTGTGCTCTTAAAAGGGCTAAGAAAATAAAAGATGGCTCTAAGGGTTCTTTTAGAAAAAGTATAGCTCAAGTACATATGCTATCTTATCAGGGTTTTCTGCTTTGAGTAGATACACGATGTAAAGAGAAAGAAGAAGATAAGAAAAAGATCAAGATAATCTTTGAGTCATTTATGATCAAGTATAAAAAAGAACTGCAGCGTGTCACTTCAATAACAATTATTTTTTCTTTATCCTTACTTTATTAATTTTTCACTTTGACTCTTCTTTATTGTCACAAGCTCAACCATATTCAGCCATTTTTTTACACTCTAAAGAAGAGATTACATCAATTTTTTGAAAGAAAAATAAGTACCTAAGTTTAAAAAAGAATAATAAGCAAAGAATTAATATAAAAAAAGATTGTAGAATGATAAGAAATTGAAATAAATAGATATGCTTGTATCTCCATATTATTTTATGTTGAAATAAATCAGATTTAATTTAATAAAAAATTTTAGATTTACATAAATTATCAGTGATAGTGCTAAAACATAAGCAAATTCTAGGTAGATCTGTGCTTTTGTACATGAGAAATTTCGTATTAAATTTAAAATGAATTATTTGATCTTGTACCGAATAGAAAAATATATAAAAATTGAACACGTATCGATATTCTCATTAATATTCGCGGCCTTTTTTAATCCTTTGGAGATTCAGGCAATAAAAAATTAAATAGTCATTCAAATTATTGTTTCGATTAACTGCAGCCTCATCAATAAATATAAAATTTTGCAAATGAATATATCAAAACAATAAAAAATTCATATTTAACTCGTAAATGATGGAGGCCGAAAAATTTATATTAAATTTAAATCTAAAAAAGAAAAAAATTTTGACATCACGTTTAAATTAAATTATTTTAATAAAACTCTTATCAAAAACTTTATTACGGGTACAAGTTAAATTAAAAAGAGTTGTTGCTTATGCATTGAGCATCATAAATAATTTTCTTATTATTATATAATATTTGTCCAAAAATGAACGATGTAATAAAAGTTTGTTGAAATTTGAGATCAATTGAATTAAGGGTATAGACAGAAAGGCGAAGGCCCTAAAGAAATTGAGGCTTGTAATTACAGTCACGTACAAAATATCAATTATTTTTTATTGTCAATCGATGATCCATGATTCAGCTGAGGATCGACAAAAGCATCGAGATTGTGTAATCTCGAAATGCGAAGGAGCAACTAAAAGGATAGCAATGGCAGGCTTCCATCCTGTGTAGGGGGTAGATCAATTCTAACATGTGGAAATTCAAAGACCAGAAGCGAGGATTTCACGACTGTGAACAGCGTCAGCCTAGTCAATCCTCGAGATCGGATTTCAGTTTCAGCTTGAGGAAACTAAGAAGTTTCCGTGGCATCCCATTTTTGTTGAGCGCCGACGCAGACTTTTCCAGCTTATGAAGACATTTAAGTGAATGTAATTAACCTTTTCTCCCTACTTATACACGTGTTCAACTCCTGTTCAATATTTATCCTACTGATCATTAAACCCATCAATGGTACTTGTTATTCAATTTTTTATCTGTAATGCGATTTTCATTTATTTACTCATTTATTGAATTATACACACTTAAAATATCAAAATTTGATTGTCAAAAAATACTCTAATAATAATGAATTCATTTTTAAAAGAGAAAATCAAATAAAAGCTTAAAAATATACAAGCCTTGATAGAGCACAAAATTTATTTGTAATATACATGTGTACAGCATGTTTACGACCATTCGTTTTTGAGTTGTAGATATATAATCTAAAAATTGGCACATAACCATTTATTTTTATAAAAGTTGCCTCATAATTTAAAAATATGATTTAAAAACATTTTAATTATTATCGTGATAAAATAAATAAAGAAGTCTGCTACAATACAATCGATAAAATTTGTTGTAGTGGCATTTTTATCTCAAAGTCATTTCAAATAAATCGAAGAAAACATAAATCTATAAAAAAATACCATATAATGTATATTTAAAGCGCAAAAATATTAAAAAAGAGCTATAGGAATAAATATTTGAGTCCAGAAATATATAAAATTAATATTCGAAAGGGAAAAGGGATGAAAGTGGGATAAATTGTTTCTAAAATAAATTTGATCAATTGAGTCTTGTGCATAATATATTTCGTTCGCCGAATATACAGTTAGCTTTAAAAATTCCCTCTTGAGGGAGGAGGAAAAAGTCAAGTGAATATTTTAATCTATTTGTTTACAATTGGGGCGATGCCGCTACTCACTAGTGGCTTCGTGCAAGTACGATGGAAGCGTACCCCGTGCATATACTGTGCATACATACATGCCACACATATACACGCGCGCGCGCGAACACATAACAATGCGACGTACCGCTAGAGTCTCGATGACGAGTGGCGTGAAAATGCATTTCCGCATTTCCGTACAAAAACGCTTTTCCCCCCGCACGAACCTGTGGAGCCCTATAAGCTAAACGGCTACCTACTTTTTTTTTTTTTTTTTTTTTTTTTTTTTGCCTTTTGTTTTCCGCACAGCGCACTTTTCATACGTTCACTCATAGCAAGAGTAAGAGAAAGCGTCAAACACTATCAATCAATGTGTACTAGATAGTACATACTTTGTCATAAAATAAATAATATATGCGATTACAAAATAATAAGCACAGCTATATTTATAAATATAAAACTAAGAGAAAATACAAATGATATAAATTATGCCAATTATTTACTCAAAATATTTGCAATTAATTAAGACCATTGTGCCGTATACACTAATGGAGAAATTTTTTCAATATTAAAAATACAGGTATTATTTATGAATAGGTCGACTTCGATATAAATTCAAAATATATAAATATGATTGTATAAAATAAAATGTCTTACAGTATTTGATTTAGTAGACATATTAAAATTTAAAAAGAAATATATTTATAACTATTAAAACATTAGTTGTACAATGAACTAGTTCTGTCACTATATATTTCTAGATCATATTCTCATAAAATAGTTTCAAGTAAACTATATAAAGAATAATTTTAGATGACCATTTAAATTCACAAAATATGTACTTACAACAATAAAATTTATTGGCGTTAATATTTTGAAAAAGATAAACGAGATAGAGTTAATGAATAATAGGAAGTAAAGAAGAAATAAATGTAAAGAAGCAACTATCTGCTTCTATGAAGTCGTGTCAATGCTGAAATAAAGTCATTAATTGAAGCTTTGAAGCAGAGCTTGAGGTTTTATCTTTTTAGACTCAAGAAAAGAAGAACTTGGTTTCAATTACACCATCATTTCGATCGATTTTGGAGCAATACACACATATATAGATCATTGTGAATTTGGTCGATTTTTTTAGTTACACCTCACGTATACTTATGCGAATGTGAATGTTTGAATATTTCCACCCATGGATTTATATGATACGAATATAAATGTATGTGGTAAATGAGAAAAGTACTCTAGTAAGCTTTTTTCATAAATCGAGAGCTCACTCCAAAGAGAAAACCAGATTAAAAGGAGGTTTCATTTACATGTATGATGTGAGTAATTTATAAAAGTTAGAACTTTCTTACGAGCACCCCGATAAAGTTAATAAATCCTCAAATTTTACAAAACCATGAACATTTTGAAGCCGTATTCCAATAAATTAAACTAATTGATAAATAATTATAACTGTATAATTAAAAACGGTTAATGTTTGTTTGCTACTTTATTCACCAGATGATCCAATTGAATTTAATGTAATTTTTGTTTTTACAATTGAAAATATGACACGGAATTCTGTTATCTTATTAACTTGATATCTTTATATTTTTAAATTTTCTCATCACTTTATCCTCGTTTTTCTCTGTATTTTTTGATATTATAAGTTTAAAAATTTACCAGAATAACGGGGCTACCACTTGATAACTTTGATGGTATGTTATGGAAAACCAAATAGTTACTGATGCACAATTTCTTCATAATTTATTGAAAATCCATCAGATTTTGATTGCAAACAGAATTTTAATTGACATACAAATATGAAATAGGTTAATATGAAAATCAAAAAGCATTTGTTGTGATGGTCACATATTTCACTTCTTACATCCATTGGCCTTTCATGTAAACTTAGCTATGGGGACATACGACTCGAATTGCACCGTAAAAATACGCCCTAGGCATACAAAAAATCACAAAACACTACCGTCCAATAATTACAAAGATCACCGCGCTACAAAGTACTCCCTCGCATATTCAAAGGGGATTATTGAATGTGTTGTTACTATTTTACACCTCTGGAGTGGCTTGTTTTAGGATTCAATACTAAAAGGGATATTTTTCCTTTGTTCCCGTCGTTTGTTCTACGCGAAGCGCAATTGTCTTGTCTAGGGTTTTATTTTTTTTCTTTACATTTTTTAAAAACTTACATTTTCTTATAGAATCTGAAAAAAAATAAAATAAAAACCATTAAAATACTTCTATTATTCTAATTTTATTACTATTGTATTAAGGGAAATTGTTCCTTTTTAAAGTTAACAATATTATTCTTATTTTACAAGAATATAATCAGCTGTTATTAATATTATATTATAACTGCACATACACTAACTATCAAATAATAAAATTTATTTACATTCTGAACAATGTGTAATTAAAACAAGCTTTAATAACTCTACTTTATAATTAGTATTAATTTACTGCTATTTCATAAAGTACTAATTGTGTTTCTTGATGTTTCATCATAGTAAATATTTAATTCATTTTTATTTCTATATTGAATATTATTAAACTGAAACTCATCTTTTTCTTTAGAACATTTCTTATAATTTATAATATATCTAAAAAAAATATATTGTTTTAAATATTAGACATATAAAAGAAATATATAATTCAAACTTCTGTATAAAATATTTACACAATAAAAATCATTGATCTAATATTAACGTTACTTTTCTAATCTTTTAATCAATATAATAAGTACTCAATAAAGTACATCATAGAAAAATGAAGAACTCATCTTATAAGAGAGTTTATGAGAATTTTTTCTATCTAAAATATTCTAATTATTTCATTCATATATTTCCGTGCATAAATGCTATTTCAATATTTTTCAACCAAATTTAACTAAAGCTTTTAAAAGTTTTACTCTACATTTGCTGAGTTCTTTAGAAAAAAACCAAGAACAATCTTCCGTTAGAAAATGAATACCCAATTATGAAATGAATGCAGATGCTTTGTCTGTTAATGTTAATGAAGCTTCAAGAATGTGTTACAACTTTTTTACTGGTCTAGCTATTTTCAACTACTATTGAATGAAGGTAAGAAATAAAGAAACTGATAAAAATAAAAAAAAAAGTCTTGACCTATAGTGAATTTTCCACAAAATACGAGAGCTTGTACAGTTATTCTAAAAATAAAATATATAGTATTTGTTGTCTTTCACAAATATTTTGTAAGGTTCACTTTTCTTCTGTCGATGTCTTCATTGTTCGACTATAACTATTTTTTTTTTATAATTGTACTAATATTACTTCACTAACCTTATCATAATAATATAATTATCAACAACATGTTTAACATTTGTATAATAAATTTTATAATGTATTTTTTACATTATTTAATGTTTTTAAACATTTTATATAAAATAATATTACAGCATTTTTATCTTGATAATTTTTATTGTTTTTAATTATAACCATATTTTTGTAATTTACTACATAATTTGCATATTGATAAAATTATTTATGCAATTAATGATTTGATTAAAATAAAAATGTAAGCTAGTATTATTTTTTTTAACTCATTTACATTGTGCTTCTGTCAATACAATTGTAGCTTTAGGAAGTTTATCAGTATTGAAATACACAAATCCTGTAAATAGAAAGTATTCACTAATCGTTCTACTGCAAATAATTTCAATTAGTTTCATAAGTATTTAATCTTTGAAGTGATCAATATTCCATGATTCACTGAAATAATAATACGTAAAAGGTAGTTCAATGAGTTTAAAAAGTAATTGAAACATCTAGTTTTATAACTATGTTCTTTATGATAATATATTTCAATTTTACATTAAGATATTAGTTGTTTTTAGTTTTTTGAAGCATCATAAGTCTTCGCAAAAAACAATTGGAATTGGTTTAAAAGCTAATTTAAAATTTTAGTAATGCGTTTTCCCTAAAAATATATTTCGTTTCTAGTTAAAAGTACTTTATGTACATTATTCGTAAACTTTTTGAAATAATATAATCCTGAAAATGGAAAGTTCGAATCAACTTCCAGGGTAATTCAAAAAACCAGCTTAGTGACTATTTATTACTAATTATATATCTCAATTTTTTTAAAAGTTTTTTTTCAATATTTTATGCTCAGTTTTCAAACTTTCCATTTTCCTATTCACAAAAAAAGGTATATTGTACTTATTTTTATTTTATTTTTATTATTATTTTTCTATTGTATAAATTTATTTATCTTTTATTTTCAGTGGTATGATTGATTTTTTCTTTTATATAATAAATAATACCATTTTAATACACAATTATTTATTGTTTATTTTTTCAATTTATTAGTAAAAAATATAGAATATGGCTAATAGAAATGTAAAATTAAAAAAAAATGTATTTAAACTATAAACTATTTCACTCAAATTAATTGAATATTTTATTTTAATACTAGAGTATTAAAATATATTATTAAATGTTCAATTTTTACAAAAATGTTTTAAATTGTAATTCTCTCTTTTTGTATTCAAATCATTTAATTGGATTTGATGTAAAATTTCGTGATGATATTTGTATTTTCTCTTTGAGTTATCATGAATAAGTAATAATAAATAAAATACTTTTGATATTTTTTGAGCTATAAGCTTTTGAAAACAATTTATCTGGCTTTTTTTATTGTTGTAGGTACAGAATACCATAAAAGTTATAGAAGCTTTTAAAATCTATAAATTTTTGTTATTAATTTTAAATTTAAAATATTTTACGTTTTTAATATCTATTTTTAAATTGTAGAATAATTTTTTTATTTAAGTTTTGAAAGGGGCAAGAAACTTGCTTGATCATAAATCAGCACTAGTATTTAAATAAATGATATTTTATATTTTTATGTATTAAATGATTTTTTAAACATATATTTGATACTAATATGGATGATATGATATGTGATAATTCTACAATTCAAAATTATTTTCTATTAGATATTTCGAAAATAAGCATACGTATTTTTACCAAAAGAATTAAAAGAATCCACTTTTCTGTTATTGATAAATGATATAAAATGTTCTGTCTTTAATTCTCTCTTCTTCAATAATATATTTACTAAATGAAGATCGAATGAATAAAGTTTAATAAGTTGATGTCGAGTATTTAAGAATAAACTGTATTTTCATTGTGGGTGTTTGTGTAATTGCTAGAGTTGTGTCTTGTGTACGCCATTATAATGTTAAAGCTTAAGTGCTGTAACTTATTTCACTGTTAATGCATTAAAAAACCAGTCTTATGTCTCTTTAAACAATGAGAGATTACTTGTACTTTGGTCGTTATTGTTAATGGTAGGGAAATCTCCGATGAGGGTTCAATGACCTGGTGAACACAATGTGTGTCGAACGTGATTTAGCGTCTTTTCGCTTCTTCTCAGTTTAGTTTAATAGGCAAACAATTGGAGACACTGCGAAGCCGATGATAACAAAGAATTCTCATCCACAATTCGTTCTTTATTTCTCGTTGCGCTCGTTCTCTTTAGAAAAGAGGTTCTTTAGCACTACATAGACACATATCTATGTAAGACACTAAAATATTTGCGAAGGGTTACCAAGTTGATAACTAAATTCAGAAAACCGAATTTTTTCTAGAATCTCTATTTATTCATTGAGGCATGATTACTTAATCGATTCAATACCTTAATATTATTCCACGAAAAACATCTGAAAATTATAAAATATTTTCTGTGTATCGTTTTATCCTCTATCATTTTATATCGTTTTATTTTATTTATACTCTTATTAAAATGATAATTATTAATCGAAAATTAATTTTAAAAGAATTAATTTTTTTGTAATAATTATAAATTGAGTTCTTATAACCGTTTTTTTATAAGAAATTTGTTAATATCAAGGACAAAGATTCTGGTTATTTTATATAATTCATATGAAGTTCGTTTTATCATAATAAAAGAGTATGCTTTCCAATTTAAAAATTATGTAATAAGAGAATATGTACACATTTAATATTCTGAGAACATAAGTATCATAAAAAAGAACATACAATTATTTCGTTATAATATTCATTTTAACAAAAATATTATTCAAAGGATATGTGATAAAAATTGTACCTTGTACTTATTTAAATGAAACTATAAGTTAAATGTAAGATTTTTTAAAAGTAATTTTTTGAGACAAGAGAAAGAGAAATTTCAAAGTACCACATAAGCCAAATAGTCTGGCTCTGCTTCGTCCAACATTATACTTACTTTTATTGTACCTGTTCTGGATCTTTTTCGTTTCTGAAATAAAAAATGTAAAAAGAAAAAGAAACATAAACTAAACGGCTTTATATTAAAGATGTGAAATATTTTATGGATTTAAAAAAGTTTAGTATGTATGATTATTCAAGAAATATATAAGCATAATTATAATTACGATTGTAATTATGAAATAGTTAATCGGCATAAAATTGATCTAGATTCACAAGCGGCGTGGAAATAATTAACAAATACCGAAGACAAGTGGGTTAAACAGGTAGTGGGAGAATTCGAAAACTTACAATAGAGAGATTATAAAAACTCAGTCTGTTAGGGATGGAATTGGGCATTGGTCCCAAATAGACGTACGTCCTGGATGCGGGGATGCCCGCAAATTGATGAAACATTAAAAAGGGCCTGTAAAATGCGCAGTTTTGTTTTGTGCGCTGGCCGTGTGTATGTGTGGAGCAAAGTGGCTCATAGGACGTACGTATAGCTCCGCCGTTTGTGTGAAATGGGAAGGGTTGCGTTTTAGTATGTGTATGTGTGTGTGTTCGGAAATACGTACTCGTGGACGTCTCCATCTTCTCTCTCTCTTCCTCGCGAGCCTGACTCGGCCGAGCCCTACAATCTCACTATCTCTCTCTCTCTCTCTCTCATTCGCGTTGCATGACCCGTTACTTTTTCTCGCTCTTTCTATAATTTCTGGAGACGAAGACGTACCGTCATTTTTACATTGCATATTGTGTCAATTCATGAGGATGTGCGTTTAGATTGTTTCGGCTTTTTCTGCCGTCGGCAAGCCGGGAGTTTTTTATGCCTAGGGAAATGTTCGAAGTGTGAATGTATGCAGACGCGGGATCGGAAAATGTTTTGATCGGAATTTCGAGACATCGTAACGGTTGAAAACTATAAGATCAACCGCCCCTTTATTCGGGGAAATAATAGATGAAAATCGAGTCGCGTGGGGCGGGCCAAGTTCGGCAGCCTAATTACGCGCGAGAAATTATTGTAAGGGCAGTTGCGCTGACACCGCGGCACTATGCGATAGTGCAATTGGGAAATATTGTGTTCTGCTTGGAAAATAAAGTGTTTGCTTGTGACTTGTCGAAAACAAGTGCCTTTTCTTCAATTATTCAACCAACATCATACAATCCTCCATTCCAAAATTAACACAGTCAAAATCATACAAGAGGTCCCCGATCCAAGTCGACCACGAAGTGACGCGTAATTAACAAAAGATGAGAGGTGTAATAATCATCTAATAAACGGTCGCAATTAGGGTACAACTGACACATTACGAGCCACACACACATAACAAACTCTTTCTTCCCATTATATGAAATAAACGTAAAGTCGTGAATATTAATCATCGTATCATTCCTTGAAGTAACCCGATCCTATCAAAGGCTGAAACGTTTTGACCGACTCTGATACGGCGGAATAGTTACCCGGCGGTAAAATAAATAATGCATAATAATATATATATTAACGATACATGAATTCGTAACACCTTCAATAGAATGTAAAAAAGTAAAAATAAAAAAATATTGATAATTTTGCATTAACTATTACTCAATTTCAACTTACTTAATTTTGCATTAACATATGAAAAATGGTTTTTTAATTTATTTAGATATTTATGAAAATTATTTAGTTAGAAGATTGATATTCTTATTAACAACATAATTCTAACAAAATTTATACGTGTAATGAAACCTATATTATAATATAAATTTTTGGAACACAAAAAAAAATTTTAGAATGTTAATTAGATTACATTTGTACATATGCAGAACTATAAACATATAATTGATGAATATAAAATAATAATTCTGGATTTAATAAATAATTATACATATAATAATTTACGAAATATTCCAAATTCAGAATAATACTAAATATATAATAAATAGAAAATATCTTGAGTAATATTTAAATATTAAATATGAACATTAAGTCTTGCAAAATGATCAGCAGCCTCCATTGATATTCATTTGATGCTCTATATTTATATTGTATTATCTTGATAATTTAATTTAATGTCGTAATAACTTTAGATTTAAATATAATATATATGCAATTTACAATGATTAAGATTAATTGTATTTTCATAGTGTTTTTTTCAGTATAAAATAATTGTCTGTTATCTGTTAATTTATTATTTTATAACTATCGTAAATAGTTTTTATAAAAACCTAACAAGGAAATAACAGTTTCATTCAAACATTATTAATATACAGATATTAATTATTTTATATATTTTTTTGGTCTAATGAAAGTTATTTCATTATAAACTATTTAACTCGCTATCTCTTAATTTTAATATTAACATATAAAATAAAATACTTATCAAAAAATAAATATATATTACTTTTTTATAATATAATATTATAAGTTATTTTACCCAATCATTATTAATTTAATGTCAAAATGTTTTTCTAATCATTCAGTAAAATATTAATATTACAAGAAGTTTGAAGTTTCTAAAAGTAGGTAAAATTTAAAGAATTTTATACTGATGAAACTTAATAAACTATAAATAATTTGAGAGATAATTTTTAATTAAATGAACTTTTTTATCATAATATAAAAAAAATAACTGGTAAATAATTAAGCAATATAGAATTTGAGTTTACTAAAATGGAATTATTAAACGCAAAAAGATATGTTACGAAATAATAGCAAAGGTAACGGCAGTCACAAGATTTTCAAAGTTTTTCAACTACATAACCGATTTATTTATAACATAATATGCATTTTATTCATATTCTTTCTTTCCTAATACAGTTGTGAGTTTTGTTTTCTTGATAAATATATTTAAACTATGTATTTCAAAATGTATTAAGTATTTGAAAATTTCTGTTTATTATTAATTTCATATTGTATAATTCCATAAACTAGAATAATTGTATAAACTAGTTTTGTGTATATAATCGAGTCAATTATACGGATAATTTATATAAAAAGTAATTGAAATATATGCAAAAAAATCGTATAAAACATTTTCTAAACTAAAAGTAAAGATAAAGTATATAACAAGACATACATTTTATCTGATGAATTTTTAATTTTGGTTACCATAATACTACCTTTTTGTTTAACATGCTATTTTAGATTAAATCTTTATTTAATACACAAATAACAGCGTAGAATGAAAGCACGAATACTTGTATTTTTGAGTCGAAAAGTAATTATATGTTAATCAGTATTTCACATATTCTCATTCTACATAACATTGATTAATTAATTTCAATTACTTCTGCTAGGAGAATATCATTGGACTTAACTGGTTAAATAGTAATGTTCATGAATTATAAAATCATGAATTGCAAGGCTAACAAATGGAGATGTTTTATTAACTTTTTATGCACGACTTTTAGTTTAAGTGGTCAATTTTTCATTGACCTATGAAAATCCTACGCATAGCTCGAATGTTCTCTGTTTTTTTTATTAAGTTATAAGTTTCAGTAAAATTTAAAATGCTTTTAAACACCACTATTTGTAAAATAAAAATAAAAATATAAATTTACACGCTCCACTCGAACTTAATGAAAGAATCAAATTGATTTTTTCTGGAAAAATATAAGCAAGACACATGACGAGATTTCTTTACTGTCAAACTCATCACAGATGTGTGTGAAATTGAATTTTATCTTCATTTCGTTAGCTACGTATAAAAATATGGTTCTCACTATTAGATTTTGACATGGTGTGATCCCATGAGAGAGTAAACCTGCAACGACATTGCTCTGGGGTACGTGAGATTGTCGGCAAAAATCTTTATTTTTCATTTGAAAAGCAAAGTGACACAAGCTTCCAACCTGTAAGCTCTTGGTCCCATGCGACAAGCATGCGCGTTACGTCTCGCGCAAGTTGGGAAAACTTCTGGAAAATCGTGGGGAGATGTTCGACTTGAATCGTATTGAATTTTGCATTTCCCCAAATACATCATCCTCCATATGTGGCGATTATGAGCTTGTTGACTTTTCCCTATCTCCAAAAGCACCATTACACCAAATAAACTATAGAGTCGCGCTCTATAGAATTTACTTGACGCTTTTCGGTTTTCCGTTTGTTATTCAGTGAAAGTTTACTGTTCTAGCTCTGAAGATTTATCCAAAAAACATTTTATGAACTCGCCTTGGGCGAATGCAAGTATATCACAACCTTATACGACTATCCACTACATGAATATTTCAAGTTGTCGACGAATGATGGAACATCGAACAACTATGCAAAGTTTCTTAACAATTTTGTAAACCATCTTTTTTTTAAATCATTTTTTTAAGAAAACGAGAATGCATAAATGAATGTTTTTATTAAGTATTTTAAGCATAAGATTGATTTTAATTTGTCGAATATAAATTTTCTATTCAATCAAATATTATAAACATTTTAATAATTTTTTAATCATATATTACTTAATTTTATTATTTTACCTAATGCTATTTTAAAAATTTTTAATATTTGTGCAAATACGATTATAAATATTTATTTTCAAGTACATGAAAAAACTAATTAATGTACAATTTATTAAAAATTTAAGATTCAGAAAAATTTTATTTAACAATAAAAATTTTGATAGTATAATTATAAATAAAAATCATGCTATCTTCAATATTATATACATAAAACACATGTTTATCTTTCTTTTTCTTTTTTTTCTACTTAATCTCTCCATTAAGCTAATTTTTATTAGTATAATATGTGATAAATCTGTTAATGTGACAGCGCATAAGTAATACCATGAAATCAACTAATGTGTGAAGAAACTAACCACATAATGGTCTACAAAGAGTCTAACTACAAAATCATCATGCCATTAAATTCTATTGACGTCCTCTTGAAATATATGTTCGATATCAACAACTATATCGACTAGTAGAACAATGACCTTAAATTTGATTACATTACATTTTCAGAATTAATAATTAGCTTTTCTATTATAAAATTTATATTAGTACTCAAATTAGTTTCAAAATGATATCGATGAATTTCATAAATATTATGTATTCAAACTTTTGTTATTGCAGTATTTGTATGAGAAATATTAAATTTAATACAATGCATTAAGTATACACAAATTTTGAATATATTTTTAAATGATTAATTATTTAAATAAAAATAAAATTAATTTAAAAAATAAATAAATTTTTCAAAGTTTATTAAATTAATAAAAATATTAATTTTTTTTATAGTAGCTATGTTTTTATTGCATCAACTATGAACACATTTTCTGGAGTTATCGATAATCAATAAAAATGAAGTGAAAAAGTATGATTTATAAAAAATAATTACTTTTTAACATAAAGTTAATGATGCTTCAATCAAGCAATCTTATTGAATGACTCGCAAAAAATTTTATAAATGTATCAATTTCCTTCTGTAGTATATGAGGTAAGTTGCTCTTTCATAGTTTTCATATACGTTTATGAACAAATTCTCGTCTTGCGAGTCATAAGTAAAACTACCGCAGGAAGTTTGGGTATCCTACAAAAGTGGAAAATCGTGTATTTCAAGTATGATACTACTCTGAACAATAAAAGAACGAGCAAACTTGAGAAAGATGAAGAGAGAAAGAGAGAGAGAGAGAGAAGAAAAAAAATGAAAGTGCCAGAGTGAATGAGAGGGGATGAGGATGAAGAAAAAAGAGCGGTAAAGGTGAGAGTAGCTAAAGCCGATCATATTTCAACAAACACCCACAAGTAAGTCTTCAGTGTTCAGTTGCTCTGGTCCATGTTCGCGGGATAATCCGAAAGAAGCTGGAGCCGCATTTCTTTACTCCCTTGAGCTCGATTTTCATTTGTTTCGAACGCTCGAGTTCTCAACAACGATGTTCTTTCCTTTATCGACATGTCAGTTATTTCACATATAAAACATGTTTAAGACAATCTGAATTCGATCACAAAGCGAAACAATAAGAGGAGGCATTCTGAAAAAGATATTATAACAAGTTTATGTATGCGAGCGGATTTCTAGACACCAAATGTGAATTTCTTTTACAGATCATGATTAAATAGGTATTAATCATAGATCTGCGTCTATTTTAGATATAAAATATAATGGTAGATTTGTTAAATATATTACGAGTATTTATGTATTTTAACTCTTATTCCTTACTAATTTGTCACACTATTAATAAGATAATAGATCTACTTTCAAATACAAATATAATTAGCATAAAGGAATAATATTATGATGTAATTCATGTATGATTAAAAAGTATATAAATGAAGAAAAAATTAAAATTAAATAAACTAAATTTATAAAATATTACATGAATGTGCAACTCAGCAATTTTTCGCAGTATATTTTTTTAAAATTGATAGTGTACTTTTTAACGAAGGAATGAAAATTAAAAAAAAAAAAATTCTGTACATTAAATATTTATTCTTTACAACATTTTAGCTATCTGACCGTAAAGAAACAACTTTTACAAATAGATCATAGATTGGACAAATTTTGAGAAAATACTTTATACTGCATTTTAAAGAATACATATGACCTTCCTTCTGTACTATATTTTAATAATTCATATTTTTAGTTTTGATATATTATTGTGATACATTTTTGATATTGAATATTTTTATTTCCTTTTTCATCGGTTAAAAAAAATATAATATAAAGCCTTCAAAGAAGTTAATATCTTTAAAAACTGTTGTTTTTCTTCTAGGTACTTTATAAAATCTTTTAAGAATTTCTTTTGATGATTGAAATAACTATATCTTTTTACATTTATTTTAAAATTAATGAGGATTGTAGTGTTTTACACTAACGATCAAAGACAAAGGAAATATTTGTATCGTGTTTAATAACAGAGTATTTTAATTATATAAGATTCATGCAACAATATTTTTCTCTGTAAAATATAATATTCAGTTATATAATATAAACATAAATTCTATTTCTTGGTTTTATATTAATATATGGAAAACTTACTTTACTTATTATAAATTGCTAAGTAAAAATATCTATTAAAAAAAAATTAATGAAATACAAAAAAAAATTGTGGAAGTTATTTCAATATTATATATTTGTATTGCTTTTATGAAATAAAATTAATTTTATTAATATTGATAAATGATAAATTGATAAAAATATTACACATTACAAAATATTAGCTATTAATAATATTTGTTACGAATATCTAAAATTGATTTGAAATAATAATTCATATAGATTTATAAAATTCTGCAAAATTATACTGTTACAAAATTTTAATTTTTTACAATTTCAATTCTATATGACATCAACACTTCCCTTGTGTTTCTTGATTTCGTTTAGTCTTTTCTTTTATAAGCTTCTAAAGATGGCTTGAGAAATCAATGAAGGTGAAAATTTGCGGACCTAATCAATTTACTTAAAAATTACAAGTTGTACGGTTTTTTTATCTTTTCAAAATGATCAGAAAGAGAGAGAGAGAGAGAGAGAGGGCAAATCACTACTCGCACCACTATCCGCGATAAACCCTCTGAGTACAATTATTATAAACCCTAAACTACCCTAAATTTGTAAAATCTACCTTAATTATCCTTGCATAACAAAGGACCCCCCTCCCGCTGGACGAAAAAAGCTGTACTATCTCATAAATTTCGGTCACGCCGCTCGAGTTCGCACAGCTCGTATTCAATTAGAGCAAACGAAAATTTTGCCGAGCTTATAAGCCAAACTACCTTAATTCCGTGTAGATGCTTATATATCGACCCGGCCAACCAAGTTTCTTGAAGATCAGGAGTTTATGGTATCCAAGATGTCTTCGTGCATCATTTTGAAATGGCTGGACCCTAAAATCATGGCGAAGTCCCTCGCGGATTTATAATTTTCGCGTTTTCTACAACCTAAATACATAATAAATTGTAAAAATTTAAAGCATGATTTTATGCAGTAGAATATTAAATTAAATATGCTATCAAGCGAAATGCTAATAAGACTAATCAAATAAAATAAAATGCGAGGTGCTGTCTAATATATTTTTAACGCCTTGTTTTCAATTTGAATATAAACTAAGGTTAGTTAATAAGTGTATGATTGAATAATGTAAAAAGAAAGAAAACATGAAACAAAAAAGAGATAAATAAAACGAAGTTAAACAGTTAGTATATACTATGGTGGTACGAAAAATAATAGAATCAACTTGTTAAATTTTCAGATCTCAGGTGTAATTTATAAAAGACATCAAGTAATTTTGGTTGGATTGCTTAATGTAAGTTGCAAAGGAAAAGAACTAAAGTCTCTAATTAAATTACGAGAAGGAAATAGCTACTCTTTACCTTTGGTCCATCTTTCTCTCTTCCTTTTTATTACTTTGAACAGAAAAATTTCAAAGCGTACACCTAAATCTATTTACTATTCTTGTATATTGTAAAATTAGATGTATATATTCGCAAAATAATTGTGTCAACTATTGATCTGTAATGAAAGTCTCTTATTAATAATGAAACTATCTTAGTTTTAAAGCTTAATATTTTTATGTAAAAGCATAACTACTTTGTGAAATCTTATTGAATAATTGCAATGTCAATTTTAATTTTTCAGTAACTTATAACTAATTATATTTTTATAAATATCGGTTGATGATTTCTTTAAAATATTTTTTTTTCATTCCGATTGCTAAATATAGCATGTTATATCTTTTTGAATTTTTGTTCCATCTGCAAACGAACCATAAACTCCATTTATGAACTAGTTTAAACCTCTTCAAAGTTTAGATCATATTATCAATTATTAAATTCTGTTGAGAAACTAAAATTTTATTATAATATTCCATTCAAAAATTTTCATTTTAATTATATTAAATTTAATGAAAATTCTTTTAAAATAAAAAAGAAAGAATATTTCTTAAAAATACTATGTAGTTTTAAATCAGAACAAGTTATAAAGTATAATTAAAAATGTTAGGTATAGTTAATATAGATGAATCATTATTATAATTACATTAATTTCTCCAAATTCATATGTATTAATTAAAAAATTATGAAAAACATATCTAGTAATTAAAAAAAGAATTTTAATAAATTTAAATTAACAAAAAAATTTATTATACAATTTATTATAAGGGTAGGTAAATTAAACAAGTTTAGGTAATGTTATGTGAGACAAAATTTTTGTTATTTTTTGATTTTAATTATACATTCAATGCCGTATTGTATTCGATGTCTCGACTGTAAAGAAAGATTCAGTTACAAATGAATCTTTATTATGAGAATTAAATATAAGTAAACTCATATGAAGTCAAGCTAAAACTGCGGAGATTGAAGTCATTGTCTCTGTCTACGGCCGATAACAGATAAATTCCTGAACAGCTTATTTTAAAATTATCAATTCAAAGAATATCACTCCTTTTTCGATCTTATATCTAAATGTGTTATGGTGGGGAAAGATTTAAAAGGCTATAAAAGCTATACCGAAGAATAAATTAAACTTTTTGTCAATTCGACAGTCGTTCATTCTATTGTAACTAAAAATTTAATTCTTTGTACTTTCGACATTCAAAATATAAATTTTAATCACAATTGGGAACTCCAAACCCAAAACATTTTGGAGTGGTGACAGCACGCTGCTTAAGAAGAAATACAACACCCACATCGACCTTTCGGATCATCTACTACTCTCAAGGACGTTTAAACAGCTGAACGAAATCCACATCCTAAAACAAGTAACGTCATACGTTCATCGAGCGATAATTTTGTACTTTAATATATACGGTGTCTAAATCTTGCGATAATTTTATTTAAAAATTATTCTTACTGGCAGTCTCATCATATTATTCATTTTTGTAAAGTCAATCTTAAAAATTGCATTAAACTAATTAACTGAATAAATTAATAATTTAAAATTTAACAAATTAAATTTAAAAAAAAATCATAATAATCCCAGACATAACAGTAAAAAATTTAATAATTCTGATTATGTTAAATAATTTGAATTGGAATTTCAATTTTTTTATTAGAAAATATAATAAGTTATTTCTATAAAAAAAATTAAATGAAAAGTTTTTTTTGAAAATAATCATCTAAACTAATTCATAATTCGAAACTATTTTGGAACTATTTTCAAAATATTTTAAAAATATAATTAACAATTATGAAATAAAAATAATAAATTATTTTAATATATATGATTTCTAATTTTTTCAATAATGATGGCTTGAATTCGAAAAAATTAATTATTCAAAAAATGGAAATTATTTTAAAAATAATAAAGTTATAGATTTCCGTTTCTTTATAAAGAATTAATTGTTTTTTATATTTTGAAGGTATCACATCATAATTTTTATAGAATAGTACTCTTGGCAATCATAATCAATTTGTATGAGAGTTTCATATATTTTAAATTTAAATTAATTTATATCAAGTGCAGACAGAATAGCAAAAACGAAAAATAAAAGAAAGCGCAGAGGTAATGAAATAAATTTTTTAATAAAGGAATTCAAATAAAATATCTTGTGCTATATATTATTGGATGCAGAAGAAATTTTGAGTTCTTGAGAACACTATATTACGTTTAAATATTTTTTTTAATATTTCATAATAAATTTGCAAAATGATAATGACGAAAAAATTAAAATTAAATAAAAAATCCTTAAAAATATTCACAATTTAATTAATGAATCGATGTATATTGTAGTAATCCGATTCTACTATTCTTCCTTTAACTTATAGAATATTATTTTATGTATTTCACATTATTTGTGAATGAAAAAAAAAATTATCAGATGAAATGTATAGATATGGTATTAATAACTATTAAATAATTTTAAAAACAAGTATAAAATCTCATTGATTATTTAACTTACATAAAACGTTTTATAATTTTAGTAAAATATAAATAATATATAATGTAATGTATAAAATACTATATACTTTAATTTATTAATTTATTAATAATTAATTAAATAAGGATTTAAATATAAACTCGTGTAAATATTTATTTAAAAAAAAAATCTAATTTATATATTTTTTAATTAATATTTATATTATATTTTAATGCCAATTTATATAAAATAGTACTTGTCTTTATTTCTTTTTTTGGTAATAATTTTTTTTCCTATACAAATTAAAATGAAGATTATTAAGAAATATTTGTAAAAATAAATAAAAATATGAGCAAACCGATAGTTAACTGAATATTATAGTTACATTTTATAATATGTGTATGGTTTGCTGCTCTCTTGTCATATTTGAAATTTAGTCTGTTGTTGTCACACACTGTGTTTGTTTATTTCATTGTATTATGCATCATTTGGTTAATTTTGAATAAAATAAATAATAATAATAATAATAAGTATAATTATTATTATAATAATCAGGCAATTAATCATAGTATAAAATACAAAAAAATAAATTTCAAAATCGTAAACTACACATCAATGAAAATACCGGTATATTTTATATTGGCATAAAGCATTAAAATCGAGTTCGATATAATCAATTTTTAACGACTTATAGTGCCTTGTTGCATCAAGTGAGAAAGTTCGATTTAGCGAGGCAAAGAATGGAGTCTTCAGGTTGGCGGTGAAGCTGACAGGAGCTAATGCTCTGATCAATTACCCAAAGTCATTATCGCACGATTACCTGACTCGCCAGACGCAAAATCGTTCCCGTATAAATCACTCGACGACGAACGATGACGCCAACATTCATTGTCACCTACCCCTGATATTCCTCTGCATTAAGCAGATAATGTGGTTCCACTCCCGCAGTTCTAAGAACCCTCGAATTCCCCACATATTTGGTGTTTCGAATTATTGACCGTGTTTGGTTTCTTGCCTATTCCAAAAATTCCTCTCCATCTGCTGTATTTATTTGCTAAATGAAGTATATGGATGGCGTGTCAAACGCACAAGATTAAAGATCAGGTGTTATTATCGTTTAACTATGTAATTGAAAATTGATATTAAAAAGATTTATGTTACTAATATATGGATCTGTGTCCACTAGGTACTTCAAATTTAATGGAATTATCTTCATAGGATATATTGTTATTTAACTGTAGAATATTATAAGAAGCATGTAAACTTATACTTTATGTTAAATTTGTTTTTTCTTCATTTATCACTAAAATGTGTGATATTTTGTTACTATATTTCCATTGTATTCGCACATTTTTATTAACTGGTGCAGCAAAAAACATCAATCAATAAAATTTGCAAGTTCTTTTAAAACAATTTATAGAATTCATATTAAAGTAGATGAATAATTTAACTTCTTATATTAATGGTATTAAAAATATAGAAAGTTTAATAATTTTTATAGATGGATCATACAATTATTACTATGTATATAATATTATCATATACATCTTGTGATAAAAATATAAGTCATTTCTGTAACTGAAATTCGTATACGAGTATATAAAAAACATTTCTTATAAAATTATTAAAAAATTATACAAAAATATTATAAATATTAAAAATAATTATCTCATTTTCCGAAATGTACAATTTGAAAATTGTATGATAAGTTAGAATTGACTAAATTTCACTGTAATGTTTTCTACATCAAAACTGAATTATTCATAAAACATACATATTTTATATATCAAAAAATAAAAATATTTTAATAAATTCTATGTTTATAAATATTATCTTACTCATAAATGTGATTAAGGTGAATGATTTTAAATTCTTCAATTATCAAAATAATTTCTGTTTACAAATACAAAGAAAGAAAGAATGAACATAAAGAGAAGTAGAGAGAGGGGAAAAGGAATGTAATGCGTGAGACAGAAAATAAGGAATAAAAAATTACTGCTTATAATCTAAAGTATAAATATAATATTCTATAAATTATAATAAATATATTATAATAAATATTTTATAAAATCATATTAGAAAATAAAATAAAATATTTTTACAAAAATGATTATATCCTTTAAGATAGAAAGAGAATTTTAAAAACAAAATATTCTTTTACCATTTTTAAATAATATTAGACAGTCGGTAATTATGAAGTTAAGTGTTTTAAAAGAATTTCTATAAGCTTTTAATTCACACATTCAAAACGTAACATGTACATGTAGCTACGCATATATATATAGTATAATTTCTATTAATAAATGTTTAATAAATAATAAATAAAATATTTAACAAAATGAATATTTTGCAATTAAAAATCTATAACAAGAAAATATGTTCTTGCTTATAATATTAAATTTTACTCAAATATGTAATTTTAAAAATGAAATATTTATAAAACATTCATATTCATAATTAAAATCGTAATTAATGGTAATAAATAACTTTTCAAAATTATGAAAAAAGCATGTTTTCAGTTATAACACCATGAATTAATTATTATACATGATCGGTCCACGAAGAATCGAGTTTGTTTTTTTAAACCACTATTGCTCACAGTAATTTAGGAGAGCTCTTCTAATGTAGGGGTATTTTTTTCTACTAGTCCTTTTTTTTCGATAATTTTTCGATAATTAGAAACGGCAAGATTATGTTTCACGGGAAGGATATTTTTCGATTTTTAAATACAGCACAATAGAGCGATCAGTGAAAAAGCGTTACGTGATAATATTTTGTTTGCAACTTCAAAAAACAGTGCGAAAACATTTTAAATGCTACAAGAGACTTATAAACATAATTGTATGTTGAAATTATAATGCGGAAAATGGTACAGAGCTTTCAAAGAGGGCCGGGAAAAGCTAATTGACGAGTCTCGTTCTGGACGCTCAAAAAGCTTTAGAATCGCTACGAACACCTGCTGCGTGCCAAATATTTTAAATTCGGACCATCGGTGAACAATTAGAGAAATCGCAGAAAAACCAAATTTTACACCATATATATATATGGTGTATATATATATATATACGGTGTATATGAAAGCCCTAGGAGTTTTAGACTGTCTTTAAGATCTGGGAAACTCGCCATCGTAAATACATCGATGTAGGAGGAAATTATTTTGAAGAATTTAAAATTTTTATTTCACAATGTCTAAAAAATCACCAATAAATTATCTTTTATAAAAAAAGTAAGTATTTTCTTTTTTTTATTATAATCTTCAAATAAAACTTTCTGACGCGCTGATCCAGTAATTGCTTCATCGCATACTATCCAAAAATATCCAAAAATCCTTCATCCGAAACAAAATCCTGCTGCTTCAAATTATCGAAAAAAAAGGGACAAATAAAAAAAATTCATCCTACATTTTAAGACCTCTTCCAAATTGTTGCGACCAGTAGTTGCAAACAAAACAACTCGATACGTCGTGAACAGACCATGTATGAATATAGAAATAAATTAAACATTAAAAGATGCATCATAAATTTATTTTTATTCCACTAGATTAAAAAAAAGCAAAATTAAATTTTCTTATTATTAAAATAATCTTTTAATTTTTTCTGTTGCAATATTTACAAGGAAGATTTTCATTTGAGTGTGAATTCAGGTTTATTGTATGTAAAAATAGAGTTATTAAAACGTCATAAATGTTTGATTTATGGGACATAATCTTTTTAAATGTTTACTTTTTCATATTTTAATATTTATTATATATTTTAATATATTTTATTTACTTACATCCATTAGTTTTTCCAGCATTTTTATTTTTATTCCGATCTATTTTTCTTTCTTTTTTTAAATTTTTGAAAATATATTTTACATCTATTTAATCATATATGTAATATTAGTTTTTAGCAAATACTAAGTTTACGCGTTCATGAATGTAAGATTATACTTGCAGTTAAAAATTTTATAGGATCGAAAAAATACCACATATATAAAACTCATTCTAGTAAATGAAATATTTATGCAACATATCTATTCGTGATGATAAATACTGAATTTCATAGTTACCCAATTAAAGTAAAATAATAGATGTGTATTAAATAATATGTGGTTAAAAAATAATTCATTTAATAATTAACTTGGATATTAAAAATAAATAAACCCCTAGACAATAAAAAAAATTATAAAACTTTGTGCGTTGAAAATAAATATAGTATTTTATATTAAAAATAAATACTATTATAATAAAGAATAAATAACAAATTCTGTTTTCTACAGATCACATACACTTGCTTAGCGATCTCGCTTAAATTAGATTAACAGTTTATATATATATATATATATATATATATAAGTATACGTCTTATACATTAATAATTTATGGCTTTTATTTTTCATTATTTTAATGGTCAGATTTTACATTTGATTCATATGTATTCTCTGGGCTAACAACATATATTTTTTTAATTGTCATATAATTTATGAGCTAAATATTTTTATGACACATATTTTCTACATAAAATGTACAATAATAATTGCTATTAATCAGTACTGCCAGTATAGTGTATATATACATAATTATAAATCTATTAACGAATTAAAAGGGATACCTGTATTTAAAAATGATCATTCTATGATATAACCATATAAAACTCAACATGGTTCAACTACATATAATCTAAATTGACGCTTAAAATTTTATAATCAATACCTTGAAATATGATACATACATGGCGGATATGGATGTATATATGTAGATGTTGTGTATTAAAGAAATGAAATTATAAAAAGAAATGCAAATTGGAAAGATAAAATACTATAACTTGTGCATTGAACGATAATAATGTTGTATTTTTAACAATAGTCGGATAATAGATTCAGAACATAAGTAAAATTGTAATATAACTCATTTCTGTCACAAAGTCATAAATTTTAACAGCTAATTAATTTTTTTTTAATTTTTTTAATTGATTTTCCTATATTATTATATATTTAAAAAAAATTTCAAAAACAAAATGAATGTTTTTTGTTACACTATTATCATTATTTTGAATAGTTGTCCATCACTTTTATATTAGATCATAAACTATAATAAATAAATCACAACCATGTACATATTTTAAATTTGTTGATAATATATTAAAACCATGGTTATTCGAATATTCATCAATAATAATTACTAACATTTATTTTAGATAATAAAATAGTGTATAAATCTGTGCTATATATATTATTTATAAATATTTTAAATTCAAATTTTATTTTTAATTTAAAACAATTAGAAACAATAATTATATTTAATCAATTGAATGGTGTTAGATCTAATTTCTCTAAAAATATTTCACTGATTTGTAGATTAATTTGAATCTGGAAAAAATGTGTGAAGCAGGTTGTATGCTGTTGTTTACTAAGAAATACAAAAATATAAAAAAATTTAATAGAAATTGATTTGTAGAAGGCAATCACTTATTCTATAAATATCTGTCAATTATCAATTTAGCATTCTCATTTTATATATTTTTCTATATTCTCTATACCATGGATATAATACAATTAAAAATTTTAAGTTCTTTAATTATAGAAATAATTTTTTCATTCTTTCAATTTTTTTATTACTTTGCTAAAATTCCATGAGTGCACGAATATTGAGCATCTAGTTTCTAATAATTGAATAGCTAAGACATCAACTGCAGTTATAAGTTGCATGAAAACTTGAATACAGTACATAAAATAGTAAAGGTGCATAAAATTTAGTACAAGTAAGTGCATTTAGGATATTAAAGTCAAATAATGTGGTGTTTGGTACTATTGAATAATCGATAGATCCTGTACTAAATTTTATTTTATAAAAAAAATCAGAAAAAGATACTTATGTTTACTTTAATAAATTACTAACAATTTATTGACATGCTAACATATTTTGTGATATTTTTTATTATATTAATTGTTTGTTTTAAAAAATTGCAAATATAATTAATACAATTTTAAAAAGTTAAAAATAATAAACTTCAAAATTTTCAAGTGTTTACGTTTAATTTATTTTAATTTATTTTTATAAAACTTTAAATAAATCTTATGTTTGAAATAATTATATATTTTTTAGATAAAATCCAGCTAAAATAATACCAAAAATATATTGATTTTAACGATGATTTTATGAATAAAATGAGTCATAAATAAACATAAAATTTTAAATCAAATTGAAAAATTGAGTTTTTGTTTTTAATCTAAAATTCGTGAAAGCTTTTACTAAAAGTACGATCCTCTCAATGCACTAAGTGGTGATGAATACTCAACTTTTCAAAATACTGTCCAGTCTAGTCATATGAATGACAGTTTTAGAGTAAATATACATACGCATTTAGTAGGTGCATGTAAAGAGAGTACAGGAGTCAAGTATTATACATTACAATAATGCACTAAAAGGATCTCGATGCTAAACACGAATCTCCTAATACTTCTTGCATACGTATACGTAAGCTTTCATAAAGATTTACAATATTGGTATATAAAAATTTGAGGACTTTTTCACTCAACTAAAATTTCTCCGTATGAAAGAAATTTAATGTATATTTATAATATCTATATTTTTCTGATCCAACAAATATATACACAAACAGAATATTTTATTATATGTCTTGTTTTTTTTTCAATTTTTTACTTCAAATATCTAAACTAATAATTCGCGGTGGCAATTGTAAGATTATAAAAGCTTTTTACTTGTTTAGAGAGCAAATATCTGCTGTCTAAGTGATTAACGTGGAATTCCCTATAGTCATTGCCGGATGCAACTATTTACAATTCTCAAGATTAAATGTTCTGCAGTTGAAAAAAAGATAGAAATCAAAGTAGCAAAAAGATCCTATTAGAAGGCAAAAACTGTTTCAGAGGAAATCGTTAATGCGTATATACTCTATTCTTCAAAATTCCTACAATATATCGTTGTTCATCATTTTTTGAGGAGCTTTAAATGAAAAACTCGCTCTCATTTGACCAACTGATATTATCGATCCACTATACATATAATAAACGGATTGATAATATATTTATTCTTAATTATTATTGATTTACAATTTCTTTCGCAAGAATAAATGCACGGTTGTTACAAAGTTTAAATTTTATAACAAAATACTCAATTGTTGCTCTGATAATCTTAAATATGCACATAAACTTACATATATCTATTAAATCGCAATGGGGCGTCTCGGGCTGCAGGAATCGAGTGATATGGTGTGCAAATCCCTGGAGTACCGATAACAGAGTACGCACATTCCTATGCTTCCCAGAGTTCACCCTGGAGCTCACCATGGGAAATGAGCAGCTCTTTGACGACCTAGTCAATTGAGCACACCCTTTTGTCCTCCGTGTAGTCACCTCGAGGAAGATGAAGTATGAGGCCGTAACGAAGTGCCGACCGCAGTGATAAGCATTACCTACAAAAGTACTAAACACCGATGCAAATCATAGCGCAAATATAATTTTTGGAAAATTATTTTCAAGAATAAATGTACAATATTTAAAAAAATACACTTAAACAACAATTTATTTCTGTTTAAAATGTTATATTAAATTTTCATACGTAGCCGTATAAACATGATATTTTATATAATATATTTAAACAATCTGTTTACTTATAAAATAATGATAAAGGAAGAAAAATGAATAAGTTTATAAAGAAAGATAAGCTAAATATTTAAAAGCATTAATTTAATAATCGATAAAAATTTAATTAGTAAACAGTAGTTTTTTTTTAATATAGAGATTTGTAGCAAAGATATAAAAAATTAATTCATCTTTATACATTCATTACGTGATATTATTTTTACAATTGATTTTGAAGTCTCGTAGCCCCATGAATAAGTGCATTGACCTGGCAACTATTTGACAGAACTGAAAGTGGACGAATCCATTGTCTCCTTGCAAAACTGCCGTGGGAAAAAGAAGGGGTGATACTCGTTCTTTGGTCGGACACTAGGGTACAGTATATATCACTAGTTTATGCGTGTCCTTTGTTGACGACATATAATAGATCCGATATTATCTTATTTTAAATTCCATAAATTTTCAGCCAAAATATATAAAAATCTATATGTATTAGGAGCTATTGATGACAAGCAAATACCTAAACTTATAAAAAACATATTACACATAATTTATATTGTATAAAAGGCGAATTTTTGCATCAACTATTTTTAGGACCGCCATTAGGAACTTATAATAATAGACAAATAACATGTAATATAATCGTGACCTTTATGTTAAAAGTGGAGTAAAGACCTTTGTATATGAACATAGAAACGAGTACATATAAACATGTGCATAAATGTAAAAATGTAAAAGCATACGTAAATATATGCACAAAATGCAAATCAAAGATTAAAATTTCAGATAAATAGATAAAAAGTTATTGACATGAAATTTAAATAAAATATATTTGCGATGAATATTTTTATAATCATATTTAACAAACATTTTCTGATTTTCTACAGGAAAAATGATACCTTAAAATTAAAAGTATGTGGTAAAGATCTGTACATCTTCTATGATTATTTCTTCTTGCTCGTATACAAATGACAAAAAAATTGTATGCCAATTCTTTTCAACATCTTCAACAATTAATAATTATAGTTAGAGTAAAATTAACGTCAGTAAATATAGCTAAAAAAAAGAGCTTCTAGAATTGTGATTAAGATTGATAAATTACACCGTTCAAAAATGTAAAATTGATGCGTGCATTTTCTAAATACCGCTTCGTCACTTCAACTTTCATCGCAGGTTTTTCGTCGAGTAAATATACATAAATAATTAATACTTTTTACATCACAAGAATTTAATCATTTTCATCCACTTTTCAAACATTAATTACTAATTATTTATATTTTGTCTACTTAAAAACACGTCGACGGCTAATAATTATTAATAATAATTTTATTCATTATTTTGTATATGAATGTAATATTTGTTTATAAAATTTAATGATTCATTATTTTAGATTTAGAATTTAATTAATTCAAATATTCTATGACATTAAATATGAATTATAAATATCTCTAAAATGCATTCATTTTCTTAATTAAAAATAATACGTCCAATAATACGACCATTAATGTAATTGAAAATATAAATATTTTTTCAAAAATAAAGTAAGTTTAGTGTTGAAAATGTGCTTAAAATTTTTTAATAATATTACTTTTTTATTGTATTTTTTCGTAATGACAATTGTTATGAACGTATTTCGTTAACAAATTTTGTTTAAATTTAAATTTTAATGAATTAATTAATATGTTTATAAATATTGACAAAAATATTTATCATATTTGATTTTTCACAAAAAATCAATATTTTAATAAAAATTTATATAATTAAAAAGGTATAATTTGTATCTGTATATAAATTTTAATTTTTAGTTAATAAAGATCTACGGGAAATTATTTTGATATTTTGATTAAATTTTTTTTCAAATATTATTAATTAATTATTCTTATAAATGAATATTTTGAAATCTTCAGCTTACAAAAAATTATATTTAATTTATTTCTTGTCAAGTAACACTTCATTATAAATTAATTACATAAAATTATTTATTACATTAAATAGTTATTAATTTTGAAAAGCACCAAAAGTATTATCAATATGACCTTCGGGGCTTTTAAAATATATTTTAATAATAAATCTCTTAATTTATTCTTTTTAATTAGATTTCAATTACTCTTACAGAGGAATTCAGTAAAGAAGTACTTATAATCGGAGTATAATGAAAATCTTTCTATTATTGAATTATTAATTTATTACATTTTCTTAATCTACACTTTTCAAGAATTTTCGATTTTTCTTATACTCCATTTATTTTACATTCTCTTACAATTTTCTATTTATATATAAATTTATATTTATATATAAATGATATTCATTACTTTTAATATCGCATAATATTTTATTTGTTCTGCAACTGACTATAGAAAAAAATTTTTAATATGAAAATACCACTTTTTTTTTTTTATTATATAAAATTTAATTTATATTTTATAGAGAAGTGGATTAAGAAATACAAATAAAAAATGAATAAATGATAAATTATTATTATAATTTGTAAATGAATTTTATTTTGTAAAATCAATTATTAATTAAATATATTAAATATTTAACAAACTGTACACAAACAATATTCAAATCATTTTTATGGTTCAAAAATATTACCAAACCAACTAAATTGAAAATTTTGTATTAATTAATGTTACATTTATTTGTAATAAAAATTGAAAAATTGTTCAAAATAACTGTTATGTAATTTTGATATAGATTCTGGTTCAATTAATACAAAATATTATTTATGTAAGTAAAAAAGTCTCAATTAGTGATTGTTAAGCAACTTTAAAATCATTTGGCTTCCTTCCAATTCATTTATCAAAATTATTATTCACTAACAACAATATCAAAGTATTTCCTTTATTTTCTGTCATAATTAATTATCAAAAAAAGCACATAATCAATTTATTTTACTGAAAGACATATATACAAAATTTTTATATAAAATCAATATTAATATTAATTTTATATACATAATTTTATATATAGTTAATATTAGTACATATTTTTATAAAATAATATTTTTATATAGTCAATAATTGAATGGTAATTTTATAGAAAAAATTTTATGCAATTATAAAGATATTATAAATTTAAGAATAATTATAAAAAAATATTATAAAAAAGTTTTTGTAAATATTAATTATTATGAGTTATTGACTAATTGTACTTATAAATTAAAGATTATTTATCTACTTTCTATTACCAATTTTAATTTACTAACAATGCAATTTCAAAAATTATAATGTATTTTTTAGTCTCTATCAGAAAAAAATATTAATGTTACATATGATTGACATTCACTATAAAGTATTTGACAGTTAGGATTCATTTAGTATTATATTGAACATCCAATGTATTTATATATATAATGAAAAAAATGATAATATTACTGAATTAACAATTATATTATATATATTTCTATTGACGATTTACAAAAAAAAGGTAAGTTTTCACATGCGCGTGTCTAGTTGTTTGATAGATAATTCTAAATCAAAATATAAATGTTTTACTTCACGTTTTACTACACAAAATATAATTATAAATATTTAGTTATATAAAGGTTATCAAAATTAATAAAATGATAAAGTTTCTTTGATTTTATTTTATTAATTAAAATATTTAAATACTAAAAATTAAAATTAAAATCTTCATTTAAAAAGTTTAATTTGAGTCGAATAGGTATATTAATCTTGTGATTTTAATAAATTTATATGTCACATGCATTAATTTAATTTTTTTTAGAAAATTCAAAAAAATGTTTATTTATTTAAAATTATTTAAATTATGCTTCAAATACCTTGATTACTCGCATATTAATGTTTTGGTTAAAAAGGTGTTCATGAGAATGTTCTTTTAACTGAGTAAATATTATGGAGCAAGTAATTCATAATAAATATACAGTATTTTGCAATTAGCACACTAGTAAAAGTAAAATTTTTCACCTTTTCATGTATACATATGTATATATATATTTGTGTAGAAGAAATGTGGAAGATGTCTATAAATTACTTTTACTATTAATACAATATCCGTAAGATATTGTGATTTAAATTGGGACTTACGAAACGCTACTATCTGATGTATTAAAAAATACTACCCGAACGTTCAATCAGACTGAAAATTTTAATAAAAATTAAAGATGGTACTTGAGTTGCATCACAAATTTCAAATTATTATTTTTTTATATTTTTATATCGCATTTTTATATTTAAATTACATTTTTACTAATACTGTAATACTAATGCATTTTAATGTTTTATTTCAAATATGTATTTTATATTAGATAATTTTAATTTTAATACTACAGTTATAATGGCATTTTGATTACTAAAATTTGTATTGTCATATTTAATAAATGAAGTGCCGTTAAATTGAAATTTAATGTAAATATCAAAAGAGCAAGCAACACCTAAATTACTATATTTGTATATTATACATAGTTTAAATTCATTCATTTTACGATATAATAATGTATTAATTTTCTACTTTCAATGTGTAAAATTTAAAAATAAATAAAAAAATCGGATTATATAAAATTTACCAAATATTTCAAATCATATGAAATTATTTACAAATTTAGAAAGGAATTTTACTTTATATAATAATATTTTACTGTTTACCTTTTCCTTAATAAAGTCAGAATTGTAACAGTAAAGTTGATTTTTTTTATTGATATCTTATTATCTAGTTTTTAATTAAAAAAAATATTTTATTTTAAAGTCATTCATGCAAATTGACTTTCATTTCTTAAAGCTGTATTTGCATATAATTTAAAATTCAAGTAATTTACTTTCTTCGGTTGAAACTGTTTTTTTTTAAAGAAAGAAGCATTTGTATAAATAATTTGCTATTTAGTAAATACAGATATCTAACCACCCCTTCATTCACTTAAATCCATCATCGAAGTCAATTAATAAACTCAAAAAATCTTATTCATCTTTGCAACAGTACAATCATTTTTATTTTTCCTCCCCGTTCAATTTACTACATCTCTTCAAGCTTCATTCATTCCCATATAAGTCAAGTAATATTTTCACATGTTAATTATTGAATTTGAATTATAATGTTTCTTAGATACTGCTTAATCTGAAAAAAAGACTATAACATACATATATGTAAGTATTTTATTGTCATTATTATAAAATTATTGCTAACGTAATAAATTTTCATTGAAGTTTATTCATGTTGATATAAAAATTAATATAAAACTTTTTTGTCATAAATATATATTATATCAATTGATGCTGAATAATTTAGTATTTTTAAAATCAAATATTTTAATAACGTTTATATTTATTATAAAACATGTTTTCTTTAGTAAATTCAATTCATAATGGGAAATTTTAAGAATTTAAAAAAACTTTTTCTAAGCGTAATAGGATATGATTTTTTAATACTGTAAAAAAATATAAGTGAATTAAATAAAATAATATTATTAATATAGATGAATCTGCAATAGAATAATATTCAAAAAAAGATTGTATTTCTCTTTTGTATTCTTTAACAACATGAACTGTGGAAAAAACTTACTTTGATTATTTCTGTCTCCCTCAATACAATACTCATGCTCGTTTGTCTAATTAACGGTTAGGTTTGTTCACATCCTTCTTGTCATATATTTGTGACAATACTGAGAATTTCTTTGTGATCTATTCCTCTGTGATATTTTTGATTCAAGTAAATCTCACGTACAAATATCATTACGCCTTTATAAATCTAACTCTTATTTAATTAAGAGTTACATAGTTTGTATAAACTTCAAAAAAAACAGTAAAATGTAGTTTTTATAACGATCTATTTCTTTTGTTGTTTAAAATCATAAGAATATTAAAATAAATTTACCTTTTTAAAATACCTTAGTAGTTTTTTAAATATTTTTAAACGTTCAGTTTATTTATTAAGTGAAACAATATAGAAGATGAATTTAACAATGAAAAATGTATTTTCATTTTAAACAATACTTACAGCATCCACTAGTATCTGATAAATATAACTCAATACTAATTAATATTGTAATATTTTGATTTCGTAAAATATGAAATATTGATCATAAGTCAGAATGATTTATTCTGTAAAATACGTATGTAATTTATTTCAAATTACATTTTCACTATTAACTTTATTAAAAGCTCGTACTATGATTCTCTGTAAGAGATTAATATAACAATATGAACGTAAGCTTCATCGCCTAAGATACTTGGTTTCATTGTTTAAAAGTAACGAAATTTTATGACTTAATCCGATTGCTTTTAAAACTTGTTAAGGAGATAATAAAGTGCAATTAAAAATAAAACTATATTAATTTTCTGTCAGAATACCATTGACTAATATTTTATTACAGTTTTATTTTCCGATTTTTGGTCAAAGTTTTCATAAAAGTTTTTAATCGCCATTAATAAGTAATATGAGGCAACTGATTCTAAAGATCATAAAAACTCATATACATCCTAACTATTTATATAAAATCAGTTAATACTTAAATATTTATTAATTAAAATATCTTTAATTTGAATAATCTTAGTTATAAGAAGAATGATAATGTACTCTATATATATATAAATCATGTTTCTAAATTAATAATATTTCAAATTCTAATCTAATACACAAGTTTTCCATACATATTGATTTAACTTCAATAATATATTAATAATTCTTTAATATAATAATATACGTTACAAATACTACAAAATGAAGTAGAAATTATAGATTTAAATACTTATTATCAATTAAATTATAATAATTCTCATTCCATATTATAAATCGCCTTTAACTTTAAATTGTCTTCTGTAATTAGAATAAATTTGATTAATAAAAAGAGCGGTCCATAAATGTATTAACTGTTATGTAAATTATGGTATTATATTTAATATACACATGCTATTGAACCGTACTATTGGATACTATCAGCAACAATAAACCACTGAATCTTATCTGCAATCTTTATTAGGGCAATTGCAGTATGAGCTATTACAATGTGAATTACACCTAATGCACTAATAATTATAACATCAAGATATCCTAATATATCACGTGAAGGATATTTCGCTCTATGCAAAAAAATATTTTGACATCATTGTCACTGTGTATGGTAAATTTAATACTGATGACAATGTTTTTCATTTTATCCTATGGGTTCAGATACATCAATAAATTTCTTTATTAAGCGAAAATACATGTACTTTATTGACATTAAATAGTTTACAATAATAGTTATTATTGAATATTATAGATTTACATTTTAACATCTTCACATTTTTTATATTGACATTAACAATAATTGCAAAAAGATATTTTTCATTTTATTAATTTTCATTCAATTGAATTTATTAGATATATTAATATTAATTTTAATAAATTTGAGAAAAAATAATTGATCTGTTCATATTATTAATTATTTTATTATGTTAAAAAAACTCATTTTTATAATAATAATAATAAATAACAATGTATATAAAAAAATACGTATGTTTTGTAACTAAAATTAGCCAAAGTTCTTGTATGTTAAAGTTTTCCTTATCTCAGAGACAATTTATCGATTATCGCTTTCCTGAAGTGTATATTTCATCTACAAGATATACAAAGGACTAAAGTATCAAGAGAATAAGTTTCAACTATTATGACCTGATTCTATGATCTTTGAAGAATTTTCAAATATTAAAATTTTAAAAATACAGATTAAGTGTAATTCGCTGTAAGAAATGGCTAAATGTTACTTTGATAAAAAAAAATCACATATATTACTGCTGTTGATAGTATTGTAATATTTATATTATTTTTTTTATATATGTTATTTATATTTTTTTATATTTGTACGTAAATTTCCTGTCAGAAGGTATAAACTTAATAGTAATTCATTTTTATTACACATCCTTTTAGAAAATAAATTATGAAACAGTCATTAACTATTATATCTTAACATTAAAGTTGTGAGGTGCTTACCTGTTCATACGGTATAATAAACTGCCTTAAGTTTTCTCATATTCATTATTATCATATATACATATTAACTGTAATGTTTGACAATATATTATGAATAATGAAGAATCTATCATTACCTGTAACTATCTCATAACTAAATATTAAATAAATAAGTATTTGTCGTCAAATTTTATTTATAAACAAAAACTGCATAATAAAATCCAATAAACTGAAATTACGTAAATAAATTACCAAGACAATGTACTTATAAATTTTAAATTCAATGGAAAAAATAAATTTGCTAACACTCTATTCTATAAAAATTTATAAATGATTCACTACTTAGATGAATATATTCATCATATTATTGTAATAATAATAAAATTTATTTAATATTTATAAGTAATAAGAAAAAATATTATAACAAAACTAATTAATTGTTTATTTATTTTAAAACTTTTTTCATTCCAATATTGTAAAAAATAAAACATGTATATAATATTATGATTACAATTCTATTTCACAATTCATATTTTATATTATTATAATATTTTATAATATAATACTGTTACTACAGTGTACAGAAGAAAAAAATATATACATATCTAAAGGAATAAAATTGTTCCAGTTGTAAGAATAAAAGTTTTTATTAATTATAAATAAAAGTTACGGATATTCTGTCAGAGTTTAAAAATTGAAAAAACTTACTGTAATTGTAATTTTGTTAAGTCTATGCTCATTGTATCAATTAAAAATTTTCCGTTTTTCTTAAAAAGTAGTAGTTGCAAGCAACTAAGAAATATGATAAAGACGAAAAAGAAGTTGTGAAACAACGGTAACAGCGAGCTCACCGTCAGAGGAATAATACATTGTGTAGGTTGAAGATGTTTAGTAAATGCAAATAAGGTACAAGAGAGGAAGAGAAAGAAAGAGAGAGGGAGAGAGGGAGAGAGAGAGAGAGAGAGAGAGAGAGAGAGAGAGAGATAAAAATAAAGAGAGAAAGAGAGAGTGATAATGATGCGGGAGGCTGGATTGGTCTGAGCATCCCGACTCTGCAATACCGGATTACATCCTCTTTTCCAAAATGGAATGCAAAGCACAGGTAGAAGTGATGTTCCTATTTCCTCGTTCTCGCCTACCAGCAACGCATTTCGCGAAACGCATCCAACTGAAATCCATTGTCTATAACTGGCACCTATGCGAGTAGTCGAGTTTGTAATGCCCCTCGACTCAAAATGCCAACTTTACGGCACTTTACGTAATTAACTCCGTTGTATCACTTCCAGTTACACACTTGCGCTCACTGCATAGAAGTTTTCAAAATCATCTGGACGACTATTCATGCGCTATCGCTCTAACGTTTCGACGGAATATTAACTTGAATATTGTCCTAAATCTGAATAATTTGCAATTCACGCACTGAGAATTGGATTTTATTACATTTAAATGCCCGACATTATTATTTCTTAACTAAATATTGTTTTACCATTTAATAAATTTAAATGAATACAGATTTCTATTAATGAAAAAGTGGCTTGAAAAAAAAGAAGAAAAAAACTTTAATCTAAAGGTAAATAAACCGAATTAGGTGTGTACTCTTTTGGTCCTTTAATTTAATTATATAATTTATTATAATTTAAAAATATAATCATTTGAACATTATACATTGTGAAAACTGACAATTGTAGAGATTGGATAAATATGAAGACAATTAGCTCGGTAATCAGAGATTTATTCAACAAAATATAAAATTATTATACGAGATCGTAAATTAGACTTTACACTTCGGACTCATGTCAAGAAGCCTTTCCTGTTCTATAACTACTTGCTAGGTTGCCTATTATGAGACAATTTTTGCTCTTTCATTATATGAAAGAATTTTCATGAAGTTTCCCCAGCGTACTTCTTATTCACTTACACAATACATAAGAAAAGTTTTTTTCAAGCTTCCTCGCAGGATACCATATATGGAGTGATAATTTAAAATAATAAATTGAGATATTTAATTTAAACTTCGAAATTTTCTATTACAATAAGATTATTTGTATATATTTATTTAAAAAACAAACCATTTTCACTTATGTATATTCATAATATTTTTTATAAAAACCAAAAATTATAAATTTCAACATAAATAACAATTTTCTTGGTATGTATTTTTGTTCTATTTTATTCGGAAAATTGTAACATAATTTTTGTCCATAATAGCTATATAAATCAATTAGGTTTACATTTTCATAAAGTCCTTCTTAATATTATTTTTTAATTTTTGAATAAATACACAATATTTGAAAAATTTATTTTATTTGAAATCAAACTTTTTATATAATTGAAATAAACTTTTGAATCAAAATACAGATTAAATTTTGATGTAAGAAACTCAAGGTTATTCACTGCATCATTTCTTGTAAGATGAAATCATCTGAGAATTTTTCCACCATTTTATCCTACTCTCGTATCATCATTCAAGATTTTTTTTACATCCTTCGTAATCCGGATCGAATATTATCCCTCTAGATTAATCTTTCCTTTGAAATCTCGCGATTTTTCTAACAAACATATGATCCACACAAACCCATATTAACGTCAATTTGAAATATGTGTAGTTTTTTGATTCATAGTCATCGCTTCGATTCAAAATGACAAATAATATTTTTAGAGTAACACATCTTTTCAGCCATCTAAGTTTCCATAACATTTTAAAATGCTCATTTTGTGTGAACGATGACTTGTATAAGAATCTGATTTATTAATTTCAATACGAATTTCAGAATAAATTTTCAAAGTATCTATTCATCAATAGGTTGTCATTAATATTTGCGATTATTTAAATATTATATTGTTTATTTTAAATTTAATATTTTTGTTATGATTTGTCATTTCCAATTTTCCTGTAAAAAATATTCGATATTATGTATAATATAAGATTTATTAATATTTTATATTCAATATGTGACTATTTCAGTTTATGGCGTTGAATCAATATTTTATTCTTATACTTTTAATTATGTAATCATTGCACATTAAAAATTATTAAACAATTTTTATTTTAATAAATTGTAAATGATGAATATCATATCTGATATGATTTTTTGTGTGAAGGTAATGTGATGGAAAAATTAATGAAATCTTCATAATATTTAATTTTAAATAATTCAATTTTAGACATTATGGAGTGAACTGTGAAATGACTAATTGGTGATGTTCCGACAGAAATTATCAAGAAAGTTCAATATCCATTTAAATGAGAGCCACAACACAAATAATAACTAAGGACAAATTACGGTGAGTACTATAAACATTTACAATTTAAAGACTGATAATCTCAGTCAGTTTTGATAAAATATATTTTACTTAATGGTAAATTCTCAAAATATTCATACAGCAATATAATAATCTTAAATAAATTTTTATGTTCGGTTAGATAAAACAGATATTCAATATTTATTTCAAATACTATCAAATAAAATCTTTCTATTTGTGTTCCACTTAAAAAAATGTATGAATTCGAGAATAATAAGTGCTTGATAAATGAATTTCTCCAGATTTTAATATGCGAAATTATGCTTTTATTGTAAAAAATTATAACAAAGCAAATGAACTCTTTAGTACTTTTATGAATTTTCTTATTATTATATTTTATTTAATTATCTTTTATATGATTTTTATTAGCTTCTTTAAGAAACAAATTGAATAGACTTTACTACTTTAATTTATATTTATCTTTATTTTTCTACAAAATTTTATATACGAAATATCGACTTGTTTTTAAATATCCATTTTATGAAAAACTATATTTTATATTTTTTGAAATTGGTTCATTATAGAAATTTTAATGAAGCTACCGAAACATTTCGAATGCACCAGGTCAAGTACATTCAAGTATTAGTGAGATTCGCTGATATCTGCAATAAAAATTTCAAGTATTCGCAACACTATTTCAAATACTTGATCCTGAAACAGTATTGATGATAGTCTCAATCATTTAATTTTTTTGCTTTTCTTTTTTTTACAAAGAAATTATATGTAGTAACTTTTTTTCATAGAAATATATTTTAATTTATTATCTCATTAATTATAATTTCAATGGAATTCATTTTTATGGATTGTTATAAAATTATGTTGAAATAATTTTGAATCAAATAATTATTTTAAATTACATTTTACTGGATTCAAATAACTCATGAATAACATTACATATTGTTTAAAGCTTATTTATGTATAAATTAAAAATATAACTGATATAAATGATGAATTTGCAGAAGATATATTATTTTATAATTGAAAAACTAAAATCTAAAATTTTTATCGATAAAAAAATTTAAATTCTTGATAATTAAATAATATAGTAAAAGTGAAATGCTTTTGATGAATGACTTTTTATTAGAAATTAAACATTATTATTTTATAATTTCTAATGCGTTACAACTAAGTATTAAGTAAACAACTATAAATCTGACTTTGAGATAAAGTAATAAGAATACAATAAGATTAATTACTATTAAGTTAACAAACAGAAGTACTGCTTTCGGTAGTTAACTAGAAATTTATGGATGAACAAGTAACCAAAAAATAGTGATATAGTAGGGAGAATAACTTGAATGAGAGCTTAAAATAAACTGACAAACAAATGGAATGTGAGAAAGACAGAGAGAGAGAGAGAGAGAGAGAGAGAGAGAGAAAGAGAGAGAAAGAGAGACGAACAGAGAGCAGAAAATAGAGAAAAGGGGTATCCTGACTGAGAAATGCCGGTAGAAGAGCAAAACTATTGTTAAGAGATGTGGGTCAGTTTATATCTCTTCCTCTTTTTTTTCACTTTACATAATTCTGTCACATAAGGGTGATATTCAAGTGTTATTTTTGTTGTTTGGGTAGGATTTTTCAGTCCCAATTCATTTTTACACGATATCAAGTGAAAGAAGGAAAAGGTCGATTAACGAAAACTAGCGGTAATATCGTTACATCTCGGTAACGATAAGTCAGAATATTTTCATGTATAAAGTGTACACGATAAATAAAACTAATATGAATATATATATTATTTATTTCATTGTTTGAGTTTGTATGTCATTTTCTCTCTTTCGATTAATTTATTAATTAAATATATTTTTATACTTTCAATACTTGTAATAAAAGTTGTATTCATAATGTCTTTATATTCAACTATAATAAAACATTTATGTTTTATCCGGTTTAATTAATAAAATATTTCCATTGTTAAAGATTGAATTCTAAAAATTTCCTTTTACAATTTTCTAAATTAATAAATAAATTATAGCTATAAATTCCTTCAAATTTTATTTTTTAATTTATCTGCTTATAATAAGTTCTTGATATTTTAAATGCTGTTTTTAGTTTCACAATAAATTATATTGTAATGATAAAATAAAATTATATTTTATTTTTTAAAATAACTTTCATTTGCTGTTCATTTAGTAAAAGTACAAGTGTATAATTTTTTGCTCAGAACTTCATCTCCCATTTATTTGTTTCAGTTTTTTTATCGATTGTCCCGTCAATTTATACTATCTTTTATTTTCCTTTTTCAATTTCACAAATTTATTATACATATAATTATTTAGTTTCACACGTTAATACTAACACTATCTGTAGTAAAAATTTTTCATTGAGTTATTCGAAGCAAAAATTCTTAGATACTAAATATTATTATAAATCAAATTACATTGATTGTTCTTTCTTCATTATTCTAAAATTCATGTTATCTTTTTGATATTATTTTCAATTTAATAATTAATTATTTTCATTTCTTATAACGAAAAAATGAAATAGCACCTAGCTAGAAGTGTGAAGTTTTATCCACTCCTTACACTATTATACAACTTTTACCCGTCTTCAGCTTTTCTCAAAACATAATTTTATTAACTTCAAATCTAAGCACTTTGCAACTTCTATCTAAATTTTGAAATCTTTTCCTTAAATTTTAAATCATATAATAATTAATATTTAAATATGTTTTTAATTTTTTGAAATTTTAGTCCTGTAACTTAGTAAAAATATAAGGAAATTGTACATCGTGATATAAAAATTCAATTAAATAAAAGGAAAATAATTTATTAAGAAATTTTAATAATTAGATACAGATGGGAAAATATAAAATTTATAAAGATTAAAATAACACTAATTATAATTATAAGTATAATAATTCTTAAAAAATATATAAAAATAATTATATAATATTTATTAAAATTTAATGATTTTATTTATATGTATGCGTAACATATATTGAATAATATATTTAAAAAAAATATAAATAGACTTTTAATTAAGGATGTTCAAATTAATTTGAATTTTCACTAAATTGACAAAAGAAAAATTTGGTCTTGCCGGATCCGTTTATTAAGTTTCATTTTCAGAAACTCGGAGTCACATCATATCAAACTTCTTTTAATGTATACTGATAAAATTTAAAACTTGTTATTATTCGATCCTAATTTATCATAAAAAATATTTGAATACATTATTTTTTATCATTTACTCTATAATATACATATTAAATTGTTAGAAAAAGTATTACCACCATTTTAAAAAATTATTAATCACTAATTATTATCATGTTTATATTGCTGTTTTTCTCTACTAGCTTATGCACTTATTGAGCAGAATGCTGTTCTTTTAAAAATTAAAAATCTGTTATATCTATGGTTTAAAAAGACATGCTTGTATTGCTCACATTAAAAATGAACTAGATTTACTTGCTCTGAAAGTTCAAAAAAAAATGTTGTTCCTTGTTGACTTTATAAAATCGTTACTTATTACCTATTAAGCTATTACATCCGATTCTCTGATATACGATCCTTAACTTTCTCCCCTATCTCACACCCCTCGATTTCTTTCTTAAATTGAAAAAAACCATTTCTTCATTTGTGAGTTTATTTATGGTATTTACTTTTCTCTTTTGTTAGTAAAACATCGTTAGTTTAAATAGTTTTTAAACAACTAATATAGAAATATTTTTTAAAATTCAAATTCGTTAGGTTCTCATTTGAGCTCGCTGCTATACATGATTTATATAAAATATTTTAAACTATTTTAGAATAATAATCGAGTCTTTAAATTCGTATTATTAAAGTTAAATTTGCTGTATACAGTTTTTTGTGTTAATTTGACACGTACTATTATTATGCTTATCATACAGAGCAAAAAAAAAATCTAAGTATATTGAAATATAGAGAGCAATAGAACATAGAACGAATGTATCTATCTATTGATCTATTTCTTTGTTGGTATCTCGTTCGCCAACACATTGGAGTCGCGTCACCGTTCGTCTGCCGTAAGATCTGTGTACATGTATACAAGGGGTGTCAAGACAATTTCACAAGTGACTCAGCCAAAATTTCAAGTGTACTATTCACTTGCTCGCTTGGTAACAATGAGAACGAAAGAGGATTTAATTCAATACTTCATCCCTGATTGAATTTCTAAGTCATTTCCTATTATATTTTCTCGAAAACTCGTTATACTATACTTTTCAAATTATTCATTAAAACTATTTTGTCGAAATAACCTTACTTTATAGACACGGTATTCAAATATAATCTACCACTCTATCTTAAGGATTGAGATATTTTATAAAATTTCAATATAATAAACTGAGTAAACATATAATTTTATTTGCAGAATTCATTTATTAAATGCCGAAAAGTCTATTCTGATGAATATTTATTAAAATAACTAGAATGCTTTGTATCATAAATTTATGATGTTTATTTTAGTCAAAAGTTTCAATGATATTTCTTAACAAACATATTTGTTTCTGTAATATTTAAATTTATGATGTGCAAGCTATGCATTTATTATAAATCAGATAATAACGTAAAAAAATAATAAAACTCGTATTAGAGTTTCAAATGAACGTCCGACTATTTTTAAATTATTCATTGATTAGCATTAAAATTAATTTTAAGCCTAATGAAAATTTCAATAATTTTAGCTAGTACATTATTATTCCTTTATAATACAGAGACAAATATTTTATTGCACAATTTAGGCTAATAGAAGAATTTTCGTAAAAATTTAATCAAGCAACCATTGGCGTAAATAAGAATAAATTGAAATTCTGGAAAGTCATTTCTCTGTGTATGATCGAAGCCGGAATACACTCGCGAACCTCGAGTATTCTCCCTGCGGTTTGCCTTATTTTCTCATTTAAATGTTGATGGCCTTCCTGGGAAACCCATTATCCGATGCCCTTGGGAGTCGACCGCTGCGCCTCCGCCGTACCAAACTCTGAGTTCCTGCCTCCACCTAAGGGATGATTTCATTTTTGCTCAGCGTCAATTTCTGAGATTCTAGACTTGCATCCAACTTCCGTCTTGATAAGTGGGCAAAGTGCGAGACCTCGGGTGCCGTGCTCCGACATCAAAGATGAGCGCAGCTTCCATTGCCGGTTTTCCGGCAGGAAATATGCAAAGCGCGGTAAACGACGGTAATTAAGAGAGAAATATATTTTTTTATCCCCCCAATTGAATTATTTATTGTCATGCAGGTACTTACTCAACATTGATATTAAAGAAAGTAAGTGTAAATGTCAATTTGTAATTTGCACGCGATTATAATTTCTGAAGTGATTTTAGATTTTTTCAACATGTACTAAGAGAAATAAGTATTAATAAAATGCGAAGTTTTAGTCTGAAAAGATAAATTTTGTTTTAACAAGTTGTAGTTAAAATGAGAAATAAGAAATAAATAGCTTGAGCTCGGTAGAGAAAACTAAAGTTTTATAATATTTTTGCTTATTGATCTAAATACCCTATCAGACGATTTATTAATCAATTAAGTTGTTTAAAATTATTTCCAAAACGGTTTGGTTATCGAAGGTAATTGAAATTAAATAGCACATTTCCGTTATTTATGTATGCAGTCTTTTCTAATACATAAACGAGGTTGTGATTACACTGAGAATGTTTGGTGTAATTACGGAAGTTGATTGAACACACTAAAACATCGCGTCCCATTTGCCGAAGAGAGTGCGAGACGGTAGGGGGGGGGCGAGTGAGATGGAGGATGGAAAACCGTTCCCATCAACCGAAGTGAGAATCAACTGCTCGTTTAACGAGCAAGAGTGATTTGGTTATCTGCTTCGCAAAACTCAGACGGCGTAAACCGCGCAGTTTCTGAGGAGGAATTGGCTCGGCTATCCACTTCCAACTGCTTTTCTGCCCTTAAGCTACAAAATTTCTTATTAGCCCTGCCGATGCTGTATTATATTTTTCTACCTCTAATATATTCGGTGTGTACTTATAAGAAATATCGGCAAACTCACGAACATAGTTTTTAAAAACTAAAGCAAGCCAAAACTTCGAGATTCAGAAACTATTTTTAAAATTGATTAATGTTTGAATAACTGATTGAATTAAATTTCAATAAAATTCTTCTTCCTAAAAAGTCTCATTTTAATATCTAACTTTTTTATGCAATTTTTTTAGCTTTTAAAGTTATCAAATATTATAATAATATAATGTACAGAATTAAGCTCAAATAATAATGTATTTACAATTTTATTGTTGAATAGACTAATTCGGGACCGGCAGTTATAATTGATTTCTTTAAATTCTACAAATACGTATATTAATAGAGAATTATTTTAAAATTGACCACTTTATTTTTTATTTTAACTATGCATGAGATGAATTTCATTTATCCATTGAAATTAATTTATTTATTTCTTATTGTAATAATATAAAATTTTTCAAATTATAAATAATAAATTTATAATAATAAATCATTTTCAAGTTAAACAGTATTAATAACCATAAATAATTTGGAAATATTAATTATAACATATTTTTATTTTTAAATTAAACTCGTGCACTACGTCTCATCCAATTATGTTTTCCACTTAAACATACTTTGCAGATTGAATACATTTATGAAAAAAGATTTAATAAAATAAAATAATAAAAAGAAATTCATTCATTGGAAATTATTTGAACGCAATTTTTACAAATTAATGCATGAGCCGTAAATGAGAAATATCATTTTAGAATCGAATTTTAAGTATTTTTCAAGTTCACGACTTGGGTGTAGGTCTCTTCCAAACAGTCTATTATTTATAGAAACGAACTAATTAACTAGAAGCGTAAAAGTTGGGTGACTTTATTTCCTTGAAGTTTTCACGCGTGCCTAAGAAGCAAGAAGAAGTTCTTATTCGAAAGATGCGCACAAGTCCATCAGCTTTTCGCATTTTCTAGCAACCTCGACCTATTCTGCGTCTCTCCATTCCTATTTTCTACTACTTCTATTGCAAGTACTAATGGTGCTAGTAGTGGTAATATTACCACTGTAACTACTGCCAAGGTAATGTTACTTCTGCGACTGGTATCTTGATGAGTAACGTTTCCGGCACTCATTCGTTCTTGCTTACTTTTTCTCTCACTTTACGCATTACTTTTTGCCTCCATTTCCGTAAACTCCCTATGCTTTCTTATGCTTCCTTCTTCATCAATTTACTTTTCTCGTATTCCTTTATAGTTCACTTTATAGTTTAGTTCGCTTTTTCAAAAAAAGTAGTTGCTAAAATTTTTGCAATATAAAAATGTTACGATCTACTTTTTCTAATTTTTGAAGTGTATAGTGAATTACACATTTTTTCATTATAATTTTTCATATTAACAGTTACTATAAACATCATTAATTAATTGAATAGGTATTATCTATATTGATACTGATTCACAGAAATTTTTTCTCTATAATGGCTTTATACAGTATCTCAATATGTATTATTTATAAAAAATATTGTATTTTAATTTTACATTGGATATAGTTTGTGTTATTTCTAAGAAATTTTTAATTCTTTTTCATCTAATTTACATTTATTTTTTTGTATAGTTTAAAAAATTTTCTTTAATGTTTTAAAGTAAATCTAAACTTTTTTATAAATTTAAAAATTTTAACATACCATTTTATTAAAAATTAAAATATTAATAATATTTAATTTGGTAGCTTTATCACTCAGAATTTTTCTAGATTTTTAAAGATAAATAGATTATATTTGTATTTTCTGTTCCTAGAGTACTATTCAGCACATGTGCATTAAGGATCAATAATAAAATTTAAATGATTTTCATTTCGTAGTCATAAAAATGGCAAACATCGCAATGTTTATGGTAATATACATTCAGGCATCTTTGTGCAACATTGAATGGCATATGAAAGATTTGGAGACATCACAGTACTTATATGATATAGAATTCTAATACATGATAATTTTTTAATATTTTTAAAATTTAGCTAAATCATTTATTTAGTACGCAGTTATTATGGGATAAGTATTATGGACACATTATTCAACATAATTGTAACTTTATTTATATTGAAATAATTATGTCCAGTAAAGAATACTTGTTCATTATTCTTAATTTATTTAAAGAAAGAATGTGTATTTATAACTAATAAACGTATATATTCTATATATTATCAAAATTTAATGTATTTATATTAAAATTATACATAATATTGTAATTAATTTATTTTTTATTCACATTAATCACAATATACTTATAATTTTAGTAATTTTATTACATGATTTAATTCTTTTTTTTTTTAGAGATCTTTTATGTGTATTTTTATGTATTAAAATACATATATTCGAAAAAATATATAAAGAATGTTAAAGTAATAACCAACTTATATAACATTTATTTAAGTTTATTGATGTTCTTGAATTTTGAGATAATTATTACTCTTTTTAGCAACAGCTTTTATATTATTAGTATAAGAAACATATAACCTTGAGTTTAAACGCAAACAATATTATTTTTCTGCTTTCTTATTTTGAATCGCTGTTTCTCTTTCACCCCTTTTCTTTATTGTAGCAAATAATTGTATAAAATATTTATCAAATTGTAAATTCAAATTTTTACAAATAAAATATATGAATTTAAACCAAATTTTATTAATTATATAGTTTAATTATATAATTATATTTATAGTGCCTATAAAAAAATAATGCCAGTTGCTTGCAATATTTGCCTCCTCGATGAAATTAAAATTAACTTTGAGAGTAAAATAATAATAAATATAAATGCAGCAAAGACAAGACATGAGGAAAAAGGGAAAAAATTAGTGGCTCTTTATCACATTACTGATTAAATGTATACCTTCATTCAATCGTCATAATTCCTGGCATAAAAATCCTCTTTCACTGAAGAAAAAAGCCTTCTACGTTGTCCTCGAAGTTCGTTGTTCGCCATTGCCATGTAAATCATAGTATTTTATTTTCAAAGATATGGAAAATCTTCAAGACATTTTATTATAATGTATGATAATTTTTAATAATAATAAAAAAAATTTATGAATAATTGTCGTATAATCCATAATATTTTAAATTTATAGTTTTACATTTATGTAGAAATTATTAGATCAATTAGTTATGAATTATTATGATATTGTATTAGAAGTTTAATTGAAAGATCTAGAATTATTACAATAAAAGTATTTCCATATAGTGATTCTTTTGCTGACTTTTTCTTGGCATTTCATTTATCATTTTTCAGATATTCTGAAGAGGGAGATAACGTACAGATCCTTATTGATCGTTGAGCTTATCATATTTTCTCAGGAAATGAGGATCGAATGAGGAAATGGAGAGAAGGTTTAGTCACAAGCACGAAGATGCGGTAGATGTAAAAAAAGCAAAATTGTTACTGTCACACAGTTTCCGTTTAATAAGAACAGCGAAGATACTATAAAGAATAAAAATAATGTGTTTAGAGTACATTTTATATTAAATAAACAGTAATTGCTTTAACAGATTCAATTTTTTTGATGAAAAATGTTTCCTTCTAAATACTATTTAATTATAAGGGACGTCAATAATCTTAAAATAATTATATTAAATTTGATTCATATATATTTCATAGGTTTGCTATGTAGATTCTAACCCAGTCATAGTTTATTCTTGATATTCTACCGACTATACTTTATCATTAAAATTCCATTCGGTTTAATGTATATCAATTAGTACATTATCAATATAGAAGAGAATTATATAAAAGAGATAGTCACGGGCTAATCTTTAAATATCTGCAGAAGAGTTATCGAAGTAAAACTTTGAATGGATACTGGAATTTAATAAAGACTCTCGGGACTCTCTATCTCCTGAAGGAGGCTGCTCTCTTCTTCCACCCTGGTTGTGTGCTATGTTCTTGAGACGATAACTTCATTGTCCAATACTTTCTCGCTCCGGATAGAAAAAGCGAGATACCGCGATGTCTACTATCCCTCGTCATAATCGATCCTGTTGTTATGCTTTCCAAAGTGTTGACTTTTCATTTACAATTTTCTCTATTTCCGAGGAATTTAGATTTCTCCATTCGAGAGCTCTTTATGTATAGGCATTTTTGTGGAATCTAATTCTCTAAGATCTTTGGAATAAAAGAAAATTTATTTCTGCAAAATAATTATATTTTTGAAGTATAAACAGTCATTTTATTTATATATTGTAATCAATATCAAAACAATAAATTTTTACATGTAAGCGGAGAAATATTATAAATACGAGAAAATTTTAATTTTTGAAATTTTGAAAAAATATTATTGTGTCTGAATATGGTTGTAAAATAAAAAATGTCAGAGCATATATATTAAGTATTATTTATATTAACATTTTCATATTATATTACATTATACTTATATTAAGTAATGCTGCAAATATTTACGTACAAGTATATATTTCGAAAAATCAATGAGAGAATTTCTTAAAAACAAATAAATCATTTTGGTGTTGATATCGTTAATTTAATTGCAGATTACTAGAATTTATAAAATTCATTATTTATATTTAATTTTTAATAAGTTAGTATAGAATTTGATAACCTTTTAAAAGATTTTATATTTAAGTTATCTTTTATTAATTTAATAATTATTAATTAGAGCAATAATACTAATGATAATAATTTAATGATAATTTAATTCATATTTTCTTAAAGGATTTATGTTTAATTTATCTCTTTTATTTTTTATTCCAATAATTATCCATATTTAAAATAATTATAGATTGTATTTTTGGGAATATTAATTATAATTAGGTATTTTCATGCTGTATTATTAACATTTACGAAATTTTTGGAGAGCATTTCCATATTTACTAATTTTGAAATTGGTAATTTGTTGCATAAAATTACAATAAATTCATAACAGATTATAATATTTAAAAAAATTGTTTTTTTATTCAATTCATAATTTAATATACATAAAAAAATCATAATAATCAATACTATTTTTATCTTTAATAAGAGTTCAAGGAAAACTAGAACTCTGAGTGTATTCTGTGAAAAATAGAGAAATCGAAAAAGTGTCATGTGATACTTAACTAAACCTTTTGTAAACACGGTAACATCCTCTCTTCTCAATTCAGGAGATTGCAATTGTTCTTTTTTGTGAAAATACTACGCTGATTTTTGTAATTTCAAAATACCTTACTGTGCATAGTGTTGATACAAAAAATTGTTTTTCACAAAATTAGTTCGAAATTAAGCTTATATTTATTTAAATTTTTATTGTATTAAAAATAGAGAAAATTACATATGGTTAATAATATAATATAAACAAGTAAATGTAAATATAACTGAAAGTGTAATGTAATAAAATTAAAAGCAAAATGAAATAGATAATTTCAAAATTAAAAAAGTAATTTTAATTTCATAGTATAAACACAAATATAGTTTATTATAAAAATAATATAAAAGACCTTTTTACTATTAAAATTTGATTATTTGTCAGTTAAGTATAAATGAAATAATAGTTAATATTTATGAATTACTAAATTTATAATTACATAATGACAATTAGTACATGCAATGTCTGTGTAGTAATTTATGATGGAATAAACATATTTCTAATCTGAATTGTATCTAATTAGAGTAAAACTCAAGTAAATGGATTTCACATAACTTGTACGCATTTACTATAATTTAGTAAAGTACTATTAAATGCTTTAATGAAATATTCATATGGCTATTTAATTATTCAATCAATTTTTAATATTTGCACAGCTTTGTGTGATAATATTGAAATTAAAGAAAAAGTAAATGTAAATGTAATTAATTAGTAAAAAGAGTTACAATTATAATTTAAGCTTAATTTGCATTGATATTCAAATCATACTTAGTGTTTTCTATATAATTTACCAGTTATTATACATTTTTTAAATTCATTTTTAGTAGTTGGAGAAGTAAATATTTACATAATTAATTAGCTAGGAAAGTAAAATATGCTTTAGTCTTGATAATTGAAAATTCTTTTACTGCAATATAACAAATTTGATAACATTGATAACAGAATTTATAGGAGGTATTGCTTTTAAAATAATTTATGCATATAATACATTTAATGTATTAGGCTTTGCAAGTGGCAAGTAATTAGCGGTTCTGAAGTGATTCACTTTGTCGCTTTGTGAAATGCGCAGTTTGCCTACCACCGAAAACGCATTGCTATTACCCACCATACACCCACACACACGTCACACACGCTTCATGCACACACAAACGGGTAAGTGTATGACACTTTGATAACGAATTCGGCGGGTCTCCATTGAGGCTTTGCGCGTCCTTTACCGTGAAATTTGATCGTTTTCGATCAATCGCTTCATGTCCCTTCAGCATGCCTCAACTTTCCTTTGAAGTATGCTAAGTGCATTTCATGATATTTTTTAGCGAGAAAATTCTTAAAAGTTTCTTCTGCGCGTTGCGTGTATGTCGCAGGTAATCTTACCTCTTTTTGAGCGTTTTCTACGTTATAGTCACAAACATGACATAATATAAATATATATATATATATATATTTCAGGAGAGTAATCATGAAATTATAAAATAAAGAAATGAGAAAAGAAAGAGAATAAGACAGAAATTTGTTTTTTGAAAAAGCATGAAGCACATAAAGATGTTTTTTACTTCCACATATAACTCTTCCAAATGTTATCGTGAAGAAGAAAAATAAGTACCATAAAGTGAATAACAAAAGACATTTAGAAATAGCTTGTATGATATTTCTGCTACAGTATAGTAAATGAATAAAATCTAAAAAATAATTTATTTTTTATAATGTAATGTTTTAAATAATATTGCATATAAATATTGAGCTAATTTTACATTGGAGTTTTGAAATCAGAAATCCGAGACTAATCTTAACATCATATCATATTATGTATTATATTGCTTTTATTATACTGTATACACAAAAAATTGTAATTACGCTATAATAATATTATGAATTAACAGTAAACTTATTTTTAATAGCTAAACTATTTCTTTAATGACATATTGCAATTCATTTCCTTTAAAAAATATTCTTTAAACATTACTCGACATAATTTTTATTTTTATTTATAAAGAGTATATAAAAAAAATGTAATAAACAATAAGAATTACGTTTCATTTTACATCTAAATAATCCACACAGATATTTATAATCTAATGAAATAGTTTATAATAAATAACAAAAAAAAATTTTAATAAAAAATCATAAATATTATTTTATTTTAATTAATATAAATATATAACAGTATAATATAACAGTATATAATGCGTGTATATTTAAAAAAAATTATCTTATTATAATGAACATAAATATTCTAATAACTCCTATTGACTTATGTGTCGGAATAAAAAAAAAACGTAGAATATATATAAGATACTGCGTTTAAGTGACTAATGGCCAATAAATATAGAGTGTAATATTTATCGAGAAGTCTAACTATTCGAAAATAAACGAGCCAGATAGGGAAAAAGGAAGAAATAAAAGAAGATTCGTTCGATTGTCCAGATGAAAAGTGCTAGTACGTGTGCTATTCTATTATAGGGAATGACGAAATAGAAAAAGGGATCTAAAGAATACATTGTAGCTTTCAAGTATAGTTTTCAATTGACTTTAACTCGTTAGTAGTCTCATTGATTGATTGTTTACTCGTCGTATTCTCGCAAATTCCTTTACTTCTCGCTTTCTTCTCTTATTTTCACCGTTAAAACTACGACAGATCTGTCTAGAAGCTTATGCTCCACGTAATATCGCGAAAATGAAGGCTGCATAAAAGTACGTAGAACAAGTAGCAGTAGCTCAACAAAATTTTTGCTCAAAACATAAAATGACATCAATCAATGGGCAAAGTACGTCCGAAGTGTTATTTTTCTTTCGAGTTCAGAAAGTGAGATTTCTTTTCCACTATTAAAAGTGGAAAATTGTAGTCATGAGAGGAGGCCGCGTGGCACGTACGAAATATAAGTTCAAAATGGGGTCTATTAACACGGACTCCACATCATTCTTCACAAAGTTTTCGTGGTTCGCCGTAATATCTTGAAATGGTCGCAATGTCAGGTGTAGAATAAATGGTTCTATTGTGGACTGCAAATTTAGATAGGTTGGAAGGGAAGAAAATATCTGAGTGTGTCCACGTAAAAAAAATAAACGTTTTTTACTTGCTTCCGACTCCCTTATTCTTTAGCACTATTACTTTGACCTTTTTTTTATTCTTTCGCAGAGCATTCAGTTTAGCTGAAGCCGACAAATTTTAGAAGTCGTTTTATCAATTGATGTTGTATGCAATTACTACGATTATCGAATAAAACTTTAAAATACTTGCAATAAAAACACCTTTCTACATTTTTTTTTTATTTTATTTAATTGATGATTTCAATATAATATTGCAAAGAATTGAAAAATTAAAACAATATAAATTAAAATGACTTTTCTATGTATTTTTACATTATTATTCTTAATTAAACAAGAGTGAATTTAATATTATGATTAATAATATTATTATGTATATCATATTTTAACTAAATTATACACTATAGCTTTTACGAATATTGTATTAACTTATTACTAAAATTTCATTTACTTTACTAGCTTATTAGCTGAGCTATTTATTTACTGTAAGCACATATTACAATAACAATATTTTTATTTATAAATAAACGTTAATAAATTTTCTTAAAAATAATATAATCTCTATATAGATATTATATTATTAATATTATTTTCTTATTTACTATTATGTATTTACATTACATGCATAATATTTTTGTTTGAAATTATCAAAATAGCCTTACCCATCAAATTATAATGTGAAGAGCGTCGCTTTGATAGAAAGGTGAGATAAATATTTATAGTCATTAGCTGAGAACTTTTGTTGTTCTCCAATGTTCCATCTCCGGTTAGTACACGGCAAGAATCCGATTAATACATACATTTTTATTTACTATTGGGTAAAATTATACCCATTTCAAAAGAAAACGGAGACATGCCTATTAAAGAAAATCTAACAAAAATTAGTGAAATATTTACGGCTGTGCAGTATAATCGCACCTGTCATCAAAATTATTTGAAAAAGTTAAAAAAGCATTTTGTCGAGGTATGTTTGCTGTATTTTTTATACATTATATTATTATTCTTGTTAGTTTTTTCTATTTGTTGCGCCGTAAATTTTATTTTTAGACAAATTTCGACGATTTTGTAAATGAATTTATAAATAATCTACGAATTCCTTTGACATACATTGAAAAGCATCCAAATGTTGAAAACACTTTACAGTTTGCTGTTAAATTTGCTATAGGTTTACAGCCAGAAAGTGGAAATGAAGAAGAATATGAACAAATGTGTTCATTTCTTGACAGAATATTGGAGTTTTTGTTAACCCATTATAGTGTAACAAATGTTACGGTAATATACGTTTAATTTATATTTAAAAAAAAAAAAATTGGTACATTCCTTAACTTTATTTAATACTTTTATACATAAACAATATAGATTTCTGTGTATTTAGAGTACCAAAAAATGCTTATTTGTAACAGTTAATATTAGTATTAATCCTTAAATTCTATATTGGCTGTCATTTTTCATAAAATACTACATGTGTAAATTAAAATTAGGTAAGGTTTCGAATATGCTACTTTCTCAATATGATATTAAATGCAATGGGTGACAGTGCCACTATTGATGACGAGGTATTTAACAAAATTTTAAGATGCATGATGGAAAGAATTGTGGACAAATCACCAAAAGTTAGAGCACAAGCAGTTATTGCTCTTCACAGATTACAAGAACCCGATAACAGCGCTTGTCCAGTTATAAATGTTTATTTATTTCATCTATCTAATGATCCTAGTGCCGAAGTACGAAGGGCAATTTTGGCAAAAATGGCCAAAACTAAAGTTACTTTAAATGCAGCGATAAAAAGAACAAGAGACATTGATGATTCAGTTCGTAAAATGGCATATTTGTTTATTAGCACATTAACAGTCAAATCACTAACGATATCTCAAAGAGAACAATTGATAAGCAATGGATTACAAGATAGCTCTGAAATTGTTAAAAAGTGTGTTAGACAAATATTAATTCCATCTTGGCTTCGCCATTATAATAACAATTATATTAATTTTATGAAAGCTATAGATCCTGAAACTGCAGCAGAAACAGTTGGTTTGGCTTTGAATGTTTTATTTAAGTAAGTTTCCGATACTTTTTCCTTAAATACAAGACATTTTTATTTTATTCGAATAATTTTTTTTATTTATAGGACTGTATTAGTTGGAAATTTAATAGAGCAATTACCAATAGATGAATCTAAATTTGTTCCTATTGAGCAATTGACGAGCGAAATAATTTTATATTGGCGTTATTTAGTAGAATTTTTAAAAAATGAAAATTATACAGATGAATTTGACCAAGTCATGCCTGAGCTGTCAATATTTTGCAGATATATTAAAGATTACATTGTATTGATTTATTCGCACTCAAATAAAAAGCATGAACATATTTCTCATGAATTTATATTACACCAATTATTTGAAATGGTCAAAGTTCATGATCTTTCTGATGAAGTGGGTAGAAAAAATTTAAAAGAACTAATAATAGATACTTTACAAACATATGACTGTTCAAATAAAATTATTGAATGCATTGTAAAATATTTTGAAAAAGTTGTTCCCGATGTATCTATACGAATTTCTTTATTAATAGAAACTATCAACGAAATAAGATTACCAACAAAAATTAATGTTGTCATTCCAATGTCAGATGATGAACGACATGAAAGAAAAATGCTGGTAATATAAAAATTTAATAAATACATTGGTATATTTTACTATGTAAAAATAAATCATATTTTTAAATTATGTCTGGAAATAAATAAATAAATCAAATAAAAACATATTATAATTTACAGTTAATTTTATAATAGATCAGGCATACAAAATTAATTTAAAAAGTTTTTTTACTTTAGTTATTTCAGATATAATAATTTAAAAAAAAAAAAAACAATTGTACGTTACAGTATTTAATTAATCAAAAATCTATTCATTTTATTATTTAAAAAATTCTTCATAATATATCATTTATTAATCTTAGAAAGCCAAACTTGGAATGACATTATTAGAATTTGAAGATGAAGAATATTCAGCAATACAAAAAAAAGATTATGCAACAGCAGAAGCTATGAATGTAAAAATAATCGCTTTAAGAGAAGAAATAGAATGCCTAAGCAAAGAACCTGAACGAATTGAATCTCAACAATATTCTTGTGAAGAAAAGACTGATTCTGAAACTGTACTACGGTGTTTGAAAATTATGTATTATATGATGCAATCAAATACAATAAAATTTTTATCGCCACCATTAAAAACATTAATGGACAATATTGCATTACCGCATATAAATGTTAGTAAATTTTAATAAGAAAAAATTAAAAATTTTAAGAAATGTAATGAATTATGGTAATAAAACTAGGAATCTTTTTTTAGCTTGAAAATCATGATGATACAGTATTAAGCTTAGCATTAAAATGTGTTGGACTTTGTTGCCATGTTGATAAAGACTTGGCCAAAAAATACCTAATGATGTACTTTTTATATATTTCTCAGTCTGGTAATGAAGAAGTATGGATAGCTGCAACTGAGGTTATTTTTGATTTATTGTTGAAATTTGGTATTGAGTATTTTGATACAGAACAACCTAGTGATATCGTCAATAGTAATAAAAAGAGGAGATCTATACGTTTGTATTCTCACCACGATGAAGATATATATGTTAATCAAAGTCAAATCATGCGTAACAATTGTAGCGACAACATCATAAAAGCTTTAATGGCATTATTAGACAGTGAGGTATATATTTTGTTAATTCTAAATATAATATGACTTAAATTCAAAACAATTGTTATCAATTTGCAGATTATACAATATAGATATTATACAAATGTATACAAATAATAATTAATTCATTGAAAATAATTATACTTATGAACTTATTAATAATTTTTATACTTTTTAAAAAATTATTGATATAATCAATTTTCAACCAAAAAATTTGCTTACAGGTAACGAATCTTCAGTCTGTTGCCATTGAAGGCATATGTAAACTAATTTTGCATAAGCGTATAAATAGCTATAATATAATATCGCAGTTAATAATTTTATGGCACAATCCAAATATAAAAGATAATCCATTTATGAGCCAATGTCTTTGCAATTTCTTTAATCTATACATTAGTAAAGTGCCTGAGAGTCAAACTATTTTAGAAAAAGCATATCTTCCAACATTAAAATCATTAATTAATGCACCAGAAATGAGTATTTTGCAAAAAATAGATCCTTGTAGAGTGAGCGAGGTTATCATTAACCTTACATGCTATACAATTCACAATAACTATAGTACACATAATAAACTTGCTTATACAATATTAAATGAAATATTAAATCCAAATAGTGAAATACTAATGTATATACTTATAAAATCTTTGAAATTATTAGATGTTCAATTAGATGGAGAAAATGTGAAAAATGATATTTTAAAAGCATTGAATGATGTTGAACAGATGGTAACGGTTATAAAAATATATTTTTTTATTTTTGATAAATTTACATTATTTTTTATTTATATTATTAAAAATATTTTAGCTGAATGCAGGTCGGGAGAAACGTCTTCTTGATTATATACATAAATTTAGAAATAAAATTACATTTCCTGAAACTAATCATAGTAATGATAATAATAATAGTGATAATAATAATGACAATAATAATAACATTATTAATAATAATAACAATAATAATAGTAAAAAAACCAATAATGTAATGGGTGATAAGAGTTAGACAGTCGGGTAACTATTAATACACAAGAAGAAAATTCTGAAAAATTTATTGAAAATCATTTCGAGATGGAGAAGAAACAAGAAACATATTAAATTAAAAAACAAAATAAATTTATTAAATATATTATTTTATAAAATTGTTGAAAATAAAGGTTTTATTATTTTTACCCATATGTAAATTTAATTATTGAACAATATTGTATTGCATATATTGCTTTATCTTGATTGATCATTTTACATTTAATTACATTTTTAATTAAAGCGTAAATAATTCATGTAAATAGTTTTTGTGTTTCGAAAGTTTCATAATTTTGATTCGCTCAAAATCCGATATAATATCATTGTTTCTTAACGTGAAAAACCATACAATAGTTCGTACACGTGCAAAGTCATAAGTTGCTTGATCAATCAAATATGTAATTGTTTAAATTTTTAATGAAAACAAATATATTAAATTATATATTATATATATCATTTATTATTATATATATATTTTATGTATAATTGATATTAAATAATAGTAATAATTGTCCATGATATTAAAGTTAAAAGTATCTAAAAATTGAAAAAGGTATAAAAGTGAAAACCAAGTGTTTTTAAACTTCAAAATGATAAATAAGGATATACCAAAATGAAAATAATTGGAAAAATTGTTTAGTACTCTAAATAGCTAATAATTACATTAATCCTTCTTAGTGTTATCATCATTATACAGCTTTTTCTATTATTTTTTTTCAAATTTCCTCAAGGAAAGATTATTTTCAACCGACACTGCTTAGTAGTTTACAGCAATGTTGTAAACTGACCTGTTGCCTCTTCGAACTCAGGTAGGACGCAAAGTATTGTCATTGATCTGTGCTTTGTAATAATAATAAAATAATAATCATAGCATATCATAATACTTATGGTTATTTTTAATCATAATTCTGTTTTCAAAAGTTTTCTTTAAATTTTTTAGAGACATTTGACATCCAAAATATGGTGTATATATATGATGAGAATTATCCTTATGTGGTAACTGGGAGATAAAAGCCTCTTACATGGAAAGGATATCAAGTGAAACTGATAATATTATTTCAGTTCCCAGGGCGAGTTTGTGCATATAGATATTCGTAGCTTCGTATTTACATTTTTATTTTTGTGCTTATTGTTACTTTTAACACTCTAGTAATTGATCCTTTAGATAGTTAGAAACGTATTTTGCTCAAAATTTTTTTACAGACGCGAGAATAAAATTAGGTTGAGTTTTTTGCCATAAATGTATACATGGATTTACTATCATTGTACATCTATATTATAGATATACGATGAAGGTTCTCATTCCCTGATATTATAAATTTGTATGAATGATGTTAGATCAAGCCACATTAATAATTATTGTCCGTCAGCGTCCTTGTAATAGATGATCTAGGTGACTAGACATCCCTGACACAATGTCACGGTAAAGGGCTGTTTTACAGATCCATGACAATAAAACAGAGTATGTGCTTCCCGTATTGTAAGAAATTAATGTACCAAAATTTCATTATATGCAGGATATGAATGGGCCTTCGCATAGCACCCAATTTAAGATATAAAGTGATATAAGACGACTCTTCTCGGGCCCAGGGATCAAGCTATTTATATGTCAAAATCATCATCCTTCGTTCATCACATTTATCGTCACTCAAGGTAAAGCCCTTTTTAGAAAATCCTTTTATATATACATCCAATTCATGCTCATTTACATTTGAAACCTAAAAGTATCTACATTCATATGGTCAGTTACTCACAAATATAAACTAAGCCAAAAACATGCTAACCCGCATACCCAATCCTCTTTGCCCCTCCACCGAGAGAAGGTGGAAATTCTTGCGAGAGAGGCTTTCATGGAATAACCGTTTACATAATATTTCCTGATCCAATTTCAGTTATTATGCAAATTCATATTTTCTAGTCAAATACGATGAAAGCGTGAAAGTTTGCTGGATACTTGATATTTGTATTTATTGAGATTAACATTTATTGAGATGTTATGCGTCTTTTATTTATAGCAGTAACTTCAATAACATAATTTGAATTAACTTTGCATTGGTATAAAATAAAGAATAAAATGCATAAAGTCACATATGAAGTTAAATTTTTTAAGAATAAATGAATAAAAATGATTCAGAAAAAGAAGAAAAACAAATAACGATAATACATTATAGCATTAGAAATAATAATGTTAATAACAATTGCAAAAGAAAATTTAATATTTTATTGTTTATGTTTTATTATTTATGATTTTACATCAATATAATGAAAATACAATAACTCCGAATTTCATCGCGTATCATGTTATCTGTAATGAATATTCTATATTTCATTAGCGTATGATCTCATGTTACATATCAGCTACATAAATTTTATTTAGTTTTAAAATTTTTAAACTTAATCAAATACTTTATTTTATATTCTAAAGATTATTTTTACTCATGCGTTTTGTAAATAAAATATAAATTAAATGTATTAAAATTTTTAATAAAAACCCAACAAATTTAATAAGCATTTTCATAAATGGTTTCATATAGATTTTAATCAAATTGATAAGAATAACTCAAATTTAAATAAAAATCCTTTCATGTCATGCGATACATATAATTTAGAATTTACTTATTTTTTTTTATTAATGTATATATTTGTTATCTTAAATTTAATGAATATGTGTGAATTATATTAAATTTTTAAAACTTAATTTTAATTTTGTTACTAATTAAAATTTTTCTTTTTATAAAGGATTGCGTGTTGTTTTAGTCTCAAGGTTTTATCTATTATTAAACTTATTTTTACTATTTCTATAAATTGTTTAAATTTATTCATTGCGATTTTAATATTAGAAATATTTTGTTTAAGTTAAATTGTAAAAATTAATCTTAAAATTTGTATTTGAATTATATATAATTTTTATACTTAAAAAATATTTATAATTTACACGACTACAATAGAAAATTTATAATATAGCATTTTATAAACTATATATTTCTCTATAAAATTTTAAAAAAATATTATTTCTGAGTATTGCAAATTTAACAGAAATGGAATTTAATAAGAAGAACTTTTGAATACAATTAAAATATTATTTTTGTGTAAGGCTAAATCGTATTTATCACGCGGAGGTAATTCTTTTATGCCATTGAAGTGCGCATTGATTAAAAATATTCAATTTTTTATATTTGCTTTTGAAAAGAATAATAGTGACTGATATATAATGCAAATATAACAAAGCGCTTGAGCGTATTTCCACTTATTAGCCTTTGAAGTAGAACAAAAGAGATTTTTTAGTTCACAACAAGTGTTAAAAGTAATGTTCAAATAGTCAAGATCAATTTGTCCAAAGCATTTAATAGAATTTTCATGTAATACATCTATTATCTGACGAAGTAGGAATTCTTAAATGGGTGTAATATTTCACTTCGGACCATCCTTCTAGCTGTCTCTCACTAAAAGTTCCACGAGCCCAGGATACCGGCGAGCCCGCCACTGTCAAATGAACCGAGTCCTCGGGCGATTTTTCAGGTAGATCACCAACTCATACACACATGCATACTCCCCCCATCCCACCCCCCGCAAATGCATACAGTGCTACGGGCTGAGAGTGTACTGACTCGCTCTCTCCCTCTCTCTCTCTCTCTTCGCGGATTCTCCGGCACTGGTTGGCTTGTACCGAGATTCCGCTTCTTTTTTTTCTCAGTGAAATATTGATTCGGTTGCGGAGTAATGGAATTCCGGAGTCAAATTTATGAGCGCTCGCAGGAGCGTGCCGCCACTATTACTCCACTTCCCCCCTAGCCCTCCATAAATGCCTTCGATCAAGTACCTACATCGCTGTTTTATACGCAAACGCGCACACGCACACGCACACGCACACGCACGCGCACACAAATATTGTTTTTTATTTAGTAAAGAATCATAGTAGAAACACTTAGGGTCCTTTCCTAATAAATGTACTTTGTCGAGTGATAAACGATCTGCGAGCTTACAATGGGACACGGGCGATGACCCTTGAAACAGCCTTTCTTTTAAATTCTTATACACTGCAATATAAAAGTACAATAGTGACATACTTGACATATTCAGGGATTAAATTATTATAACAGTTTCGTTTAATGAAGAGTGTGTTTTTCAATTAAATTATAAATAGTGGCTTTCTTTGTATAAAAACTAAAAATTTATAGCGGGTAGGTTACCAGGATTATTAGTTTTATCACAACAATAGTAAAATTCCGGCATTTGTGATAACAATGACTTGTCGTTATTCTCTCAGCAAAATATTGAAAGTAATAACGACAAGGGCGTGCGACGTCACGAGAGCGAGGCACCTTTACGTATTTCCTCAGCAAACCTCACCTCCTACTGTGTTTTGTAAAGAAAGTAATTTCATTTGGTATATATATATATATGTAACTATTTATTTTTGTGTTTAATTTAATCTACCCTGTTTCACAAAAAATAATTTTTATACATGCATAAAATATTTATAAAGAGCTAGATAGTGATTAGGTTTTAAGAACATTTTAGGAAATTTTCCATATATCACATTATTTCAAATTAGAGTAGTTAAATCTTGGTGGTTTAAAATAATAAAGACTGTAATATTCAAACTTAGTTTCAATGTTGACTACTAATAAAATTTTATAGCTACTTTGCAAATTTATTTCCAGTCGTTATGGGTAATTTCATGAATATTTTAATTATGCCTTTACAAACTAATATTAACATGGTATTTTAAATACTTGTTACAATATATCATATTCATAAATGATAAATTATAATTATTTTTTAAATAATTTAGAATACCAATTGTAAAAACTTCTTTTTTTTAAATTTATTTTTACAAGTAAAATCATAAAGTGTTTCACTACTTATAGAATTGAAACAATTAATATTTATATTTTATAAAAAAATATTGGTATAAAATTATTCTACGGTGTTTTTAAAGGTAATATTTATTTTTACTCATTCGCGTATTTTTATACATAATATCTGTAATACACGGGAAAAATATAAAGAAATATTGTTCGATGCATATACAATGAAGTTAAAGAATAACAAAGAATCTTTTTTTAATTCATAGATGTACATATTGAAAGAATTATCGATACCCTAACTCAATATTTTTTTTAAATTATTAAAATTAAATTTCATGTTTTAAATGAATGAAAAACAGACGTTTAAGTACAACAAAATATATAATGAACAAACATATTGTTAAATATACTGTACGTTGTTAATTGAATTCGATAATATAGTATAAATTGTGGGAATTCATATTAAAGGAAATTAAATAAAGTTTACGTATAATTGTTTAAATAATTATATAAAAATACAAATGATATATTAATAAATTATTGTTTATATATTGTTTACATACTTTTTTCTAGAAATGACAAAAATGTTTACATGATTTTTTACATGTTATTATTATGGTTTTACAGTATATATTATGGAAGGCGAAATTCTATAGATCTTAGACAGCACAAGCGAGGTTTTTGCCCGATAACGAGTAACGCAATTTTCTTGGAGGCAATGTCATTCAATATATGGCTAGAGTGACAAAGTTCGATAGTTAATAAAGCCGCAGATAGACGCAATGATTCGAACTATCGCATGCGTATCTTATCGAGCACTCGTGCTAAGTCACGATGCAATTCGCGCAAGTTACCATCCAGACCAACCTACACATGCAAAGAGGCAATGATCGTGATATCAGAAACCGCGAATCTATTTTTTGTGATATTTTGACGAAAAAAGCCACAGAATTGACATAACTTTATAATGCAATGACGGGTAGTGTAAAGTTTTAAGCTCGACTAAACTCTACCACCACACTAGGGGGAATTGCAGCCATGTAAATTATTGAATTCCAGCTATGAATAAACTACTAATAAGATAAAATTCGAGAGAGGATGAGGTGGAGTATATCATAACAACGGAGTCGTTATGAAAGCAGTGAACAAGGTCTCATAACTCTATCCTTGGGACGAGGTGAGACGTTGGAAAGGGCCTTAATAAGAATATTAGAATGTGAACAGAATTGAATAGATCATTATCTCTTAAGATGATAAATTATAATTTTCATATTAAGCTTCAAAAGATAAAACTAAAATTTACGAATCTAAGATTTCATAAAAGAACTCAATGATATCATAGGAGCATAATGCTGATCAAAATAAACTAATTGCATAATGGAATATTATTAGTTTATTTTGACATATTTATAGGCCATTATTATTTTAAGGCAAAATATACAATTAATAGAATAACATATATATGAATTTACGTAATACATGTATAACGTAATCAAATAAATTTATAAACAACTTTTACGTTACTTTACTTTTAATGATGTCTGCTCCCTCTAAACCTATACTTTGACGACTCATTTCCGCTTCATACTTTAATCGTATTGTAATGATCAATTAAAACTTTAGAGAAGTTTTATTCTATTACTGAAATTTTCAAGCATTTGGTATTATCGTTGTGTGTACGTAAACTATGTACTATTAGTCACTGACTGGCTAATTTAAGTAAATATGCACATTAAACGTTGTCATTTCACTTCCTCAATTAAGCAATAGATTAAATTGAGTAAGTTTAAATAAAAAACATACATATGAGCAAATAAAATCAAGATTCAGATGTGATGTAGATGGATAAAGAAGATGAAATTGAGAAAATAAACGAGGGAGAGTGAGATAGTGACAGGCCGTGAGGCAGAAAAGTAGAATGAGGGGATGAGGGTGATACTTAATTAAAAAACGTTTATCAGTTAAGAATTTATGGTATTCTCATTGTGAAAGTTTACGAGAGGATTTAATATACTTTTAGACGATTAGCAAATGAGATAGTGAAATATTCAAATATAAAATAGTAAAATTCATGTACGTTTTTCCCCATTTTTTTTATAAATTGCTTCTAATTATATGGAAAATTACATTTTTTCTTTTAAATTAGAATATTTTATATTTGTATAAATTGAAAAGATTTGAATAAACTTCAAACTAAATTTTGTAATAAATTTTTTATATATCCTAGCTTATAAATTATATTAAAAAATGAATACATAAAAAATAACAATACATTAAATTAAATTTAAGCAGTATATCATTGAATTTGATTTAAGGATCTTTAAATTACAAATCCTTTTTTATTATTCTTATTGATTTTACGTTTTATTAAAAATATATAAAGTTTATGTTATAATTTATTGAAATATATTTTAACAAGATAAATTACTGAAACACGTTTTAATCGTTCAATATTTCAATATGTACGAAGTACTACAAGTTTGTAAGTTACTGCCGCGTTAAAAAAGTAGCTACAAGTGCTATTTCATAAATAATCTTGTCATTTATCTCTACTACTAATTTAGGAAACAAGCCTTTTCTGTGAACAACTATTTTCATATAAATTCTTATGCAATGGAAAAAATTGATATTTCAAGAAAGATTTAGGAAACCAAGTGAAAGAGACAAATAGAGAGGAAAAAAAGTAGGAAAGTTAAATTGCAATTGTTAACCGGCAAGTGATCCCATTTTGCTCAATACAATTAGAGTTTGGTAAAACGTATCACATACTATGAGTCGTGATATAACGGTTATTTTTCACTAGCTCACGTCTGACCATAATTCAGTTCTACTACTGCGGCTATGAAACTTACCGTGGGCTCGTGATGACATTTCAAATATTTACCGCCCACGCACTTATTTTCATATGAAGCGCAAATATGATCTATAGAAGAAGCGTGTAGTATAAAATCAATTTAACACTGAAATTGCGTGACTGCTCATTCATTATGTGCTTGCTCATTCCCTTAAAATTCAAAACTCTCGCTACATTTGTACTTCATAACAAATGCATTTACCTGTAGTGAAATGATATTATATACTTCCTTAATACAAGCCTCAATTTTTTTTGTATTGGTAAATTTTTTATGAAGATTCATTTTACATCGGAGAAAAATTTGAAAAAATAAATTTTTCGAAATATTTCTCCAATGTAAAATGAAAAAATAATGTATTCAGATTTGAAATACGTAAAGTGTTTATGTCTTAAAACTTTGAAAATTTGAAGAAAATGTCAGAAAGTATGAGAAATCATATATTTAGAATAGGGATTGCTTTGAAATTCTATACCACATGTACACTTGCTACAGCTTTGAATTTCAAAAATTGACATTTTGCATATGGAGTTTACTTTAGTGTCGCGTATTTTTCCTGGAGTGAAATAATAAATGTGCAATATGAACAGTTTCTTACCATAATCAAAATACTTTTCCTACCATTGAAGTTTAAAATATATAATAGTAAAACATTATTATTTTATCCGTAACCTTTAAATTATATATATTCTCTTATTTTCCATACCTTTATTTACAGACATGAGATATTTAAAGAAAATTGTTACTTTATTACTTTCTTTTGTTTTTTCCAGTCAATAAGGTTAGGATAGAAAATAATCTCTGATAGTAAACTGAATGAACGTTTTTTATGACATACGCAAGTAATTTTATAGGTATAAATGTAAAAGGAAAATAAAATTTTGACAGCCCACTTACAGAAAAGAATAAAGTATTTCCTAATATCTATTATAATGTATACAAAAATCAAAGCATGTATTTATTACAAATTAAAATAATCATATATATGAAAAATCTTACTTATAATATTTTACACCATAATTTTCTAATTAAAACTTTTATTAAAATGATGTTATGCATAGTTTGAATTCTAACTCAATGAATTATTACTATAGATACTAAAAATTTTAGTAACCTATCAAATGTTATCGAAAAAGTATATAAAACGTATAAAATAAAATGAAATGCCATTGCAGTACAAGGCAGGTCAGTTTTTTAAATAATATTTTTACCGAAATATTGTTCATTCACTAATTGCACGTTGAATAACAAAATATATAGAATTTAATTTAATGCTATTCATTAGTACATAAAAGATGCAAGTAACGGAGGAGAAATTTTCAAGGATTCGAGCGACTTGGATCGTTTAAACGGAGAAAAACTATAATAACACAACAATAGCTAGAAAGCTGTAATAGTCCTTGTGATGTGTAAATCTATATTCAAAAATACTTTGCATCGGTTAAAATTCAGAGTAAAAAACACCGCTCGTTTTGAAACGTCGGAAACTGCTGAGTTTTTATTTTTCAAGCTCGCGCTTCCGCGCACATATGTATCTCCAATATAAATCCCCGTCTATCTTCAATGTTCCTCTATCTGCCATCTGTATCGCATTCTATTTTCCTCCAACATCCCGTATTCTTCGGTATGTGAAATCGCTTTCTTTCGATCTCTTTTTCGCATATTTTTTGCAATACATGCACGTGGAGGAAGGTTCAGGGGAAAGCGCTTGAAGCTTCTTGAAGCTTTCACTCAAGGGGTGAGACACCCCAAGCTCTCGCTTGCCATGCGTTAACGATGACGACCCTTGTGCCAGAGAAATTCGTGTTCATTCCCGTTACCAGACTACATATATTTATCTCCTTTCTACCAAAACTAAAACTATTTTCAGACGCATTTATTATTGCAACGCTTAAATATTTCTGTAAAATCGTTCATTTTTTAGCTGAAAACACTTGAATACTGTCTCACTTACATTACATTTTTGTTTTTACCTTGACAGGATCCACGAGTCTTTGATTACCCTCGATTGCAGCTCTAATCTAGTGTAGCGACGTGTTATTCTCTCTGATTTATTCGAATAAACACTTGTTTTCCGTTCAAAGGAATGATTTTCGTGCACAGCGTGTAAAACATTTAATTAAAATCTGTATTGAACTCTTACACTCCGTGGTACTAATTGATTTTGAAAAATACACATGCGGTATTTCACCCGTTTCAGGAAATTATATTTTCCTACCTCGTCTCAAAAGTGCGAATGATTTATGAAATTTTTTTGCAGCCAGCACGTATGCGTGAGTAATTCGATAATAAGCTTTGACTTTTTTCGTGCATATTGCCCTGAAAGTAGAGACTCGAGCTAAATAATATTTTATAGGCGAAACGTGGCGATTGATGCTTTTTGCCAATCACGCACGGGCATTTATTTGAGAATTGAGTGCGCGGATTTTCGATGTCAACCTGCGGATAGATTGACCACCGAAAAGCCAACTTGGTGGCGAGAAATTCGTGGTGTCACTTCAACTAACGAGTAGGGATATCTTTCTTCTCGGTCACTTAAATTAATCGCATCCGATCAATCGAGCACCACTCAAGTTCACTTCGTTAACTCGCTCGCTTTCCTCTCTGCAACCATTTGGTAATGCGATGCCATCCTCGTGTCTGTTTCCACTGATATCGCCCTCCAGCCATTTTTAAACTATGATATAGTTTTTATATTTTTAATGAAAATAAATTTATATTTACCCGGGTATTTTGCAATTAGCGAATAAATTTATTATTTACATACATTATGCTATCCTATATTTATTTATTTTTATTTAAAAAGTTTTAAATTTTAAATATTTTTCTGTTTACACACCTTAAGCAGAAATAAATTAAGTAATAAATAAAACATGGTAATTATGTAAACAGTATTAAATAAATACAATATATAATAGTAAGGCAAACGTATCTATTTTTACCAAAATTATATTTTTCATGACTTATGTACAAAATTTATTACAAAACTGCTAAAATAAACTTATTTTCTAGTATAAAAATTACATCCTATAGATATTAATAGGTATAGTAATTTCATAATATAGAGTAAATTAGAAAATAAATCGTATATTCATTAAATGTTCTATAAATATTAACTGAAAAAAAATATATTATTTTTTAAAATGAATGTGGTTATTCAAATACAAATGTCACACTACACTAAAAGCATTAATTTATTAGAGTTAAAAGTAAAAAGTTAAAAGTTAAAATCACAATAAAACCATTAAAATGGTTTTAATAAAAACTGTTGGAAATTAAAGGATAAGTTTTTTCTTTATTACTACGGGTTGGATGAAGATTAATTGAATCCACAAAACTACAAAGTTATCGTAACTTGATGAATAAAATGAATTTTTAAATTTCGTGACATGTGACTATATTTATTATCCTTTTTCGATGATCCTTTTTTAGGAAGAACTGCTTAATTAATATAATTGCTATATTTGAAAATATTGTTTTATATTTCATATAACTATTGTGTTAATGTAAAAAAGAAAATATTTTTTATTTAATAAAGGTTTAATGAGGGAATTGAATTAGACGCCGAAACATCATCACAGTAATGAATAAAATAAGTCTTCTTGTTTTTATTAACATTTTCAAAAACAATAAGCAGTTTTATTAAAATTGGATTTACGCACACAATATATAATCCTGTGGAGAGAGTAAATTTAAGCTTTTCTATATATTTCTTATGCATTCACTACAATATTTGACGTATGTTTATTGCTTCATTTCTGCTCAAAATTCATATTGTTGTCTCATAAGTTTTAGTATCCTCCCCTTTATTTACCACCGCCAATTCTAAAACCCCTTGCTTTTATTTTATATCTGATTCAAAAAAAAAAAAAAGAATTGAGAATATTCCTCGTTAATTTTCAAGCAGCTTTTGTGCGTATGGGCTTCCCCCTTCGATGGAATTCATTAACTCGTTGATAATATAAATGCTTACATTCATGCGTAGTATTATATAGAGTAGTTATATCCCATCTTCATTCCTTCCTACATTCATAGAGTTATACGTACATTGCGCATCCACTTAGCCGTGCAATAATCTTATTTCATCTAAACTTCATATGCACGTATACATGTATAATCCATGCATGCATATGTGCGTTTACCACGTGTAACTACATGGATTAGTGCGTATGGCTATAAAGTGTGCGCCAAAGCTTTTAATATTATTTCATGATACGTGAATATATTTTTTTTTTACCATATTTTAAATACAATTTTTCTCTATATCTTTGTACTTTCATCTTTTTAATATAAATTCTCGTCTATATTTATGCAACAGTATGAGCAATTACACTGTGTATAAGGTAAAACGGCGTATATCGTAACTACCCGTAACTAACCATTTACAAAATGTTGGTGAACGAGCAATTTAATTTCATAGATTTAATTGCTTTTTTAATCATTCAAATGAACTTAATCGATAATTTATTGTTATTATTTTCTTCATTTTCACGTCAAGATAAACATTAATAATATATTTTTTTAATATACTAGATATATTTATTTATATAATTTATAATAAATTTAGATTCTTGGTTGCTTTAAAAGGTATAACTTTTTATGTTTACTTCAATAAGAGTAAAACAAGAGTTGGAAAGAAATTTCATTTTATAATCTTAAAATTAAAAATTTTTTAAATAATTTCATAATATACAAAACTTACTTCAAGACTTTTATTATTTATTAGTTACTTTAGACTAAACGCAAGATTAAATATAAAAATTCTTGAATAATGAAAGTACTTTGATAAAATTTAACATTTAATTTAAAATTTTTATTTTTCACACTGAAAAAATGAGACGACGTACAAAAAAGACTTAAAACAACTGAATTTAAAAACTAATAAAATTGATTGAAACATGAAGAATGATCATCCTCAGAAAAATGAAAAGTAGAATTCCTTGTTTCCACAGTTATTTCCTCTTCTCAATATCACGTTTAAGCTTAGTCAGCAGCATTCACACTTATGCGTTTAAAAAACGATCGTGACTTTTATTATCATTATAGTCGTAAGAACATTACTGAAAGAAAGAAGGCTTTCGTCCTCTCTCTTTCTCTCTCTCTCTCTCTGTTGGTTGGCTCGGTACTTTAGTCTTTCCTTCTCCCCTCCCGCAGCATAAGGGAAATACTTGCGTTTATTCTAGAATGTGATTTTTTACTCCCTTCCCCCTCTTTGCTTTTCATCTTTTTATCATTTCATTATCTTATAATTTTTGTAATACCAAAGACATACTTTTAAAATATTTGTAGAGAACGCTAGCTGCACTAGTTATATCCAACTTTTTTCTCTTGGTCCAAGTTGTGCAGAAGCTTCTTTTATTTACGAATGCATTTCTTTATTCTCACAGATGTATGAGTGTAGGAGGCACATTCAACGTGGAGTCGTTCGCTATCGCATGCGACTGGGAGTAATAAATTTCGAGACGAGCTTCGACCGCTCTCAACTTTTCTCGCGGTATCTTTCTCTTTTTCTTCCCCTTTGTACTCGTTTTTCATTTATTATCTATCTCTTATTCTCTTCCTTCCTCTTTCCCGTTTTACTTCTTTGTACCGCACCTTGCGCTTGTCTTTTCTTAGCACATCGCTTGTTTTGCTGTCCTTTATTTTGTCTTATTTTGAGAGAAAGTAAAATTTTCTTTCTTCCTGCCTTGATTTAATTTCCATTGTCGCATTGAAAATTTCCAATAATATTATTCTTAAGTCTATTTGATGTTCTTCTTTCTAATTTTTTTTTTATTACGAACAGTTTTTAACCATTATTTTATGTGTAAAATTAAGTAGTTATTTATTGAAGATCAATTCTAACCACTTAATAATGTAATATGTGATATTTGCTTCTACTACTTTTCCGCTACCTGTTTTTATAAATATATAATCCTGTTTCTTGTTTGATAACTTTTATAAATATTTTCAAAAACTGTTAGCATACAAATGAAATAATATCTTATTTAAACAGGACCGAACACAATTCTTACGGAATACTAGGATGTAGTTGTAATTTTTTACAAAAATTATGTAATTATAAATTAAATATTTAAAATTCTTATTTATTTCATTAAGGTATTATATAATAATATATACATTGACAATAAATTTTTTTAAAACTCTCGATAAATTGTATATACAATGATCGAATCTTTAACAAGTAGATACTATTAATAAACTTTGATAACTGATATCCGATTCATAGTAATAGCTAGAACTTTAAACTAAACTTTGATAACTCAAACTTACAACATGGCTGATATTAATTTCTAAAGCTCAAAGTGAAAGTTATTGAGTATCGCTACACCTTATATATATATATATATAAATATATATAAGGTGTAGCGATACTTATATATATACATAAGATGTGTATATACACACACATACGTTACACACACACACACACACACACAGAGAAAGAGAGAGGGGAGAGAGAGAGAGAGAGAGAGAGATTAGCTAAAAAAGGGAAAGAAGCCAGTTTTTGTACGGGCACGTTTAATGCTTTCAAAGTAATAGTGCACACCTACTCTGGTACTTGTTTAAGATAATTGAATTTGAAATAAAAAGACTTAATAGTTAAGAAGATCGAAACATTGGATTTTTCTTTTATTTTTAGATGTATTATTTATTGTTTAAATTGTTAATAATACAATTATTCAATTTATATAATATTTTGTTCTTTATTCCATCTTAATAATTCGTATTCTATATTTCATTCTTTACTAAAAAAAAAAGAAAGGTATTATAATAAAATATTTTTTATAGAAGAAGAAAAGAAAAAACATGGTCATATTATTTCAACAATTTTAACGAGCCGGTGAAAATTGTCAAACCGTATTCGACATTACAAACTTTTAGCGTTCCCTCCTTGACTATTCTCATAGGTTGCCAACACCAATGGGTTAAATGAGTTAGACTTTATACAGGGAACGCTAACTTTAAACAGTAAATGAATTGAGTATACGGGAGAGGACCAATGATGAGTACACGTCAATTTTATCCCTTTTTCCTCTTTTCTATTTCCAGTCTGCTTCTCTATATATATTATATAATTTACACATATATATTTAAACAACTCTCAGTATTTTTCTCGTTCTTTTTGAAATATAGTTTTCTATTTTTTTTTTAAATTATTGTCATATAATTTTTAATTTTCAAAAAAGTAATATAAATATATAGTTTGAGATTGTTATATTAAATTTTCTTCACAGTTTTTTTTGTATTTTTAATTGAAAATTTTTTTTCTCTTCGCTTTTTATTTCTTTGTTGCTATTGTGTTTACTCAAGATTTATTTATTTGTTGTCTTTAATACATAAAAAATACCACACATTCATTCAACTCTTTTTTTTGAATTTTATATTATATAAAACAATGATTGGAACAACGTATGGAACTCAACAAATTCATAGTATTCATTTTACTTATATGCTCTCTTTGCATTTAAGTCATTTTATTTATTCCTTTTTTATGCATATAACGTAAAATTGGTTCTGGATACTATTAAAAAAATATCCATAATGAAAGAATGGTAGATAGTGAAAGTGCAGAATGGAATGCAATTATTTCAGGGAATTTAGGTCAAACTCCTACTCACGCTAGCGTTCACCTCTCTAACAAATCCAATAGCCTATTATTCAATTTGATTTATCTTTAAGAATTGTCTGAGCGTATTTGCTTTTTTTTCGCTTCTACTCGTTAGCTTAATTAATTTCACTTTTCTGTGCCTTCGCAGTAAAAACATTGTTGGGACTAAATTCCTTAGTTTGTCTTAAGTGTAGTCATTCAGAAAAACTAAAGAGCTCCTGCGTTATTCTTTGTTCGAATAAGAATTTCCTTTGACCAAGCATTTTGTCCACTTTCGTATAACTCTTCGAAACAGGTGAGAATGGTGATTCTGCTCTAATAAATTTACTGAACAGACTAACATCATTAATAATTATTTACCTTAAAAATTATAATATTATTAAATATGGCATATAGAATAGCTAAATTTTTTTTCTCTGTCTCTTTTAATATATTTATATTTGAATAGTAGTATTTTAGATAGATTGAGAATACATCTTATCTCGTAGTTATTTTAAATGTAATAGCTTTAATACTAAGTTTATGATTACCTTATAGATAGGTTGTATGCATAAAGTTCACCTATTCTTGTAATTAATAATATAATTATTATTTAAGTAATGATTTAATTAATTATGATATTATCAAAAATCTATGTGTAACTGAAAAAAAAATATTTGCTATTATAAGATAATAATTAATTAATTAATAATATTAATAAATAATATTAAAAGATTTATTGAGTTGCTGTACATATTTATTAATATAGAAACTATATTAAGGTTGTATTATTTAGAGCACTTTTTTTTATCATTGGTGCATAAAAAGTTCTTTGTACAAAAATTCAACTTTTAATCCATGATTATGAATGAAAATTTATTTTATAATTATTTTATTTCTATGTATATTAATTTTTTTAAATAAACTAGAATTACTCAAATTCTACATTTTATTCATTTTATCAGACATGTCATGATTACTTTATTATAAATAATAATTTTGTTTCATAGATATTTCAAAATTTGTAAAAAATGTTTATGAATTTTTTTTACAATATTCTTTTTATTTATAAAATTTGTTGTTATATATTACTATGTTTACGCTTGTAGATTTTCATTTATTCACAAATGATTTTCTATTAGTTTTTTTATGATGTTTAAAAATTTATGAAAAAAGTTTGATCATAAAACAAATTCTTAATATTTTAGGAGTTTTTATAAAGTATTTTTAATTTTCATATAAAACTTCAAGTAAAGATCAAATACTACTTTTCTATATTCAAAATTGAAAATATTTTTATAAGTGCCTTACACCTTTTATATTAATATAATATACTTAAAATAGAATGTCAAATTTTAAATGCTTTTATTTTCATATACAAAATGAAATTCAAAAAATATAAAACTACAAATGAATATATAAAGTAATAAATACATTTTTATATTTTTATATTGTATTAAAATACACAAAGACAATACTGCAATTATTTTTATTTATATACTAATTTAATAAAATATCTAACAATATCTATAATATAGAGTACATAATAATTTTATTAAAATTATAATTGATAGCCTAGTTTTATAGGAGAATGTCTAATATTATTGGTATTAATATAAAAACAAAAAATATATAATTTTTTTTGTAAAATAAAAGTATAAGTAATATTGATGTACATTTGAACTATAAAATACTTGTATAATAAAAAAGGTAAAAAATTAAAATTAAAAAAAAAATCTTATTTGTTAATTTCTATGAAATTTGGATCTGGTATGAAAAATGTATGATCCATATTTTGCAAAATCGAGTATAGTTTCCGATTTTGAATTTTACAGAAGTGCAAAAAAAAATTCTCGTAAAAGGCAAAAAAAAATTAACATAGATATGCATAAAAAATAAAAAAGACAATGGGGTGAGAAAAGTTATGAAACAAAAAAAATTAGCAAATTAAATTTAATAAAAAATAAATAAAACAGATTTTAATACATTAAAATAGTTATATAAAAGGTGAAAAATAAATGTAATATAATTTGAAAAGAAAAAATTTGAATATGAATTTAATAAAGGCAATGCGACAAAAAGTTAAAAAAGTACTTGAAAAGTGGAAGCAATTATTAGCTTTTTAATACACAAGAGCAAAACTGACTTATAATTTTTCTGTAATCTAATGTGTCATTAAATATATTATAATATTAATTAATATTGACATATAAATTTGTTTAAACATATTATATGTTAATTTTGGAATGGAGGATTGAATTTTTTGGATGGATATCGAAGAAAAAGACACTTGATTTCGGCAAGACACAAACGAACACTTTATTTTACAATCAAATCACAATATTTCACCATGGCATTATCGCATAGTACCGCGGTGTCAGCGCAACTGATTTTATAATAATTTTTCTCGCGTAATTAGGCTGCCGAACTTGGCCCCGCCCCTCGCGACTCGATTTTCATCTATTATTTCCCCGAATAAAGGGGCGGTAGATCTTATTGTTTCAACCGTTAAGATGTCTCGAATTTCCGATCAAACATATTTTCCGACCCCACGTCCGCATACATTCACACTTCGAACATTTCCCTAGGCATAAAAAACTCCCGGCTTGCCGACGGGAGAAAAAGCCGAAACAATCTAAACGCGCATCCTCGTGAATTGACACAATATGCAATGTAAAAAATGACGGTACGTCTTCGTCTCCAGAAATTATAGCAAGAGCGAGAAAGGGTAACGGGTCATGCAACGCGAATGAGAGAGAGAGAGAGAGAGAGAGAGAGAGAGAGATGGTGAAATTGTAGGGCTCGGCCGAGTCATGCTCGCGAGGAAGAGAGAGAAAAGATGGAGACGTCCACGAGTACGTCTTTCCGAACACACACACACATTCCTACATATCCACACATTCGCTTTCACCCACGGCGAGCTATGCGTGTGTCTCTTCGAGCTTACAGCTCTACGCGGCCAAGCGCACAACAAATTTGCGCATTTTAATGGCCCTTTTCAATTTTCCATTGCGGGCGTCCCCGCATTCCAGACACACGACTATCTGGGAAACAATATCCCAGTTCCGTCCCTAATATTATATAAACAAAATTATGTATTTTTTTTACCTTATATTTTTCATCTATGTACAATAATTGATATATTACAACAATAATTATATTCTCATAAAAAATTATGGTCAATAAAAAATTATATTTTCTTTAATAATTTAAAGAATGTATATCACAAAATCATGTGAGCTTTGTACTTTTTATTTTAACAGGAATAGGCTTTTGTATATTATTCCATAGTTTAAATTGCTTCTACAACACTATTGACCATACTTCTAACCATTTTATACTATATTGAAACACTACTGCAGTAGAACTTAAATTTGTAGAAGTTACACTGTCTCCAAAAGTTGTAGGTTCTGTACATCAATAAGAAAAAGTGTTTAATTCGTTCGTCCTGAGAGAAAGTTACTGTTTATTATTGTTTTATTATAACTTTTTAGTGACTAATCTTTATCTGAAATTGACCTCCACACTTATTTTTAATGCGACAAAAGAATATTATAATGCGATGCTCGGCACAGAATAAATATAAAAGCGCGTCTACCTACAGCATCCACATGGGATGTTTTAAATGAGTTCGGCGAGAGCGTAATCAACAATGAGGTCATAAGACATATGTACAAGGGGAAAAAAGAAGATCAAATAAATTAACCTACCATTTAACATGTATACCTATATATTTTCTTGTACTACTATTCATGTAGTTTTGTGAACAAAAAATAGTCAACCGTGGAGGTTAAAATGTTTAATTGCTTTTGAAGTCCGAATCTACAAATTATTCATGAGAGTAATAAAAATAATCAAAGGATTCGTTCTTCCGATAGTAAAGCGTATATTTTTGATAAAATTTTTCTGTATAAGTATATTTCACATTTAATTTATTGTAACTTTTGGTAATAATTAGAACTATGATAATCTATAATAATGCACAAAACATCTTCATTTAAAAATTAAAGACTACGTAAAAATAAATACTGTAAAAGAAAAAAAATTTCTGATAAAGAAACTTCAATGAAAAATTAAATATAAAATTTTGATTTTAAGATTATTTTATTCAACTACTGAAATTGAATATTCTCTTAATTGACGAATATATTAATAGGTAACGTTATATACTCTATCACTGTTTTCAAACTACCACGTACGTCACGGTAATGGAAACAAAAGCCTGACCCATAACAACATAACCATAGTACAAATAATGTTATCAACCTATTTAACAATAAAAAATACATACGTTTCTTTTGTTATATTAAATGATAAATGTTAATAATGTGTTAAATAAAAGATAATAAGTGCAATACTTATAATTTTAATTATATATGTATAATATGATTGACATAAATATACAAATTTTTGTAGTCGAAGGAAGATAAAAAATCATTATAATGCTTCTTATGGTATTCAGAAGTATAAAATGCGCCAAGTTTTCTTTCTTAGGAAAATTTTCTGCTGATACATTTCAACAGAGACCATCAAAAAATCAAGGTAGAAAAAAGAGAAGTATGGTGAGAAAGGAAAAAAATGGTGGGCATTTGAAAATAGAAAAAAGAGAAAATGATGTTTTGAATAAAGAGAATTTATGATGATCTATGAATGAAAAGAAAAAAGCGAGGAAAGACTATAATAGTAGTAGTAGAAGAGAAAATAAGTAACGAGGAAAATAGAGTTAAAGCATTGAAAAAAAATTGCAAATAAAGTACGCAGAAAGAGTGTAACGTAGTAACAAAAAATGAAAAAATGATGTTACAAAACCACAAAAAAATATAAAAAAGAAGACAAAAATAAAAATCGGGGGTAAGAAAGGAACAAAAAATAAAATAAAAATAAATGAGAAAGATTGTACAGTTCTCATGCGCTTGTAAAAGATAGCCTAGCATCAAAAGTGCTTTGCGAAATAAGATGGATGCTTAGTTTAAATTTATAACTTCTTACAAGAAAACTGGTTTTTTGCTAGTTGGACTTAATGAACATATAAATATTAAGTGACATTTATTTGAGTGTAAAAGAGAATTAATTTATAAAACTAATTACACTCATGCTTTCATATAGGGTATATTTTATATACAACATACATGTATATTATGGAGTCCATTTTAATTTCATTATTTTATTAAAGTGAAAGGCCATAATCGAAAACATATTTTTAAAAAATTATTTTTTAATCTAAATTTAAATTTATTATTGAGACATAATTAAAATTAATTCAAATAAAGATTAAACTAATAAAAATTTTCATATTCACAAATTCATTCACTTTTAAAACATTAGAAGAAAATGGCTCATTGTAAATATAAATTATTATATTTACAATAATATGCTTTACATAGGAAAAATTATATGAAAATTTTTGTGTTCTTTAGAAAAAGGAAACAAAATATATTAGATATATATAATAACTGACGTATATTAAAATATATAATATATATAAATAAGGCTGTGTTGTTTTTATATGCAAGACGATAACGATGATGATAAGTAAAACTGTTGATTTTGTATGCAAAGAAATGGGACAAATATTATTAAATCATAAATATATATACTATTTATTCTCCAAGAAATATTTAAATTAAAATTCTTAAAATTATTATGTTTGCAATTTACTTAAGATATTTCATATTGTCCAAATAGTTGTTACAAATAGTCATTAAACAGAAAATAATAATAATTAAATTTTACTACTAACATTAAATTTTTATATAAATTATAATAAAATTATAGAATTTGTAGAATATTTTGAATAGAAATTGAAAATTGTATGAGAAATAATATTGATTTTCTAATGTTAGTATTACATATTATTCATTCCTTATCAATGTCGTCCCAGCATTACACATACATTTTATTTGTATGTACCTATGCATGTATAATATTCATACATCAATAAAATTTTGAAACAGAAAGGGAAAAAAGTGAGAGTTTTTAAATACTAAAGAAAATTGTATTAATTACACAATTATGGATTGATTCATCGATTAAATCATTTAATTAAATAATTGACAAATTCGTGTAATAGGTATTACCACCGTGGCATTATTCATCGTGTTTCCATTAACATCAATTCCTTAACCATCTGTGACTTATCTCGGTTGATTATTTATTTCAATTTTGGTTCAGGAAACTAATAAATGTTGAACGAACCTACCTATTCGTACTAAAAATTGATTAAAAATTAAAATAAAGCAATCCATGGTGTATGTTATTACAAAACATTAGTTTTCATTTCCTTCACTCAATAAACTTTTTTTACTATTTATAAAATTGATATTTTGATATTTTAATAATGTGAATTAAGCTATTATTCTAAAAATATTTTTAATTATAATAATTCAAATTAATAATATTATTTCTCATCGCGGTATTTGAACTATATTATTTAGTAGACTGTATATTCTCATTAAATATTATTTATATCTAATAACATTGTAGGAATATTTTATGAATATTATTTCAGAAAATTGAAACTTAATTAAATATTTAAAAAACATAATGATTATTCAAGTATTCTTACTTTGATATAAATAGGAAATTGGCGAGTAAAAAATCTACACTCTTTTTAAACAAGTAAGACATAAATATAAAAATCTATAGAATTTTAATAGTATTTATAATATTAACACAAAAATTAAATTAAAAATTAAATTAAAAATTAAAGTAACAATAATTAAATTAAAAAGCTAATATCAATTTGGATATGATTAATTAATTTAAACAATTATTCTCCATGTATAGGTTTTACAGTAAAGGTAAAATGCCCGATTTAAAATAAATAAATAAATTAATTATTGTAAGTAAATTTTTATTGTGATTAATTTATTTGGAATAATTAACTACCATTCTCTACGATTTATAATTTAATTAAATAATATAAAGTAGAAATTTTGAAGTTCATTCTTTAATGTTATTGGAATGAAAAAGTAAAAACTAAATAAAATTTTTCGTCATTGTAGTTGAGTAATTATTAAATGTTAAGTATTATTAAATAATTACTTTATTACAATGATATGATTCCATAGGGAAATAACTTTTTTTGGAAGATTATTTTATTAATTTCAAACTATTTATTAATTATATTTTTTACAATGTATACACAAAGAGAATTTAATATAATACATAATTTCATTTTCATTAGGAACAAATTACTTCGTAACGCCAATTTAATCGATTCCTCAATATAACAGATATTCACCATCGCTTTGCATAAGACCCGATCCAATCGTAATTGTATTATCTTGGATATAAAAAATGTCTGAAAATACCTCGTCTAAGAATTAGTAATAATTAAATAATAATGCTAATTTAATCCTAGATGCAATCAACAATAACTATAATTCTGGATGATTTCTAAAATAATAATACTGTTTACATAATGAGGCATTAGAATATAGAATATCGAAAAGAAAACTGAAGCATTTTAATGAATTGGGTAGAAAGTCAAGGATTGTATTATAGAAAATCAGTGTGTATAATTGCGTTAGCGTCATCTCGGGCAACGGTCCGATCGAACGAAGCACCATTACCAGAAGCACCTGAAGTACCTGAGCTGAGGTACTTCATCAGTATCGTACTCATCAGGCAGAACTGATCATTCGCTGCATGGAACATTAGAAAATGAGCTCCAATGGAATGCATCCGGCATTTCCATCACTGACTTCGACCTGAGCTCCCTATCGCACCCAATTACTGCATCTTGTTTCACAGCTTCCAAAATGAATTGCCGTGAATTTGGATCCTATCCTGTTATTAAGGAGTTCGTCGATTAACAGATCTCACTGTTTCTCCTCTATTCCTTTCTGGTGTATATATATATATATATATATATATATACATATATCGCTAGAATTTCGAGAGTAATCATTACTGTTAAGCTGGCTGATAAAAATTGAAAATACTCTAATCATTCAATATTTCGATTTATTAAAAGTGTGGTTATCCCGCTTATTTGTTTATGTAAAACTACTAACAAAAACAGTAATCACAAGCACACAAAAGCATGCTTAAAAATTAGTTAAGAAAATTATTTCAGTGTAGATAATATTGTTCTGATTCAAAAAATCTAATTTTAAAATATAATTTAAAAATAGAAAAGTATAATAAAATGTGAATTGTAAATAAAAAATTAAATAAAGATATGAAATATTTATTGTGTAATTAAATAAAAATTTAATCATTGCATTTTTAATCAAAGGAATGACTCACATAAAGAAGAAAATTCCTATAGAGCATCAGAGATACTGAATGTGTATATTAAAGCAAATACGATTCTTCCACAACATCTCTATCAATCTCTAAATACTATCTATGCTTTAGAAATACATGAATTTTATGAAAATCAATAAATTCTGAATCATAAATATTTTAATATATATATAGATATATATATATATATGTATGTATGTATATTAATTTTAATTGTACTTGGTTTGAAACTAAAAAAGATAAAAAAAGAATTTTAAATTTGAATTGATACAACTTAAAACCTTTATTTTTATGTCTTTAATGCATTTGATTAAACATTAAACAATAATATTGTCATACGTCATAGATCTTTCAAAAGTTATTATCCTACTTTTATTTATGAATTCAAATATGTACGAAGTATTTTTTTTTTTAAAAGTATATATTTAGCATTTTTATTTATTTAATTAAATTTATTTATTATTAAAAACACTTATTTTTAATAATATATTTTCATAACCTTATAAATATATATATATCACATAAATATTATCATTTGGATAATTTCAATTTATTTTACATTTACTTAAAAGAAATACAAATCATACTATGATTATCGTTTCTTGTCTTTTATGTTTATGTTATATAATAAATATTGTGACAAGAAAATTCTATATTTTAGTACTCTTCATAACTGATTTAGTTTATTAAATTTAATATATTATAATAATAAATAAAACAAACCCATTTAATATAATTCAATTAATAATAGCAATCAATTTGAATGAATTTCAAAATTCTGAACATTCAAAAGATTAACTTTTAAAGAAAACCAGATCACGTCTTCAACACTTATAATTTTAATTGGATAAAAGTTTAATGAATCTCTCACAATAAATTCGATTTACTATCAGCGATTTATTTTTTGATTTCTAGATTTAAATTTTAAATTATTACTTCAGAGTCAGATTAACCTTTGTAATTTAACTTTTGAAATTTAAATTGTATATAAATTAGATTAAAATTTCTTTAAGTATACAAATTGAATTTATTATTTGCATATATATAATTTAATAATTTTAATGTGTACATAAATACATTTCACAAAAGAGTTAAATTATTTATGAGCATGAAATGTACCATTTAAATATTTTGAATATCTCTGAATGTTCTAATATTATGATATATTATATTATTATACAGTAAATATTATAAATGTAAATTACTTTTGATTTATTCGTACTGATCACAATAAAAAAAATTTTTTTAATTATTTTTCTAATATATTTAATTTATTGAATCAAGTTATTTAATATCAAAATGGCAAAAAATGATGTTACCTTAAATATATATAAAGCTACTAATCTTTTATTTGATGCACAAAATTATATTTTTTTAATATAAATTTTATACTTTTTCCAATTCTATAAAATAACCAATATTAATAAATTAAAACACTATTATTAATATATATATATATATATATATATAATTTGTAAATGTAGTAAGATAATGATTGAAGAAAAATAATCTTTTTTGCCAAGATATATTTTCACAAAATATAAAAAATTTTTTGAAAAACAACATGGAGACCGAAAATGAATACTGAAGGAAAACTAAAACTAAAAATTTTATTTTATTTACAAAAATACATATATTACACGTCTATTCTTTTTCATATCAATCATTCACATGAAAACAATTTATATACTTATTCAATTTTATTCTTGAAATTTTAGAATATAAAAAAAAATACCAATGCATATTTTTATGAATAAAATATACTTTAAAATTACTTTTAAGATGGACTTTATTTAATAAACTTATATATTAAATAGAAATTTTACAATTTCGATAAATATATTATTTCGAAAATTCAAAGATAATTTAGAGATTCAATTATATTCATGGTACAAAAGATATATAAGCGATAATGCTTATCACGTGAATTTATTATTATTTGGTGATAATATGACTTATGTGCGAAAACTAGGATCAATAGAGTCCCAATATCGACATTGAACACTAGTTAAGCCCCGAGAAACTTCAATTGCTTGTGTATTATCAATGTCGTGAACAAGAATTGAGTCTGACTATTACCAGCTATATACAATATGCATTTATTAGATACACTCGACCTATATTCTCAGTCAAAATGTATTAGATTTTATCGATGACCCTGTACTACAGGTAAAACTCCATGAATCTCTGAATTTAGACCCTTTCGTTCATGTACTACATAGAACAACAATTAGTACATGTTACTTTCTTTTTCATCGAGACGAATACCTTTTTTTTACGAACCTCTCCGACTATCTTGTAATTTTGTAATTGGATCCACGAAGGTTTTTCGTTTATGGAATGTCGTGACATTTGGCTACACGACTCATTAAATACACACAGGTGCACACACGTACACCCACAAGACACGTACACCAATGTAGTTGGAAACAATTGATTAGTTTTTCACTAGCTATTCTATAAATTTAATCATACACATATGACAAAATCCTGTCAAAGATGAAAATTCAACTTCTTAATGAAATACATCAGTATTCTACTTTCGTCCTTATTGCTATATAGTCGTTACACCATACGAATAAAATATAGTGGACAATCAAAAACTTTGAAATTTTGTAATAAATTATAATAAATCTATCGCTTTTAAATAAAAATTAATTAAATAGACAGAATAAAATATCAAAAATAAGATAAGATACTACAATGAATATACAACAATACTACAACATACATATTATATTACACAAAAAATATTTTATAAAACTATAAAACTCAATTTATTTACATTTACTTATTTAATTTCTAAATAAATGTTTTACAAGATAAAATTTTGATATATATTGTAAGGGAAATTATTGTTCAAATCTCAATAAAAGGAAATATCCTTTTCGATATTATAATGATATATTTATGAATATTTTTTTACATAATGTATCTTTGAGAATAAAAAAATAAAAATAAAATAAATTAATTTAATGAAACGTCATTAACTTTTTGAATTTGGAATAATATCGCTTTATAATATACTAATATTAAACATTCTCTGATTTGTTAAAAGGATTAAAAAATACTTTTAAACTTTAACGTATTAATTTTTATTTCGTATGTTAAATATTTACATTAATTATTAACTGTGAAAATTTTTTACATAATTAAATGTTGAATTTGATTGTTTAACTTTTTATTACTGTAAACGTTGAGGATACGATACATTTGTCTATTAAAAATAATATAATAAATTAAGTATATTATTTAAAATACTGTTGTAATTTTACTTTCGATCTTTACTAAAACGATGTTTCAGTAATATATAACTTCTTGAATTAACAGATTTTAGGAAAATAATATAATTTTAGATGTAATTATGCTTCAAGCATTTTATAACATAATTTTCATTATTAAAACTTTTGGTCTACCTTAAGAGATGAATATGTATAAAACAAATTTATAATGTTTAACTAAACAAAAACGAAAATCATGACTTGCACTGTGAATAAATCTTAGTGTTTCTATGTTAGATGAAACTAAAATGTAATCATAAAATAGTAAGACATACAGACATTTTAATTTAACTTTCAACATTTGACTAATGGATAAGAAATATATTTATTTTTTTTTGGGTAGACAATAAATATTAAACTAGACTTTTAAAATTGTGACATCGAAGATTATTTCGATGCAACAAGAGAAGATTGAAAAAATAAAAAGAAATTTTGTGAACATTAAAACATAGTATATTTAATTGCATAAATATTGTAGATATATTATGAAAAAATAATTGTAAATAATCTTTAATAATTGAAGTAATTTATAAAAATAAGTATTTAGTAATATATATTTAATATATATTTCATATTTTTCAAAGTTTATGTAGAATATTATTTTTTCCATTTATATTATTAAGTACATACATCTAATTTGATGAATATTTTTAATTTAACTTTAATAATAGTAGAATACAATATAATGAAATAAAGTGGGTTTTACTAGAGAAAATGAGAAGCAGCCGACAAAAAAGGTAAAATGAATGATAAAATATATTTAAAACAAGAATGTTGATTATGTCTTGTATTTTTAAATTTTGTTTGGACCATTAAAAGAGATTGCAAAATAAATTTTTATTGAATACTCCTTAAAAATTTAAATCTCTCACAAGATATTTAAGACAATTCAATTAGCTGGTTGAAACGACTTTTTATGCGTGTATTTGTGAAAGTTGATTATAACAATGTTGAACTTTTGACATGTAAAAGATAGAAAAGGTAATTACAAAACCAATTGTTGTTTCGTGAGTAGAATGAAAATCTAGTGCAGCTGACCTTCGTCAACCTTTGTTTCTCTGAACTTTGTTCTATCATTTTCTGCAACTCACTTTGTCTCACTCTATTCCTATACATAATTTACAGCATATCTGACTATCTTTCTTCTCCTTTATTATGCTTTTTTCTTTGAGAAGTATATTATCTCAAAGAAAAGAGAAAATGAAAATATGAAGATAAATGTGCAGAAAAAACATAAGGTACAAAAAAGTTAAAGTTCTTCTTTCTTGCCGATTCGCAATTTTACCTGCCAACCACCAAACAGAAAGTATCATGAGTCGCTAGCTCACACCGAGTAACTGCAAACCAGAAAATATGCTACGATAATTAACGGATTAAGTCTGTGGAAACTTTAATGAGAAAGTTGTGGCTTAATCAATAATCTCTTTCACCGATTGTCATTACATTAAAAAAGAAGAGTTCACTGAACCAATGAAATTATCAAATGATAAGAATAATTCTACATTGCCCTAGTGATCTTATTGATTAATGGTATAGATATCTCATTAATCTATGTGCATTATATACCAATGTGCCTACATCAAATACTTAAATTTTTACTTTTCCTTTTATTAAATATCTGAAATTCTAAAAATTATTGCAGGACTTATTTTCTATTTAAAAAAATTTAATATTGACCCTAATTCTTATATAGTTATTACAAAGTAATTTATATATTGATTTAATAGTATTTTATACTATTAAATATGCAATTTATCTTATACTAATGAATTTGTATATTTAATTCGATTAAAATTGATGTTTTTATAATTGACTTGTGAAATGGTATGAGATTTATTTTTTCACACTTAATAAGTTTATATTAAATATAAAATATATGAAATTGATATAATTTATTATACAATTGCATGAATTGGCTACTGAATTATTTGATTTAGTACCAATATTGTCTATATTTATGAGTACATTTTCATTGCTTGATTCGTAATGTTATAATCGATTCGATAATTTTCAGATACACAAATTTGAATAGATAAATAGTAAAATAATGTATAAATATGTTGTATTTTATTTATAGCAATATATTTTAATCATAAACATTAATAAGTAAATTCGATTTTTTATAATAATAAATTTTTAGCTGTAAATAATACAAAATAAAATATTTTAATTAAAATTTTATAAAAAATAAATTAATTTTTCATTAATATCATTTACAAAACATAGCGAATATCATTTATCTATTGTAGTATAAAAAATAAAAGCAGTATTATTATTATTATTATTATTATTATTATTATTATTATTATTCATTTGTCAAAAAAAATAAACATGAGTATTTTATATTAGATAATTTTCAATATTACGACTATATTTATAATTACATGAGTTCTACATATGTTCAGCATTTATTATACACATGATTGTAATGGATTTATTATATTGTTACCATTATGAAAAGGGATTAGTTAAATTTTTGCAATAAGAAATATATTTATTTAACACAATATATCCTGTACATATATAGCTATATAGTATTCTTATATATAATAAATCTATGCATTTATATTAAATGTGTACTATTAAAGAGTAGCTTATTAATAATGTCTAAAGATTTGCTTATAATTCTATATTATTTTATGGAAAATGTAATCACACACGTGTCTTGATTCGAATATACGCCTTTGGTTATTCACTTTATATATATATAATATTTCTGTCTTATATATATATATATATATATCAGTCTTTCTATTTTTCACACATTTAAATATCATTTCGTTTGATCTTGAATTTATGGTAAAATTGTCATAACTGAAATTTCATTCTACTAGCTCCCTTATAATTATGTAGCTTATGAACAGTGTGATGATCGAAAACCGGGACGAGGTTTTGAAAATTTGAAAATTTATTTTTGCTTAATCACCCAAGAATTTCGAAAAAATAAGGATATCGCACAGGTAATATAAATTCTCGTGTGAATCAGAAATAAATGTATCGAATATGAAAATGACAAATTATATAAAATTAAAAGTCAGCGCAATGTTGTAATTTAAAACATGAAAATTACTTGTATTCAAATAATAACTTATATGCAACAAACTTGATTAATTACAGAGGCTTTAAAAATAGAGTATAATTATATTGGAAATAAATCCGTTTACTTTATAAAAGCTTTTTGAAGATTAGCGAAAACTTTTTAATGTCAAAGCATCGATTGTTTGCATGCTTTGCACAGCTTTAAAGCATTTAAGCGGTTCTTTAGTTTAGCAACGCAGGGATTTTGGACAATAGTGAAAATAAGAAAAATTGAAAAATAAGAGAATCAACTAATGAGAGAAAAATTTGGTAAAATAAATAAATATTTTAATATTTGTTTAAGGATTTTCGTATACGGATATATCAAATACTCAAATTTTCTCTTAATACATCTGGTTTTTATAAGCGCACATTAAATAAAATATTACTATTAAGAATACATAGTTTAATTTTTTTAGAAACTTCTCATCTTATTTATTTGATATTAGGCTAATACCTTTTTTGCGTTTTATTTTATTAATTAATTTTTTAATTAATTAATTATTATTTATCGTATTAGTACAGGTGTAGTGAAATTAAAATTGGTATCGTTCGGACCTTATATAGATAAATATTGAATTCTATTAAAGATATTATAAATATATTGTAATCATTATCATTGTCTTTTATAAATGTATCTTACATTGTTTTTTAACCTTATACTAAACTCTTTACTATTTCGTCATTTATTAAAATAATTAATGTATTGTAGTGTTTGATGTTTATAATTAATACATAACGGTAAAAAATAAAAATTTAGTACAGATATATTATTATGACATTATTAGATAAATAATTCTATTTTCTTTTAATAAATACTACTTTTCATTAAAAAAATTCTAATAATTTATATAATTTAGTCGAAAATATTTACCAATTATATGTTCAATTAAATTTAACGCAAAATATACTTTTTTCAATTATTTCATATTCTTAATATTTTGTTAACATTTTTGCAACTAATAAATTTCTGTATTTAACAAATTAGTAATTAGTTTTTATTTTTAAAATATTATTACTAACAATATTTATTTAAAATATGAAATATTAAATAAAACGTTAAATAACTTATAATAGACGCTTTAAAATTAATATACAGAATTTACATCTAAATGATTAAAATCACTAAATCAAACCTAAACGTAATCCTGTTATTATAAATTAAAACGTTATGGATCTTTGATTAATTTACACATGATTATCGATTTTATTAATTCTGTATTACCAACTATACTATATGTTTAATAAGAGTCTATAGTCTTATTATTATGTAAAGTTTTAAAATTTATTAATAAATTATGCATGTATTATAAAACTAAATAACTGATTCAAATAATTTGTATTTGTTTAATCGTTTTATTATTTATATTTTTATTCTATAAAATATTCTAGAATAATAAAAAAAAATTTGAAACGGATCCATCTTTATTCGATCACACTGTTTATTGAAATTATTTAAAATGTAATTTGTTGAATAATATTGATTAAATGTAAGGGATAGATTATAAAAATATATAAATTTATAAAATACGTATAATTTTTTTTTTTTTACAATAAAAAATTTACAATTTTTTACATGTTACTTTAAATTTTTTTTATACATAAAATATTGTAATTGCGTGATAATTTGTAACAAAATATCTAATGTTGTGCAATTAATCATTTCAGCTGATAAACATATGATATACAACTCTTCTTTGTAATGTATTGAATTTAGTTGACATTTTTAAAAATTTGAAAAATGATAAGAAATTAATAAATATTAAATAAAGGCAAAAGCGATTAAATTTATACATTATTAAGATAAATAGTAGTAAATAATAAGTAATGTCCGTTGATATATAATTTTTATATCAATACATACAACAGTTTAATTTATTATATAAATTCTTACCTGAAAAATAGCTTACTTTGATATTCTTTATATTAACCAAGTTAAAATAGTAAGCATAAAATGAACGCATACGATGAGGCTTAAAATACTGATTATGAATTGTTAAAAGATATTGAAAGCTTATAAATACAATATATTTGCCTTTAAATAATTTACAGAAAATTAAAATTATAAAATTCCATAAAAAAGTAGTGATGAGAATAAAGAAATTGAATAAAACTAAATAAACTGTATAATATTATTCAATAATTGAATAGGCTTTAAGCATTATTGTGTTTATTTAATAGATTTAATAAATTATTAAAATTGGATTTTATTTTAGTTTTTAATTTTTCTTAGACATTTTACTATTCTTTCGCAAGCTTTATTTTTATTAAGATTATAAACACCTATTTTGTGACGTAGAATTCAACATTGCGTTGATTCAATGATGCTATAGTAGTAAATTTAATCTTATTGTATTCGTATATATTTATAAAATATAAATTTCTGTAATTATGTACACATGTATGCATGTTTGTGCATATGTACACACGATATACAATACAATGAAAATCCCCATGTTATGAATATTCATACTAATGCGGGCTATTTGATAAATCTTAATGTAAATCAAGAATATTAAATAAGAGAAACAAAAATATACAATGAACAAATAAGAATAAAGAATCAAAAAAAAAAAAATAAATAAAAGATGAAGAGAAACATTGAATACAAAAAAAAATAAATTATTAATGAATAAATTCACATCGAAAGTAATGTTTCCTTTATAATTGCGATAATTTTTTAACATAATACAAGGAAAAACATTTATTAAATATTTATCTTATTACTTTTTTATAAAAATTTATATAAATAATTGTGTTATTTCATTTTAATTTGATTTTAAAATAAAATTGGTTCATACTTTTTATGTTTATATTATAATTTCTCAAATATACATTTCTACAAAATTTTTTAATTCCTTCTTTTCATAAAAGTATAATTCTTTTTATAATTTTTTTATGAATTATGAATATTCATATCAGGTTATAAACAGTAAATACAATATATATTCAGAAACAGTAATATGTGGAGATATAAGTATTAAAGTCCAGTTTCACAATTTAACAATTACATTAAAGCTTTATAATTTTATATTTTAAAATCAATTACTTGTAATATTACTTTAATAGATAATAATACTATCTAGCACTGAACAAATTTGTACACATATACTTTTTATGATAAAGAATGAAAATAAAATATACATTAAAATGAAACATGATAATGTAAAACTGAGCATAACAATAAATATTAAGTTAATTACATCATGGGTCATATTTCTCGATAACTTATGTGGACAAAATATTACGTGTAGCAGCTCGGATAAATTTACATACACGAACTCGCAAGTAGAAAAATACGACAATTTTGCAAGATCTATGGGAACTCATTCAATATGAAAAGAAAATAAAATAACGAAGAGGTGTTTGAGACTTTTTGCAGTTTGTCACTTGAGGACATGTTAATATTGATCTAGCAAACAGTTTTCTTCTGTACGCAGAATAGAAAATGGTCAAATTTCAAGTTGTCTCGAGCTAACTACGATTTCCTCTTGTTTTAGCACTAGAAGTTTGGTTCAGTAGTACAAAGTAAAATTTTCAGGTTATCCGATGCTCTTGGGGTTGTTCTCGTAGAAATGCTCTTGGCTCTAGGGATGGCTAAGATGAACTAATAGAGTGCAAAGGACCGCAGATATCCGGAACGAAGGTGAAACCCAGCAGAAGCTACCGCAGCTCGAACTCGTTTAATATTCAGTCTGATTCTCGGAGGACACTTGACTCGTGTTAAAGGCTGACCACCAAGCACCTCTACACTATTTAAAAAGAATAAATGAGAATAAGTTATTCGAGTGTAATTGAAAGTCTTTTTAAAGAAATGAATGAACGGCATTTATTGGATAATGGTGTGTCATTAATACTTTAAGAATCCATCATTGATATTTTACGGAGTCAACTGTAGAATCAAAAATTCAAACAAAGCAAAGCTTAAAAAAGAGTTTAAATTTTACCGAAATAAGATATAATTAAGTAAGTAAGAGCGAAAAAATTATTTTTATTTCTCACTTGCCTTGTGCAAAGCCATAATTATGTCGTAAAAATGCGTTTCACGAGTTTCAAATTTATACTACTACACATTTTGTCTAATTATATTGTTGGAAATTTACATGTACATTAATACCAACATTAATATTTACAATACACCATTATTTTTCATACATCCTTTAAACATTAACAAGCGCATTTGGTTTTATATTTCGTGGTATTATTTTGAAGGTAAAACCAAATATTCATATAAATGCAGTATTTGTATGGATTATTAGTAGCTCTTTTTTATATCAATGCCTGTCTATACAATTCTGTTTGATCAACTTCTGATTCATTGAAGTCTTTACTTTTTATTTATTGTTCGAAAATTGTTTAATAGGCTTTATTTAAAATATATAATAATAAGCTTTTTTATGTATATTAAAATACCTGTAAAAATTTATATAGATCAATGAACAAATACATTTTAATAAAAAAATATTTTTAATAATGCGTAGAAAAATATGCTCGACTTGCCGATATAAGCCGAGAAATAAATCATTTTAAAGCATGTGTAAACCTTTTATGGGTAAAATAATAATATATGGTAGACACAGAAATAATTGTAGGAAAGTTTAGAAGTCGAAAGTGAATAGAGATTCGCTTGAAAATAATGCATGAAAAATGTATTAATCTTCCTGTGAAAAAATAAGATACGAAAAAAGCGCATCTCATTATTATAATTATGTTAAAAAAAGTGCTGACACGCTTGAAGGTTTATAGAATATATACGAGGAAATTGAGTAGTATTACAGAGGTCCGAAAGTTCTGAGTCGTCCATTAATTTCAACAGCGCAGAAAAGTAATTACGGGAGCTGGGATGGCTGGCGTCCAAAGGACCCCAGCACGTTTCGAACCCGCGGCTCCTGGTCGACTCAGCGCGATGAAAATCCATCTCTTTCTCATACCCCTACGTGAAGATGAGATCTGGTGGATCCAATGGCTGGATCCACACAAACCCCTACACGCTCTCGAGCTGGCAATTCATTTACAATCCACCACTGTGGAAACCCTATACATCGGAAACAGTGCCAGGATCATCTTCTTCGACCTGCTTGCAGATATCCGCTCTCCCTATTTTAACCTCTTATCGATTAAAAGAATCTCATTTATAATACGAAACGATGATGGGATCTATGCTGTACGATAGACTATGAATATACACAAATTTTCGACAGAGAAAAAGATGGACAAAGCACACTGAAGTAATGAGGTTGTAGTCGGTGCTTCCACCTGAATTTTGAATAGTCAGTTTCAGTCCATAGCGCGTTCACTTTCTCCTATACTTCTGCTCAATGAAAACACGAACAAGGATTTTATCAGCAACAGCCATTTATTTAAATCGAAATCTTATATCGAAACTTAAATGTTTGGAATCGAGAATATAATTTTGTTTAAATTGCGTATTCTCAAAATATCCAATTCAATATATAACATTTTTAAATACAAGTTTTAAAAAACAATCAATACTCGAAACTCGTTCTATATTTCAATTTAATTATGCATTAAAACAGTCTAAATTTTATTTAATACTATTGTTCTATCGCAAATTTATATATAAAAGTTATAGTTAATTTGATATATCTTTTAATGCAAATGTTACATTATTAATCGAATACATGGATTTAATTTATAAGTAACTACTTACATTTAAACAAAATTTAAATGAGTAGAAATAAAAATACTCCATATCAAGATTCGGAAAAAATATTTGTTAGAGGAAATTTGTGAAAATGTTATGCTCTTCGATTATGCAGTCAATGATCAGATTATATTGAAGTATATAGCATAACCAGAAAAGCACATGCAATCGAATAAGCTGCATTCATTATTGTCAAAAATATTATTTCTCCATTTTTATAATTCCTCCGTGCGTTCAAACATTTTCATTCTGATTGGTTCTCTATTTTATTCCATAATTTCAAAAAACTAATACTAATAATTAAAAAGATATATTGATAAGGTGAAAATATAATTTTGTTTCTTTATAACCATTTATACTTTTTAAATTAAATGCATAGCTCATACGTTCATACAAAATGTGCAAAATTAAAAATAAAAATTCATACCTTGTACGAGAGTAAAAAATTTAAATAAATAGTTTTTACCAAAAACTATTATTTTTTATAAAAACTTTATATATATGGAATTTGTTTTTTAAAAAATTGAGAAATTATTAATTTTACATAAATAAATAAAAAATAAAAAATGATTTACAAATAAATCACTGAATTTAATAAATAATATGAATATATGTCATAGAAGTGACGATGTAAAAAGTAAACTATATAAAAATTTAGAATTAGTGAAAAAATAATTGATATAATTTTGATAATGGTTTCTTAAGAATTCTCTTGATAACTTAAAACAAAATTTTTGTTTAAAAAAGTTAATAAGTTGACTAAAAATAAAATTAAAAATAATTTAGGAACCTATAAATATAACTCTTCTATAGTTTAAACATAAAAAGTTTTATTAACTACTTAAGAATATTTTTTTATTAAAAAAAACTTTTATAAAGTGTGTTAGTAGATGTACAAAACTTTCGTAAATTTTGAATTCTATGAAAAATAGGAATTCAAAAAAGATTTTAATAATCTAAAAAACTATAAATGTAAAGTTAAATATAATCTATATAATCTAATATATACATATATGGATTCGATCATGATTTTATATAACGAAAATAAGTATTGAATAGTTTAAAATTTAATTGTTAAAAATAAAAATTTTATTTAAATTATTTATTTAATAAATTAAGTAAATATTTACTTTGAAATATCTTTGAAATATAATATAATAAAATAAATAAAAATGAAGAAATATTAATTTTATAATGAAATATTACTTTATGAAGAAACATTATCAGAAAAATTTAAAAAAAAATTATTATATAATAATAAACCGATAATGCAATATACAAATCTTATTTTGCCATAGCTCATTAAGTAACTTGTACATCATCAATTTAATTTTAAATGGTAAAAAAGTTTGTAAAAGCGATTTTTTCCAAAGTTTTTTTTTTCTCTATCTTTGTTAAGTTTTAAACAAAGTATAGATAAAGTGTAAGTAATTTTAAAATCGTACAATTTATGCTTTTATTTGGTCGGAATCATCAATTATTTTGATTAATCAATTTCAATTTATTTTTTTTTTGAAAAATTCCAAGTTTTTTATATTAATATTATTTGTTAGTTCCAAAATAAATAACTACTAGATCAGTTTTCTTAATCTTAATGTTAATTAACTATTAAGTTGTAATATTTTTTACTTAAAAAAAATATAGATTTTATACTAAATTTTTCAATAATTAGAATTTCAGACTTGTTTTGAGATTATTAAAAACTTTTATACGTATAAAATTAAATTTACAAACATTTTTGTACTCAATTTTAATATAGTTTTAAAAATTTTAGATTATCTTTCTTAATTTTGAAATTAAATTTTTCAATTAAATTATTTATAATTTAATTATTAATATTGAAAGTTTTATCAATACAATTTTTTTATATCCATTATTTTAAATAAATGTACGAAAAAATGAAATATAAAAAATATGAATCGAAATGAGTTAACGTATTAAATATATCATAATTTAATATTTAAAATTAATCATTCAAAACTTAGGAAATTAATTTTCATTGTAATTTATTGAAGGCTTTTATCTTAAATGTACATCGTATAAATTATTTTTAATAAAATTTATCTACTATTAAAACTAATCAAATTAAAAGAATTTTAGTACTGATAGCGAACTAATGTATATTTTTTTCTCGTACATAGAGTAGACATGAGTAGAATTAATCACTATTTTCTAAGTATTATATAAGCGCAGTCAGATTTTATGAGGAAAGATTGTGAGTGATTATTTAAATTCTTAAGAATGTTGAGTTAGGCAGATCTTTGTCATGACAGTCGAAGTATGAGTTGATTGTTTTGTTCGATGAATCTTTAAAGCTCCTATTACTCTAATCCATGCTACCAGCACAATTTCTTCAAATTTAACTTATATTGATTAGTATTATTTTTTTTTTTTTTTTTTATATTTTTATTATTATTCAAAATTTACATTTTTTTATTAAAATAATAAGCAGATTAATATACATTAGTCTTATAGTGTTTTGGAAAATTAATATATTGTTAAGATTAAAATATTAACATTCACATTTATACATGGTATTTAACTATTTCATTTAAATTTAGTTGGATTAAATTGGTCGGGATACATTACTTCAATGTTTTCTTTAATACTATGAATATAATATACTAAATATTTATTATAATAATATTAATTTCAAAACTTAATATATAAATATTTAACTTGTATTAGTAATACCACGAATAGTTTAATTACATTGGTGTAATCTAAATTCAATATCAATACTCTATTAAACTCGTATTATTTCATTTAATTAATATATTATCAAGATAAAGTAATTATAACAAAAATTGATAATAATTTCTTAACATTAATAATTATCAATGCAGTATTACGGTTATTATTAATTTTCATATTGCAGATTTGGTTTTCCAACTTGTTAATTCTAAATTTAATATTTTTAATTAAATAGCAATAACTGAAGGATGCATTTCTATAATTTATTTACAAAAGTATTTCTATAATTGTAGAATTATTTAAAACATGTTTTTATATATTTTTTGTTTAAAATAATCATAAGAAATAACAAATATTTTTGTATATTAATATTTTTATTTTACTGTGATATTAAACTAAATTTTATATTTCCATTTTTATTGTAATTTAAATTAATTATATATTTATGTATAATAAACATATTTATTATGCTTTAAGTAAATAAAATCATTCGAAATGATCAAAAAAAATTTATCCAATCGTTTTGAAAAACTACAAAAATATCTTATAATATTTCAAATGAATTTTTTTTCTGCATATTTCGTGCCCTACTTTCTTATGAGTAGAGAAAGTTATAATATGTTTGTACGAAATTGTATAACGTACTGGCAATATCCTACCATATGTATACATTATCAAAATTATTTCACACTAAACGTAAATTAAATTTTATTTAAGTAAAATTATATTTTTATTTAAAAAAAAATATTTTTAATTCAAAAGATCTCATATGTTTGATATTTTATTTGATGTTTGTTGTTTGATATATTGATCTCATATGATATTAATACATATAGTATATAATTCAAGTTATTTACCTGGTAAATACAAAATATCGGAATACAGCAATTGTGATTTCTTAGTTAGAAATTTCTCGATATTGTTTGCACGGAGATTCGCATTTACATCGAAGAATTTTAGTTATTATCACTTTTGCTATTCTTTAGTATAATTAGAATATTCTAGAAAATGTTAGAAACTGCGAATAGAATTTTCCTTGGGAATCAAGTAAACTAAAACTCAAAGACAATGTATAATGATTTTATTTAATGCAAACATTATGATCTGAGCAGACATGAACAAGATATTTCTCACCAATCTTATTTAATATTTAATTATTTAATACCAATCTAATTAATATTCAAATTACAAAAGTATTAAAAAAATAATGAGAATACAATTGGAAAATTATCATAGAATTATATCATTTTACAAATACTGAAGAAGAATTCTATGAATGCTTGAATTGAATGTTTTTATCCAATTTTATATTTATATACAAAATACTTCTTTGTGAATTATATAAAATAATAAAAAAATTTTAATTTTTAAGCTTTATGTAAATAATGAATATTTAATTTAAAAGGTTCTATACATAATTTATTTTTGTGATCACGTTCCACAGAAATTTTGAATCACACAGTTTATACAGTTTATAAACATATCTAAATTTTTTACAAATAAGAAAGCATCTTTTATAATTTTTTTATTTCTTCATTTGGTAAGTACGGTAATCATACTTTATTACTATCTATATATAATGAATCGAACATTTGTATAAGTAACTTAAAATATTCTTACTATAAAATTTTCAGCAGGCACCTGAAATATATTTTATTATTTTACATTTAGTATAGAACAATTTTTGTTTACCTTTTCTGTTTTCGTTTCATTTTCATTTTGATATTTGAATTTTGCAATGAATTCATTTAAAAGTTTTCCATACCTAAGTTCACTTTATTTGTTCTCTTATATCAGAATATTAAACATATTAAAACAAAATTCAATTAATTTTAAAACTTATGATATTTTAATGTTTATGATTCAACGATATTATTTAGATAAATATAATTTTAATAGAAATTAATTTATTTTTCAAATATACTCTTATAATATATTTTATTTCATCAATGTAAAGTAATTCTTATGTACTGATACTTTTTTGTGTATTTGAAATAATGTTTATTTTATAATTCTTAATTTTATGTAAAAGAGTTCTTATAAATTAATAAATAAAGCAATTTTAGTTCATAAAAATTTAAACTAGATTATATAAGTTTAATTTTGACGCATAAATAGATGTACACTCATATTTTCTCTTTAAAAAGACGTCTCTGGGTTTTCAGCAAAGTATATAAAGTTTCATTTTAAAACTAATTTCTTTTAATCTTCCGCTTTCTTAGCTTATCGGGCGTTACTTCCTTTCTACCTAAAATATTCCTCAGCTTTATCGATTTCTGATAAGTACATAGTTATTTTTTCTTTGGGTAGCAAGTTAATTTTATTGATTCCGGATCGATTATTTTTCATGAGTTTATCATTAAATTGTATACAAACTTTTTCCCTTTCTTTTGGATCTAAAAAATGCTTACTCACCTTCATTTTCTTTTATAATGTTTGTGGGTAAAAGTAATAGCAATGAATTTCAAGAAGATTAAGATTCGCTTGAAACTATGTAATGATATTATATATATTGAATATAAATTATTAAGTAAAATAAACTAAATAAATAAAAACAGTTTTAATTCAAATAATTTGTCTTTAATAGATATGAAAATTAGATAAGTAGGTAATTAATTTTATTAACAAAAATAGTTTTTAAAATTTACTAATAATTATGATTTGTATATACATATATATATAAATCATAATAATAATATACAAATATATATGTATGTTGTATGTCATAAATTGCGGAAAATTATGCCTAAAAAATTTGGTGACATGAAATTATATAAACTATTTGAAATTTATACCTATCATGACATCGAAATAAGTATTTCGTGTTTCAATATCGATATTGAAGTAATTCGATATGAGACTCAAATATTATTAATGTAAAATTTTCACTAATAGCTGCGTAATTGAATAAAGAATGTATTATAATGAAGTTCGGTGACGCGTGTAAACAGACAACCAGTTATGTTGTGGAGTTGGCTTTAGTGGTTTCCTTGTAGATCGATGTTTCGAGAGAACATGGGGATTGAATTCTAGCCGGTAAAAAACGATTATTATTCATTGACGAACGTAAATTCAGAGACAAGCTCAAAGGGAAGTTTCAAAGCAAATTCCAAGGTAAGTGCCTCATCCTGCAAAATGGATGCCCTTAATGTATTAATGGCATAACAACGACTAGGAGCAGTTAATATTAAGGCATCACCTTATATACAGGTAATAATATTAAAATTATCCGGTGTAAAACAAAAACAAGAAAAGAGATTTTCCATTTTAGTTAATATTGCTAGCTAATATTGGAAATATCGTTGCCTTTATTATGTGGATGAATACAAATATAAGGAGCTGAACCACGTGAAAAACGCTTACTGACAATGTGAAAAAATTGTGGCATGCATTTTAAAAAATACGAAAGCAGCTATACCAGAAAATTGAGAAAAAAGAAAAAGTAAAAAGATTTATTAACTAAAGCTCAAGAATATGATGTAGAATGGGTTATGTTTCTTTTTTCAAAAAAATCTGCCATTACGTAAATGAACTGTTTACGTCAAGGCCCCATTACTTTTTGTTATGAAAAAGCCTCTAGTTTCGCTAATTTTGAAACATGTATTAATATTCATTTTTTATATTTATTAGTTTAATTTTTAAAGTCTAGTGAAGATATATTTTTTATCATATTTATATATATTAATATTACCTTTTAGACATAAGATATAGAAGTATCACAACTATTAATTACAGCAATAAATATCGTTTTAATTATAACTAATTTCATTTACTTTATATTTGTTGATGATTATTTAAGTATAATATTCTAACTAATAATTTTGAAACTTTTATATACATATAATTCTAATTTATGGTTTATATAATACATATCTGAATATTTAGAATAATTACCATGGATAAATTATTATTTTTTTATTATTTATTTTAATGTTATTTACTATTATTTTTTCTATTGGTAAAATTATAAAATATTTTTCAGATAATAGAATTAAATTAAAATTAAATTTATATAATATAATGGAGTATATTAAATAAAATATAAAAATCATTTTATTAATAGCAAATACCAAAAAACAATTGATATAATCCTTTCTTAGTTATAAATATACTTATAAATGAACGTAAGATCAAATATATTTCTGACGAATAAATATGAAAAATTATTTATCTATTTACTTACATAACTAAAAGACTTGCATTAATTAAAATAATTTTTTACGTACTTTGTTGACTATTGAATAAATGTATTGATAAAACGTGTTTAATTATGTGTAAATTAAGAAGAATTTATTATTATTCAACTACTATTACAATGTATGTATATATAAAATTTTACATAATTTATACCATTTACATTAACAATAATAAAAAACTAAAGAAAAAGTAAAAGAGCTAATTTAAAAATACTCATTTTTATAAATTTTATAAATTCAAACATAATTTTATAAATATACGTTAAAGTTTAAATGAGTAACTAATTTTATTTTTAAATACTAAGAATAATGGTCTAGTTTAACCATCATTACAACATATAACTACAATATATATCATGTAACCAACAAAATTTAGTATATTCAAAAGTAATTACCAAGTAATAATTAAACATTAATAGTTTCTTAAATTTAATTTTATAATAAAAATAGTAAATTTTATATAAGTAATACTATATATTTAAATCTAGATACTTATAAATTCTTTCATTTATGGCATACTTAATTTAATAATTTTATTAATAATTTTATTTAAAGTAAATTAATTATAGTTATTTATTGTGTTTCAGATGGAATCATAAACAAAAATTTTTAAATCTTGACAAAAATGAAGTAAGTATTCATTTAAAATTTACTACCATTATCAAATTCATTTTTCGTTCTTAAATAATAGAAATATTAAAAAAAACTATAAAATATGATAGAAAGCTTTAAAATTAAAGTAAGCTCGTTAAAATATTACAAGAAAAATAAAATTACAAAATACTTTACAGAATCATTAAGGCTGGTAAACCAAGATCTGTAATAAAAATGTGCGTGTTCTAAATAATTACTGAGATTCGCTACCATAATATTTTTGAAAGTAGTGGTGTAAAGACTGTTTCTTTTTACGACCAACTTTAGTATATCAGCAATTATTAGGAAGTTGACGAAGCATATAAAGGATATAAAGGAAGTAGATAAGGATTTTTTCTTCTTTCATTTCTTCTGAAAATCTTTGAAATTTTTTTAACAAATATGCAAAAAGTGTGTGATTAAATAAAAAAAATACAATATACATAGAATATTATATACATAATTAATATAAAATATACATTATAAGATAAGATATAATTTCCAGTTATTCTTAATATATCATCAACTTCAACTACCTGTTCATGGTAAGAGAAAAACTTGAATAATTGTACACTGAAAAAATGTAAATAAGATTTGATTATTCTGTAATGTATTTGTTGATGGTATACACATTTCATGTAATACTAGGAATTTTTTTAATATTTTTTGTGTCAATGGTTTATTCTAACACTTGTAGAATTTATCTTGTTTATTTAATCTCTTTTTTACCAAATTACAGTAAATGTAATTTTAAAATACGGAAAATGTTACTAAAACTAGCAATAAATATTTATGTGTATCAAATTTTTGTTTTTTAAATATTTTATATTTCAATTCATTTTTAATTAATTAAAATTTTAATTTAAAAAAATCAAATTTAGATGAAAAAAAGATGTTTTTATTAATTTAATAAATAGTATTTTATTGTAAAAAGTACAATTTAAAAATGGTAAATTGTGGAAATAAGTTTAAAATAGAAACACAGACAAGAATATACATGTATGTACAAATCTGGTAAATCAGTAATTATAAATAGCACTCGGCAACTAAATAATGTTGTAGCTGTGTCTAATGACAAGACACTATACAGTAGTTACAAGCAGATGTGGTCAGCCATCGCTGACCAGAGATAACCGCATGTAACTATGTCACAACTATCGCTTCTTGACGTGATGCATTACAGAAAAACGAGTCCTCATTTTCTTTGAATATTTCTTCCATTAACCTGTACATGCTGCCTAGTGATTTATTTATGTCAATTTAATTCTAAATTGAAAATCAACATCCTTCATTAAGCGCATGATTATTTCTGATGCGAATTGTGGACTATATGTGCTCATGCAAAAATATCTTGATACTTTACATTGGCTCCGATAAATTATCGCTTAAAATTATCATTTACTATTTTTAATACTATTTTTAATCTGCTTTACTCATTTATAATACACGAGTGATCAATAATAAAAGAGAACAAGATATCAAGTGTAGATAGATGAATGAGCAGACAAACGAAAAAAAGAACCCGATATGACCTATTGTGTGCAGTAAATTGTTACACGGATACTATAATGCGGAGATATTTTCGTTGCTGAGATCTCCCAATCAGTCTCTTCTCTTCTCGAAATAAGAGAGTTTCCTTTTTATTCGCGGCCTTTTTACTCCTCGTCACACGCTCCTTCATCCATAGACGGAGGCAAATAGTTGTGGACCAGTTGTTTTTTCTTTCTCGCTCTACCAGCAGCAAACTCTTACGTCGTGAAAACTGAATTCCCCGGAAAACCGCAGGAGTCAAGGCATAGGAGCAGTCGCCAAATGTGCCAGAGGAAATTCCAACGAGATTCGCGCGCATGATAAGTTAGGCGAGTACGTCGCCCGGTTCCGGTCGAGTTGAACTTCACAGTGCCGACAGAATGACCATTGGCTCTGCACTCAGTTTTATCGATATGTGGTGCCTTACTTCCCTCTCTCTCTCTCTCTCTCTCTCTCTCTCTCTCTTTCTCTGCTCCGCCACCTCCGTCTCTCTTTTTCTCTTTGGCTCTCGTGCATCATTTGTCCGCCTCAAACGTGAAACTCGAAAACTCGCGGACCGGGAGGCACCGAGCAAAATAAAATCGATATGCCGCACCCGACCCGACTCTCGGACTTTCCACTCTCAACTCTATCTCCCGCTACGCTCACCAGTGCCCAGACTACTCCCGCCCTTCTTTCTCACTTCCTCTGTCATTTACTCTTTTAGCTAACCCTTTTATCCTTTACTCTTCTTTTTACCTTATAATTCTCTCTCTCTCTCTCTCTCTCTCTCTCTCACTATCTTGTTATCTCTGCCTTTTTTCTTAACTAACAATAATGTGCATGTATAACTGCTTCAAAATGTTTATCGATTCTCTATTATCAGTTATATTTGAATGAATAATCAACAAAATTCTTATCACATAATCATTTTAAATATTTCAAATACCTCTGACTGAATGCTGATGTATATGCAATATTAAATTTAACAATGCATTTTAACATATAATATTCAGCATCGCTTAAATTTTTATTGATTAATTTTATTTATAATAAAACATAAAAAAATAAAATTGATCTCAGATATATACATCTATATATATATATATATATTTAAATGTTTTACCCATTATTGTAGAATTTCAAAAGCTAATTTATGGTAGTAAATAAAAAAAAAAACAAAAGAACTGCTTCTGAAAATATTCCAATTTTTTATCAGATAAAGTGAGAACATGAACATAAAGGAAAAATTCCATTTTACTCTTAGCATTTATTTGTATTTACTTTTTTCATTATTTTTCATACTCCATTATATATGTGCACTTTAAATTTTTTTAATTTCCCTATCTTACTTTGACAAATTTTAAGTTAATATTTTTCTGTCTTTGCAATTTCTATTTCCGTTTCTCGAACCATTGACACTCATTCCTTTAATGTTTCACACAAGAATTTTATGTCTGCGGTATATATATATGTATATGTATATATATATATATATATATATGTATATATATCTATATTGAAAAATTAAATGGGAATCGGTTTATTTTGAAAGAGTTGAACGTGACGAGAATAAGTGTTTAACATCCTCGTTCAAAATATCTCCACCTGCCACGCCCTTTATATACTCAATTTGCCTTATGGGATTGTATATTTGAATAATATTGAATAGTTTTTTCTTTCTTTTTAGATTTTACGTAAACCACATTTTATTTTTAATAGAAATAAAGGTGGAAAATACTATATAATTGCATGAAACAGTTCATTTAAAAAGTTAAATCATTTTCAAAATTATTTCTTCCATTTATATCTGAAATTAGTAGATCAAAAAAGTTAATCAATGCTTTTGATCTTTGTAGAAATTAGAGTGCCATGACAGAATGAGAAGCATAATTATGGAATTCTCTATAAGAAGGACCGAAAGCAACGTTAATTAAGGTGAAACATGCGCAGAAAACAGCTGTAATTTGATGCTTTTAGTTTACCAACTCGATACATTCCTACGTTCACAAAGCGATCAAGACGGATGAAGTGCCGAGTGACGTAATGTGTACAGACGCTCAATGACAAATGTTCCATTAGAATGGAAAGGACAGAATGTTTCTCGTGGTGATATTAAAATACGATCTTCATTCTTCCTTACAAATCCACAGTTTATTAGAATCGTAGATTCCTATTTGCTGTCTTCTTCTGTCTCTCTGACATTTTTATCTTTATACGGAATTTTGTAAGTTATATTCGACAAGATGGCAAAACTGTACCCATTACTCGCAAATTTAACAGCGAACCAATTGCGACATTAAGCGTGTATTAACTGCTACACTTCTAATACAATGGTATATTTACATAAATACAAAACTAATCTTAACGAGATCCAACAGCATTAGTAAGTGAATATTTTTGGGCTTCATTGAAAAATATTGTTGATACACGACTTATTCAACACAGTTTGAAAAATTATCTTTTTTCTTATAGTTGGGATTTTATAATATTGTCACCAGCACTTACGGATATTTATTTATTCACACAATACTCTTCCATTTCCTGGAAAAGTAAGTTTATAAAATACTTAAAATTTACTTAAAAGTTCTTTAAATACAAATCCGTAAAATCCATTTTACACAAGTACTCATTTTCACATACTTTAACAATAATTGACATTAACAGCGTTTTCTACGTGATACAACAAATGGAAACTCCTTATAAATAGTTTGCTTTTCGAAGAAAATTCATTTGTTATTTGGAATTACATCGTTGTAAGAAAATACCTGTAATTTCTAACAACAATACCACATCTTTATAGGTTAACAGCCTCACGTAATATTACTAAATCTCATTGTGTTTTCACTTTTTTTTTGTGATTTTTTTATATATAAAGAAAAATTCACCATTGACTGAAGTAATAATGAAATGAATCAAAATGTTAATACGATTTAAAATAAAATGTATTTAATTCTAGAATAAAAGTAAAAATCTAGTCATAAATACTATTCATAATAGTATACTAATATTTTTTTTTCTATGAGAAATTTAAAGATATTCTGAGATCTTAGTATTGCGCTCTGTCAAATTAACTATAATTTTGTATTCTTATAAATTACTACCTATGCGGAAAATTAATTTAACTTTGGGAGTTACTTCCACATCACTAGATATGAATATACCCATCTACTTCTGATTTTCTATACATTCAAACTATTAGATGTGCATTCACTACATGAACTTGCATTAATTAATGTTAATAAAGAGTCTACTTCATAAATATAATGAAGCATAGCATTCTCTTTAAACACCTGATTAAACATCGGTATTTCCAAATATTTAATATTACTTTGACTTAACAGAAAACTGGACAGATAAACAAAAACAGAAATTTCAAGTAATTCGAATATCTTTTACTTATATCTTCGAGGAAGATTATTATTATAAACTTAATTTTCATTAAATTTATTTTTCTATTATTTCCATTATATTTATTTTTTCACCGTATTTTATAAATAATTTTTAGCATATTAAAATTTTTTAATGCGTATTTCAATTTGGTGTATATTTTTTATGTTTTTTTTTATTTATTTCTTGTTGTATCATGTGTGATGGCGACAGTATGATTTTATTAAAGTGTTATATAAACAAAAAAATATATATAAATTTTTTAAATCTATAGTACTTAAAATAATGGGTTTACATAATATGAATTAAAAATCAAAGAAATTTATAATTCATCTTAAAATATATAATAAGACTCTTAATATACTGTAACTTATGTATTTAAACATTTAAAATTTTTTAAGAATTAATATAAATTGAAATATAGACCAAGTAATAGAGTATTTCTTAGGTCGTTAGTGAAGTACAGCAATCTCAATGTACTAAAAATTAAAGTATTAATTTTAATGCAATAATATCAAAGGACGCATGATAGCTAATGAAATTACGAAGAAAATAATCAATAAAAGTCAATTAAGTAACATTTTAAAACATAATAGACTATGTTTTTTTACGATTTTTCATGTACATAGTTTTCTGTATTTTACTAACTATAAAAAAGTACTTAATTGCTTAGTTTAATAATCGTGCATTTTGATGTAAAAATTATTATTAAACAATAATCAATATATATTTGTTTATTAAAATTAATTCAGTTCAAACTTATTTCAATTTATTCATTTCAATATGAATATATTTTAACAGAATTGATACAAATAAATCAATTCTTCACAAACAAATAATTAAACAAGTAATAATATATTACATTATCGAGTAATATATACGTGGGCTACAAGTATCGAACGATTTATTTCTTACAAAAGAATTCATGAATATTACATCAGAAGCCGACTCTCTGTCATATATAATATTATGAAAAAAGCTGGAAATAAGCAGTTACATTCCTAGATGAGTAAAATTGTTACGTCGACCGTCTGGTAATAAAAAGACTCGAAACTTGTTGATATATCAGTTAGAGTGCTATTCTGTGTTCATGGAGTAAGGGTAGATTGTCAATCTATCATGTTGTCTGATATTCCTGATGGGTTCAGTACTCATTTGCGTATAACGCTGTAAGATTTGTTTCGCCAAAAAGTAAGTTCCGGTTAGCTATTATTTATATCGAAATCTCAGCCTTATTGAATAACGAATTAACTGCTATTAATTCACCTTCTATCTGCATTAAGTTTCTATCTTACTGAGTCGAGAATGGGTATTATTTATTGCTGAAAGTTTGCCCAAAAATAAGAATGATTCTGAAACTAAGATATGAGTAAATAGTGATGAGAGAAACAACAGAAACTATTTTTGGTGTACTTTTAGGAAGTCAAAGTAAATAAAATATAAATCATAAAATCTATCGAATGATTCTATATGATAAGGTATTTTGAAATATTTTTGATGAAAAGATAAATAAAAGTAACATGCAAAAGGTAGCTAGTTAAATTATAAAAAGTCGTAATATTATGTAATAACAATAAATCACATCAAAAAAATTTTATATTACAAATAGCACTTGAATACTTCAGTTAACATGCGGTTTATTAGTAGAGCTAGTTTCCTCTAGATCACATTGTTCCTGGCATAATATATTTTTTATCTTTTTAAATAAACAAAATTCAGAAAACATGCCTGTTACTAATGTCCTTAGTCATAAATTATTCAATTATCTTCAATCAGCAGTGAATAAATATATCATAAAATATCAATATAAAAATCAAAATCTTCTGGTTTCCAAACACATTTATGGGTCCAAAAATTATGGAGAAATTCAAAATCAAAGCTAAATCAAAAGACTTAAAATGTGAAGTGGACATGAAAATAAAATAGGGGAATTGAGAAACGTAGTTAGAGCGAGGCCACGTCTCTACATTACTACTCTCTAGAGGAAAATTTCGAAACCTGATTCCAAGGCGGTATCTTGACGAGTTAGTTCTCCTTCCCTCTTTTCGCGGTTTCTAACCACTTCTTTTACGACTACTTGAACGGAACTCGTTCAGAACTTCATTTTCACGCTGAAGTGCAAAAAAGATTCATTACACTTTCAAACAATCATAGTGTCTTGAGTATTCACACAATTTAGATTCGTGCAAAAAATTGAGAAAAAGTACATTTAATATAAGCGTTACCGAAAACTTCTTTGCTTTGTGTGTTTCATTAAAGTTTTGTATTATTGGGTTTTTAATCTCACTGACATCAACATTGCCAGCCGTCTAGTCATTCAATTTGGACAAATGCTACAAATACGATTTATTACTAATTATTTGAAAAAACTATCTCAAAATATGCCTTTTATACTTATTTTCAATAATTGTAAAAATGTTTCCGATTATAAGAAGTTTAGAGCAAATTTTTGCCATCTATGGAAAAATTTTTTCTCAATTTATAATTTATCAGTCTCAATTTAAAATTATTGAGAGCAGATTGTTTTATAAAATCTTAAATGTGACATAATTTTTAATATCCTTTATTCCTTTTACTTGAATGTTACTTAACTAAATGAATATATAATAGGTTAAGTCTAAAGTTAACTTGTTAAAAAAATATTACTTTTACTTTAATAATCCTGTGTCTAATCTTTAAATGTGATTAAAAAAAATAAGATATTCGATCTAATTAAATATTTATTTAAGAATCTTTAAAATGTAAATGTATAAATTAATATTAAATTAATACAGTTCAATTGTTGCTATAACTATTATAATTTGCACAAATTTTTAATATTACAAATACACTACAACAAAAATTATGTGTATGATTGTGGTTATTCCTCAACTGTATCAATACTAGTGTGTATTTGCCCCGATAATCTATGAATTTAAAGTCTATATAAAAAAGCTCAAATTCAAATTATGGTTAATTGATTTCGAATTTTGATTAAAAAAATATAAACAAAGAAGTGAAATGGATTAAATCTTAAAGTGTAAGATTTATTAAAAGTAACGTCAATTTTGACTAAATTTTATGTTATTAAAAAGTCAAGCACGTGCGTTTAATTTTATAAGTATAGTCGGGTCTTTGAGACGGTAAATAATATTTTCCAAGTTTAAACTTTAAATTTGATTCTATGAAAAGTACATGTTACAATAGGCAGTGGTGTGGGTGCAAAGCATTGCGACGTCTGCAGTTGGATGCAATGCGGGTGTCGACAGCACGTGCGTCCCCTTCCTCAGGAAAATGCCCCTCGGATCGGTTTCCACCCTCGACATCGTAACTCCTTCAACTCTCCTCCTCTAGACACTTTTTCCGCCCATTCGCTCCGTTGATGTGCACTTGATACATTTTCTCCCTCTCAGCAACTCGTAGTCGTGAGTGCGAATGCGGGGAGGATCTCCTTGGCGCCTGACCCCTATCGTGCCACCGAGGAGCATCTGCTAACCAAAGTATTAACCAAGTAGGCAGAGGCAAAGTAGACGAAGGGAATGACTCAAGAAGTAGCCCTTCAAATGCACAGTTGCAAAATTTATCCTCAACCTCATCATCCTACTTTCTGAACTTTCAATCCACTATTATTCTATAAATTCTAATACCTATAAAGCCTACGGAATTATCCATCAATTAACCACTTAATTCAAATTTTTTTTTCTTTTTTTCTTTATTTTCTTCCTCGTAATAATTACTTCAAACAAAATAATGATTTTTTTTTATTATGAACATGAATTACTTTTTTAAATAATTTTTAAGCCAAACTCAATACCTTGATATATTTTATTGCTATCGTAAAATTTTTTACTTATGAATTTCTTTGACATTTTTAAAAATTTTATTTGAAATTAGAAACTTCATCATAAAATAATTTTTACCAATGTATTTTTTCGACATATTAAAAAATTTATTTTTACTTCAAAAAATATTATATTGTATTTAAAAATTTTGATAAATTTGAACTCAGCATTTCGATTTATTAAATGAACATATAGACATTTTTTTATTATCTATTATTATTAATATATATTATATTATATTATATTATATTATATTATATTATATTATTTAAGGACATTCATTTTGATATTTATGTAATGAAACCTTTATTGTTTTCAGTACTAAAAAAATTTATTTTGTATTTTCAAATGAATTACGAATAAAAATATAAAAACGATGCATTTTGATCATTTAAAAGGTGTAATATCGATTCAATTTTATACAACATGTTAAAATATATTTTTCGCAAAATTAATATCATTATACAATCATGATTTTTAAAACAATATTATCAGAAAAATTATTTGAAATTCTGACGCATAAGAAATGAGTAATGCAAAAACTACAATGACAAATAATCGTAATATTTCGCATGAAATTTTGATTCAAAAGTATATAAAGATATTTATCATAAAAAATCTCATTTTATAAGAATAAAAATTCTCTTTGGTGTGCTTAAAACGAATAACAATTTAATAACATAACTATTAATAAATATATTTGATAAATATTCTACAAAAAAAATCCAAAATTTATAAGTCACTCCAGTTACTGTACCTTTAAAAAAGGAACGATTATTATAATAATACACATAGATTCATAAATAAGAAATTTTTTATGTAGAAAAAATTTTAGTATTTCCATTTATCGCATACTGTACTTTACAGCGATTTCTATCTCAAATATAAATATATGTATTTCAGACTTCAGACTTCGGATTTATTATTAACATTACATATTAAAAAATTTTTAAAAAAAATAAGAAGATTCATGGCATAATAAATGTTAATATATACCATAATAAATATTTATAGTTTATTTGTACAATAAAAAATAATATAATTGAAAAATTAATTTTTTTAAAGAATACTTTTCAACTTTAAATATTGAAATAACATATTTTTTCATAAATTTTCTTTTTTATTATGTTTAAATTTAAATTTATATTTTATAAAAATTCATAAAATAATATTCTTTAACTTTTATAATATTGATTATTCAGACACAGATATAAGAATTTTTAAAATTTCAAGTCTTGTCCTTGGATTACAGGAGAGAAAATTTGGTATAATACTCTTATAATTTTCGTACACACATGTTGAATTTACGATAAGTTTAATGAGGTGAACAAATTAATTTTAAAGGTATTGAATTTATAATGAATACACATTAACTATAATGTTAAAAAGTTAAAAGATTATGGAATAGTAGAGTAACACTTAGGTATTTGAGAGAGAATGACACTTATTTTTAAAACATAAGATTACCTCTTGTTTTTGTTAAATCTCACAGGCCAGTTCAAATTTGTAAACCTTAATATTTTACATTTCCGATAATTCCAAAGCGTTTTTGCCAATTGTAATAACAAATTTCTTGGAAACGATTAAATTTAAACCCCACAATTAGTCTCATTTATTTTACGAATACCCATCATTTACTCGGCCATACGTATACCCCACCCAACCCCCTCATTAACCCGAGGACTGAACTCAGGTATATTAATATTTTACGTACTTTTATGTAGGTTCAATATTGCTAGTTTATAATTTTTAATAAAAACTTTAAAACTACAATCGGTTTACAAATAGTTTAATTATAAAAAAGACAAAAGAATCGGAAAGAGAAAAATAAGGGAAGGAAGAAAAAAAACAAGACAAAAAGAAAATTTATGTTCAATTGTGTAATATTCATAAGAATATTCTTATTTTACAATACTATTAAATTGCAAATGTACACCATTGATAAAAAAAAATGATAAATTTTTAAGATATATACGTAGTAGATTTAAAATAATAGTTTAATTAGAAAGACAATACTCAATTATTTTTTATAATTATTAAATATGTGAATACTTCCTGTATTAGATTTGTATTAATTTTTCATTTACAAAATGGTTTAATAAAACATTCGGAACAACTTTTTCGATAATAATAAAATGAAAAAAAATATTGTTTTATTCTAAAAAAAGTTTTAAATAAAATAATAATTGTATAAAAAAAGTGTAAATAATATTTATAATAAATTTAAGAAAACAAAAATAAATTTAATTACGATACACAATATAATATTGTTTAGATTTTATTATATTAAGAGAAAAAATAAACTAATAAAACGAATTTATAATATTGATATATAGGCGGAAGGTATTATGTACGACATAAAATATAAATTAATAGAAATGTAAAACGAATTGAGACATTTAGTCTCAATTTATTAAAAATAAACAAATGAATCAATTTAAATGTCATTATAACCTCAAAAAATAAGTTTTGATAAACATAAACATTTTAGATATTTGTCGCTAGTTATTATCATAAGATATTCGATTAAATCGGATAAAGGTAATTCAATTAAAATCGAATTTAATTAAAACTATTTTAAAAATTAAGCAAAATTTTTCTTAGACAATGAAAATTATGCAAAGATTTATATTAATTTTTTAAAAAAATATTTTAAACAATTTTATTTATAATAAATATTATTTACTTTTAGAGAATCACAATGAAAATTATTCCAAGATGGAAATTGGAAGTTTTTAAAACAATATGTTACTTAATGTTTCCAATTGGATGTCTAATTTATTTCAATAATCCCAATATTTTTGAAAAAGTTGCAAGAAAATTAACTCCAAAAAGTTTAGCAAATGATATATCAAAAAATCTCAAAGAGATTGATTAAAAGTTTCAAGCGAGAAAGAAAAGTAAAAAACGATTTGGAAAACATAAAAGTTCTAAGAAAGATTAAAATTAATACGAAACAAAACAGTATATCAGATTAAATTGAAAAAAATGTGCATAAGGTTGATGATATTTAGAGAAGCTATAGAAAATAAACAGTTATAGGTTGTTTGAAGTTTTTAAAATAAATTTTTAATATAATGTATAATACATATTTTAATATTAATTATAAATAATATTAAACTATACTCAAGAAGAATATCAGAAATATAAAATTATATACAAACAAGTCAATTATATTATTTTTTAAATTTTTAAATTGAATTTGAGAATAATTTTAATTTTAATTTTAATAAATTTAATGTTTGAAGTTTAAAGAATAATATATGTTATTAAATTATGTATCACATCGTAAAATGAGTAAGTTAAAAATAAAAAAAAGAAAAAAAGAAAGATGTTAAAAATGATGAATATTATATATAAATTCTTGATTTCAATTTAGTTTAAACTATAATATTTATAAAGTAGTTGAAATTTTTCGTATCCAATAATGTAATATCAGTAATATATCATAATTTATAAAAAAAATATTTTATATAAGTATATGATGTGGTTCTTTAGTAATCATCTAACATAGAAAATGCAATAAAATTTCAAAACAATTTTTAAAAAAATTAGAATAGCCTATACGATGAAATTATAGCAAATTAATTTTTAAGACTTCGTCCTTTTCAGTTTTACAGTACCTGTAAAAAAATAAATCATATAAACTTATAAAACAGTATAACTTGAGATTAGAGATTTTGAAAATAGAGTTCATTAATTTTAATTAATTAATTATTAAATTATTAATTTTATTATTAATCTTAGAAGTCAGTTATTAAAAATACCTAAATGTTTATTTATCAGTAACATGCATAACAATATGCTTAAACTAGAATCCTCGTTATTTTTCAAACAGATGACTCCTTTTGTTGTTTTGCACTTCTTAGTCCGATAACTTTCATGGATTAGCTTCGGTTATCTTGACATGAGAGTTTCTGTTAATAAAACTTACCGAAACACTCTGGTCGATTCAGAATTTACTAGCGAATTTGCTTTAACACTATATATATTTATCCTATATCTAAACGTACAAAGTCCAAAGTTGAAATTGCAAAATATTCACTATATTCAAATAGAATATAATAAATAAGCATTGTTAATCGTAAAGACTTTGCGAATTTAGACTTGTAGCTTGTTTAAAAAACCATCGTCGATTTGGTCGAATATTTATCGTCTTCTTACATAAAAATATAAAAATCTGCCACCCGCTCTTCTTTCTAGTAATACTTACGCTCTATCTAGTTCTTTCTTTTTATTTTTCTCGTTCTCTTTCTCTATATATATTTGTTAAAAAGGAATTAACCATATGCTTATTAATCACTCTATTTTACTGTTTGATTTATATTTTACATGGAACGGGATAGTTTTTCACGATAAATAAAAAAAGCCAGCTCAGGTGTTTTTAAAGAAGTTGATGAGTCCAGTGTTTCGTCGTACGGCTGGACCTGGACACGCAACTGAGCTCTTGCGCGACAATTAAAACATTAAATTTTGGTTTTTGCCGACGGGGCTCATTTAAATGAGATTAATTATATTTGTATTGGCTTTTTCCTTATAGTAGGAAGAAGGTTTTCTCTGTCAAGAACTGAAGCTTTCTGCGAAAAACTGAAATTGGAAGAAAAAATTAGTACGCATTTGTGAAACAATCGAAATATAGAATTGGTTTAATTAATTAGTAGAAGAAAAAAAGTGATGTCGCGAGGGTCAATTGGGCGAAAAATAAAAATCGACGTTCTTTTTGTTTTATTCTAACGACTCTAAATTTGTAGATCTGAGATAAAACATGCTCAAAGACATCATACGTTTTAGAAATAAAATTTTTCTTCAATTCAATCATTTTTCATTATTAATCATTTTCACCCGATCGTCATCTCATTTCAATATATTTAAGTACAATTATTTTCTATCCTACCTCTCGTGTCTAAGTATCAAATAATTATTAACAAGTATTGTATCAAAATATTACAATTTTGAATTATTGCGAATACTTAAATTATGTATTAATTGAATGTAAATTACAATATATTTTAAAAAATAAAAAAAATCAATTCAAAAAATAAATATGTATCAACCTAAATATAAATTTTTGTTTTTTATTAATATTTACAAGTTAAAAAATTTGTTATATTATATTTTTTTGCTCAATATATTTGATATGCATATATATTCAGCACGTGAAATTATATCGTTGATTAAAATTATAATTGCTTGTACAAGTAACTTATGAAAGCAGCGTGAAATGTAAAACTTTAATTTTGAAATGACATTATTTATCCTTTTTCTTTCTTTTGTGTATGCTTTTCACTTTTCATACGTTTAGCAAATATAAGGCATATATACATATATCTCTCTTTGTGTCTATCTCTTTATCTTTTACTGTGTCTCCCCTACAGAACCTTGAATAATTAAAGAAGTTTTGTCGGAACAATCAGAATCCTGGTTTCACCCCTCCTAACTTCTAGATTTTGTAATGCTTTTGCAAAGACGATGAGTTTCATGCGGTGGTTTACCAATTTCGCAGAGGAATGTCAATACTGTAAACTTTTCAAAGCAAACACCAATGAAAATAGATCTTTCTCTCTCTCTCTGAAAATAGATCTCTCTCTCTCTCTCTCTCTCTCTCTCTCTCTCTCTCTCTCTCTCTCTCTCTCTCTCTCTCTCTCTCTCTCTCTGTCTCTTCCTACGTTTTAAAGTTTGTTTGATCTTTTTCATTGATAAATCATTGAAACCTACAATTTATGACAGTTATAAAAATTTTGAAATATTTTTTTAACGATTACTTTTTTTTAGAAATTTTTTTTTAATGACATTTGAAATATATTATATTTAAGCTAGATTAAATTTTTATTCAATGATACATTTTCAATCATTAATTAAATTTAATATAAACTATTCAATGAAATGATTGATGATTTTTCAACATAAAAATTAAAAATATCACGTTTTTACGAATTTTATAGAAACCTAATGCAATACATTGTTGCAGTATTTTTAAATGCAACTGATTGTATTTTTATAACTTACTATATTTTTACATAATATTTAACAATAACATGTTTTTTTTTATATACATATTTTTTTGTTAAAACAAAACATATTTTATACAAATAATAATCCATGTATTTTTATAACATTTACTTACAAATCATCAGTATCTGTTATTTTAATAAATATTTGTGATTACTTTTAGTTTAATAATTTCGTATTATTTCTTTTCGTATTATGAAGAGGAAGGGTATCTGTATGCATAGATATATGCACTTATGAATTCGAATAGTAGTATTCGAAAATAAATTACAAGGTATTTTTTAAATTCAAAAAGACGATTCATTTACGTCAAAATTATGCAATCGAGACGGTAATTCATATTTTCTTTTTTAATAATTGAATCTCAGCCAATTTTTTTCATAAGTATAAAAGGAATGCATACAAAAAACAATAAATTAGTCATTTCATATTTATTTTACTTATGTATACAAAATTCAACGAGCGGGTACTGAAAATATATATACAATTTTAGCAATTCTATAATCTAGCATTAATGTGAACAGTGCCTCGAATGAACGAAAAGTAAATTCACATTCGAACAATTCCAATCATAGAGCATTATTCTATATATTTGAAATCATTCTTATTTGTAATATAATATTTTTTAAATTATAGCTACATTGAATATTGAGTTCTATGTGTAACTGTATTTAATTATTAATAATTCTTGTTTAATCATGGTATGGCCTTTAGAATTTTCATCTTTTTTTATAGCTTCTTTCAATTCTACTATTTGTAAATTTCACGCAAGAAATAATGTACTAAAAATACTATGAAATGGAGTTATAATTTCTTTGAATATAAAAGAAACTATAATCAATCACTGGATTTTCTTTTTGAATTTGAGCAAAGAAACTTGCATTTGATCTTATTATACATTTATTTGTACAAATAATTAAAACAAAAATTATTAAAGTCACTGTAATCCTTTTGCTTCAGCTCAAAAGAAATATTTTTCTATATTTTTAAATAGAAATAATTGCATATATTTTTTACAATAAAAAATATTTTTAGAAAAATCTACAGCCATCGTTCTATTAAATTTATACGTTAGATTATCGCTTTATTTCGATGTTTAAACAATAACATTATTAATATAACAAACTCTTTTTAATAAGGTGTGCATTATTTTTAACACAATTGCCTATTTGAATGAAATTATATTAATTTTGGTTTTTATTACAGATGTTATTAAAACAAAAAAAATAAAAAAATAAAAATATTTTGTACATAAATTTTTTTTGGGATACGTGGACTTTATATTTCATATTTTATAATTCTTAATTGCTACTTATATTAGTTAGAATTATATTGTAGATATTAACATAAAATTGAAAAAAAAGTTTTTAATAACATATGAGCAGTATAACTTTCTTTTCTTTTCCTCAATTTTAATTTTAATTAGAAAATATATTTTTTATGTTTTAAAAAAAATTCTTAAAAGTATAACTTTCTATAATGATATATATTTTAATTTAATTATCTATCCATGAGAAAAAATAATATAAAATATAAAATTTATAACATATGTATGTATATAAATAAAATTTTATATGAATCTGCAAGTATTAATATAGCTTGTTTTTTTTAATGACAAATCTGTTTTGGATTATTTGAATTAAATATAATTCAGAATTATACTTCTCATTATTGTTTTATTTTTTCTTAATCTTATGTTTAGCATAAGTATGAAGTGTTTAGAATAATTAATACTTGAATAATATTGAATTATAACTCACAATGTATGAACTTCAATAACTAGAGAGAAATATATATATAAGTGTCCGATTTAGTTTTAATTTTGATTTATTTCTAAGACATTTGGTAGATCAACATTAAATGATCTTAATAATACTTTGAACTAAAAATTTATGACATCCCGTATTGGATCTAAAAGTTGTGAATTTAGATATAAATTAAAGCTTTAGGTAATGTATGTAACAATATATTTGTTAAATATTATTGAATAAATTCGATTTTTCATTGAATAAGTTATATTCATGAATACTGTAAGTGTATATTAGAAAGATTTTTAATTTGAGGGAAACTATTATATATGGATTTATCAATGTATATATGTATATACAAGTGCAAGAAACTCGTCTTTGGCTTCACTGATTCGAAATATCTAATATTCAATACCTGCGTAAAAATAAATATTCTATTTAAGTTTAAATCTCAAGTTCCTAACTATTTTGTTTTTATAGAAAAAAGATTATTATGACGAAAATAATTTTTGATAAGAGAATTTTCAAATTTTCACTCTAAATAATTTTTTATATTTTTTTAAAATTTTTATGCAAATATTATATTATTATTCATTCTATTATAATATTCTAATATAATATTAATCATTATATTATGAATTGATATTAATTATTAAATGAGTCTGCATATTGGTTATTTTTTTTAGTTATAAGGAATCAATATAAGTTAAAGATTTCTTAATTTTTTCTAGATAATAAATTAAATTTTATCTTTCTTAGTATAAATATTTATTAAGATGTAAACTTTTTTTCAACTGCCTGACACATGTTTTTTCATAATTTCCAATGACATTTCCGAAAAAAATTAGTACACATATATATAAATTTTATCAAATCGATACACTTTAGGAAATCATAACCAAAGATATTGTTACAATAGTTATGTTTATATTTAGAAATATATTGATTAAAATATAGTCTTAAAGAGTTCGTAACTTCTGCTTGATTTATCTTTACTTTCTGTAATATTCTTGGTAGAGATTTTGATTAATTAATCCGTCGTATCAACTTCAGTATCTGTTGAAAACAGCCGCAGTACCTATCATATTCAAGGATACATATGAAGGATGTGTCAGACGAATAATAACACATAATTTAGCAAATTGCATTTTACATTTTTATTCCGGATTTCAATTTAGGTTGAGATCATACCTATACATTAGTTATTAAATATCAATTAACTTGCATATTAAAAGGATATCTGACTTATGATGGATTTTATTATCTACAATTTGATCATTAAAATACTTAAAGATCTTTATTAAGTAATAGATACTTTATGAATTTTATTTTTGATTCTGAGTATATGCATCACCAGAAAAAAAAGAAAATTATATATATTTATATAATTTTCTTTTTTTTAATTTATATAATTGAAAGAAATGTATATATATTTATAAATACGTATAATTTTCCTGTAACATTGTAATATCGTTTTTGAAAATTGTGAATTAATATCTGATATAAGTAATGATTATATCAATTTTGTATTCATGTTTATTAAAATTGATAACAAAAGTTTTGTATAAATTATGTTCTCATTTATAAAAACATAATAAAACATTGTCATGTAGAATTTACTCTGCATAATCGGAAAGATTTTGTGACAATTAATCTCATATTTAACTAAGAGTTGATGAACAAGATATAAATAAATAACTCATATTATTTACGAGACTAGAAAGGTTAATAAAATAAGTGTATTTTATCAATATAAAAGGATCATTTTTATTACATTGAACGCAGAAATTTTATTTTAGTAGAAAGTTTCATGTAACCAAAAATAAAAAGAAAATATTGTTTATGATAACCCAAAAGTACACAAATATAAAGTACTTTTACATCAAAAATGAATTGGTTTTTATCCTATTTTTTATATTTATAATATTAAAACTCAAACAATATAATAATTGTGCTTTTTTTTAAAACAAAAACATAGATAATACAGCTTTTTAAAATTCAAAAAGAAAAAGAAATTGTTTCATTATATATAATATAAATATGACATATTTTTCTACGAAATTTTTACTAAAAATTCTAAAATTAAAAATTACTTTGCTACATAATTATATATCGAATTTATTAATTTCCATAAAATGCTTTGGTTTTCAATAATATTGTGACCACACAAAAAATAAAATATATTGGTTATTTAATTGATGTATAAATTTTTATTATAACATATAATTTTTTTGTTGAAAAAAGTAGAATTTATCTTTAAATAAAATAATTTAAAAAATAAAGGATAGTTATAAGCGCATATACTTCCTTATTTCGTGGTGATGTGTATTAAGTAAATTAAATCAGATATGGTTTATATTATTTTTAAAAACAGTTTTATTTTCGTCCATTTTGCTCGCTAATATTCTTTATACCGGAAAAGCTCTTTCAGTCATCATCAGGTAAGGCCATAAACCGCATATGGGGAAAATCTGCTCCGCAGATGTGCGCCGATCAGGTAAATTGGCGGTCCGATGTTAGCCTTTTTTTATCGTTATACAATATTTCACTGGTCCTTGCTGATTTTACGTCGACGTGGCTATCCTCTACTATTTTATTAACAAAATTTCTAACATGAGCTTAGTTTCGTTGGTTTCGCCAGTAATGTTCAAATTTAAAATTGTTTATGAATTTAATAGACATTAACTCTTATTTAGTATGTAGACATTATAATTATTATTTCTAACACAAAAAGGTCAGTTTTTTATGACATGAAAATAAAAAGAAGTTTATTTTATTAAAAGTAATCAATTGATCTTGTTTAATTATAAAATCGAGTATTTTATATTAAACTAGAATTCTGAACGACTTTTAATATAATGAAGAAAATATAAAAAATTTAAAAATGTGTATTTTTTAAAGAAAAACATTCAATTGCAAAGAGATCGCCCTGTTAATTTAAATCGTAAAAAAAAAAAAATCAATAATTTTACAGTTTTTCGCGTAAAGCTTGAAAGCTGGTAGATGCGTTTACCGTGCACATGTTCGCATAAATGCAGTTGTAGTATAAATTAAAGTCGACTGGACCATCAGATGGTCTGAGGCTCAAAAGATTACTTCGCAGGTTAATACCAGGGTTTTGTGTATCGTATGCTCTTCCTGCCAAGTTACTTCATGGGGATTTTCATAACGTGCATACCATTCTCGTTATTGTAAAAATAATCCGAGTCTTGGTTATGTCACAGAGGGTTTTTTAACTAGTCAAATATACTCTAAATAAAAGCCAATCTAAAAAATAATAATATTTACTTAAACCAAGGTGCTGTTCCAAAGTATGTCAGCTTATATCTCGTTGCACATTTTGAATTTTGATGCCTCGCAATTTTATAATTTTTACACAGGCCTCTATATGCATAAGGTATTTGAATAAAAAAAAGCTTTCAGTATTTTATCTTTATTATGCTTGCATTTTGGAAAATAACTATTTTTCATTTTAGAATTCACATAAACTTATTTAGATATTTAAATTTTAAGTAACCTATAAAACATATTCACTTTATTATTAGAAAGCTTTGAAAAATAATTGAGTTTGTTTTATAAATATAAAACTGGTAAAGTGTAAAAGTAACTTAAAGTCAGACGTTAAATCGTTGATTAATGTAATACTCAATACAAAATGTTTAAGTTAGCATACTAGTAGAAATATATTGAGTTTTAACAAAATAGCTGAGTTATATTCGTCTGATAATCGACTACTTTTATTTTAAATTTTACTCTATTTTCATGAATACATGTTGACATAATATTTGATGTTAGGCTTTCTCAATTTTCAAAATGCTGTCAACGGAAAACTTTTTGTGACAAAAACAGAATTACGGTCCGACAAAAACTCAAATTTTTTACTCTACTTTCATTTATCAAAACAGTCAATAACATTCTAATTACCAGAAATTTTTTTCCCAAAGCCGTAGTAATAAAACTATATGTATTAATCTATTGAATTGTTATTTATTTCTAAATTTTAGTGGTTTAATTTAATTTAATTTATCATGGTTTAGTAATTAGATTTTAGTTAATTATATTATATAAAACCCGATATTATACAATTCTAATTTAAACGAACGAATATATTTTTTATAACCTGAAAATTGTATCAATTACTTTAGACGCTTAGGATAATGAAAAAATTTTAAATAAACGCTTTTAAATATGAACTTTATATCTGTTTCACAGATGAGTACTAAAATTTTAAGACGAATTTCGCCAAAAATTTATTAAAACATAAAAATTTTCATCTTTGCGTTCGCTTAAAATTTAAAAATTGTTTAAATTTAATTTAATGTTACATCCATGAGATGAAAAACGAATATAAACAGAGATTTTTATTTATATACAATATTGAAATACTATTTGAATTTTCAGTGGTTTCCTTTAAAAACTACATTGCATTCTATTATTTGGGATGAAAAGAAAAGTGCAATCCTTTCATGCCAACTAGTTTTACTGTCTTTTGGTTTTGGATACTCCTCATTCTTTTCGAATTTTTTTGCATCTCCTTATATTTACTTAAGCATTAAACTTCATTCATGTTTTTCTCCGCGGTATCTTTTTAACCCCATTGCTACATCTTTCGACCTCTAGTCATTTAAGGGAACGGTAATCCAGCGCTCAGGTACACGATGCACACTTGATTCCACTTAATTAGAGTCGTTTAACGCTTTACTACCCCTATACCATTTGAATAATAACGATAAAGTACTCTAATTGTCTTTTCCTATTTCGCATAACTCGATTTACATTACAAGATAAAATAAATTGTAGTAAAGGTTACACCTGAATTCTCCATTGAAATGCCGAATTCATATATCAAATTTTATCAAGAATGAATTACACACTTAACGATGTAAATAAAAAAGTATTTCTTAAAATTATGTCATTTAAAATAATATTTTACTTTTCTCACTAAATTATATCATTCATTTAGGTAATTTAAAGGATTATTTTTAAATTAACTACAAATAAACTTTTGCGAATATTTACATCATTATTTATATTGACAGAAAAAACTTTTTTTTCTTTTTAATCTTAATTATAATTGTATGCCAATTATATATAATATAACTTATTTAAGTTAGTATATACTTAAATTTTGAGAAAATAATTTACGATGGTAAGGTCAAGGTACTAATCAAAACGTATAATTTAAAATATACTTTATAAGAATATATTATAAATCTCGTAAACTATATTATTTACATAAAATTTTATTTAAATAACACATTAGAGCTACATTTTTAATTATATTTTTTCTTCGTGTAATTTTTATTTAAAGAAATTTTAAATAATTATTACTTAAATATTCTTTTTATAAACATCAATTAATAAAACTACAGAGATACTTTAAATTAGATGTATTTAAAAATTATCATTTATATTTAACTATTTAACGTAAGTATAATAAATTGAATTAAAAAAAAATAATTTTTAAAGTTAACTCAAATGAACGCACCGTTTTTATTACTTCATATCCTACTTTAATTGTAATGCGTATACTTTTGAAGATATACAAATTATTATGATATGCACAATACAACAAATGTTTCCATGAAAAACATTTAAATAATAAAAATAATTCACACACAAATTCATGTATATGTGTATATAGAAAATTAATACATTCAATAATGATTTATTTACTTTTATAATTTATAGAATCTTACGCAAAACTAGATATATTTGGAATTAATAAAAACGAATATTATTTCTATCATGTGCCATATGGTAAATGTTGTCATAACTCTTGATTTAAAGTAAATATCCAAAGACAAATATATATATTAAATATATTTTACATATTAATGTAGAATATCTCATAAATTCTGATAAAAGATTAATAAATAACGACATTTAAAGTATCATTCACGATTATACACTTACTATTTGAAATATCAAAATTATACATTTTCGATATTCACTTTGACAAATATGTTACTGTAGTACAACATATAATTTATATTTACTGGTTTATACTTTTAATAATATTAATCAATAAGTTTAATTAAGTATAAATTTTTATTGCACCTAAATTTAATTGTACAGAAAGAAATTTTATATTTTTTATAAAATTTTTAATCTAATATAATTTAATATAATTTAGAAATTTATTATAATTTAACAATACATTATTTAAACAATTACAAAAAAATTTCAAGTTTTTTTCAATTCAGTTTATAAAACTTTTCTAATGATTCTATTTAAATTATTTAACAAATAATACTTGATAAAAATATAACCCATTCCACCAAATAAATTATTCTCTTATATTTCAATAATTATCAAAATATTTATACATTTTCTAAATTTAATTATGTATATTATTACTCAAAATGAAAAAAAAATTTCTTTGAATTATTTTTTTTTATAAATATAAAGTATATATAAAGTTTTATTTTTATATTATTGAATTTATAAAAATATAAAAATTAAAATTTTCATTGCCTTAATAACTATTAAATAGATGTTCGAACTCTTAGACATTCTATTTCTTTAGTATTCCGGATTCAATTAAATTGTACCATTCTAAATACAGTCTTATAAGTTGAAGAGTATTAAATTCATTTTATAAAGATAAACTTAGCTTAATAGTTCAACTTAAATACTTCAATATTTACCAAAGTAATAAAAAAAAAAATGATAGAATAAGTTTAATTAAAGTTAACTTCCCAAATTTAAGATTGCATTTATTTTCGTACAAAATATTAATAAATTTTTAAGAACATCATAAATTGTATATTAAATAATAAATTAGTAAAACATTTCTTCGTTATAATTTAATAATACGATAATTGTTTTTACAAGTATTTTATACAAATAATTTATCATAATAGCAGGAATAATTGCACCTATTCGTTAAATAATAATAATGATTTAATTATCTGAAACATATTTGACTACTTTATTAATTCTATTGATGGAAAATGACGATTCCAATTACACAAAAAATTATATTTTTTAATGAGAAGCATGAAATTTTTTTAATCGTAAGAACTTTTCGTAACTATTGAATACACAAAAATATGCTTTAAAAGTTAAAATAAATTAGTGTGTTAACATTTGAAATACCTTCATGGTAAATATTAAACTAAATTTCTCTAATTGCGATTTTTTTTCCTTTTATTCTCGATGTTTTTCTTATTATATAGTATATTTAAATACCTATTATTATTTATTTACCTGATCGTATGTATAATATTAATTTTTCAAATGCTATAATATCGATAATATATATAAATTTTTTAAATAAAATTCTTAATTTGGAAAGTTTAAAAGCATATAATAAAAAAGAGCCCCGATAATAGTTAAATAAAAGAGGTAGGTAAAAAATGCATACTTTTATGAATTTTTTGTCTAGCCTGAATAAAAAAATAAAAATAATAAGATTTTGTACTTTTGTTACACTTTTCTGATTCTTTGAGAAGTCTAACACCTCTCTGTTTTCATGAGTAGGTGTTAGCACCTATAACTCTACCGAGTGACTGTATCAGTTGGTAATATCCTGCTACTAAATTACATCAGTGAAGATAATCCGCGTAGAGTCTACTCTCTCGAGCCAAAAGCTTTCAAGCATTCTCGTTTTGCTATCATAATGGTGAAAGAAGAAAGAGAGGAAGAGATGAAATAACTGAAGAGAAATACAAGAGAAACGAGATAGAAGTAGATCCATATTATGCATCCTCTCTCCTTTAATATAGAGTATGCTTATCATGATTTCTCGTTTAACTCTTAATTTAATCGAATTTTTGTTCTCAGTAGCTATTATTTATGATCCATATTTTCAATTATGGACGAAAGAAAATTCCGAATAAATTTATTCATACAAAATAATATTCTGCTCAATCAATATTATTGAAATAAATTGTACATTTATTTCAATAATATTGTAATGTTTATGTAAAGATTCAAATCAAATATAAATTAATTATGTATATTTATTTAAAAAGAAGTTAATATTTATTGATTAGTAAAGAATAATATTTATTTTTTAAATGTTATGTATAATATACTCAATAAACATTTTATTAAAATTGTGCATTAAAAAAATATTTTTATATTTGAAGCATTGATATACATATTTACAAAAATAAAAAGTGAAGCAAACTTAAAATTAATTATTTGTATAATGAAAGTATTTATTATAATAATATTTAATTCCAATATGTGTTTATATATAAATAGATATTAAAAAAATATTCAGTTAACTCTTGAATCACAAATTATATTGTAATACTTAAAAAAAAAACTATTTGTCATACACTAATTTTATTCTAACTTTATACTTGTTCATTCATATTTCATGGATGCAGATAATCTGAATCGAGAAATATTTGAATTATTGTATATAATAGCTAAACCGTTTATTAGCTACGTAAATAGCTACGTAAATTTGTTAATACTAAAGATTAATAATCTCAAAGTGGTAGTGAATAGAATTAAATTAAAATAAATTAATTAGAAGGAGATAGAAAAGTGAAGATTATTTATATAAGATCTACATTTTCTTAAAAAGCAATTAATAAGTGGAAAAAAGATGATTTGCGTAACCGAGTGAGTTATCATGAAATATTGGCAGGGCTTAATAGCATAAATTTATCGAACAAACTAAACCATTTAAAAGTGAGTAAGCTGTCATTATGGATTTGTGGGGATAGAGACTAAATTCAATAACTTAAAGCAGTATAAACCCTGTGGAAGCCCAGTAAATCTTAGGTGGAAAATAATTATGAGGAGATTCAGATGATGTTTAAGCAAAGGTGCAGAGAGGGGCGAGAAGGCAAAGAGGGAAAAGAGGGGAAGAGGGCAGGCAGGCCGTAGTGACTCTCATTCACATGAGAATGCAGGATTACAGGGTGGAATAGTTAATTAAGTTTCTGACGGTCACGAGAGAGAAATAGGAGCCACTGACAAATGCTACGGGAACATACACAGTCGAGGCGTAATTACACGCATATATTCTCCAGCCTTGACCGTGCTTTCCTCGTCTGTGCATACAAATTCTCATTTCAGATACGTGGAGATGCAGAAATATTTGCATCGACCTGCCTCCAGTGCAAGCCAAAGCAACAGTTTACTCACCGGTGGCTGTTTGAGGAAGATCGAATGGATAATTCTCTTGTGTTGGCTTAAGTGATGCTATTAAAGAGTGCACACAAAATTACATCACGATAAAAAAAATTTATTTACTTTTAAACCATTATTTTCAGTCTCGCCAATTAGTTTTTTACATTTTAACATTACATTAGATACGGTGTCAACGCTATATTTAAAAGCAAACTGAAACACCTTTATGCTTAAATACATTATTATTATTTTTAAACAATTTTAATATCTAATAGCTTTGTAAAACTTTGTAAATCTAAAACGGCTCGGATTCGCGAATTAGACATGCGGCTCCTTTAAAAAACAACCGTCGATTTGATGGAATTTTTGTTGTCTTTTTACATAAAAATATAAAAATCTCTTATTTTTCTTTCTAGTAATTCTTGCACTTTATGTTTTTGTTTATTTTTTATTTTTCTGGTTATCTTTATCTCTATATCTATATATTCGTTAAAAAGGGGATGCACCTGAGCTCTTACACAATGTTTAAAACATTAAATTTTGGTTTTTGACGGCGGGGCTCATTTAAATGAGATTAATTATATTTGTATTGGCTTTTTCCTTATAGTAGGAAGATGGTTTTCTCTACGAAGAACTGAAGCTTTCTGCGAAAAACTGAAATTGGAAGAAAAAATTAGTACGCATTTGTGAAACAATCGAAATATAGAATTGGTTTAATTAATTAGTAGAAGAAAAAAAGTGATGTCGCGAGGGTCAATTGGGCGAAAAATAAAAATCACCGTTCTTTTTGTCTTATTCTAACGACTCTACATTTATAGGTCTGAGATAAAACACGCTCAAAGACATTAAATGTTTTATAAATAAAAATTGTCTTCAATTCAATCATTTTTCATTATTAATCGTTTTCACCTGATCGTCATCTCATTTCAATATATTTAAGTGCAATTATTTGTTATCATATCTCTCGTAGGTAAGTATCTGTATCAAATAATTATTAACAAGCTTTAAATCATTATAAAGTTACTGTATTTAATAGTGTTATTTTAAATCTAATTTTAATATTATATGATCAAAAATAAAGAAATGGCTGGTTTCACCAATACCTGCACATAATTTCTCATATAAGTTCTGAGCCTAAGTTTTAAAAACTTATTGGTTCCGATTTAACAGAAAGTTTTAGCCTTCACTTTTGTACTTCTGTTATGTCATGTTTTGGACTAGAAACAGTACTCAAAACTTTAGATTGAAACAAGTAAAATGGCCATGCCATAAAAATTAATTGTTTTTACTGCAAGCAGTATATTATAAATATAAATAATTTTTTATGCTTTGAAAATATAAAAAATGCTTATAAATCCGCTTTTTAATTTCTTTTAGAAATGTTCGTATTGATTTGTTCTTCCAATGTAATATTTTTATAATATTTTTTCTGGATTGAACAGCGCGAACTTGATAAAAAACTTTCGTATTATAACTATATAAATTGCAACCTCGGTTTATTAAAATACATATCTGATTTTTTCTTTTAAAGTCTAACTTGAAAAACATATTTTCTTTTTGTTGCTATGCAAGTATTTTTATAAAAAGTACATTTATTTCTTTTACTATTTGAAAAAATTTTATCTTTTTCTTTTTAGTGTTTGATGTTTGATAAGATTTATCTTATACGTCCATTTTTTCTATAAACAAAAATTATTTAGAGTTGAACTACTTTTTTACAGCTATTCTTTTCATGGATGTTATATATTTTGAATAATTTTTGTTATCAATATGAAAATTTTTTTAAAACCATTTTGTCTTTTAAATTAAACGATAAACTTTCTTTGTATAAGCGTAAACATAAGATCTATCGAAATTATTCTTTAGAGCAGTTCAGAAAAGATTCATGAGCTTCCATAAGGCTTTTAGTAATATTGCCGCTTCTAGATTATCCAGTAATTCTTATACTAAAACTACCAATTATTCAATATAGTTTATAAAATTTCTTATACGATTCTTTATCTTGTTTGTTTTTATAAAAAAATTGTACAAAATATACGTTTAAATAAAAGTAGTTTAGCTGTAGCCTTGAATATTTAATAATAATTTTTTTGATTTACATGTTAATCTCACTGTTTTGTATTTATTAAGTATTATGTGTACAATTAATTGTCTTCTTATACAGATTAATTAGAGGAAGAGATCAAGAATTTGACTATAGTTATACATGAAAATTAATAAGATGTATACAAAAATAAAAAAGACAAAACTAAAGCATTTAGCTCAAAAGTTTCATAAACAAAGTCATGTTCTTTAATTTATGTATAAAATTATCTAACATGGAAATTCCAGGCAACTTATGAATAAATAAATACAATATAATAAAGTGAAAATCTATTTTTAATATTATTCAAATATTCAATGTGCATGCGTCTGGCAGTTAACATCCAAAAATCCAAATGAGTCAATTTTATTAGTTTAACATAGTCACTTAAATCACAAAAATCATGTGGATTAATCTGAATCTGAACACTATCTCTAGACATAGTCACTTAAATCACAAAAATCATGTACATTAATCTCAATCTGAACAGTAACCCTAGACTTAATTCTCCTGTAGTTAAACAGTTGCCCTCTAGCGAACACTCGAGGGAATTACTACGCATAGCTTTATGCTTTGGTGTTCATCCTTTATCGATTGCATGAGAAATTACATCTAGACTGTATGTAATACATATTAAAATCAGTTTACTTCAAGGATATGTACATCAAAAATTTAAGTCTACTATTTATATGTATATATATTTATGGGTACATATAAATTTTATATGTAGTTTAATATTTTAACTATGAGCTGCATTTTAAATTTCATACTTATAACAGAATTCTGTCTTGATCTTTGTTGTACTTTATACCTTGTACTTTGTACAATATTTTACTTTAATAATAATGATGATAATAAAGTTGCATAAGTTCAAGGGACAGGAAAGAAGAGGTACTTATAGAATCAATTTATAAATAATACATATGATTTAAAGTTTTATCAAATAATCCTTTTTAGCGTACAACTTTTTTTGATTAAAAATCTACTTTTGATCAAGTCAAAATAGACTTAAAATTTAATTTGCTTAACTTATTTATGTACATTCGTTATCTCAAGATAATTTTCGTGAATTGTACAAATAGTAAAAATCGTAAAACCCATAGATCAGTCGAGAGCATTCGTAATTAGATACACATTAATTATAGAAAATCATAATTAAAAGGGAAGAGCCTTCGAAGATGAATAAATCAATTCTTGTTTCCGCTGTGCACCTTGTGATCCGTAATCTGAACCGCATATCAGCTGCCAATACTTTCATGATACGTGCACGTCGTTTCACATAATTTACATTTTCCCCTAGTCAGAATTGCCAATTAAAAATAAAATGCCTTTTTCACGTTAGGAAAACAAATTGTCCTCAAAAATATCCATTAGGTACATGATAAATGAATAAATACAAGAATTAATTATGATGTTACACTTTCTAAAATCTGGTGCAAATACATTATTATCGAGTCGACATGTTCCAAACCAAGGAACCAATTTGAAAAAATAGTTAGCCAGTGATTGAATCTTTTTCAGATTTGATGAGAGGACGTATTTCCTTTAGTTTTACTACTTACAATTGATTTAGCTTATTCCTATAATAAACCGTTATCCGAAGGATAATTTTTAATATTATTTTACTCAGTAAATTTTTTATACACAAGACATGGAAATAATTCAAACAATCATATTATTTGAACAATTTTATAATTTTATCTTTATAGATATTAATAAAGGTTAAAGGAAAGATCTTTTAGATGATAAAAAAACTTTTAGAAATTTTATAAGAATGTATATTAAATGTATATTAAATTTTATAACGAACTTGACAAAAATAATTTCTAATATAATTTAAAAATGTATTTATTAGTATATTTCTTTCCCCAAATCAAATATACTTATTTTTTAAAATTAATATGAAAAATCTATTCAAAATTTAAATTAAAATTTTTACAATATACAACCTTTTTTTATCATTTTATTCTTGATTTAATAAAATATTGTAATCATTTGTACATTCACTTGAACCTACTTAAAAAATATACCTATATTTACATAATGCAGCTAAAAATTTTCGATTTTTTCTTTTGAGTTTTCATAGTACTCATTGTACCATAATATAGAAGAAAGAACAGGTGAATTTAACTACAGAAGGAATTAAGTTCGATCCTGTACGTCCGTTTTCAACTTTATAGTTTTCAGATATTATTAAAAATTCATGGTAAAGTAATTATAATGAATGCATGACCAATAAAAATTAGTTTTTATACCTTTTTATATGTTAAATTGGACAATAACTAAAAATTTTCAAAGTAAAATAAGGTACTAAAAAATCAGAAAGCTAAAAAATTAGGATTTCCAAATGCAATGTTTTTCTTGAATAATCGAAAATAATAAACTTTATGATATTTACTCATTATTATTATATTATATTATATTATATTATATTAACACATTTACTCATTGTTATTTTTTAAGCTAATAAATAAAAATATAATTATAAATTAATTATAATTATAATTATGATATATTAGAATAACAATTATGATGTATTGTAATTATAATTATGATTTGAATTATACTGATATTAAATTAAATACTCTTAATCAAATTACTCCTATCTATTTATGTAATAATATGTAGTTAATTAATCAGAATTTATAAACAGTCTTTTATTGGGTTGATTTAATGTTCAAATATTTAAATTATAAATTATGAATACTTTGAATCATTACTTTATATAACTAAAAGTAATTTTAAAGTTACATGATAATATTTATGCCATTTTGATTTACTTTAAAATAATAAAATTATTTTTATGGATTTCTCTATAAACTGACTTCAAATATAAGCTTTCTTGTTGACATATTACTGTTTTTATAAATGATGAAATACACATTTTATTTAATTTATTGAACCACACATGTACTTTATCCAAAAATGGAGCTCTATTTTTTTCATTCATTACGAGTCTACTTTTCTTAACTAAAAATTATTCATTTCATAATATTAAGTTTTTTGTAATTTTACTTTTCCAGTTCCACAAAGTTATTATATTTCTTACGATTTTACAAAGTATTGAATTTCCTTTTAATTATAATAATTGATATTACGTTTCTTTGTTCCGACAATTTAATACATAGTCTCTTTCGTCTATCTAGTTGAAAGAAAAAGTATAAGACGCATAAGCATAAAGTATACGGTCTTTGGAGACCACAAATATTGATGTTGAAAAATCTTTTTTGCGGTGTTATTTTATTGCCTGTAGTTCCTCTAAATTTTGCAGCCACAGATTCTGTGAGACTTTTTAACAGAAGTGGATGGCTCCATTATTATAAAAGGTTCGTTGAATCAAGAAATAAAAGCTTATTAGGGATAAAGTTAAAATGAACGACAAAAACAAACGAAAATAATGACTTAAAAATACATTAATAAAAAGATGGAACTATAATATTTCGCACAATAAATATAAGCCCAAAAGTATTGTGCAATTATGAAGTATTATACTTTATTATAAAGTCAATTTGCTTAGCTTCAAACATGATGATCGCATTAATCCTCAATTCTCCACACAATATCACAGTCTTCAAATCATGTTCTTTATCCAAAAAATAACAAAATATTCTCCAGAGCTTGTTACAAGGAAATCGGATATTTCATTATTTCCAAGTGTCCACGCTCGGACGAACCTTGCCATATGAACCGAAATAACGATCACGTATATCTCCTCTCAACCTGCCAGCTTATAAGGATCCAAGTTATTTCATCAGATCTCGTTATCCGGATACCTTATGGTCTTGTTATCGACGGAGCGATGGAAAGCCGTAAAACCTCAACTGCTTATGCCAAAGCACTCCTTGATTCATCTCCAAGCTTAATATACAATATGTCACGGCATAACAAGACATTTTTTTTTTGTTTTTGTTTTTTTTTTTTTTATCTTATCAATTAACCTTTTCTTCACTGTTATTATTTATCGCTGTAAAGTAGTGTTTATACGATAATAACAATGTAATGCCTTTTTGTTCGTCTACTTTTTATGCTAAAAAATCCTATTCGGTAAGCATTGCTGGTATATGTGCTTTTACTTCAAAAAAATTTTATATAATATTTCTAAAATATCAAATTTTAATTAGAGCATAACATTGTAGATGCTCGTACATACTTTTGTAATTTTTTTTTTTTTTAATTTATTTAAAACTGTTTGATGTAAAATATTTCATTTATATTTTTAAAAATACTTTAAAACAGGTATTTTTTCGATTTATATCTCAATAATAACATTAACAACGTGTACAAAATACTTCATCTCCATATATACAATGTATTTTTAAAACTTAAGTCTTTTGTAATTTCGCAAATTATAAACAAAGAAAATTCTTTCATTTAAAATTAAATATATGATATTATGACTTTATATATGAGAAAAAATATTCATAAAGATATGTTATGTAATAACCGTAATATAAAACTATTTTAATATTCTTCAATTAATAGATTCTGCTTTTGTACAAATTTTACTTCTATATTTTTTATTTTTTGTTAATATACTTGCATAGATAGCTGTATACTTTAATATAATGTATAATTTAACAATAATATTAATAATAATTAGAGTAGGACATTCTTTAATTTAAATCTCAACTTTGTATGAATTATATTTTTAATACAAAGCAAATTTAATTTGATTACAAAATTACAGTATAATATTGATATTTTTTAGAGATAGATAAAAATAAGGATGAATTAAATAAATTTTTGTCAAATAAATTATAAAATAAAATAACTTAGTATTTATGTACGTTACAACCAATAGTAAATCTATCTAATAGCCAATATTATTCGAGTGGCTACGTAACTCAATTTGTGACTTAAACTTTTATTCCATATATTAATGACCAGTATATAAATTTTTGAAAAAAAAATTTTTTTACTTTTTATTTTTTATTCGTATTTTGTTTTTTTACGATTTATATACAGTAAATACTGATTTTTACTTTGAAAGTAGAAAAAAATCATATTAAGCATTAAAATATCCCTAAGTTTTATCAATGCAATAAAATCCACGTATTATATATTAGTTTATATATTTTTATAGTTATTCATGTTTAAATTTTATTTTATTGTATAATAAAATATGATGAAAAATTTGAATGATTTATTTCTAGATTTCTATAAAAACTCGATTTGATTAAAATTTTAAATGTCTATATTTTTATTTTATGTAATAAATACATTTTTATCATATATTTATAAAATTATATGTAATAAAAAATTAAATAATGACTTTTATTGTTTATAATTCTATTTAAGATTCAATTACTATCGATAATAATTAAAATACTAATAATTAAAAAATTAATGTTGGGAAGAATAATCAATAAAATATAACTTTATGCTTAATGTATATTTCTAAATATTTTTCTCTCAAAATATATATTTTTAGTCTTCATATATTATTTTATAAAGATTATAGAAGTAAATATATATTATTTAGGTTTACTAAAAATTATTTTTATTATTTTGTAAAAAAATTTAAAAGTAATTTAGTATTATTTTATTTTAATTATCTATGAATATTAGCTTTAACGCAATTTCTTGTTAGGATAAATAAATTTTTTACTATATCTGGCTAATCATTAATATTTTAAAAAATAGTATAAATATATAAATTATATATTCTATTCCTAAAAAAATTCATGTATCTTACAAATATTTGCTCTTAAATGTCAATTAAAATAATGTTATTATGATTGATTAATTTATTCAGTGACATAAATCGCACAAGCATTACAAATTGTTACGTTTATTATTTATCGCGTAACTATTAATTATATAATTATTTATTATAATGTTACGTCGCTTATTTATCGCGTAACTATTTATATTTATTTATTTATAGTTTATTCGCTTTTTTATTCATGGTTTAGTCGCTTTATTTATTATAATATTCGTTAATTATTATTTGATTAGACATTACCCAGTACTTTTCTTCTGCCTTAGCTGAATCGATCCAAGGGCTTCAGTCTTCGTGAGGTTTTGCATTAGATAAATAAAATAACAACTAATTAAATTGACATTGAACACTGATTTATTGGTAATAAATTGGTAGAGAGATTTTAGTATATTAATATAGCTTGTGATGTTAAATACTCCTACGTGTGTTCGTGAATTATAATAATTATAGCTTTACTGTGAGTTTAACTTGATCGTGTGAGTGTCGCGTTGTTAACCGACGAAAGTTCCCAATCAGGATCGACTTACTCCTTACGCTGTCTCCTACTACGTGGATACTCCGAACTTCGACTCCACTCGTTATTTTCTCTCTGAACTGAATATCTTTTCCAGCTTCATTATTGCTGTATTTATTGAGAGAAACTACTAACCTTTTCAATCCTCCCACCCTCGAGGTATTCTCATTTTTAAGCTTAATTCGTATTACTTTAATTAATTTTAGTTTATCTTAATTAATATCCTTATAATATCGATTAATTATTGAACTCATTCCCGAATTCATAACCATTAATATTCATTTAAAGTCTTGTATCAGCGAGTCTTGTATTGTACGCTGCATCTTGCGCTCCTTTTAATAAGTTTACATAATATGCCTTATTTTACTCGTTAAGTATCGCGAATTTCGTGACATATGTAACAAAATATAATATTTTCTTGTCAATCTCAAGTAAGATTTTTATTTGTAAATTTGAATAAAATTGTATCTCAGAGTGTACCTGATGGTATATGAAATATTTTATTGTAAAAGTTTCCTTAAATATATACTAATATAAATATAATAGCAGCTATCGGATTACTAGGATGAAAGTGAAAGAATTGTTATTTACGATTCGTTTTTCAGTGCCATCCCAGGCGTCAATGACATTTTTCGTGGATTTCTAATTTCGTAGAAGCGTAAAAAAGGGAAAATACGAGTTGGAAAAGTTAGATGCTCTATAAAATGAGCACTGTAAAACGTCGTAGAGGGATGGGAAGAGGAAAGCTGGAGGAAAAGGGATTCGGCGCGCTGGAGACAGGCCATAGTGGAAATAAAGAAAAGGAACAAGAAGAAGGAAGAGGAACGGGAAGAGGAACGGGAACAGGGAAGAAGAGTACAGCAGTCGCCGAGTCAGATTCGTCCGTGTAAGACGAGTTATGTAAGACTGAACGGAATACGTGGCTGGTAATAAGGAGGGTAAAGTCGCACCCGTTACTTCTAATATCATCCACCCCCCCCTCTCCTCGCTAACTCACGGTCTCTTATGGCTGCTGCACTTATCCTCGCCCCAAAAGCGAACACGTGGCCTATGCATTGCACCAGCTCTGGTGCCAGTGCCTCGATGCATTTTAAGGAGGATTAAGAGTCGCGTCACGGAATGAAAGAACGAGAGGATAAATGGGGACAGGCTACGCGCTAGAGAATGAAGGATAGAGGCGAAAATAAGAGCAATCCAACCTCACTTACCCGCTAAAGAAAACTAATCTGTAAAGAAGAAAAATATCTCGTAAAATTGTAGAATGAAAATGAATCTTCCTCAAGAGTTGCAGCTGAAATTCTACCGACGATATCTTCTTAACCGACTTTCTTTAAGCACAGGCACACGTTACTCAAATATTAGACCATTCTATACTGTGCATATACGTGGGAGACACCGAGAATTTTAATTGTCTTATCCGTGAAAACAATGAAAAAATTCCATACCTTTCAATAAAGCTTAGCAATTGTCAAAAATAATATTAAACGATCGTTTAATATCTTTAAAAACAAAGTTAAACAGGTTCCAAAATACAATTATTATCGCATTTTTTTCGAAAAACATTTTTAACCCTCTCGACAAACTTATTTATACGTTTTTAATGTATCTGCAAGTATAATTTGTACAAGTATTACTTAGTTTTCTCTAAAATCAATAATATTATTTATAATTATATTTTATACCCAAGCACTTTAATAATTTAAAATTTAGTGCAAGCATAAAACAGATTTTAAACAAATCAATACGAATAATTATTTTGAATAACGTACAATCCGATTATTAGTTTATAATCAATTCATGTATAATATTTAAAATATATTCAATTCTCAAATATCGGAATAATATTATTCTATAAAGATTTTATATACAATATGCATCACTTTAATTTTCGTATTAAATATTAAGTTTGTTAAAAAAGATTTGAATGCATAATCAGTATCTGAAATATATTTTTCTTATGAATTCCATGAGCGTAAGAAATATTCACTGAAATACCATCAGAAAAAAAGTGTTAAAAGTATAGTTATACGTGTACTGAAATTCTTTAATAGATTTTTTTCATCAGAGATAACCTTATCCACATAAGATTCTGTTATATATTCACTTATTTCATTTTTGCAAATTTTAGAATTTTATTTAAAATTTCATACTAATTTTCATGGATGAATAAAACTTGTTCCTATTGTCTTATATCAAAAATAAATCATGTATTTTTGCATCTTCAATATTGTTAATAATAAAAATAGCATCGACTTTATTATAGTAATTACATATACGGTGCAGGAAATACTGAAAATTAATTTTCGATAAGTTCATTTTTCTTTTAGAAATATTATCTTGATTGATAAATATTCAATGAATAATTTCTAGTCAAAAATTCAAACGCTAAATTATATGTCTTGCACTCTTGCATTATCAATTAACTTTTTTTATTGGTTCGTTAAAAATTTATAAGAATTTAAGACGGAGATAGGGCTTGCTAATTCTTTATTCACACATAGAAACTCCTCAATCAAAATGAACAAACCAAGTAAGTATTGACACATATAATAAAAAAGTATACTCTGCATATTCTAAGAATTATGAATTTTACGATGAAAGCTTTGTAGATTTATAAAGTTCAAGCGATGGTTGATTACAAGTACACTATGATTCATTGTATTCAGCATTAACTGAAAAATCGGTATGACTTTCTCTGCAATAAATTATAATAAAATCTTTACATTATAATTTAAATATATGGATATATGTGTATTTCCCAATAAAATGTTAATGAAACGAAAAAAGATATAAATTATTTTTAAAGAGAGTGAAAAATTTACAAATGCCATATGTTGCAGAAAGAAATAATAAATTTTTAATCTGACTGCAGTGACACATATTAATGCTGTAATGCCATAGTATACAGTTTGGTACAATATAAAATGGAGGTATAAGTAAATTTTAATGTATACCGAAACTAAGCTGTCCAGTCGAATTTACCAAAAAATTATTCTTGCGCTTTACACACTTACGAGTAAGCAGAAAATTTTGTCACAAGCCGAGAAGCGAAAGAACCAAGTTGGACTGCTCACGGAAAGTTGGAGCGCTGAAAGCTCGAGTATCGAGATGCCGAATAAGTGAAAGAAAAGCGTCGCAATCCTCTATAGAGTGAAAGGAGAAGAAAACGTAGGACCGGGGACTTGGGGGCAGGCGGGGGGGGTGAGATTGAAGCTACGAAAGCAAAAGCACAATGCGAGCGAGTGATAAAGGGGACATGAGAAGAAAGGTGGAAGAAAAGCGAGCAAGGGCGAACAAATATTAACATTAAAGTAGTGAAACTGAGTATAGAACTCCAACTGTTTGTTGGTGAATCGCTGGGTGGTCGAATTTCTAGATTTTGCTAAAAAGGAGACGGAAAAATAGACTGATATTTTATTGTTATAAGAAAGAATCATTTTTATAAGTCAAATGTAACCGAAACTTACCAAAATTATTTGAATAAGAAATTTGAGGAAACTTATTGAACAAATATTGATAATCTATAAGACCTATTCATTTCAAACATATCTAAAAGAGATTTATGAGCTTGCCTAAAAATTACTAATAAATAAATTTTATACAATTTCAAGTAAATATTTAATTATTAATACACTTTTATATATGCAGTAAGTCATGGAATTCAATTAACAAATTATATTCATAGAAAATTATTCTTAACAGATAATGAAGATATTTTATGATAATGAAAAAAAAAATAAATTGAATCCAAGATGAAAGAGTGTCATGGATAATCTAAAAGAATAAAATGAAGCTATTTTCGATAGAACGAGCTCCAATTTTATTAAAATATTTAAGTGGTGAATTGCATTAGGAAAATGGCATTACCAGAGCTTTCTGTAAAATATCATAATCAGTTACGACCTACGGTGTCACTATTGAAGTTATCATTATTACTATTAGTAGCACTTACACAACTTGCAGTTAAACAACCTTAAAAATTTATTTTATTGAAACAAAACTTTACAAACAATTGAATTCCACAAAATACGCGTAACTATTTAACCCTGGCTTAAGTGTTTATACGTGTACATGTACATCTAAATATAGTAAATTATTAAATTTTATCAAGTTCTTTATCATGCAATAAATAAATACATGGAACAAAAATCATTGTTTTAATAATACAAGCGCAATAACTACAAAGGAAAATCTCTTTATTATTTAAATGAAATTTTAAATTAAAAATTAAATGATCGTAATTAACTTCTTTATATATTGGTGATAATTTTAGTTCTTCATTTATTCAATTTTATATTTTTAATAATTTATTTGAGTAATATTAATAGTTTATGGTTACATATGTTTTTTACATTTAAATAATTCTAATATGATTAAAAAATATTCTAAATTATTAAAATTCAAAAATTTGTCTATTCTGATGATACTGATATTTAAATTTTTTTCAATTCAATATGATTATTAATTTACCTATTTCTTATTATATATAAAAAAAATCCTTTTTTAGTATACATATTCTAAAAAATTTACTTATTTTCAAAATTCTATATTAAATATATTAATACAAGCTTTAGTGTATAAAATTACAATGAAGTAATTTTATAAAAAAAAAATCTTTGATTTGGATTAGAATATTTTAAACAAAGTATTTGTATATTTAATATATGTCATAAAAATTATAAATTTATTTTGAAAATTAATAAGAATCAATCGTAAATGTTACATAATTCATTCTATATAATTCAATGTATACATTATATTAACAATGTTTCTTATTATTACTTTAATCAAATAAAACGATTGTAGAATGAATTATATTATTAATTATTAAATTGACAAACATTAGTACATATAGAGAATATGAAATATGGACTAATTAATAATGCTTTTATTCATTAGTCCATGAAGATAGAAGTAGATTGTTCTCTTTATCTCTCCCCCTCTTTTGATTTACATATGTATCTATTATTTTATAAAATTAAATTAAGCATTTTTACAGAAAAATATAATGATTATTTAAATCATTCATAAAGTAAGGATAATTTTCCATTAAACATTCAAATTTAAGTAATAACCGATTTCGATAAACAGTGTAAGTTTAGAGTAATTAATTTTAAAGGTATCTCATGTGATCTCAGATGATTAATTTCTAAGTACTATACTAGGGTAAAAAATTAAAATTTCTACAAGAATAGATACTTGCCTATGTTTAAGTTACTAAAATCTAATAATATTTATATTTTGAAAACCAACTAAAAGAACATTTATATTTCATTTTCTCTTACTATGACAATTATTGTTAATACATGAAGTTTTTTAAATTGATATATTAAATATTTTAATAATTATAATTGCATTAACAGTTAATAAATTTAGTCGATAACTAAATATATATCACTACTACAGTTTCATTTTTTTTCACTTTTCATTATTATCTTGCATCAAATTCATTATGTCGCTTTCAATACAATGCAATATTTCTTTTTAATTATTTTTATCCGGATACATTTTTTAGATTCTTAAGTTTATAACTCATAAATTTTATGAGTTTCAACTGTATCAATTTAATTCTATTAAATATTCAATTATCTTTTATTTTCATTAATTTTTTAGACCAGAAATATGAAAAAGTGAAGAACAATGTACAGATAAATTGAATGATAGAAACTTTGAAAAACTTAATCTTTGTATAAATACCTTCATTAACAAAATAGCTTCTATAGAAGCTGAGGAAACTCAAAAGAACCAGCGAGTTTATTCGCTTATTTATAAGCCAATTTATTATACTTAAGTTATTTATTGTCGATAATACACAAAAATAAGATATTGATCTTAATAGAAAACAATAAACAAAAATTAAAATACAAAAGTATCAAATATTAACTTTACTTGAATTTAAATTTAAATAATTGTATTCTTTTATTAAATTTTATTAAAAAACTTCATTCATTGAAGATGTAATATTAAAGGGAAAAAAACATACATACATGTATCACTACACGAATTATCATACACATAATTTTATTATATACATAAAATAGATCGATTTGTGAATATTATTTAACAACTAAGTTAAGGAATAATATAAATAAATATGAAAAAAAAAGTTTTAATAAAGATTTCTTTTATGAAAGTTGCATTTCAAAGTTTTATATTAAAGCTAGAATAAACTTTTCTAATTTTTATGGGAATGTACCATAATTTCTTTTTTCTTATATTAGAGTCCGTTAAATTAAATCAATATATCCATGAAAAATAATCCTGTACTATTCTTTCAAAAACTCATTCTATTTTAACATTAAAACTTGTGTTTGTTACAGTATATAGAAATTTATTTTCAAAAAAGTAATATTTTTAAAGTATAACAAATTTTGTTCAAACAAAAATTTAGAAACATAAACTAAATAGCAATTATAATGGATTTTTAGAAAATAGATATTTTAATTTAAAAATTCACTATTAAATACGAAATATAATATATAGAGTTTGAAGTAATTTATTTTTATATTTTGAATCTCAAGTATATAGATTTATTCATATGGGATAATGGAAAAATATTAGAAAAGAAATAAAGTACTTCCGTAAATTTGAGAACCACAGAATAAGGCAAGTATATAAATAATAATACTAAAAATTGATTAGTCGAGATACCAAGAAAACGGTCTAATTAACATCGGTTGAGAAAAAGATTATTCGGGTGAAAGATGGGCGGAGTTACGGTCAATACCTTTGAACAAATTTGTCCACTGCTGTTATTAACAGGTATGGGCAACTTTGTTTCTCCCCAACATTCTGCCATCTATGTCTGACTTTAAATACAAGTATTAACATTCATAGTTCAACTACCAAACTAGCAAGGTGTTGGAAGTTTTGAGAGAAAATATAATATTCAATTTTAAAATCTCTGATCTATATGTAAGTATAATAACGATACGCTTTTTAATATCCTGTAATAACCATAATTTATTAATTTTTAAATAAAATTTTTAACCACAAAAAATTTCTTAAATTTGCAGAAAGAAAAGTGACTGTATTAGATAAAATTATAAATATATAAATAGCATCGAAATTTTCTTGAAGTAACGGAAGCAAGATTGCAGAGTTCGTTCACAAGACATTTTGCGCAAATTAATTTTTAGATAGACATTTTGTACATACAAGTCTCAGAAAATTCCATACAAGAGAGAGAATAAAAAAGTGCATATCAAAAATAAAAAGTTGAACGAAAAGTAAATATTGTGATCGATCAATTTGAGGACCATAAAAGATGAAATTGAACGAAGCTATATTCGACGTAAAAGAATTAACACAGCGAATCGCTTCGTTTGAGGCGATACTAACTCAAGTGTCAGCATTTCGAGAAAATTCGAAGATTGTCGTACAAGGTCTAGAGGAATCAATGGCTTCTGAAGAATTCATTGAAAGTCTTCCTGAATGTAAAGAAATGATTATAAAAAATGTTCGTGAAGCGAAGAAAATCCTAAAATGTAGTGACCAGATTGTAAAAATGATCAAATCAGCAATTGAAGAAGTCGAAGATTGTGCGGCGATTTTAAAAAATGCTATAACACATTGTATTCTACCATAAAGAAGTCTATTTTCTAATTGTCTTTTTTTTTTTTTTAAGTAGATATAACATTTTTTTAAATATCTAAAACATAAATAGCGATAAAATTTGGAATATAAAATTACTTTAAAATTGCAGTGAATCACACATAATATCTATTAAAATACATCGTATTAGAAATTGTTTTAGCCATATTGTAATTATTAACAAACATCATCGGACTTTATCAAATTCATTATATTTTCTAATTGTTTTTTTTTTTTAAAGTTTATATAACATTTTTTAAATATCTAAAACATACATAGCGATGAAATTTGGGATATAAAATTACTTTAGAATTTCCGTGAATCACACATAATATCAATTAGAATACATCGTATTAGAAATTGTTTTAGCCATATTGTAATTATTAACAAACATCATCGGACTTTATCAGATTCATTCTATTTTCTAATTGTCCTTTTCTTTTTTAAAGTAGATATAACATTTTTTTAAATATCTAAAACATAAATAGCGATAAAATTTGGAATATAAAATTACTTTAAAATTGCAGTGAATCACACATAATATCTATTAAAATACATCGTATTAGAAATTGTTTTAGCCATATTGTAATTATTAACAAACATCATCGGACTTTATCAGATTGATTCTATTTTCTAATTGTCCTTTTCTTTTTTAAAGTAGATAAAACATTTTTTAAATATCTAAAACATAAATAGCGATGAAATTTGGGATATAAAATTATTTTAGAATTGCAGTGAATCACACATAATATCTATTAAAATACATCGTATTAGAAATTGTTTTAGCCATATTGTAATTATTAACAAACATCATCGGACTTTATCAGATTCATTCTATTTTCTAATTGTGTTTTTTTTTTTTTAAAGTAGATATAACATTTTTTAAATATCTAAAACATAAATAGCGATGAAATTTGGGATATAAAATTACTTTAGAATTGCAGTGAATCACACATAATATCTATTAAAATACATCGTATTAGAAATTGTTTTAGCCATATTGTAATTATTAACAAACATCATCGGACTTTATCAGATTGATTCTATTTTCTAATTATCCTTTTCTTTTTTAAAGTAGATATAAAATTTTTTTAAATATCTAAAACAGAAATTTTTTTTTTTTTTTAAAGTTTATATAACATTTTTTTAAATATCTAAAACATAAATAGCGATAAAATTTGGAATATAAAATTATTTTAGAATAGCAGTGAATCATACATAATATCTATTAAAATACATCGTATTAGAAATTGTTTTAGCCATATTGTAATTATTAACAAACATCATCGGACTTTATCAGATTCATTCTATTTTCTAATTGTTTTTTTTTTTTTTAAAGTTTATATAACATTTTTTTAAATATCTAAAACATAAATAGCGATAAAATTTGGAATATAAAATTATTTTAGAATTGCAGTGAATCACACATAATATCTATTAAAATACATCGTATTAGAAATTGTTTTAGCCATATTGTAATTATTAACAAACATCATCGGACTTTATCAGATTCATTCTATTTTCTAATTGTCCTTTTCTTTTTTAAAGTAGATATAACATTTTTTTAAATATCTAAAACATAAATAGCGATAAAATTTGGAATATAAAATTATTTTAGAATTGCAGTGAATCACACATAATATCAATTAGAATACATCGTATTAGAAATTGTTTTAGCCATATTGTAATTATTAACAAACATCATAGGACTTTATCAGATTTATTCTATTTTCTAATTGTCCTTTTCTTTTTTAAAGTAGATAAAACATTTTTTAAATATCTAAAACATAAATAGCGATGAAATTTGGGATATAAAATTATTTTAGAATTGCAGTGAATCACACATAATATCTATTAAAATACATCGTATTAGAAATTGTTTTAGCCATATTGTAATTATTAACAAACATCATCGGACTTTATCAGATTCATTCTATTTTCTAATTGTGTTTTTTTTTTTTTAAAGTAGATATAACATTTTTTAAATATCTAAAACATAAATAGCGATGAAATTTGGGATATAAAATTACTTTAGAATTGCAGTGAATCACACATAATATCTATTAAAATACATCGTATTAGAAATTGTTTTAGCCATATTGTAATTATTAACAAACATCATCGGACTTTATCAGATTGATTCTATTTTCTAATTATCCTATTCTTTTTTAAAGTAGATATAAAATTTTTTTAAATATCTAAAACAGAAATTTTTTTTTTTTTTTAAAGTTTATATAACATTTTTTTAAATATCTAAAACATAAATAGCGATAAAATTTGGAATATAAAATTATTTTAGAATAGCAGTGAATCATACATAATATCTATTAAAATACATCGTATTAGAAATTGTTTTAGCCATATTGTAATTATTAACAAACATCATCGGACTTTATCAGATTCATTCTATTTTCTAATTGTGTTTTTTTTTTTTTAAAGTAGATATAACATTTTTTAAATATCTAAAACATAAATAGCGATGAAATTTGGGATATAAAATTACTTTAGAATTGCAGTGAATCACACATAATATCTATTAAAATACATCGTATTAGAAATTGTTTTAGCCATATTGTAATTATTAACAAACATCATCGGACTTTATCAGATTGATTCTATTTTCTAATTATCCTTTTCTTTTTTAAAGTAGATATAAAATTTTTTTAAATATCTAAAACAGAAATTTTTTTTTTTTTTTAAAGTTTATATAACATTTTTTTAAATATCTAAAACATAAATAGCGATAAAATTTGGAATATAAAATTATTTTAGAATAGCAGTGAATCATACATAATATCTATTAAAATACATCGTATTAGAAATTGTTTTAGCCATATTGTAATTATTAACAAACATCATCGGACTTTATCAGATTCATTCTATTTTCTAATTGTTTTTTTTTTTTTTAAAGTTTATATAACATTTTTTTAAATATCTAAAACATAAATAGCGATAAAATTTGGAATATAAAATTATTTTAGAATTGCAGTGAATCACACATAATATCTATTAAAATACATCGTATTAGAAATTGTTTTAGCCATATTGTAATTATTAACAAACATCATCGGACTTTATCAGATTCATTCTATTTTCTAATTGTCCTTTTCTTTTTTAAAGTAGATATAACATTTTTTTAAATATCTAAAACATAAATAGCGATAAAATTTGGAATATAAAATTATTTTAGAATTGCAGTGAATCACACATAATATCAATTAGAATACATCGTATTAGAAATTGTTTTAGCCATATTGTAATTATTAACAAACATCATAGGACTTTATCAGATTTATTCTATTTTCTAATTGTCCTTTTCTTTTTTAAAGTAGATAAAACATTTTTTAAATATCTAAAACATAAATAGCGATGAAATTTGGGATATAAAATTATTTTAGAATTGCAGTGAATCACACATAATATCTATTAAAATACATCGTATTAGAAATTGTTTTAGCCATATTGTAATTATTAACAAACATCATCGGACTTTATCAGATTCATTCTATTTTCTAATTGTGTTTTTTTTTTTTTAAAGTAGATATAACATTTTTTAAATATCTAAAACATAAATAGCTATGAAATTTGGGATATAAAATTACTTTAGAATTGCAGTGAATCACACATAATATCTATTAAAATACATCGTATTAGAAATTGTTTTAGCCATATTGTAATTATTAACAAACATCATCGGACTTTATCAGATTGATTCTATTTTCTAATTATCCTTTTTTTTTTTAAAGTTTATATAACATTTTTTTAAATATCTAAAACATAAATAGCGATAAAATTTGGAATATAAAATTATTTTAGAATTGCAGTGAATCACACATAATATCAATTAGAATACATCGTATTAGAAATTGTTTTAGCCATATTGTAATTATTAACAAACATCATAGGACTTTATCAGATTTATTCTATTTTCTAATTGTCCTTTTCTTTTTTAAAGTAGATAAAACATTTTTTAAATATCTAAAACATAAATAGCGATGAAATTTGGGATATAAAATTATTTTAGAATTGCAGTGAATCACACATAATATCTATTAAAATACATCGTATTAGAAATTGTTTTAGCCATATTGTAATTATTAACAAACATCATCGGACTTTATCAGATTCATTCTATTTTCTAATTGTGTTTTTTTTTTTTTAAAGTAGATATAACATTTTTTAAATATCTAAAACATAAATAGCGATGAAATTTGGGATATAAAATTACTTTAGAATTGCAGTGAATCACACATAATATCTATTAAAATACATCGTATTAGAAATTGTTTTAGCCATATTGTAATTATTAACAAACATCATCGGACTTTATCAGATTGATTCTATTTTCTAATTATCCTTTTCTTTTTTAAAGTAGATATAAAATTTTTTTAAATATCTAAAACATAAATAGCGATGAAATTTGGGATATAAAATTATTTTAGAATTGCAGTGAATCACACATAATATCTATTAAAATACATCGTATTAGAAATTGTTTTAGCCATATTGTAATTATTAACAAACATCATCGGACTTTATCAGATTGATTCTATTTTCTAATTGTTTTTTTTTTTTTTAAAGTTTATATAACATTTTTTTAAATATCTAAAACATAAATAGCGATAAAATTTGGAATATAAAATTATTTTAGAATTGCAGTGAATCACACATAATATCTATTAAAATACATCGTATTAGAAATTGTTTTAGCCATATTGTAATTATTAACAAACATCATCGGACTTTATCAGATTCATTCTATTTTCTAATTGTTTTTTTTTTTTTTAAAGTTTATATAACATTTTTTTAAATATCTAAAACATAAGTAGCGATGAAATTTGGAATATAAAATTATTTTAGAATTGCAGTGAACATATTTTATATCAAGAATTGCGTACATTCACTGACTTCTAATAATGAAATAATTAATGATAAATAATATAATTAAAATAGATAATAATAATTGTAAAAACTATATGTAATAATATGTGTATAAATAGTATCAAAAGTGACACGTTTCAATAAATAAATTTTTCATTAACTATATCATTGTTGTTATATATCAAACTTTTCATTATTTTATATTAATAATTAATTATTTTTAAATTTATTTACTTCATATTTTTTATTTGATATTAGAAATAAAATTTTAAATAAATTTTGAAAAAAGTAACGATTTAACATATATTTTTGTAGCTTTTCTTTCTGATTGACTGTAAAAATTAATGTATTTATCACATTTTATTTTACTTATTTGAATCATTCAAGCATCATTACATGAACTTTTACAATGATTTATTTCATTATATGTATACAAATCATATTTTATTCTTTTAATATTCGTATTTTATTTATATACAATTGAATTTTCATAAACTTATTTTGTACATACATATCTTTATTTTATTTTTGTACGTTTTTGTACATACATAAGTTTTTGATTTTGTACATACACACATTTTAATTGGTATTGAAATATTTATTTGATATTAATTTTGATAATAATAAAAAGTTCAAAATATAGTTAAATTTGAATGTCATAAGAAATTTTTCATTTTTTTTATTATTATTACTAGTAGATAACTTATGCGAACTTCTTAAGAAATCAAGATTGCATATCGAATATTTTCTTGTTCTTTTTCTCGTAATGTTCAAAAGCAAAAATTTAACGGTATTCAAAAATTATTGGAAATCCTTTACTCTAGCAATTTCAGTCAAATAGTAGTAAAAATACGAGACTTGCACTCTCAGATATTAAACATCCACCTTTACTTTTCTACTCTTCGAGTTGCAGGAATATCACCCGGCATTCAAATCTGAATATCTACAGTTTATTCAGGCCAGCCAACAACGTGTTGACCGATTTTTTATTCTTTTTTTTTTATTACACTAACTTACTTCATTTCAACTTTGAAATATTCCTTCTTTTTAATTATAATTTAAAGGTAATAAAAATATTTAAATTCGCGACGATTTATACAAATTAATTATTACTGAAGAAATACAAATAGCTCTTAATTATATAAACAGTTTTAATTAAGTTTAAAAAAAATCTTACTTATTAATATAATTTTTTACACCTTATAATTAAAATTATATAAAAGTGTGATAAGAATTTACGTAACTGTAAAAAATTATTATTAAACATCTTAACATTATGAATATAATTATGAATTATAGGATTAAATAAATAATCGTATTTGTATTTTATTATGTTTACTAAAAAATATTTAACATATTTTAACCTATATCTAACCTATTTCTAATTAAAAAATGTTTTATATCGTGTTAGAATAAATATTTATTTGTCTTCTTTTTTGTTATAAAAATTTACGATTCAAATCATATAAATTTCATTCATAAACTTAAATATAATTTAATTGATATCAAAATTAATTTTTATGACTTGTTAATTAAATTTTTAATTTAATAACTGTTAAAATTGAAATTTATAATTGGATATTAATAAAGAATTATAAAATGCATGAGTTACAAGTTGCTAATAAAAACTTGTATAATTATAATTTATTCAAATTAAATTTTCTGTACAATTATTTAATAATTAATTTGGATTAAAAGGTCCCGATTAAATATTATAATTTTTTTTTCGTTGTCAGAGATGTCAATAAAATGTTAAAAGTAAATTGTGGTAAGACATAGTTATTGCAAATATTTTCCTTTACCGTTTAATAAATTAAATCTTATTCGTTTGAAATTTACTATCGTATCTGACAGTCTCGATTGTTGCTTAAATGTATATATGTATGTATGCATACATATAAAATATACTTAAGTCAGCACCATTTATCATAAGACAAAATTTACGTGCTTTCTGTTCGTAAAAGTTGGATGCTATTCATAAAATAGATTAGAATGTTTTGTCACTTAATTTATCGCTTTATTTTTTTAACATTAAAAATTAAATTTGATGAATATATAATATGATGCAATAAGGATGTCACATGAATAAACAAATTTTTTTATTCATGTAACATTAATTAACCAAATAGCATTATATTTAGTATAAACTTAATAGAAAAAATTTTTTTTTTTTAATTTTTTTATTTTTGAATATATATTTAATAAAAATGACAATATCATTGGTAATAAATTTATTGTTTGAAAATTATTTATCTCTATTCATTAAAAAAGAATGGTAACTGTTTTTGCTTTTTAGATGCAAACTTTATGTGTATTGAGTTGTGTAAACACAGACTGCACACAAGGAAATAAATGTGAAATTGTGGAAGCACGAACTGCACACAAAGGAAAGGTAATTAAGGGTTTCAAAACGATTTGTGTATTTATGTGAAAATTAAACGTTAAAAATTACACAAATAAGAATACAAGTGATTTTACTAAATAAAAAATTGATATATAAGAATAATTATGAAATAAAAATCGATAATATCAATAATGAAAAATTAATAAAAGCAAATATCATTGTTTCAATCTAATAATATTAAATGCATAATGTACATAATTCGTTTATAATTATGGTAATTTTTAAGTACTTCAAAAATAGTTGAAGATAAAAAAGTCGGTAAAAAAAAAGGTTAAAGATGAATGTAAAAGAGCTTTTTAATTTTTAATTGTTTTTTATTATAAAAGAAAAATACTTAAATTACTGCTTTGTTGTTTATTTTCTTATACACTCATCAATATTAAAATTAAGATATTACTTTATACGACTTATTTTCATAGAATCCATATTCTCTTCTGCATCTATGTTTTTAGTTTTGTAATACGGTACTGATATATTATAATATAATATTATATATTCCCGATATGCATATCTACGTATCATTATAAGTATGGTTCTATTTAAAAGGTAATACATTTATATAAATAGAATTTATTTGAATAATTTACAAATTTTTAGTAACAAGATACATAATTCCAATTTTTTTCAAAAATAATAAAAATAAATTTATAATAATTTACGCTTACATATGTACATACATACACACATATATGCATATTAAAAATATAGCTCATAATATAAATGGAAAATTCTTAAAACTTCTTTACATTGTATTTATGGAATTTTTAATTTTACCATTAATTTATTTTTAACATACTTTTTTCCAAACTCCATAGTTTAGAACATGTTTTTACTTCAAACCATTATAATAAAATACTTTTATAAACTTGTAATTTGCATGGGTATTGAAAAAAATGAAACGCTTTTGATACAACATTCATAAGTTTTACCCGATAATAATAAAGTAATAGTAAAAAAATAAAGTTATTACAGACAGAAAAATAAAATTAATAAACGACTAAAACAAAAAGAAAATATGATATTGTGCGCAAATAAATGAGAAGCAAACTAAGAAGAGTATCTTATATTGCTTGAAAGTATCTGGTTGAATCAAAGACTAACAAGTTAAGTCCTTATAGATAAAAAGTGTTTGATACACTGTAAGCTTTTGGAAAATAGAATAAATCGTTGTAAAAGTGAGGTAAAATTTGTAATAGGTAAACAATGTCAACCAAAAAAATTAGATTTTTGATATTACACTTGTATTTGACTCTGATAAAAAGATATAAAAATTATAATTTTTTATGCATATTATTATTTTTTTGCATTATCGTACAGGGTGGCATAATAAAGAAAGATAAAATTAGAGATAGAATGAAAGACGGATAGAAAGAGAGAGAGAGAGAGAGAGAGAGAGAGAGAGAGAAAGAGATAAAAATAAGTAAAATACTTAGTGAATTTATGTGATTTATACTGATAATTTATAATTATTAAAAAAATAAAAATAAGTATGATTTTTATGGCTTAATCATATATTTATTAATTCTAAATGATAATTTAAAAATTTCCATATATCTTAGTTTTCATTAAAAATTCTTTTTTATTCTAAGTAAATAAATAAATTTTCATTTTTCTCAAATAAATAAAGAATTATATCTGATAGTATTAAAGATTAAAAATTATTTCTGTGTGTGAGTTTATGAATTCTATATTCTACCTTGATATTAATTACATTTCTCCTCCCTTAAATCAATTCGTGATATATGATATTTCTATCTTTTCTATAAAAAGTTCGATTTTTACTTCCTTTTTTAAGAATAAATAGAGAGGAGTTTTCACTTAAGTTATTTCAGGCGAAATTTCCAACTTAACTTATGTGAGTGAAAGAAATATTGTTTTACTCTTAATATTTTTATAACAATATTTTTGTTTACTTTTAAATTTATAAAAATGCTGTAAGTAAATGCAGAAGTTTCAAAGCTGTTTTTCTAAAATGTATTGTTTTATAAAAATACTTTTTTTAAAATTTAAATATTGACTGTTAAAATGTTCTAAATGTACTATACTTCTGAAAATGTTATTATAGTGCAATTTTGTTGTAAAGAAGAAAAAAATAGACAATAAGTGAGAGGATGAACAAAGAATTACCTTTCCAATTTCTATGACCGCATCATGTGTTTCAATTAATTCATCATCATAAAAATTTATATATTTAATACAATATTCTTCTTCTCTAATATAGAAAAATAATATAAAAATGATGCGTCTTATTATTTTAAACACATCAATTTGATAATTTTTGCAAACATATTATCCTATTAGTAATTAGTAATATTCTAAATATATAATAATTTCATACAATTAATTTATAAATGGATAATGTTATGCACGTCTATTTACTTCATTTTTATAATTAATTACATGTTATATTTTAATACAAAATATAAATTATTCTGGTATGTACGGGTATATCGGATACACCCGCACATACCGGCTTCTTTTTTAAAAATGAAAAAGTAAATATATTCGTTGAAAATAAAAAATGAATTAACAATCTTTTTAATAAATTTTGTAAAATGAAAATAGTGGTTTAAAAGAGTAAAAAAGAATGAAGAATCGATATATTTCATTTGGCAAAACATAAATATAGATATGAATACTGTGCCAATTGATTTACTGGACGCATCATATCTTGCTTGGTCAAGGGTGTGTAGATTTATTATTTAATACCTTATTTCCCATTTGATGTTTATCATACTGAAGGATGAGTTAATGAAATAAAATACGTAGAAATAAAGTCGTGTAATTGATCGCTCGAATTTGTCAGCGTTAACTAATGCACGACACAAGTTGGCCAGGTGAAGCGATGACATTGTCAAAGGTACACCCACACCCACAGATGACATCAATTACGGATAATTTATAATTATCCGTAAGTTTTCAGTTTTTTTTTTGATTAACGAGCACTGAATAATAATAATAATAATAATCAGGAGCGAGAAACGAGTGCGCAGTTTTCATCGGAAGCTTAGACGCTGGTCGTCGTACCCGCTGGGTGCGGAATCGATCCAACACACCCAACCTTTTGACAGCTTAATGAAATTTTTGACAGTCTTCTTGGCCTCGTAAATCTATCGGTATTTTACGGTGGATGCAGTTTTCTTATCGCAGGAGCAGCAATCCTCTCGAATGCTCCAAGGGGTAAGCACATGAGCGTCACATGCTACTCCGAGATTACCTCATTAACCTCATAATTATCACGTATGCATTTATCGCACTCGTTTGGGGCGAGCAACTAATTTTCTAACTTTTACGAGTAATACTCGATTTCCATTGCCATTATTATCAGTTTCTTTGGCCCTGGTGATAAAGGATTCAGCAATTACACGTTCATTTCGACTGGCTCAAATACCTCGCACAGAATTTTACTATCCACAATTCTCATTTGATAATAATTTTCATTGCTAACTATAGCATTGCTTATTGCAACCTCAGTTTATACAAAAATTTTATGAGAGGAAAATTTAATTTCAACTCGGAATCTATAATTGTGAAAGTTTGTTAAACTTATTTTGAACAAATTTTTAAAGTTTTATTCCTATCAATACATCAATATTATATAATAAAGAATAAAAATATTAAATCATAAAAATAAAAAAAATAAATGAAGACTTTTTAATATTGTATTAACAATAATTCGATATAATCGTTTACTACTCTCGTTCAATTTGTACTATAAAAATACGATTGATACTTTTTACGAAATTAATAAATCTTATAGATAAAAATTATCAAAAAACAATCATTGATTTATCCATTCCTGATAATCAAGAGATATTGCAAAATTAATCTTTATGCAGGTAATAAGAGTAATGCATAATTGTTACATTCTGGTTTCTTTTCATGAATAAATTCGAATAGACAATATAGTTAATTTATTACATAATAAATTAACAAACGTTTATTAAATCGACAAATATTAAATCAATAAAGTTCTTGATTGTAAGTATAAATAACTAAATATATATATATATATATATTTTAATACTGTTAAAATTTTTCCTTTGGTAAACAATAACAAATTATCGTTAAATCGAAATCTAACAAGAAGCTTATTTGTATGCCACGAGTGATATAAACTAGTTATTCAATTATAAACTTTTGTAGTTCGCATTTAACTCGAGGTCAAATTTACTTTTCTTTATTTGGTATGTCTCTTTCTTTCTCTTTGTTTCTGTCTCTTTCTCTCGCTCTCGCTCTCTCTCTCTATCTCTCTCTCTCTATCTCTATCTCTTTCTCTCTATCTCTTTCTCTGCTTGTTAACAATTTAAAATATAATCGATTTTCAATTATCCACTAAGCTAAACCTTGAGGTATTCTAAGTCTTGAATTCTCAAGAGATGTAAAAAGAAACGAAGAAGGTAACCCAAGGTGGCACCAGTCAATGCACAGCCTCAATAAAAAAGAAAGAGAGGTTACATACCGAGTAAATATGTTGTAGTAATGGTAACTGAAATTGAATAAACGTTTTACCGCAAATAGAACCGACAATGGCAGAAATTTAAAAATCGCTGAGACGAGCGCAGGTGGTTTTCCCCGTACTCCTCTTGAAAAAGTAACGCAAACGAAATTGAATGTCCTCTCCTCTCGCAATTTTCCTTCCCTCCTATTTCTCCCATTTACTCCTATTTTGTATTGCAGAGTTCTTGAATGTGTAACCCTGCGAGGAAACCCGCTTTTCCATAAGGACTTATCGAGGAGTTTCCCTATGCTAAAGGCTCGTTCCCTATTAGACCGCAGTTATCTTTCGATTCCTGTTGAGCACTAGTTATAAATGTTTATATATGAGTGCTATTCTACATAACTATCGAAAAAAGCTATTTGCTAAAGAGGTTTTTCTTTGACAGTAACAACCTCGACTTCGATGGCGATGAGGCAACCACGAATTATGCTCCTCGTCTTTCCCAACTCAAGAAATCTGCGGCACGAAACTATTTTTACTTTTTTTTAGCTGACAATGCCAATTTTTCAAAAGAATAGTGATTCTCTCGTATTTTATTCATTTGAATAAAAAAAAACATTAAACTTATTGACGACCACATTTTCCAATTTTTTTCAAGATGGAAATTTTCCTTTATATTTCTAAATTACTTTAAAATTGGTTGATATTGCATCGATACTAAAGCATAGAAAAAAAACTTAATTTTTCAAATAATAAAAATGAAAGTGTAGGTCACATTTTAATCAACTATCTCATTTATGATTTATAAGACTTTCGCTTGATTAAAATTTAAAGGTTGTAAGGCTAGGTGAAATAAATTATTACACTGTACAATTTTAAAACATTTTATTATACATGTAAGATGTGATTTTTTATAATTCAGAATTATTTTTATTATGTATAAATATAGTTAATTGTTACTAATTAATAATTGCAACAAGAGTATTAATTACTACACATGTAAAATTTAATTTGAAATCATTCATTATTTGAAAGTTTATTTTAATCATTGATCTTTTTGTGCTTCAAAGTATCAAATTACATTATTTAATATTACGAATTAGAACTTTGAGCAGTAAAATTTATTTGAAACTGTTATAGATATATATATATAATTTGAAGCAATCAATCTTTTCAAATATATTATTGCTCGATCAAGATGAAAAACGTATGGACTATGCGAGCTGAACACGTGATTTCGGCGACGACAGTTAATTAATTAGGAATATTTATATTCGGCCAAAATTTACATTCACGGATTCTCTTTAAACTTCTCGATGGCCTCTATTTATTTTGCCGAAATTTTGCATTAGAATTGATCCGGTCCCATATCTCAGACTAGTCGTCTAACTCATGACATGCCAAATATTCATCTGTACACGTTCACTTGAGAATGTACACACAGGATATGTTGGATCTATCGATCTATTAAAACGATAAATTTGTCTCGTGTTACTTCCTCGCCAAAACGAATTTAGATGCATTGCGCTGCGATGCCTGAATAATAACATTACTGCTAACTCGTGCAAATATAATTCTATAATACTATTGGATATAGTAGCTCGTAACTTCATCCAGTAAGCCATGCGTGAAAGTCTTTTCATCCTTTGAAGACTTTCTTTACAACCCTGGTCCACTGGGCCACCATTTGAGAAATGGTTAAAAATCAGTTTCGCTCGAGCGCATTTAACTTCTAATACTTAAAATTTTTGGCGATGTGCTTCACAAACTTCGGAAAAAGATCTCACTAAAATTATGAGTCTCTTTTTCTCTTTGCAAGTAGTTTTCTTTATAGAGATGCTTCACTAATCAAGCGCTTTAAACGATAAATTAACGAAAAGCATCGAACAAGTGAGACAGTAATAGAACTTCTCCAAGAGAGTCTTTGTGACATTGTCATTTTTTTCTTTGATTTCTTATCGGGAAAACCTTTTCTCACTCCTTGGGGAGTTCTAGACACAGTTACAATTCCGTCGACCACTACTACACGATTTCCTTTGCTTCTTGATGAGATATAATACTTTTGCTTGAATCGTTTTGAATTTGAATATTACTCCTCAAGTGACGAAGAAATAATACAAATAATAAAGAAAGCGAGATACTTTAAAGCCTATTTATTTCATCGAAGAATTAAACCTGTGTTGTACATCCTTATCTGATCATGGATTTAAGTGTGAATTTGTAGATGGTGCAATAGAAAAATCCAAAAGACAACACCTAATCTGTTGAAATCTTGCAATCACAGGAGATGTATTCACTATTTTTCCGATCTTTTAGCATACAATTACTTTTCTCAATATAATATAATGCTTCAAAAGGATTTACTTTCTTGACTTAGCTTTTTCATAATATTTTCACGTATAAAAGGACATAAAAATCTTATAGAATACTTACCCAATTATTTTGTACATTACAAAAACTTTAATCTGTACTTAATAGAATTAAAATCTCATTTACAAAATAATACAAACGACAAAGTAATGATAATTGAGTAACTTTTACATGTATAATATATACTTTATAATAAAACTATCGTTACATTTATATGTATTTATATATTTATTATATTTATTACATATATTAAATATGTATTTCTTTACATCCGTAACACTATAATTAACCAAACAAGCGTCTATCAACAGTTTATCATCTCATTAAATTATGAGTTAAAATTTTATAAATAATTTAATTTACAATTATCGATAGTTTTTACTAGTTACAAATTTAATATTTTATAAAATTTGAAAACTTTGTAAATGCATAATTTCTACTTGTTAATTACAATTAATAATTGTTTGTATTAGAATCATTATAAATTATTTCAAATGTATTTAAATCTAAAACTTTCAATGATATTTATACTGTGAATAATTTTTATTTAATTATTTTAATTTTACAAGTTTGTGATACTTTTACTATAATTTAAATACTAAGTATTTGAAATTAAAGAATATATATTTGAGCAATAATATTTTATTTGTTAAATCATAACAATGAATAGAATATTCTAATTTAATTATTATTTCAAACAATAATGGTTTACTTTTAAGAGTTTATTAATAATTATGTAAAATAGTTAATTGGTAGCTTTAAATTAAAAAATTATATGAATTTAAATTCATTATTGTTTAAATGCAACTATAATTATAAAACTTATAAAGCAATATTTAACAATAAATCCTTTTATATTAGAAAAAATATTATTTTTCTTATATAAAATATAAAAAAAAGGAAATAATTTTTAGTAATATTTTAATAATTTACTTTTTATTCTCTTTGGATTTTTATTATAAATAAATAAGAGCAGTATATAATTTTTTTAGATAAGAAAATAAAAATTATAATTTATATATAAAATACTACATATATTCAATAAAAAATATTAATTTTAATAATAATAATAATAATAATAATAATAATAATAATAATAATAAACAACAACAACAACAACAATAATAATAATAATTTTTATTAGTCAATATAATATATTTTTAATGAACATTTTAGCTCGATATTATGTAAATGTATTTCATATTATACTTTAAGAAATTTGGATCAAACATGTACATAAGAATATTATTATCTATTTTAATGTACAATATTAAAAGGATTTTTTTGATCTTCATATATGCTATTATTTAAATAAATATTATAATTACACATATTCATAACTAAATTATTAATAAATTTATGTAAATATACTTTTGTTCTATATAGAATGTTTTTTTTTTGTTTCAGGTAATTAGATGAGAAAATGAAAAATATGTGAATTTAAGAAAAGTTATCAAAAAAGTTTCTTATTGAAAAATAAACATCTCAAATAAAAAGAAATATTTAAATCCAGAGAAAAACATTTAAGAAGAACAAAAAGATAATATAAGTCGTGATATTAATGTTAAGTAAAGAGGAACTTGCTATTTTACTTTCTTGTGCTAGAGGAAAGCAACACTATTTCTTGCAATATTGTAGGAGGAAAAAAATCAGATCTACCAAGTACGAGAAATTATACATGTATGTCACAGCTTATATGAAATTATTCATCCAGAACAACCAAGCTTGCATGTAAAATTTACATGTAAACCAGAGATGTAAGCTTATGTTAAGTTAGCCCTTGGATAAAAATTAAAAAACAGGGCAAATTAAAAATAAATGTAAATTTAAAAATAATAAGGATTTAAGTGGATAAAACAGTAGGTAACTAGTCTACAGTAGTACAAAAAATTTACAAAATGGTTAATTCAATATCTACTTGGCGAGGGTCTGCTGACAATACGTTATAAGACTTGATAAAATGCATACAGGGGTGATTTTCCTCTGCAAATGCTTGGTATCAAGGATGGGAATGAACCTCCGACGCGAGGGTGGAGACATAAACCGAGGATTAACGCCTGGACAGGTGAACACTTGGGTCTAGTGGGTCGGGCCTTCTGGCGGCGATCTTGGAGGGATTATTTGCGCTGGAGCCGATTAGCGAGATCGACGCGTTGGCCATCGTGCCTCCACAGCGTACAGGGAGGCTCGGCAAACAGGGCGAAAAACGGGTGACCTTCCTCGAGCATCCCGTGGAGTTAGCCAATACGGATTCCAGGTCGTGCAACGTCTGCTTCTCCACGTACTTCGTCGTCGACCCCTACGACAAACAGGAGGCTGGGTTTCGGACCCGACCCTCCTGCGTATGTCACCAGACTCGCGGGGCCTCCGACGAAGAGGTCGAGGAACACGAAGAGGGCTGTGAAAGGATGGAGAAGGACCGCTCAGCCGGTTGTTACCGGGCGTACGAGGGCCTCAAGTCTGCAAACAACGGGAACACATCCTCGCTGAAGAGGCCAGGGCATGCCAACCCAAGCTCGGCCCCGAACTCCCAGGTGCGCTGTCTTTGCTTCGGCGGAGTCCAAGAAAACACAAATCGACATTCCTTTCTCAAAGGATTCCTAGTCAACTTGGCGATCTGTGCAATATTGGTAGTTTACACGCTGATGGGCAGTTTCATCTTTCTTTATATCGAAGGTCCAGTCGAGGAACCGCGACAAAGGATCCTCGCTACGACATTAAAAACTCAAGGACACTTTAATGGCAGGAAGAACAGCAGCCTCCTCTCACAGGTAGGGCAGGCCTTCAATATTACTTTAGCCCTTATCGTATCGGAATATATGTACCGCGGATTAAAGTAAATTCATATTAATCACCGGTATTCTTTCAAAATTGATTCTGAAAATTAAAACTAAACTAATATATAATTATAATTTTTAGTCTAGGAGAAAAAAATGAAACTAATTTTTATTTCTCAAAATCAAAATTAATTATTTTAATACATGCTTACGTTATAACAATACGTTAATAAACATATTATGAGTTAATTATGTTAATGTCTGAAATACAATTTAATAATGTTTTTATTAATAATAGACTATTAAATATTTAATGGAGCACCTATATTAACATTATAATCGACATAATATTACATATTCAGTGGTTTCTAATTACATTTTTTTACCTAAAAATTAAGAATGTCTTTGAACATATAAAATAAATTTTTTTAATTTTATATTGAATTCTAGTTACAATAAATTTAAATTTTTATTTATATTAAACAACTTGACCAATAAATGCTTATAATAAAAAAGTAATTTATTTTCACATACAATTTTCTAAAATAAATAATTAATACGAATAAATTGTTTTTGAAAAAAAAAAAATTTAATTTTTATGTAAAATTAGTTATCATAATGCATGTATAATAAAATTTATACATCTAGATATCAAGCACATTTAAATTTCTAACAGATTTCGTATTTTGATTTTCATTTTAATTTGAATGTATTATGAAATTAAAAAGAATTTTTTCCTTAACTGAATGTAACTAAAAAAAATTCATAGTTGTACTTAAAATTAAAAAAAATAATATTCAATTAAAATTATTGTCTACGAATTAAAAATTCTTCATTCTATTTATTTTTTTAGTATTATGAAATGACTAAAAATCTAAAACTGACTGTATGAACTCCTATTAATTATACATTATATTCACTTTTTTAGTTTAATTTAAATTTATTTCTTATTCTTTTTATTTTTTATTGCCTAATATATTTTTAATATAAATATAATAATAAATGATGAATTAAAAAATGGTTTAATAGTCAACCACATTATTAATATCTATTAAAAATTACTTGTTAAATATTTGGTAATGCATCTTATGGGGAACATATGCCATATCCCGTCTATCTCACACTGAAATATGAATTATGAACGATATGCATGATCGATTTTAATCGATCTACGAATTGTACAGAACGTAGAAAATTTTAAAAGGAAAATCGGTGACTCATGTCTGAAAATATGAATATCTTCCATTGATGTAAAAAACACGTATGCTCTTATTGATCTTATTCTTTATGATTCCAAGCCATTCGCTTATTTTTTAGCATACTAAATCCCTGAACACGTTGTGATACTAATAAATGATTGATACAAAATTATGATTCAATAACAACTGATCCATATATTTATATATTTATTTATATACACAATTTCGTCTACGTTCTTCTTTGATTATACTATTTCAATTTTCATTGTAATGAAAATATCTTAAATGAGAAAAATTGAATCTCATGTTTATCACGACTTTCGAATCTTGTACCATAAAAATAATTTTTTTTATTAAATTTAACTAATTATAAAAAGGAATTCATTATTTTTTCTTAAATTAATTTTACTATTTACTTTAATTATTTATTTTGCAAGTTTTTGGTTTGATTTATGAAAATCTATTATTTATTAATAATTGTAAATATATTGTAATAATGTATTGAAGAACATATAAAATATGAATGAAAACAAATTACAGTTAAAATTCATGCAATTATTTAAGTAAAATTGATAATTTTACAGATAAATGAAGCTCGAGCTCACACGGTAGAGAATTTGTGGATTACAACTGAAAAACTAAATATTTTGTACCATGAAAACTGGACTAGACTTGCTTCTGAAGAGATAGCTCGTTTTCAAGAACAGATTATGCGAACTCTGACAGAGAATTCAGATAATTTTCAGCGATCAGTAATGCACGCAAATAATGATATTGACGATAAAAAACAATGTAGTGAATACGAATGGAATTTTGCCAGAGCATTTTTCTACTCGCTTACCGTGCTTACTACAATCGGTGAGTTAATGTATATTTTATGTATTATCCAATTATAATTTAAGTACAGTGCATTGGGCGTACATGTAAATAATGCTTTAGTTATAAAATGTTATGAAATAAAAAGTATCAAGCTGAAAATTCGGTTTAAAACATTTTTATACATTGAAATACAAAGGAGAAGCAACCATTTTATTTGTAAAATAATAGTTATTTGTATAGGTGAGTTTGATATTGCCAGGAAATAGAGATAAATAAAACTGATTATTTGTTTGTAATTAGTAGGTCAAGCCTGAAATATAACGCAGATGTTGTTCATAGAGCAGAAATAGAGAAACAAAGAAAATGAAGGAGAAATAGAGAAAGTTGGATAATTACTGAAAGCAAATACTATACCATTTAACTCTTTTACTGGACTTTCTCTATCTTGTACTCGCCTTCTATTTCATGCTCATATGATTCAAATTCTAGTATCGTAATACAACAGATCAAATGGAATCTTTCCATATTAGGTTTATCTTTATTCCTTGTTATTTATAACTAGGGAAACATCAGTTATATCTATTAAAAATGAAATTTCTGTTTTGTGTGCACGTATAACTAACATCAACATTGCTATTTGAATATAGAAAAAAGTTCTCACATTCCTTTTTCTAACAAGCATTTTAACAATGAGTTTATTACTTCATTGAAAAAGTACTTTTTATTTTAAAATCAAGAAAATGAATATAATCAATCAATTTACTCTTCTTTTTATGTTAAAAATGAAATGATAAAGTTTTTTAGGATTTAATTTGTAAATTATTCACCGAAGTTAGTTTGCTTCACTTACACTTTTATTGGAAAGTAATTAACTATCGGTTCAAGAATCACGAGAGAAATTTCAAGACGCTAACTGTGTCCACGATGCATCAAATTGTAAGCCAAAGTATCAGAGTTTGATGTCCCAAGCTAGTAGAGGTTTAGTCCAATGAGTATGAACATCAAACTGGAAATGAGTTTCTGGCATGAGGGCAAACATTTGCAGCCAAGTGAACTTCCGCAAACTTCCGTTTTGCTGTTAGTGCTCTCTCAAGCTTTGTTCAGGACCTCTTTTATTACTATTTTTTTGTTCATAAATTTCAACGACGTTTAAAATGATTTATACTTCATCTCTCTCTCTCTCTCTCTCTCTCTCTCTCTCTCTATCTATGTCTCTTTCTCTGCGCAATCGCTTATAACATACAAAAATGATATTAGATTCAGATAGAAATTCTTGCAGGCATTACATAACCTTATCAATTATTTCACCGATTAATTAAAACTTGTAATGATTATTCAAGCTAGCTGAATAATGTAATATAAAATAGCCATACAAATATATCTAAAAACTTATAATATTGTATAATATGTATGATTAGCTCTTTATCTGCTTGACGTATTGAAAATTTACAACTTTTAATTGAAACTGCTAATACAGACATTCCAAATAATAAATACAAAAACGTAATATTAATTATAAGAATTAAAAATCATGACTATTTATCATAAAATTATTAAATTAAAATAGTAAATATATTTAATACCATTACGAACGTAACCTTATAAATATAATTACGTAACCGCAGGTGGATCTGCGGCATTAGGTGACAATCCTAATCCGTATGCGGATGCACGAGTAGGTCAATGTCGTTGAAAAAAAAACAATACAAGATAATCTTAGTAGACTTCCGTATTTATTTTCTTCTAAACCGTTAGGGAAATAGCGCGTGGAGTTAAATGACACAAAGCGAAACGTATTCGGAGGTTAGAGATGCGGTTCACCAGGTGTTCGCGGATGCGTGGACAAGTTATAGTTATAACCGCGCAAAAATTCCGAGTCGACGTTGGTTGATTCGTGTTCCACAATAAAAAAAAACTAAAATAAAATAAAAACTCGAATCCTCAATTATACAATCCCAGTTTTCAATAATGAAGAATTATTGAATGAGGAAAGCTGCGGTGTTTCTGCTCGTACGTTCAGGTTGGCGACAGACACTGATTCCGTCGTCTTATCGGATAACGCGACACCCTCGTCTGGTGTCGCGACTAGAGAAAAGACGCGATTTACAGCTTGACAATGCTATTTAAAATTTTACAAGATAACATTTTTATCCTTGATTTCGGTAAACTATTTAAAATTTTAAATGTGTATACAACATAATAAATTATTTTGTAAAATTATATTATAATCGAAAACTTAGAACTAGTTGTTAAAGTAAACGAAATGCATAATTCATAATAAAGTTTTGTGTCATAAGAAATAATGTGAAAAATATTTAATAAAATATTCTATTTCCCATAATATATTTTTAAATAATTTTTAATTCAACGAGTACTTTTTTAAAATAAAAATTTTTATAAAAACATTATTTTAAATGAAAAATTCAGAGAATATTTTTAGATTTTTTAAGAAATTTATTTTGAACTTTTTATTTTAAATTTATTCAAATTATTAAACATCAAGCACTATTACTATTATTTTTTTAATATCTAATTGCAGTTTAGAAATTTTTGTTTAATTATTAAAAATATTAAAATACTTTCCTCAATCCTTGTTTCTCACTTTATTTATATATTTATTATCTATTTCTAATTATTTTTCCTTAAAAATAGTTTATTTATACATTATTGTTATTAAAACTGCGTTAATTATAATTTTATAAATTAAATTTCAACAATTCTTACACAATTTGCATAGTGATATAACCACTGCAATATTTTCTATATTTTACTATAAAATATATTTAAAAAAAGATCTATTCCTATATTAAATTTATTCACATAAATATATATGTTGTGTGATTTTTAATTTAACATGCTATGTTTAATTGAGATACATATAAATGATAATAATACTATTTCAATAATCTTATTTAGATTGGAGTTAATATTTAGTAGTTGACTGCGTATTTACATATACACTTTACGCAATGTATTTTAAAACGTTCAAAATGTTGTAAAATTACTGGAAAAGCTTTAACGTAATACGAATTAAAAGATTAAAAAAAAGATAATTTAAGCATTTGGTTGCTTGGAGAAATTTAATTCGATTGTATAGTTCATCTAACTTGTGCATTACGGAAAGTACTTTGCCGTACTTAACACCTTTTCCTTCTACTCCTTTTACTGAGATTTAAAAATCACTGAATTTTTAAAGTTTTTATCTTATTTCATCATTGTAGCTTTCCTTTATACAGTTCTACGATTTAATACAGTCTGCCTCGTTTGTTAAGACTTATTATTCTTATAGCTATATTGACTATCGATGAAAGCTCAAAAGACGATTTTCTTTATCCACTTAATTTCGTAAATTACTGTAATGTAGATACTGATTTTGTTTGATAATAAAAATAAGGTTTTTGGGAATAAATAATGTCTTTTTAATTATCTCTTTATATCCTTTAAAACTTGTTAGTTTTTTCTAGCTTTACACATGGCTGCATAAAATGATATAAATTTAGTATAACTACAATTGACGATTTCTCGCAGTTGAAACTTTTTACCGTTGAAAAACTATAGTGAGAATAGGATCAATAAATAAAGACAGAAACGGAATTTCGTTTTCGCACATGAATGTTATCTAGACTCCAAATAAATTCCTGTCCTATTTGAATAGTTTACCAAAGATATGAAAGCTATTTTTCTAATGCTTTTATTTAATTTTTAATTGAAAAGTTATACTTGGTTATTATATAACATTATGTCTATTAAAGTCTATGATATGTTAGACATAATTTATTTACTTCTTTTTTAATTAGTATATAAAAAGACAATATATTATAATCTAATAAAGTTATTTTTTTCATCAAAATATTCTATCAAAATATTTCAATATTTTTTTATCAAAAGCAATTATTTTATTTTGTAAATATCATGACTTTGTTATTTATTCTTTTTTGGTTATTACCAAAATCAATATTAAATACATGTAAGATATTTTAAAACATAATTGAATGTTTACATAATTTTATAGTATAATATAATATTTTATTTATTTTAAACACTGGTATTAAATGGAAATCTAATTTTAAATATCAATTTAATTATCATGATATCTAATGGTATTATATGGATTATAGAATCTTAGTAGTATAATTAATTTTTAAAATTTAATAAAATTTAATATTACATTTACGATTATACCATAAACTTGAAGTCATAACTAAATAAAGAAAAAAATAACAAGTGAACACAATAATTGAACAAAGAATATTTTATAAATTCGCATCTCACGAAAAATTCACAATCTGACTTAAAATATGAATCCTACAATCGTATTAAAAAATGAATGAAAAAAGAAACCTATGAGTACAATCACTATACAAATATAAGAAGAAAATTGGATGAGGTGCAAATGAGACAAATATTTGAAAGCATGACGTGAAACTGAAAAATAATTGCAGGACATTTTCCGGATGAAGTACAAATGAATAAAAAGTTAAAGAGCAGATTCAAAAACTGACAATTGTATTTATAGTGTACTAAAACTGCAACTTTACTATACTATAATACAAACATGTAACGGAACAGTAAACGTTAAACTATCCAAAAAATTACGAGCTTCTAGTTTTTTTTTTTTAGTTTTTTCATCGCCATTTTTTTGCAATAGATTTATATTTTTACTGTTGATCAGAGCTGATATGGTTTATATTTCTTTATACTTGTTTTATTGATGTAAATATTAAACGGCATTTTACTAAAAATTTATCTTGTATTTCACAACAATTTGCAAACTCAATGCACATTTTTTTATGTAATGCAATATAAATTTTTTTCCTTTAACCCTTTTTTATCTGAAAATTTATTTTACACTGAGAAAAATAGACAATTCTTATAGAAAAACTGATTTTTAAAAAGCATTTGAATTTATGTGTACTAAAATACTTTTATTATTAATGAATTTAGAATAATATATTTTATAAAATTGTAAAACTTTGTGTTCCCATAAAGAAATGACGAACAACAGTATTAACAATAAAAAAAAGAATAATCCTTTAAATTATATTTTTTTTATTTAAAATATTTTCTTATGTATTAAAAAATAATGTTTGAAGTGTTGAATAATTAAAATCAATTTCATAAAAATACCCTCAAATATTTATGAAAATTTTTCCCTATATCATGATTTCGTTTATTTTTGTTTCATAAAAATATAATTTTAATTGAGCTAAAATGTTCGATTTGCTATTTATATTAATATTTTTTATTTAATTATTATAATAAAAAACATAAAATTTTTATTTGATATATATGTGAACAAATATACTCACACTTAAAAACATATATATTATATATAAAATTTAATAACATCATCAAATTTTTTTTTTTTGCTTTAATACTTAACGCATATTACAATTTTAGTTTATTTATGTAAGATTTATATTATTAAAGTTAATATAATAATCATAATTAAAAATTATAAGTAGTAAATTTTTAAGTAAATAAGTATAATAAAATTTTGTAAGCTTTCGTAAAAATGACATAAAGAAAAAAATTAAGAAAAAATTAAAGCTTTTCTACAATTATTATACATATTCATGCAAAACATTAATCTTAAAAAAAGAACCAATGTTGTTTAGTGATTAATGAATTTGATTATTTTAATCTAGATGTAGAAGCTAATAAAGTGAAATTGTAAAAAATTATAATAAAAATTTTTTCTTAATTGTTTAATAAAGTTATCATATAACTATAATCTAAATTTAAAAAAATAAATTTGTTTAAAAAATCATACATTAATAATATTTAATTAATAAATAAAAAACCAAGATAATATTATAAAAGTCTTATTTATCTTTATCTCAATATTAATGTTTTGATATTTAATTCTATTGCATTAAATATGTATAATTATTTTTAATTGTAAGAGGAATATAAAGCAAATATATATTCAAAAGATTTAATACTATCACAATGTTTGTATAGCATATTATGCATCAATAAAATAAACAATTGTTATTAAAATGTATTGTTTAAAATATATCATTGCTGTAAATAAATCACTACATATTTCAAATGTCTAATTTAGAGTTTCAAAAAATATATTTAAATTTTAACAATTATTATGCGTATTTTTCGGATAACCATAAATTTATCGTGCAAATTGTACCATTCGCTACATAAAAAAGAAATAATAAATTGTATCAACAAAAATATTCTTCGTGTAAGAAGCATTTAGTTTATCCAATACATTTTTCCGAGATATGGGGTCATATGAATATTTGGCTTTGTGCCGATGCCTGCATTTGACAAGCTTTGTGGGTCTTTGAATGCACACCAAGACAGTAAATAACCGGAATATCCCCCAAATATCCATTGCTACTTTTGCTTTTGCAAATATTGCGCGTCTATAATCAGCTAGAAGATAATTTTTTTCTTCTTGTTTCGAGAAATTTAAAAAAATAAATCGTCTGTAATGCCACATCCTCATCCTGTATAACAAATTTTATTCTATTCTTTAGTTTAATTATTGTTTATGGTACCGCAACAAATTTATATAAAATAGCTTCAGTCGGAGCAAGTGCATTTTTGTATACGACCACATAAAATATAATTATATCTATAGTCACGCTGTAGAGTAATATACATATAAAATAAAACTACCACTTCTTGCATAAAATACCTTTGGTAGACCTGTATGAATAAAAATTTTTAACTCTTTACAATGCAAACACTGCATTTTTATATTAAAATATAGTTATTAACTTTTAGTTTTTTAGGTAAATCTAAAATATGAGATTGTAAAACAAAAAATTTGTATTTATTCATTGAAGTTAAATTACTTTTTAAAAAATGTTTAAACAATTTAATCATCAAATTAAAAAATTAAATATAATCATATTATACGATATAGATCTAATTACAAAGATTATTTGTAATAAAAATATTTAGTTGTATTTGTCTATTAATAATAAGAAAACTATATATCAAAGTCACCTGACATTTCACTTAATTCGATGAGCTATAATAATATCATTAGGATCTTATCTCTCTCGGTTTATTTCTCTCTCTTTCTTTCTTTTTATTACCTTTATTATTCTATTATTATATCGTTTTAAACACATTCATTAGCTCACTTATAGTTTTTGTTTTTAAAAGCTTATCTATCGTTTATATCATAAAGAATTGAATATCGTCAGCTTATAAGTGAACTTCCTGCTTGATTACGGAATAATGATTGCGGGTAAGAATCCATTAATCATCTGGCGCAGTTACCTTCGCATCTCCGTAATCTTAGAGATCATACTGCAATGTATAATACTTTGTTTCTATATCAATTACACTCGATAGAGTATTAGGAAAAACATAACTAAGTAAAAAGGAAAGAACAATAAGACAAGCGATGTGGACATCGTACATTCAGATTCGAACATGTGGTTTCCATTTTTAGTACGATACTATATATTATGTTACTTTCATTCATTGAAAACCGAACAAAAAGCTAAGTGAAAGCTACACATCTTTGAACTTCTCAAATTTGACGCATTAATATATTATTAATAAAAATAATAATAATAATAATAATAATAATAATAATAATAATAATAATAATAATAATAATAATAATAACAAAAACAATAATAATAAATGTACAAGAGGAAGAGAAATAAAAATATTTTAGAAAAATTTTAATCAGAATATATCTGAACATAAAATCTTGCTTCATCCCTTTTACATTTACTCTTGCACTTTTGCCTTTCTCACATTGGTAAGAGATGCTGATTTCTGTAATGAATTGCCAGGCAAGGCAAAGTTGCTACCGCTTAATTACAATTTGTCACCCTTTAACTTTCTCCTGTTGTATATTTTTACAAAAGTCGCTATTTATATATATATATACATCCAATTACTTACTTTACTCAACTTATATTTTAGATTTTTCCATGGTATTAATCTTTTTTAAACTAATAGAAAAACTTAATATTAGATTACTGAAATCATTGTACTATCACGAAGTTTAATTTAATTACAATTTTATTTTCTTATGCGTTAAATTTGTTGCATATTTTTCATTTAATATGAAAATAAAAATATATTATACATTCAAAGTAAAAAAATATAAATATCGCTCTTCTTACAGTTATTTACTGCTACTTATTATTTTAATTCTTTACCAATGTTTTTCTTTTTTTTTTAATGTTATTATTTATTAAAAATCATAATTCTATAAAAAATTTATAAATATTTTTGTGCGTATCAAAAATTTTTAAAGTTTTTATTTTAGAATAAAACATCACTTGTCCTATAATTATTCTATCTATTGTATATTATTTTATAATTTTTGGTTTCGTCTTTATATCAGTATCTTTCATAAAAGCGATAAAATTAAAGCTTTACAAAGTCCATTGATATTTTTTATTTCTGTTATTTTTACTTTGAAAACTATAGTTTCATTATTTTTTTTAATATTTTTTCTAATAATTATTGTATGTTTATCCATATTTACATAAAAATTTTTTAAAAAATATCATCAGCTTAAAAAGCAGTCATTAATCTATTATTAATAATAAAAATAAATAATTTTTATGCATAATAATCAACTTAAAATCATAATATTGATAAAAAATATTTCTGTATAATATTAAATAAATAAATATCTACAATTGAAAGAACAAAAAACTATGTGAACATTAGGAGTTTTGTGGAAATCAAAAGGAAATATGAATTATTTAAAATATATTTAAAAAAAAATTTAATATACTTACGTATAATAACTTTTTTATAGTCTGAATTATACTAAATTGCAGTATGTAAGGTAAATAAGTGAATGCATTAGAAATTCTAATATTTATAAAACATAGATTTTGTATCAAAATTATAACATTAATAGTATTTTAAAAAATGAGAAATAAAAAAAGATGAAAAAACAGTCTAATGTAGATGGTGCAATACTTTTTCAATCCTTATACTTAGAAAATTTGGTTAGAAAATCCCCTTTAGTTTGTAACCATAAGACTCTTTTGTGTTACTTTTATAGACTTCAAATCATTGTACGTCAAATATTCTGCTTTATAACATAAATCTTTCTTTCTCCATATATTGTACTATTCAGTCTCCAGTTGCATAAGAAATAAAGATCGATGGCGGTTTATAACAACAATATTTTTTCATAATATTATATTTTTTACTCATTTTCTTTAATGTTACTATCTCTTAAATTCCTTAATAAAGATTTTAATTTCCGTCTTTATATCCTTCATAAAGTTTATACTAGTAGTGTAAAAATATCATAGGAAAAATAATTCATATAGTAATTTTTCATAATAAGTCTATAATAACCAAATTATATCGTTTTAATTTTTTAATAGGTTTTATTTATGCGCGTGAAAGGTAAAAATGCAGTACAAATATTTAATAATTGACGTTTGTAAAAAATTTTTTTTTTTTTTTAAATTGAACTTAAAGAGCTGTAGTATATTTTATTTATGTTCAAAATTTTAATTTAAACCATTAATTTCATGTTTGACGTTAAATATGTATTTAAGACTGGTAAAACTTTCCCTAATGAAATAATAAATATATGAATGTTGAGCATGAAAATTAAAAATATCAGAAAATTTGTATTATTATTCTATATATAGATCATATCAAATTCGCTAAATTTTTAATAACTGGCTTTCTATTTTTTTTCTAGACAAAATATAGGATTAACCCATATAGAGTATTCTAGCAATATTTTATCGTCTATGTGAATCCTTAAAGAGGAAACCTTGCAATTGAATTTTTATAAAGCTACTTCAGCCTCAATATTTTTTTATTTTTCTCTGTTAAGATTATATAATCAATTCATTATACGACAAGAGAATCATTTTATTTTTTAACAAAAATTCCAATTGAATCTTATTATAAATACACATTCTATACATAGTTGTGGCTATAATTTTTAATAATAAAAAAATATGAGATGTTATCTTCATTAGGCAATATTTTTAGTTATTTTTAACGATGGTTATAAAAAATTACCAAATTTTCTTGAATTCCTCGGAAACACAGTAAGGATGAACTGAATTAAAGTTGTAAATGTAAATGGGAAATGAAAAAAGTAGCCAAGAAGAAAGTCACTTGGACCCTACGTACTATAAAGTAAAAGGGATATTTTAAAGAGGGTGAATGGTGGTTGGTATGCCAGAATCTGCTTTAGCCTAGAGACCAAAAATATCGTCAAAATATGCTAAAAGCAGGTAGTCTTCTTACCATCTTAGCATAACAATGTCGCCAGCATTTCGTACAAAAGTCTTTGAATATGCAAGATCTCCAAGATAAACGGTGCGAAGATGAGCATCCTGGACCATTTTTAGAATTGTTCCCGTTGAAATCTGATTCCGATTCCGAGCTTTTTCTTTCGTTATGAAATTAAAAAATAAGAGATAATTATAAGTGTAAAAATAAAAAAAATACATATTCAAATTCAACTACAGAATGCGAATTATATTATTTTAACTATCAAAAAATTAAGAACAAATTTTATGATTGATAACAGTAATTAACTGAATTGTTGTTCGTTTTTCATTTAATCAAATCAAATTTTTAAAAAACAATTTATAAGATACACGGCTCACGTAAACAGATTTGAAATTTGTGTACACAATTAATTATATATCTTATAAAATTATTATATTTATATTAATATAAAAATATTTACAAATTTCTAGTTTATTCTGTCGATACTCTTAAACAGCATTATAAAAATGAATATTTAAAAATAATGAATACCTTCTCCGCATCTCATTTTATCATTTATTGATATTAAAAAATCATTAAGGAAATTAAAAATTATTTTTTTATTTATAGAACGCGTTAATCTAATAAATACTTTACAATCACAAAAATAAATAAAATATGCATTTTTAATAATGTAAATACCTCGTATGTACGTACATTGTAACATGTGTATAAAATAATGTACATACATGTGCATCAAAATCTTAAGGAGAAAGTTTCCATAAACTCGTGCCTCAATTTTAATATGAACTACTCGAAATGAAACTAAATATTACATTTACATAATGATTGACGTCATGACTGAAGATGAAGGTAGGAAAAGGCAAATTCCGAAGGCAGAAGCTGAAAGCAATGTTTCAAGTCGAATTGTAAGTCTCGCGTCAAAAGCAAGCAAAGCTATAGCCCTGCGGGAATTATCTCAGTAGAGTAAAAGTCATAATGACTGTATCACATCTATCCAAGTGAATGCTTGAGCATGTGTACTTTATGTGGAAACAACACCGAGGGAAAAAAGTTTTAAATTCTTTAATAGAAATAATCCGATGGCCACGTTATCCACCGTTATATAACTTTATGTTTATATCTTTCTGAAACTTAATAATCAAAAGGATGCAAAAAATTGCCAATAAGTTTTTCATTTAAGTTTATGCTACTGCAATTTAAGCTTAACATTTTTTGTGGATTTTAGTGTGGATGTTACATTTATATTTAAACGGGTAAATAATAAGATATTTTCTGCATGGAAAATTGTGAATATTGAAGCTGGTTCACAGATGTTTACCATGTGATTAATTTCGATCAATATTCACACTTGACGCTGTGAATCACACGCTGTCGTCACTATTCCTATGCTATCTGTTCTTTACTACGCAATCATGCTCCAGTAATATTTCTTGAACATGAAATATGATACAAAATGAAATAGACCAAGAATTTCTTCTTCTTTTTATTTTTTGTTATAAACATTTGATATCAAAATACATATATTTTAGTACGTAAAAACTTAAAATAGCACCTTAAAATATAAAAACTTTTTTAAACTAATATTTATACTTATTTTATTCACACAATTATGTTAAATATTTTATTTTTAAACACATTAGTTGTATTATTTTTATTATATTACTTTAATCATGTACATTAATTATGTATATTAATTACAGAAGTACTGATATTAATACAGTCCTAAGAAATTTGTTTGCAATTCAAACTTATCTTTTTTTATTTTTTTAAAAATTTTTCTTTTTATTTATCTGTTTTTCTTTATGATGATTAAATATATTAACTAAAATAAAAAAAGTTATTAAATGTACAAATGTGGAGAAATTTCCATTTAATTATCATTATTAATGAGTAATTAAAAATAGTTTCTTAGAATTATTCGTAAAAAATCGTTTATTAATATTGTTTTTTTTTATTATTATTCATAATATCTGAACATTTTTTATATTTTTACTGAAGAAAGCAATAGTATGTCACTTAAAATATAAGAAAAAATATATATTAACATAATTATATAATACCAAAAAATATCATTTTATTCAGTTAATATATTTAATTAAATGTATTAAATACCCTTATCGTACTTCTAGAAGAAAACTGAAACTAAACTTGAAGAGTGAAATCTGAATAGGTAATACAAACTAATGGGTTAAATATACTAAAGTGATAATAAGTTGTAATTAGATTTGAAAATTATTTAATAATTAATTTAATATTATTATGGTAATTATTAGTTTCTAATAATAATATTTTCAATCAATAATTAAAACTATAAATTTTGAATTAACTTTTCAATCATAAAAATTAATTATACAAATATTTTAATATTTTAATAATTTGAATTGGATTAATTAAAATTTATTTAAAAATAAATAAATTTAATGAAAAGTTTCTGATTCTATTTATAACTTTATTGAAGAAGAATATCATAATTAATATTCAATATAATAGGATTTCATTTTATTTTCAATCATTGACGTATTTAAAAGTCGAATCTGATGTTAATGTATCCGAATATTTAATGTTAAATTTTCACGAATTAATTATTGCAAATATTATACATATCATAAATGGAATATTGAAATGATAATCAGAAAGTACTTCAAATAAAAATGTATTGAAATATAAAAGAAAAATATTTCTAAATTTACTGCAGTGGAAATATTTTTAAATACATACGCACATGCACAAAAAATAAAACTGGTCATACATCTTTTCTGCACATCTGCATAAAGTTCAACCTACTACTGTCATAATAAGGACATGCTCATCTGAAGAACTTTAATCTAGCTAGGAAAGAATAAAAAGACATGCATAAAGATGGAGATAAATTTAAGAGAGAGATGGAGAGAGAGAGAGAGAGAGAGAAAGAGAGAGAGAGAAGGTAAAGGGAGAAGATATTAAGACAAGATATATATCTTGGGGAGCACTCGTGCTTAGATGCACCTCGAAAACACGCGTTCTACGTGAAAACTCAATTCTGTTAAGTTGGCACGAGTGACGCTCAGAGGCATTATGGTATGTTGTAGCAAACGCCTGAGTATGTATTTATATTAAATATACACTAAATTTGGGTGCATTCCACGGTTTGGAAATAGTACTGTAATCTAGAGATAAATGTGACACAACTTGCATTTAATGAAGCTACCTGTTTTAATAAAATCTAAATCAACTATTAATTAATTTTGTATTAGAGGGTACCAAGTTACTTTGAACATATAAAATGACGACATTAAAAAAATATCGTACTGTTAATTATTCCTATTTTATTTTAATTAATATATATTACATTTACATTACCATAAGTATTATTACAATGTAACCTTTATACTCTATCTCATTACAGTATAGAGTTTCATTATATTGTTACATTATCCTTCATTGTCTTGTACGTATTGTAATTATAAAGAAACATTATTATCTAGTTTTCTGTATTTTTGAAATTTTAATCATGGACGAGTTTTTTAAAAATTTTTAATACTCTTTATTTGAAAACATACTTTTTTCCTTCAATTGAAGATTTTTTTCTTTGTATTATATTATAACTTGATTTCTATTTAATTACTATTCATGTACTAAGTAAGTAATAAATATAGATTATAGATATTAGTTATACATATTTTATAGATATTATTTTATACATATTAGTTGTTTTAAATTTATTTAAAAATAATGCAACGGAATAAACGATCAATCACAATTTTATGTGAAATATTCAATCAAAGTTACGTGACGATACTGCAAAGTTTTATTAAATAAATGTGACTTGTTCAAATGAGAATCTATACCATAAAATATTTTAATATAAAAAAGTAATTTCTATTTTTAGTTTATATTTTCAGTATAAGACCATACGTTTCAAATAAAAATAGATTAATGCAAAAGCTCATTTAAATAAAATAAACGTATTTAACATTATTCATTGAATATTTGGGTAAAGATATTAAGTCCCTTTTGCTATGGCCGTGTGAGTGATTTGAGTTACGTTTTTCAGCTTCATTTACTGAAATATTTTCACGGAAGTTGTCATGACACTCTGCTCCACTTTTAACACATGTACATTCTCATGTGCCATTACTCTGCCCCTGTAGAAAACCCATAACATGTAACTCGCCTGCATCTACGGTGCAAACACGACAAATTCTATTTGAAACGCGCAAGTCTGTAATATTGTTATAAACTATAATCAATAAAAAAGAGAATTGATTGATAGACAAGCACATGAAAATTTTCAAGGTATACATTTGGCAATAATCGCATTTCATTACATAACAACAAGGAGAAAAGCAGAGTCTGCAAACTCGTGATCTCACAGTATGTGGATGTGTTCTGTTTAGCCGGAGGTCAACATCTGCTACAACAGCGCTTTTCTCCTTCATGCAATGAAGATTTACACTTTACACACCGCATAAATGAAATCCTAATCCTACTTGGCTTCGGTTATTATTAGTCCGAGACTTTTGATGGTTCCCCAATGTTCTACCTGAATTATTGATAAATGGCTGTAATTCATTGAATTCAAATTCAAATCATTTCAATGAAAAGATATTCGTGTTTATGGAAATTTATTACTAGATGTCATAAATCGTTTTAATACAGGTATGAAGAATTTACTCAATTTGTCGATAGTATTTGATCAATTTAATATAAACGTAATAATTTAGTCAAAATTGATAGGAGTATCATATAAAATGGAAATTTCGCTTTTGTACAATTACTCGTAAAATTTAATTTTAAATTGAATAGCAGTTATTACAGATTGTATGTTTAAATATTTAGGTTGTAGTTAATGTTTTCTAACTATTTCCAATATTATAACTAACTTTCCCGAAATAAAAAGAAAAACAAAAAAAAAAAATTTTAAATATTACTTGAGATAAAATTATTTAAATAAATGTTGATTAAAAAAAGTTGAGTTTTGTTTTGAAATTTTATTACGGACATTACTTTGCGTAACAAATTTACTACAGTAAAAACAAATTTTAATGGAATGTTTTTTTATATATTAACAAAAAAAAATTTATTAATTAAAAAATCTTAGCAATTTAAAATTAAAATAAATGTTTCTTTGTCGATAGATGTGTAGTTAATAAAATTATCAATAATCTTTCCACTATTTTATAATTCCAAAATGTATACTCAAAGTATAGATTTATGTTGTTGGCAGTAGGACCAGTATGAACTCCGAAAGCAGCAGTAATTATAGTAGTTTGCAAAAATAATTACATGATTTGCATCGACAATAAACAATAGAGGACACAAGCTTTAATCAATGTCCAATTAATTTATATATTCAATTATCAAATATCAAACAGAAGCACAAATGTATTAAAATCAATGAGACCATAAATTCGGAATCCTAATAGTTAAGTTTCGAATTGTTCAATGACGTAATTACCAGCATCCCCGAATTTTTCGAAAATCTTTTTCTGTCCGTCACAGCTGTTATCTGCAATGATAAAATTGTACTCCTGACGAGCTTTCAACCCCCATTTAAATTGACTAACATACTTCATCTACCATTTACCTTTTCCTTTCTTAGCACATTTGATCATTTGTCACTGTGTTTCTGTATTTCTGCATCGTTAAATATTTTTTCTTGGCACTTATAAATGTGCATATGGAGACAAATAGCTATAGTTATCTATTCAATCTATTATTATGTATATATTCCTATATGTTTTTGTTTATTCAAAAAACAGTATTAATTAATCTAAACATTTTGAGTAAATATTAATTTGTTCCTTTAACTCAGAAACTTTAAAAATTCTTTCATAATCTTCTTGATAAAGAGATAAATATTTTTAATTAATATTATGTAATGTACTACATTTTATAGACTATTTATATATTAATTTCAGTAAAATCACTAAGTATCCAATTAAGCTACAAAAACACTCAAGTAAAATACATCCAGTTTCCTTACATACAAAGTCACAATCGAGAAAACGGATTTAATTACAAATCATAAAAATTGCATATTGCATTTATACAATTAAAGAGAAAGGCAGAAACAATATTAATAATTATAAATAACGAACTTTTATCTTTATAAAATTATAATCTCAAGGATACGTTCGCCTTGTCCCTCAATATTAACTGCTCGAACATTTCGCATAGGACCTAGAGACCCTTACACCCATTTAACTCTCCATTCTGTAGATGATTCATTTGGTTAATTCATACGATATTCTGTTATTCAATGGCTAAATTCTCTATATGTTTTATTTTATTCTGTCTTGCTTTTTCTAAGTCTAACAAAAAATTGATTGTGTCATAGAAATGTTTCGAATAGCCCATATTTCAAAAAATGAACGCGAGAGAATGAAACAATTCTTTTAGAATATTTTGGGTTTTGAATGTTCAAATACACACACGTTGAAAAATTCTTAACAATTATTTTGACGAATAAAAAAATTATTATATTTTAATACTTCAAAAATTATTAAAAAAAATTATTTTGCATTAACAGTTAAAAAATTAATTAATTAATTAATTAATAAAATGTAAGATTTTTACAATTATATGGATATATTTTGTGAATAAGTTATCCGGGTATAAATATTTCTTAGTTTTATTACACCATATAATTTATAATTTAAAATAAGCCTTTTGTTATTATTATTACAGGAAAATACACGTCGAAGGGATTAAAAAATTTTCCATACTTTGTAAATATACATCACGTGGCAACATTGAAATTCTCTGTAGCCCGTAGTAGCCAATTCATCGTCACCTCTCGTTCCTTTCCCAACTTTCTCGGTAGTCTCACTCTGCACCCTTCCCTTTTTCCCTTTATTCCATTTTATTCTCTCGCATTCATAAAGTATCCGCATTTATACAGGGGAGGGGCTGGGTGGGGCGGGGAGGGGGGAGGGGGGGGGAGGGAGGGAGACGGGAAGAGACCAACAATACGACGATAATCAACTGCTCGGCAGGTTTAACGGATGCCACTCCGCATATATTAATTATGGCGGCGCACTCGAACGATGCACTCGCATAAATTATACCCTCACGTGACATCTCAGCAGTGTACCGTAATGTCCATTGCTCTCGTGCTTCGGCAGACAACGGCTTATCATTTAAATGGTCGGCAGTAAGCTCGTGTCGACGAAACTCTAACTCCTGGAACAAGAGCCAACCTAAATATTTTCTCCAAAAATCACAAAACTATTTGACCATTTTACTTTTTTCTTTTTTCTTTTTTCTTTTTTCTTTGTTTTTTTTAATACAAAGGTGGACAAATTTTCAATACTTTGATTAATAATACGTAAAATTTTTTACAAATATAATATTTTGTAAATGATCGACGGAATTTAAATGTGAAATTTCGAAAGCTATTGTGCACATTTCAATTTTTAAAGCATTTTTTATTTCATTCAGACACTCAACAGATATTTCAGAAACTGATAAATAAACCTGATATGATATTGTTAATAGATCTGTTAAAGTGAAACTTTAGAAACTATTAATTGCGAACACTTCATTTGACCTCGGTTAGTTAAATTGAATAACCTACAATTCATAAAATGTTTACTTTATTCGAGATTAAACTTTATCAATAGTCTTACACGTTTAATTATTAAAATTTATTATTGTTCAATTCAAGCAAAAATATATTTTCTTTTATATCTTTTACCGAAAACTTAATATTTTTATCAGTCATTTAAAAAAATAATATAAATAGGTCAAATATGTGTAAAATAACTTTCAAAACGTATTTAACAGTAAATTACATGTATCGATCAGTTTAATATATTATATTTCAATAGTTATTTTAATTAAATTAACTACCAAACATTTATTGTATATATTTTTATTTTGTTTAAAACTCTCTTTCTTTCTCCAGCTTTTAAGTTTATAAAATTTAAATAAATCTTATTATATTTATCAGAATTACATGATCCCTTATTTTATAAATTATTTTATATTTATTTCAAGTATTTTTTTAGAATAAACATAAAACTCAAATATCAAATATCAAAGTAAAAATTATGATAAAAATATTCACACTTATTATAATTTTTCATAAATTTGTGAGATGTAATTATTCATTTTTATTGAATATCACACATATATTTCAAATATTAAATCATATGTAAATAAATTATCTCAAATATTTTTTTATTAACTAATAAAATAAGTATTTTATTAACTAATTTATAAAAATGAAAAATCATTTGCAAAGGAAAAAAATATAGTCAATAGTTATAATAATTCTTTTAAATTTTCAAATCTTCAGTAATCTATTTAAAATAACATTAAAATCTTCTAAATTATTTATGAAGCGAAATAAATTGTTAATTATATTATTGAATATTTAAATTGATAATTTATTAAGGTTTTATAAATATTTTTCATAATATAACAGTTTTTAAAAAATTATTTGTACGTCTTCGTATGCAAGTATCTGATTTTATTAAATAGTTTATAGAACGTAGTTGAAAGAGAAAATATTGAGGAAAAGCAATAAAAAATTATTATTTAGAATACCTGTTAATATCAATTCTTCAACTAATAAATCGTATGCCATAAATACATCTGTTGTTACCTTTTGCACGTAGCAGCTAGATCTTTATGAAAAGTAATCGACTTATTCTAATATCTAACTTTATATCTTTTTCCTTCTTTTTTTATCTCTTACTATAAAATTATCTATCTACTTTTACTCCTTATAATATCCTACCTTCATTAATTTCCATTTTTAATTATTACACATTCATTAATTTAATTCATAATTATACTTAAATATTAATTTATCTTGAATTTATACATACTATTTACGTATATATACTTTCAGGTAATATATGTAACATGTATAATATAGGAATTTTTGCATTACTATTTCAATTATAACAAATTATAATTATAGAAATGATCACATTTTATATTTTAAATTAAATTTATTTTTGTTCTATAAAAAAATTTTTTATATAATAATAGAAAATCTGACAGCTTTAATTATATAATAATAGTAATAAAACGTTAAAAAGATAATAAGATAGATAAATACTATTATTTTAATTCCATAGATTTCTAATCAATTTTTTAAAATATATATAAAATATAATATATAAAGTAAATCATAATGAACAATATAAAAAATATACCTAGAAACATAATATTAAATATGGCATTACGTTTAAAATGATGGTATATTTTATCTTTAAATCTGAAAAATTCTTTAGATTTTCACATTTAATTTTAAATAATAATGAAGATATCACAAATTTTCCTTATGAGTAAGTATTATAATGAAGAAAAATAATGCATTTATACATATATAAATATACTTATTACCTTGTAGATTAAATAAAGCTCTCGGAGTTTTAAATTATGTAATATTTTACAGTCTAGGTCTTTGCTTTTGGTTAGCCGCAACTTTGTTTTCCAGAATAAAAATGAATGCTCTTTACATTAGAAAACAGATAGGGGAATAATAAGAATCCCAATGCAATCTTCTGGAATATCGTTGAAAACTCCATTTATAGATTATTATACATAATATATAATGATTTAAGCAATTCTTAGTAGCATATGAATTATATTTTAAGAAAGTATAATACTTGTTAATAGAAGGTAGGAAGATTATTATTTTTTTAATTCATGAATAAATAAATCCATTATTTTTTCTCTTTTTTGAACTAGACAATAGCGTATTTAGTTAATTTGCACACATATTTTAAAAATCACTTTACTAATGTATTTTTTTTTTATAAATTTGATTTAAAAAAAATTACATACTATAAAATTATTATAAATATTAAATTAAATTGACGAATAATTTTTTTTTTTAATCAATATACTTTCTTTTAAGCTTACCATGTACAAATTTGATTCGATTACGTATAGTATGAAACATTTATTATATAATTATAATTATAATTATGCAAAATATAAGTTAAATTTAATATAGGATTAAAATAATTATAAATCAGTTCAACTAAAAAATACAGTCTCTGAAGCAATTGATACTGTTTCTCGTGAAAGGAGGTCGATTTTTTAATTTTATTCGAGTTTTTATTTAAAAGCTTACGTAATATTACCATGTAAATCACGCCTATATAGCCCTTTACACACATAATTTTCTTTATGATTTAATTTACTGGTTAATTATTTAATTAAACGAGTTATGTAGCTGGATATAATTAAACAGCTCAGGTTTAGCTATTATTTAGATAAAAGTGGTACTATAAATTTATAAATAAATTTATAATTTTAACATTATAATTATTTCTTTCAAGAAAAATTTCCTTTAGATCGACTATTTTTGGGAAAAAAATCATATTAATATTTAGAAAAAAATGATGCTAATGTGTAAAAAAAAAGAATGAATAATATATATTATTGTTTACATCTCAATGTGCTAAAATAATAAAATTTAATGAATACACAATTTTTTAATTTTATTATCAAGTATCTAAATATATTTATTTATATCTAAATTATTGTTTAATTATAAATAGTTTAATTTAAAATGAAGGCTTTTTTAAAAATAATTTAATAAAAACAATATGTAATCATAATAATAGGTTTCATTTTTCGTCAGTCATTTTTCTTTTAATGAAAATTAGGAAAATTATGTAAAGATTTTATAAATTGTTATATGTATAAAATATTTTTTTTAAAAATTATTTAATATTTCAAATTTGGTCACAAAAATATTTCTAGATGAATACAGAGGAGTGGAAATACTGATTTATAGCAAAATTTATTAAAAATGTAAAATATGAGAAAAATTAGGGAGGAATGAATAGGTAAAAAATAGAAGAGTCGAATTGTACCTGAACAATGATTGACATTTTTCATATGTTTCCTAGCCTTGCGAATGAAAATATCAGAAAATATATTTATTATTTTGTTCAGAATATATTTTTCTTTAATTTACCTTTTAGTTTGGTTATGTTATAAATCATCAGGTAAGATACTGTTACCTTATATTTTTTGTAATAAAATTTACATAATTTAATTTTTAAATGATCTGTTGAAAATGATTGATATAATATATACGTTAAGATTTTTCTTTCATTTTTATTTTTAAAATTTAAAATTATTTTTAATGTTGATAATTCAGTTACATTTACTAACGTTGGCTTTAATTATATGAACTTTTATCAAATTATTGACTATAGAATTTTAATATTATACATTTTTTTAAATATTTTATGTAATAATTAAATAATAAATAATAATAATAATAATAATTCCAATCGAATGATTTTTATTATTATTAGAGTTTTCCATTACATTTAAAAATTCCTTCAATTATCAGAAATAATAAATGAAACTCGTATTTCGAAAATTAATAATAGTGTGTGTGTGTGTGTGTTCTATGTAAAAGATAAAAAAGAAACGAACAAACACGAACGAATCACTGAGTTAGCTGATGTATAATTATTGTACCGCATGTGTTCTAATGTTACATAGTAATTTTCAGGGACCAACTGATTCAAAATCAAGTCTATAATACTTCATAGAGATATATAATAGTACAGGATATATTGGGGGAAGCGGCACTAGGGTAGAAACAGTAGAACTACCGTCGTGAATAATGTATACATTACCCAAACATACACTCGTACATTTTATATCCATTTAGCTTTATTTAATATTTTATTTCTGGGTGTGTGTTCACATGGCCTTACATCCAAATTGCTGATTCTAGTATACAATCGTTTGTAGAGAAAACTGTTCAAAGATGGTCCAAAAAAACTAAAATAACCCGACTCTTATAACACAGACATCCACGCCATATTATAAACTATATTAAAATCTTCATGCAAATATTTCTTTAAACCATTACAACTTATTTTTATTTTTTTTTTTTATTCATATAAAAATCAAAGATTAAATTAAATTAATTTATCACATTAAATTCAATATAAGACAGATTAAAAAGGAAGTTTTACGAATTTGATTGGTTTATAGTTGAAAGTTAATTTTTTTAAAAAATTTTTATGAATATTTTCTATTAAATTCATTCAATAAATTAAATAAACTGACTAGAAAATATTCTAGATATCTACTTAATGGTAATTATGTTCTGCATTATGTATAAAAATTTATATGCAAATTATTGATTATGCATGAAACATGTGCACATACAAAAATTTAATAATATACAAATGAAATTTCAGTATGCATACTTTTCCATTTACGAATATAACTTTTACATCTGATAAAACTGACATCGATATGTATGGAAATTTATTGATTTAAAAAGCTTTTTATAATTTAAAATACGGAGAACGTGTCAATTCAAAATAAGGTATCAATAACAACAATATATCAGAAGTATTTTCGTATTATTAAATAAATATTTTATTTGTTTTGTTTTATTAACTGTAAATACAAATTATTTTACGTCTATTGTAAAATGAAATTTGTATCATTTATTACTTCATTATTATTCACCTGGAAATATTATTACTTTAAGATTTAAATAATATTTAATCTTTTTGCTATAAACTCATATATATTGATTATTTATGTTACGACGACAGACGAAACAAAAGAATTTATTTAAAAAAAAATATGTATGAAACAAAACAAAAACGAATTTAGAATCATTAAAACATGTAAACACAATTATTCTCTTCTAACATATAAAATATATGTATAAGAAAACTTTTTTTTATTTATTTATAATAATAATTATAATAATAATAATAACAAAAAATTTATAATTAATAAAAAATTATAAAATTTACCTAAAATACTAGAAAAAAAATAATTAATAATAATAATTAATTAACATAATACACATTAACAATAATAAATAATAATATTAAATAATAATTATCTTTAATGAGCAAAAATCATAAAAGCAACAAAAACCTATCAAAAGTTATAAAAATAAAAAATATATATATTTAATAAAAATTGACATAAATACAGAAACTATAAATATAAGAAAATCTAATAAAAAATAAGTAAATATATTAAAATTTGATTAGATATAATAATTATAATCATAAGTAGATATAAGAAACATATGTGATACAAATTATAAGACTGAAAATGAAACTAATAATCATATCAAATGAAATACTAAACTAATAATATTTTTTTGGAAAAAAAATAAAACTGAAAGATAAATTACTATTTGCTTTCTCTCTCACATTAATTGGGAAAATTTTTAGATACTGGAAAGTGTCACAGGCCAGAAAAGTCAAAAGTTGACCTGTAAAAGGTATAGCCAAAAAAACTACGTAGAAAAAAAAAGCGCTATGTTACTCTATATAAAAAAAAAACTGGGAGAAAGGTGAACAAGGGAAATTCCTAAGCATGCAAACTATGACAAAAAAAAATTAGATATAAACAAAAAAAGTATATTAAAAAAATAATAAAAACCAAAACAAACCCTTTTAAAATGTTTTTCACAGCTCTCACGCATCATTTGCATAAGTCAAATGATGAAATAATAATACCAACAATTATCTAGACACATTTTTATTTATAATTATTAATAAAAATAATTTACATGAATAAAAACTATTGCACCTACTCCACAATAACCAATGGAAATTATCCTGCTTCTGAGGATTATTAAAATAAGTTGAAATTGTAAGAAAATCCATAAAATTGTTTAATCAACGTACCTCTTTTGTTGTAGAAATTCACTATTTTACACTAATAAACACACAAAACTTGTAAAGTAAAATTATAAAACATTGAATTAAGCAGATTCACTCGCTTACACCAATTAAAAACACAACATTTTTTTTGAAATTACAATAAATAGTTAACTAATATTAAATAACTTGGTAAATAATAAGATATTTTAAATGCGAAAAAATACATTTGGAAACGAAGTTATGGGCAAGATGATCATTAAATTATAACTTGCATTAATTAATTAATTATTGCTACGATAACGAAAATAAAAAATTTATTGTGATTTTCTGAGAAAACCTATAAATTTTTCCCACTTGCCCATACACTCTGTATAAGAAAAAAGGTTTAAAAAGGAAGGAAAAATCAGGTGAATGGCAGTCAAATTTCAATTTTTTTTTTGAGAAGTAGTCCCAATTCATTTCCACAAGTTTTTTTTTTTTGCCAAATCCTTCACTGAATTTTCTTCTCAGAGAGGAAGCCGTATATCCTAAACTAGTTGCTATACTCAATCAGTTGTTGACATTTTTTACAAAGGGTAAGAAATAAATTTTTTTTTATTTTATTCTATTTCAATTGGTTATCATTTAAACTTCACACATTTTAAAATAAAGACGTTTACGTGTAATTCACGTATAACTTCAACACATACATATATACATATGTATATATATTTCTTCTTCTTTCCATTATTATTTAAACCGAATCATCCCTCCGTTCCCATCTAGTAAAGCATAGTCCGAAAAGGAAGGAAAGAAATTTTAAAACGATAAAGTCGAAAACACGTGTATTAATTTAATAAAATAAAAGTAGTACGCGACGTAACATTTATATATCGATTCAAGAAAAATATTTGAGCTTATAAAAAAAATAGATATAGATTGTGTAAATATTTGACTTTGTACAGTAATAAAAATATCACTTGAGAAGAAAAATTCTACGTGTTTTCATCATTTGAGCATGTTTTATTGTCCTTCTAGTTTAGATCTCTTATTTAAGCTATTTTATCTACTTTAATAGCAGGGGTAATAGAAAAAAAATAGGATAAATACATAAAATGTTCGTAAACTTTTCTTTGCTCTAAAAATCATAAAAAAGAGGCTTTTATTTTTCTTCTAATATATCTTAGAAGCATAGAAAAAAAATCATTATTTAATTTTATTTAGTGTATCAATTAGATTTAATGACTTACAGTATCAATTGATATTGTAGACCACAACGTGAATTTGCATTAATGAATTTTTTATATCTATGGATTATAAAGTATATCTCCTCTTGTTCATTTTTCTATTCATAAAAAAAAAAAATTAATATATTAAAAATCCTTTTTTCGTAATTTTATTTTTACGGATATATATAATTTCGTCATACCGTTGACTTGTGAAAAATTCCCCAGTCTTATCATGTTAATGCTTGCCTAATTAGACTTTCAAATTTTCTTTGAGCGCATAAAATACCAATGAATGTTATCGGTTGATTGTTCCTGATTCCACTGATTTATTTTAGCGATTATTTGAAGTAGAATGATATAGAATCTTTAAGATTAAATATTTTACTTATCTCCATTATTTCATTCTATGCTTCTTGTATCTTTTTTATTACTGTTTAACTTAGAGTCTAAATTATGAAACTTTTAAATTTAAAATTTGAAAACTAATAGCTTTGTACTTGTTTCTAAAAAATATTAAAATATATATAACCATACTTAATATGTTTATCAAAATATATTAAAAATAGATTAATATTATATACGAAAAACTATTGTAAAGTATATTAATTTAAAACTTTAAAACTTTATAATACGATCGTAGATGTATCTGTATATTTTTAAAATGAGTATATATTTAACCTTATATAAGTATAATTTTACCGTAATTATTTTTATAACTAGTAAGTTTTACTTGTTGATTTAATCGGTAAAATTTGATGATTATTATTAACAGATTATGTTAAGTTAAAAAAAAAATTACGAATAAAGTACGAAATTTTATTTAAACTTTTTATAAATTTAATAACAATGTTGTTTTATGTTTCAAAAGGTAAATTATTAAGTTTTTAATGAATAATAGCTAAAAATTTTATCCTTTGAAAAAGTATAGAGCTTTTATAAATATGTAACAAGTATACATTATGAAAAATTTCATGAATGCGTGAACTGTTTTTTATGTCTCCATTTTCTATCGCTTCTTCTATTTAATAATATATACATATGGCTAAATTTATATGTATTTTTATATGTACTATTTATATTTATAGAACCATTTACATATTGTATTTTTCATAATATTTTCAAATTATAGCATTTATCGTACAACTCGATTTAGTTAAAATTCATTGATTTAATAAGTTTTTTATATTAATGTTTATTTTTACATTATAAACGCAAATATACATCTATATTTTAAAAATGTTCATCTACTTTTAAATTAAATTGTAAACTATATTTTATTTAGATAATAATTCTTTATTATTTAAAAATAAAAAAAATTGTATCCTTATATTGAAACATTAACTTTAAATACTGAATAATTTAAAAAAATGAAAATGTAATGTATTTGGTACTTAGTATTTTATTTTTATAGGCATATATTTTTTTAATATGTTAAAATATAAAACAACCCCATTTTTTGTTTATTTTTATTAAAAAAATGTTTCTAATTCAATAACTTGAGTGACATAATATATAATTACTGTGATAGAAATGAATTTAACCAACTAATATTTATAATCCTCTTTTCATATAAAATATAGAATAGGAATAATGAAATAAATTTGAAGCTTAATTGTCTTTAAATTTAAAGTTCACCATTAAATTTTAATCTCAGTCAAATAAATATTTAAAAAATCAAAGTAATAGTTGATATAAATTCCCTCTAATTTTCATTCAATTTATAATCGCCCGTTAGCTTAAATGAATAAGAGAACAAATAAACGATTGCAAATTAAAAAGAACTAAAAAAAAAATTTCAATCATAATAGATGGTAGCAACGATGTTTCGTTTAAAACTGATGAAAAACTCCATTAAATTCGGAGGGTAGGCGTTTCCTCGTTTGCGGTCGGAACCAGTGTTCGTAATTTCTTGTGTTCAGGGAAGAAACTTTTTGTTGAATTAGCGATGCATGTTTTCTGTCGCAGAGTATGCGCACTTTGTGTCGCACTCGTTTCGAACCCCGTCAAACACAACGATCTGTGTCGCATATAAAAAAAAAAAAAAGTCCATTATATGTGCCATTGGTCACTCGTTCAAAGTTCGACGTCGTATTGTAGGTTAGCACCGCCACGTTCCAAATTCATTGTTTAAAAATCGCTCATTGATGTGACTGTCTCTGTTTTTGTGCTCGAGTGCTCAGTCACCGATATTTTCAGCTGTTCACACTTTTTTTTTATTTCTTTTTCTTTTTTTTTTTTTTTGCACGCGCTGCTTTGTTTTAAACACGAGTTTCGCATCCCATCAACCTCTCTCCGGCATCGATAATTCAGTGTCCTAGTCTGTTGGAATCTATCGTTCCGATAGTGCAGTGCGCCCTCGCATTCGGCGTCGACTCCGATATACGTTTACGTGCAAAAGTATTGTACTTCAATTTCATTTATCTCAATAGTTTTAAAGATAAAATGCTTGCAAAACTCAGGTTAGAAGAAGAAGCGGATAAACAGATCAACCCGAAAATCCAGGGAATATGAATAAAAAAATGAAAGACCGCGTTTATTGTATAAGCTGATTAAATTGCGAGAATAGTTCTAAAATTGAAAATAGAACCAATCATCTGAATTATTGATATGACAACGCGCACTGTTATATACGCGAAAATTTATCGCGACGCCTGACTGTCGTCGCCACTACCGATACTGCCTTTGTCATCGCTACATACAATGAGGTAACGATATTACGTGGGGCTGACTATCTACACAGTTATACTACGTATCAAAACCAATTTCAATGCTGTTCTTAATTAAATTGAAATCCCTATTGCGCGTGAGCCAAAACAAAGGTTCTTACGTACGCTTGCAGATCATCTCAATGCTGTCCTCCATTATCATGCATGCAGAAATCAACTGGATTCGGACGAAACACTGAATAATAAATAGTTTCACTTGAGAAAAGTACATTAATACGTTACATTTCTGACTTCTTCCAACTTTGTATCATCAATAACTTTCCATAAACAGTTGGACATTCATTTCACGTCCATTGTCGTAAGTTTTAAAATGATGGCATTTAGAAAATCGAGGTTTATGCATGAATGAACTCGACAAATCCAACAAACTCAATGTTTTATGGAATTTTTGTCGTCAATCGTTAAGACCGTGGCATTTTTCTTCTCTAAAATACGATAAAAGTTTACGCTCTGTCCACGTATCCGCTTAACTGTTTTTACCTCTGCTAGCATCTTTTTCTCTCCTTCATTCTTTATTTCTTCTTTGGGTAGCTCTCGGTTTAGCTCAGTTTCAAACTCTGCTACTTTTCTTTTTTTTAACGATAAAAGAGTGCAACATCTTTCCTCGATTCCCTCTTTTTCATGATACAAATTATGGAAATTACCAATTCAATATGTTGCACTTGCAGAGGGTACATTTATCACCGTGTGTTTTTAAAATTTGCTAAATGGTCATGTTTACACTTTTTATTCGTTATTTAATTATAAAAATAATTTTTTTTTTTTAATACTTTCTTTCTGCAAGTTTTTATAAGAAGCCAATACTTGTATGAAAACATCAAATTTGGTTTTAAGAAATCTCCCAGTCTTCTAAATGCGAAAATTAGAAATTAATATCACTTAGAAATTTCCTTGGAGTCCCATTTAACGCACTTAGAAATGGTGAATCACCTCTACATGATTTATAAAAGTCCCTCTAAGTGCAGGAGGAAAACATGCAATAAATCTTAATCTTTCAAATTTGCATTTGATTAAAAAGAAGCATAAGGTTCAAAGCATTTTTCTTAAAGGCAAAGCACACGGCTATTCCTAAAGATAAACGCCTTGGATTTCCGCATATCAATCATGTCGACAGCAGTGCAGGTTTTATCAGTCGGGCTACAGCTGCAGCAGCCATAGCAGAAGGGGCAGCAACAGCAATAGCAACAACAACAGCAACAGCAACAGCAACAACAACAGCAGCGAAGGACAGAAAGTTTGAAGCTGGAAAGATTGTAGTAAACTATACGAAATGGGCTTAGTTTTACACGGTGAGCTTATTTTACGATGTCGATGGCCGGATATAGCTTTCATCTTTACGTGGGCGTATACTTGTATATACAGGGTAAACTCGCGCGATTGCGCACCCGCTCACGGCCATAAAACTCTTGCAATGCGAAGAGATCGTGGACGCTTTTGAAACTCAGTCTTTCCTGTTCTTCTTCCTTTCTAATGTCGTCCTTTTTCTATTGTTTCCATTCTAAATTCGTACTCGATGATTTGTTGGTTTAATAATCTCTCGCTCAACACAAGTTTCTTTTCATCTTCTCGCGAAAACCAAGAATTCATATCTCTACGAATTATAAATACATATACTCATTAAGTTATTGGAAAAAATTTATACCAATTTATCTAATATAGATTTTAAATCTTTTGTAAATTGGCTGTATGCACACGAATCTATCTATTCATCTATTTATCTATGTACACATGTATATATATGATGGCAACAGTATTCCTTGAGATTGTTTCAGTGTTTATACATATTCGTTCATATGCATAAACAATGAAACATTCACAATATATTATTGTCATCACGCACTTTTTATTTTAACGTTTTATTATATTTTATATTCTCTGATATTACTTTTAAAAAAAATTCGAGTTTTGGACTGAATTTTAAAAAAGTTATTGAGCACTAACAATTAAGAATAGCTTTGTTTTTCACTTTAAAAATATTCATATATTATTCAAAAATATTTTTTCAATAAAAGAGTTCAAATAATTGAGAAAAGAATTGAAAAATCAAAATATTTTTAATCAGTTAATCAATTTAAACAATTTTGCTTCAATTTTCATGTAAAATTAAGTAATGAATAAATATTCATATTAAAGTACATTTTATTTTATTAATTTATACCTATTACGTTACAATTTGTGACGGAATAAACCTTTTTAAATAAATAAATGATAATTTATTTTAAATGTAAATATAATGAATTTGTCCAAATAACCTTTTGCTTAACGTTAACTAAATACATAAAAATTAAATTTCAAGTAATATATTTATTGGAACTTACTAAATAACCTTACCATAACTGTGTATAATATTAATCGTAATATCAAAGATAACAATAAATAAAATTAAATATTTGAAAGATATCATAAGCGAATATAATTGTAGTCGAACATTCCATTAAAAGTTTAGTAAATGAAACTTGAGTCGTCGCTTATTTTCGCTGCTAGTTAACTTTATTACTTGCATCACTCTAACTCGTTCTAGTTAATGAATTTTACGAAATTGTTGTAATTTTTGTTACGATGTTGAGTCGTAGCGTTGGCAAAACTAAACTAGCTAAGATTATAATAAATTGCAACGTATTGTAAGAAATGAAATATAGTTCAGAAGTAGCAAATTATTTCTGAGGTCACTAGTACCTTTTCCCCTATTCTTCTGATAAAAGTCATGTAAATCAGTATGAAAATGGAACTTAGCCGAGATAAGACTTTTTAATACTTCTGTCACAAACTATCTGGCACGTCTAAGCAATTTTAAATTTTGCTTTATCTTTTACTTGAAACTTTTACGTTATTCTTATCACATTTTATTTTCTTTATTCATTCTTTATCTTAGTCTTAAAATCATAGCATACCTGTTAAATATAAATATCTACTATATATATTCTCATTAATGTATATTATTTTATTACTTATCCCCTTCATAATTATTTTATTTGAAATTTGAATTTATATTCTTAAAAATGGTAAATGAATTTTTCGAATAATAAAAAGATTGATTTTGAATAATTGACAAAAATTAAAATTCAGTACAACTAAATATAAAAAGCTTTCGCATAAAATAATTATTATCAATATATGAATATAATTATATGAACTGTATTAATAATACTAATTTTATGTATCCTTACATAAATTTTTGTATATTTTCTTATTTTATTTTCATAAATAAATTTTTAATGCATTAAAATTATAAAATAAAATGGTTTTGAAAACATTGAATTGTCAGTTATAAATAAAAAATATTTATTATAATATCAATGAATCATTTTTCAAAAATAAAACTTTAATAATTTTTTGGATGATGATTTATTTTTATTTTAATTAAATATTTTAATATAACTTTTATTTAATAAAATTTTTAATATCTTATCGTACTTATATTTATTTTCAAAAAATGATTAACAATTTACTTTTATTAAGTTTGTTATCAATAATCGAAATGAGTATTTTTTATCTTTCTTTTACATTTAAATAGAATGCTCTCGTAAAAAGTATTATTGTTTTCATAAAATATTGAATGATGTTTATTTATATTAATTTTTTTATTTCTTCAACTTACAAGCTTTCTGTATGAGATGAAATAAATTTATGGTTTATCATGTTTCCCTCCAAACAGAAGCTTTAAAATTGACTCACTTTATATTTGATTTCGAAAATATTGTTATATATTTAGTGTTTACTTAACCAAATTTTTATTCGTATAATATAAAAGGTATTTATTATCTTAAACCATTAATGATACTACAGTACGAATTCATTTTTTATAAGAAATTTCTGTTCTAAAGTTTGATAAAAATTCTTTTTTCCATTTAATAACATATTATTTTTTTATATAATTTACAATCTTTAGCTGAAATATTTATTAAATTATTAGAAGGAAAATTTGAGTGTATCAACGACTAAAAACTCATTTAACTATTTTAATTCATCACAATCAATTTTTTACACATTGGTATTTGGCGATGCTTCTATACCAGTTTTTCTATAGCATTTAATTTTTCTTAATATTTTTTTTTAAATTAACATATCAAATTACTAAATATTTTTTATAATTTTTAATAAATTAACCATAGCACAGTGAAATAGATTAACAGATTTATTTAATTACAAAAATATTACTTTTTTATTTTTAGTTCAAAGTAATGATTATTGCAATTTAAATAAAATTAAATAGAATCAAGATTATTAAGGATAATAAATGACGATTAAATGAATTGATAAATATTTTTTAAAATAAAATTTTATAATAATTTTATAATAAAATAAATTTTACTGGCCTATATATTTGTAGATAATCATCATTTTAATTAATAAATAATGATGAATATAATCTAGAATTTTCAGAAATCTTGAGATGAGATAATACAAACAAGAATATTTTATTAAAGGAATAAAAAAAATAATAATAACGTTGAACATTTTGATGCTGTATTTTTAAAAATAAAAAAAGTATACCATTTTAATATAAAATGTAAGAAATAAAACTACAATATATAAATTATTACATAATTACTTTATACAAAATTATGTATTACATTATACATATATTATACATAATTACTATGGGTTTTCATTTATATTATTCAGAAATTGTAGAGTGTTTTGTCAAGATTAAAATAACATTTAACTTAAGTTAAAAATTTCTTTTATTTTTATATTTCTGATAGCTAATTTTCAATTTCAACTATTTTTGTACATCATTCATACACAAATATCTATAATTTTATGCCTTGTTTTGAAAATTCATACAGTTTTTACTTGTGAGTTATTTACTCAAATGAAGAAAGCTCAGTTAAATCTTCAATTTCATGAAAATATATACTTATCATTCATTCATAGTTAAGTGTGATTTTGATTCATAGTCGCGCGAATGCTTTGAACTATTAGCGCTATTTCCGCAAGATAAACTCCCTCATTTATCAAAAGAAGCTACAGATAGTTTTCTTATCTTCTACAAGCCTTTGCACTACTTCTTTTATATTTATTCAACGAATAAAAGCATCGGTTCTTCCTCTAAATTTAATACATTCTTAAATATTTTACTTAATCGTGCGTATTATTAAGTATGTCGCATCTCGATGATACATTTATATTTATTTGTTTATATTAAAAAATGGTTTCATATATTTGTCAAACAATAATAGATAATTTGATATTATCAAAAACATATTTGGTTTATGAAATTAAATTGTTCAGTTATAAATACTATCGTAAAGAATAAAATACCACTAATTTGTTGAAATAGTGTCAATGAATTTTGAAAAAATCAAATTATAAATAGAATAGTTTAGCATACAGGTAGTTAATAATATATATATACAATAACAGCAACAATAATGTATTTTTCATGTATAACTTTTTACATCCGATCAATTAAGCTTATTTTAGTATAAAATTATTTAAATAGTACAAATATTATATATTTAAATAAACGTATCTTGTTTTATTCCATTAGTAAATTAAAAATTTTTCGAGTGACATATATGCCAAGATTGAAATATATTCTATTAATAAAATATAAAGTCAAAAGTTTTATATTTTATCAGTAAAAAATATCACAATTTCTATTTGGTAGTAAACTCACACCATGTGTCTTGAAATTCTAAGTAACTATTGTCTTCTAGAATTCATTGATTTCGAACAAAAATATCTATTTTAAAAATACATAATCTAATAGATTGAACCAAATATTTTCTAATTTTTTATGTTATTTCTTGTGCATTGAAAAAGATATAATCAAAAGAAAAGTTCAATTAGTTTAACCTAAATCAATAATTTATTAAAATAAATAAATAAAATTATATATTCGATATTAAACTATTAATTAAAAAACTATATAAACGATTTATACGTTAAGTTATGATATATTATATTAAATATTTTATTTTATTTGGCAAATATACTTTGCTCTATAAACCAATATTATTATTAATAATATTGATACGTAATTCCCGTATCAGTAACTACTATTGGCAGCGGGTAATACCCCTCTGGGAAATAAATATAAGCATCTCTATAACGAACAAAATAACTGTATTTATCTAATAAATGACACAATTATGGAAATTATATCAAGGATATTTTTTAAATTTAAAAATTTTTTAGTATTTAGTTAAATTTATTTAATACAGTTACGTAAATAAAATGATCAGATACATACTTTTACGCGTTTATTATGCATTGCGATGTTAGTAAAAAAATATTTAAAAATTTAAAAATAAAATTTATTAGTAATAAAACATCCCGCAGAATATAACCAATATATGATTCAGGAAATATGATATGTAAATTAATTAAATATTTTGCAAATATAAATTTAAACTTTTAAATACATAACATATTAAAAACTTATGACAAAATTGTTGAAAAATTTAATAATTTACAATGTAAATTTATTCCAGGATAAATTATAAATTAAAAATTTTAAAAAAATATAAAAATTTTAAAATTAAAAAGAAAATATAAATAAATTTATCGTAGATTGTAATTATAAAACTAAAATAATATCAGGAATTTGTCAAATCTGATAAATTAAAGAAGCATAAATTATAATTATTTATTATCCTTTGTAATTATAATATACATCAAATATTTATTATAAAATAAATAAGATTAAATAATAATTATAATATCAATAATATATTATTATTATTATTATTATTATTATTATTATTATTATTATTATAATTAAATCTTAATATTTATTAATAACACTTACAATTACTCATTAATATACACTTGATTTTATGGTTACCAATATCTACATTTTTTATAATATTCTTTTTTTACTTTTATCACTACTTTTTGTAAAACAATAGAAAAATATCGTTTATGATAAATTCTAAAATTATTGTCATTTATTAATTTTACTACTTTAAAACTATATTATTGACTGATAATATTATTTAAAAAACATATATATTGAGTTATAATATATGTAATTATATCATTTACAAGCTGTTAGAGTAATTTTTTCAATATTTTTATTAAAATTGATAATTTTAAATTATCTTATTTATCTTTTACAAATTCTCTCTTTCTCTCTTCTTTACTTCCGTCTATATCTCGTATTATCTTTTTGTTCTCGCGACGCCTTCATTCTTGTATAGAATTTCTTGCTTTCCCTATCTTCCGAATTTTTTGCCTTTTTGGTAGATTCTTGGACAATTTAATACGGACAATTGAACATCAGATGATGAGGATGACCCACTTTATAAAAACGAATAGTTGAATTATCTATTGAGGAAGATTTTGTTACAGTTGGTACAAAGCTGATTTATTCTGTTGTTGTTATTTCATGACCTTTATTCAATGGAGACTCTTCTGATAATGTTCAAGTTATTATCATTTAAATCTTAGTAAATCCTGCTTTTTAGCTTGGTCTAGTATACCTTTCCAGATAATAGTTACAATTGATTTATTAAAGACTATAATAATTTTTAAGATACAAATAAACTACTTAAAATACAGTACCTTAAATTATATTGCAAAAAATAATACTGATTGACTTTACATAATATATTAATTGAAATAAACAAATATCTTTTTAATTAACTTAAATAATAAATACAATTAAAAACTTTTTGAAGTAAATTTTATTTATACTTTAGATTTTTATAAAAAGTAAAAAATATCTAAATTTCACAGAATTAATTAAAAATTAAATAGTCGTTTATAATTTCAGATTAAGAAAAATAAAATTTCATTCATTCTTCAATTATATGAAATTTTTTTCATTATTTTCACTGTTAAGTGTATCTGACACTTTTATATTCATTTAACATAACTATAATTAAAGTACTATTTACAAAGTTTTAAAGAACTCATAAAATAAACGAAAAAAAGAGGTACCGTTTAAAAAGCGTAAAATAAATAAATAAGAAAACAAAATTAATTAAAAGAAAAGGTAAATTCATTTATATTTATCTTTTTTTTAATTAAATAATTAAAAAAATTAAAATAATAATTAGAGCTAATAAACATTTTAAATTTGTAAATAGATGTGTTTTATTAAAGTTTAAAATTATATATATTTAATTCTTTGAGATAATTTTAATTTAAATTATTAGAAAATTTTTTTATACGTCAATCATTGTATACCATTGCATTTCTTCTATTTAATATCTTATTTATAATAGATTAAGTATTTCGAAATTCATTTTAATTTTTTTTATTTTATACTCATAATAAAAGATTGCAATAGATAATTGAAAAGTTTATTATTTAACTAATATTATGCTTTACAAATTTTATAATTATTTAAGGAGATATAATTTGTTCTTGTTATACTCATATCATATTTTTCATTGTATCCTTTCTAATCTTTTGAACTCATTAGTTTAAGGATAAAAAATTTGTTTTAGATCTATTTCTTTATGATCTATTTCTAACATATGTAAGCGAGTAATACTATAAAAGCACAAACTCATATACTGATCCTTGATTTTATCTATTCCAAAACTTGAAGAACAGGATATCCTATGTATATGGTATACATATATACGTATATATATAGAAGACAAACATTAAAGCTTTATAAATATTATTTAATTTTTTTTTATCAATGAAATGTAGTTTCATGAAATATTATCAAATGCTTTTAAAGGCTTATATCCCGTAACTATTGATCAATCGTTTCTTTGCATTAATATCCTTATATGCTTGAGGTTTATCGAAGAATAATGTTTATTTAACTGTATAATTAGTTATTAAAAAAAATGTATATAATTTAATATATACTCTTTTTTTATGAATGTTAAAAATCTTAATAAAATCTTTGAATGTTAAATTACTTTATAAATGTAAAAAATGAAAAATGCTAACCAAATAGATTTTTATATTTAATTTTCATTGAGATAGGAGATTTTAAAACAATGAAAAAAATAATGCATAGTGATTGGAATTAAAAATTAAAATAAAAAAGAGAGAAAAATTAAGCTGAATAAGAGAAATGGTGAAAATTACTTTTTACCTGTTAGAAAATAAAACAGGCCAACAGTATTAATCTCTTTATGTAGTATCGAGTAATAGTTTTTCTTCTTTTGCGTACAATACAGAGAAGAAATTCCACAAATCTCATTAATGCAATAGTGAAATTTTTCTGAAATCATCAGAGCTTTTCCGTTCATTTGCACAGCTCTAACCACCATAATTAACGCAGTCCATTCTTCTGAATAAATTTTTTAACATTCTTATCCCTAATTCTAGTTTACGAATGTGCTTCTATCAATTATATGTTTTTTTTAAATTAATAGATACCTTTTATATTCTATCTTAACTAATCCCATAAAGTTAAGAGGATTTTATTAATGATACATAAGCAGTGGGTTTTGGAGAGTAATCATTAAAATTTTCTCCGTGAATTGATTCGATTTGTTTTTCTAATGTTTGCTTTACACTTTTCCAATCTCCATAGATTTTGAACTTAAAAAATAGATTAGAAATAATTATCCATATCATTAATTCAATTTGATTAATTTATTAATTAATTAAATAACAATAATAACATTTTTTCTACTTTTATAGAAGTTTTTTCTTTATTGTTGAAATTTTATAAAAATAATATTTAATATGATGAAATTGTAGTTTTATATTTCAGAATATAATAAATATATAATATATAAATATATTCAAAAAGAGTATCGATTAATAATCATAAAAAATTTAACAATTAGTGATAATTAATGCCACTTTTTATTTTAAAGCTTAAAGCTGAAAGTTTATATCTGCTATATAGGCTCTGTATGGAATCAATAAACAAAATAATTATTTGGTTATAGTGTATCGACTCATTATCGAAATTTTATGTCATTAAGAGTATTATTTTGCGGCATTATATATTTTATGAAACAATAATAAAGTAAAAATATATAAACTTTAAAAATTATTATTAAAGTTCTAATATTTGGATATACAATAAAAACATACATTGTTACTATTTTTATGCATTGTAATAAAATCACGTAATTAGTATTGGTTAAGGTAAAAATAGTGCTTCCAGCAATAATACATTAAAATTGTTTATATGTTGTTTATATATTAGGCGAATCAAGTAATGAAAGATGAGGGGTAAAGTATCATGCGACGAAGAAAAGGTTAAAAAGAAAAATATGAAAAGATCATTTTCCAAAAGGGTCAACAGGATAAATGTCAATCGATGTTCTGTTTCTTGAGTGTTTGTCTATTTTCACATCTCAAATATATTTTACACTTATTAGTGTGAACTTGTTTATTCGTGTAGCAAAAACAATTTTTTACACGAAGTCAGGTCCTGGCCTGGTGGAATTATTGTTCGGGCACAGTTCTTCAGATCCTGCAAGTCACGATCTTGGACGTGTATCCGGAAGTGGGGGGGGGGGCGTTCTTAAGTTCCGGTTGACGTCTCTTCGAAATTCCTTGGCTGATGCTGGTAAATCTAAGGGATACTTTTCACAGAGGAAGAAAAGAACATGACTACCGAAATCATTAACGGACGTAGAACAACTATCTCTCTTCCACCTATATCATGAGTTACCTCCACTGCTGTGCATACATGAATTCTAAATTTAAAAAAGCATTTCTAGCCATGTCCAGTACATATATCATTGTAAATATAATGATATAAGCACTCACGTTTTACAATCTACTCTTCACAAACGCGGCGAATCTTTTCTCCTCTTGAATAAGAAAGGAGGATTTTTCGCTTTTTATTGTAATCTATAAATTATACTGGTGATTTGAAAAAAATTAAAATCAATATTTGCATCTTGAATTATTTTCAAGCCTTAAAATTAAATCAAAAATGTTTTTTAAATAGTTTCTAAAATATTTAAAAATAAAAATTAAAAATAAAATTTTAAAGTAAAAAATAAATAAAATGTTTAACAAATACAAAATTTAAATAAACTATTTAATTTATTGTTAAATTAAATTAAATTAAATTACATCAAAATACAAAGACGAATTTTATCCTATATGTATTAAATTACATAAAATTAATTTGATTTAACTGAATTATTGTATAAAATTATTAAATATGACAAAACTATTAAAAATGATTTAATTCGAACTAGAAGCAAATAAATTATACATTTACTTCAACTATAAATTAAAAGAACATTCAAGTTATAAAGCTATTGATTAATAAATGTAAATATATGTATGAATATAAATTGTGCCAAGATATAACATTAAGATTATCATTGACCATCCATTATTTAAAAAATTTCTTTTTTTAGGCTTATTTATATTTCAAACTGTCATTCTTCTTTTTGTTTAGTCTACAATTGATTTTACTTGCGCTTCGTTTTCCTTGTATATTGTATACTGCAGTTCACCATGTTTACGTCAGCACAAAATAAAAACATCGTAATGTTGTTTTTCACACAGCGTAGACAGGTCAGCTTTATAGAATAACATTTTCTGGATTCTTTAAGAAGACAGAAGATGAGAGGCAAAGAAATATACGTGGGAAAACTTGCATATGTAATCGGCGCTCTCTTCTAAATTCCCAACTCCAAATTCCATTGCTCTTTTTCATCACTTTTCTCGCTCCCTCGCTCTTTCACTTTCTCTCTTTTTCTCTGTTTACATATTTCATTTATTCTAATCATAGTGACTTTTAAACAATATTCTTATTCTTCTATTCAATTCTACTGTTCATCACATCACAACTCTTCAAAATTAAAATTCATTCATCTTCATTTTTCAATATTTTTTTGCATTCCTTTGCTTCATTTTCCATCTATAAATAAGCTTGTTATATCCTCTTTTCAATATATTATACTTTATTGAAAAAATTCATTTTTTTCAATTTCAAATTTAGCAAGTGAAAATACTAAATTCTAATGGATATTATATAAAATTAAATTACTATTCTGTATATGTACTAGTATTTATAAAAAACAAATATATCGTTATTAAAAAATGTTCACAAATAATAATCTTTCAATACAGTTTGAAATGGATTCCAACAATACCCTTTTTCTTCTTTATACTATTAATCCGAGCTTAAGCTAAGCATCATATTCAGTCTCTCATTCGTTAACTATCTATTATTTATTAATTCCCTTTACATTAAAAAATAAAAAAATTTTTATAAATTATTGTATATTGAATCAAACAATTTTATTTTGGTTAAAATTTATTCGAATTGGATTTTATTTCAAATTATTTTCTTTCATTATATAATATTTTACAAATATTTTTTGATCTGATTATCTATTATTAAAAAGTTTTTGCTGTTTACATTATTAATTTAATCTTCTAGATAATCTGTTTTTTTACACAATGACGAGAAGGCTTATAATACATGAATATTTTACAGTATATATTTACGACGTGACACGTTTTTTATTATTTCTGAATAAAATGACGTTGTCGTAAGTAACTATTAAATTTACGTAGAGTATTTAAAATTCGAGGATGAATAAATACTTTTTAGTAATGTCAGTAAAAATATATCATTTATTTAAATTTTTTCTTTCTCGTATAAAATTAATATAAGATAATTTTTTTAGTTAATCTCTATGTTTTTAAAAAGTATCTTTTGTTTGTAAATTCATGAGTTATATTATGTAACGAAATTCAGGAATTCTTGATGAATAATTACATTTTTTCTTGTTAAAGGAATAAAATATCTCGACTTTTTATTCACCATCACTAATTCGAAAATATGAAATACTTTGATAATAATAAAGTTTAGCTTCATTACTATGTTTAAATCATTATAAACTATAGTATTTAACATATATTTTTGTTTGTATTTTATTAAATACAAGTTTTTTCAGTATATTAATCGCTATTACTTTCATTCTTTATAATAGGTAATTTTAACTTATATATGAAAAAATTTAGTATTCGTAACAAAATAATTTTTTCATATATTTCATTCCCATATTATAAAATTTAGACTATATTCGATCAACATGCAGAATCAGTTAAAAAAATTAAATAAAAAAATATAGATCAAATCTAGTTTAGAACTAAACCATTATTCAATAAACGCATTGTATAATCAATTATTATTGACTTGATATAATCTAGATTATCATTTTCATTAAATATACTTATTAAAAAATTGATTAATAATTTTCAAAGCATATAATATAAATGATGAAAAAATTTAAAACCAATTTTTGTAAAGGATTTTTAATCAATATTTTAAATCTTATAAAGACCATTTTTTATTAAAAGTATATTTATTATGGAAGATTAATTTAGTACGATCAATTAATTTTTTTTAATTTTACATAATATCTTGTGCTAAAATATACCCACATTCTATCTGAATGTGTTAAAAAACGATTGAAAATTTATAGATGAAATTTATTTTTAAAAAATGTTGATATTAGATTATTATTATATATTATAGATTTTAAATATATTTAAAAATTTTACACTTATTTTTTATAGCTCTTATATAATATAAATTAAACACATATAATAATTTACGTCAAACAAAGCATAAAACAAAATTGAGTAAATAATAATCTATAAATAAAAAAGTTGTAAAAAAATACCATAAAAAAATCTTATAAAAAAAATGTTATAAACAAATAAACGTATGAAGGCCATTTGCTTGTAACACGTGAAATTATTTAACCCTTTGTAAATATTAGAAAGAACCATGAATATTATAATATTTATCAAAACATACGTAGTATAAACATTTCCCTATCTCTCTCCCTCTCTCTCTCTCTCTCCCTCTCTCTTTCTATCTATCTATCTATCTCACTCTCTTCTGTTCTTTTTTTCACTTTTGTATATGTACATTCGATAATTTACGAATACTAAATGTGTTTTATTATAAAATTCAGTACCAATTCAGATTTGAATCTATCTTGTGTATTATCATATTTCATGAAAATTAAATTGACTTGCATGTATCTGAAGAAATAGAAATCTACAAAAAATTCTGAGTAGCGTGTAAGTCTAGTCGGATAAGCTTGCTCAAACGAGTACAACATGTAATAAAATGATTTATGGTGTGCATATAAATAGGCATATACATCGAAGCAGTTGTAGACAGACAAGAATATTAAGTACTCGGATTGATATTAAAAATTTAAATTAGATAAAAAATCAATTAGTAAATTAAGAAGTACTTTGATATATTTTTTTTAGTAGGCTTGTAATAGTTTTTCAATAAAAAACAAGCATTGAGAAGCTGAGATTATGTAAATGTCGAAATTTTTTATAGACATGATTCTTTACACGAGCATTACATTATTTATAATCAACAAAAAAAATAGGAATTATAAGCATAAGTTTTCTTAAGCCAAAAAAAAACGATGATAATAATGATGCAGAAAAAAAAATTGATATAATAACATTCACGAGAAAAGTTTAACGTGAAGTAGTAAACAGGACTGAGCTGGACGTTCCTCAAAAACTATTTCATTTAAAACAAAAATAAATTAAAGTTTGGAATTTTATTATACGTGATATAATTTGTAAGAATTCTTCTTTAGAGTACTATTCTCCATTTAAATTTTTTTTTTTTAAATAAATATAAACGATTCACCAACTCTTTATTTGTACCAATGTTCTACATGATTTTTACTAATAATAAAATATATTTATTTTTAAATGATATATACATTTTATAAATAAACAATAAAATTATATGTACAGCTTTCTTAATAAAATATTAATTGAATATTGTACACTTTATTTTATACAAAAAACAACTTTATTTATGAATACTAAATTTGTGTTTTCAGTACCAAATAAACAACGTGAATCGATTAAATAAAAACTGCATATAATTCTGATAAACAAGTTTAGAAAAAAATTTTTTTTAAATATTTATATTTATTAAAATAAAATGATATATTATTTCGGTATAAATCGAAGAAGATACATAAAATTATACGATATAATTTAAATAAATACAATAACGTTATATTGAGTTTGTACCATTTTATTGAATAAAGATTGCAGAGTAGGTTTGAATTTACATTTTTGCTTCTGTGTTTTTATTCATTCTTACATTATTTTCTTAGCACTTTCATATGATTCTTCAGACGTTTTTTGATGTATATCTATATAAGTTTATGATTGATAAGCATAAAAAAGCAGAATAATCCATTAATAAGTGAAAAAACATTCCTTGATAAGGTATTCTTGAGTATTGTTTTTCAAAAGTTACATTAGAGTATTATTGGTAAAATATTCGCATATGTATATTATTATTGTAAACTGTTTTCAAATTTATTGTAAAAAATCATATCACTTAATGTACTTATTATTAATTATTGTTTGAATATTAAAATTAGGGATTTGCATAATTGAGGTGAACCACAAAGTATGTGTTTCGAATTAATATCTTCATACGTATGTCATGCAGTATCAAGTATGGGTGTTTTGTGCAATAGAAGCATAGTTTTTAAAATCTTCGAATTTCTAGTTAATGATTAATTTATTTCATGGTTTTATTTTTGTTATTAAAGATAAAATGAAAATATTGAGTCATTGGCATTGTAAGTGACGAAATCATCTTTCTGAACTTTTAGTTTTTTTTCTCCTTATCTAGAGAATATAAATTATCTTTATTTTTTGTTCACTAATTATTATTGTTTCATAATATTTTATTATGAATTTCTTGAAATATATTTCAATTTTCTCTAAAAAATTATTTTCCAAATATTAACGAATATTTACATTAATTTTATTGTGTTTAATTTTTTTTTATCCAGAAATAATATAAATAATTTTCGAAAATAGTTTGCACATCACACAATATTCAAATGAATGATTCGAAATTTAAAAATTTTATAATAATTTTTCATTTTATTATAATTATTTTTAAAGACAGGAATTTGGCTATTATTAATGCATCAATAAATTACATTCTTTGATAACGTTGAAAAAAATTTACCATGCTCAAATCATTTTCTAAATTTTTTATTTTACTTCATACTAGTATTTTTCTGAATTTTTAAATAGAAATTATTAATAAATTATTAATAGATGAAATTAATATATAAATTTAATTCATATATTTGTACGTATTTATGTGATAACATATATTTACACAATTATTCGTTTTAAAATAATTTTTGCAAGACTTACGATTAATTTATTCACATTACGTACAAAATTGTTAATTCTCACGAGTAAAATCAGTACATAAGTTTAAGATATATTACAAAAATAAGATATAACAATTAAATACTAGCTTATAAAATAAACAGTATTGTTTAACATTTAATTAATTAAAACTCATTTATTAAAATTAATATTAATAATTAATTTATTAAAACCTTTCTAATCCTGCAAGTTATTTATCACAGGAAAAATATAAAAATTACAATTAAATTACTTTTCTATACTTAAGCGTATACTCCCTCATTTGATTTATCATTACTATTTTTTTTATTGTTCCATAATATAGTTTTTTTACTATTCAAATATTTTTGCTTCAGGACTAGCTGATGAAATTCTTGATTGATTGAATATTGTATGTAACTTTAGTATACAGCTCAATCATGTATTATCCTTCTTCCGGGCAAAAAACATGTACTTTTTCTTATTTTCCTTTAATAATAAGAAATTATCACATTATATATAATTTTCAATAATATATATACATATATACATATATATATATATATATATGTATGTATATATGTATGTATAAATGTAGTAAATTAATGTTGTTAAAAGTAAGTTTTAAATAACACATAAAATATCAGTTTTTATATCAAAATATTTTAGTAATAAATTATTTTTTGTGTTTTTGATATTCTACTTTTTCATTTAATGAATTCATTTAGATATATAATTTATTGTATCATTCTTCCGAAATTTTGTATAACTTATACTATGTTATATATTGTAGATCTCTATAAATGTAAAAAAATGGATTAAAATAATTTCTTAAATTAATGATTTGTTCAAAAATAATTCTTAAAAAATGTTTATATGTAATATTTCTAATTTCAAAAAATTTAAATCAAACTGAATGGTGTTATTTTAAAATAACGATTTAAAACATTTCAATATACGTAGTATTTTATTATCGTATTCGTTATTCACTAAAAATTAATTAAATAGTATAGAAAGTTATCGCAAAATTAGATTACTTTTGAATTATAAATATAATATTATTTCTTAGTAAATTATTTCAAAGCTTTTAGGATATAAAAACTTTTTAATAGTATACACGTACGAAAATAAAAACCAGCTGTATATTATATTGAGTAAAATGAATAAAATTCTTGAACATGTGTAATCAATATTAATTTAAAGTTAACAATATGCAGTAATAGAAGCTCCTGTTACACATTTTTAAAACATATTTTATAAATAACTTATAATAATTTAAATATTATTCAAAAATACTTCAAATAATATTATAAAAATATTTGAAGTTTCAGTATATGAATAATAAAATATTAATATATATATAAACACAAATATTTATAATGAATTATTTCTACAATGATGTTTGTTTACATCTTTTTATAGATAATATATTTAAATAAATTTTATTATGTTGTTAATAATATTTTCAAAATTAATAATAAACTTTATAAGAGATAAAAATTATATTTTAATTAATTAAAATTTTAGAATTAATAGATTTTATAATACCTGTATTGAAACAAACTAAAATAATTAAATGGATATAGAAACTATTCGCCTAAAATTAGAGTACTGTTCGATAATATAATCATCTACAGTTTTTTAATTTTTATATTAATTTTTTTCTTCACAACTGCATACAAATGATAAAATAAATTGATATTTATATTATAATGTACTGACTTTAAAAATATTTTAGTTTATTAAAAATAGATATTTATGTGAATCTAATTTTATGAATTCTATATTTACTTTTCAATTATTTTTATGTATCATATTTTATTCGTTTTATGAATTCATAAATTTTCATATTCATTTAAAATATTAATTAATCATAAATCAATTATTCATATTATATTATATTTAAAACAGAATCTAAAATAGATTATCTCATTTTGAAATTTACATCATACTTATAAATTTAAAAATTCATTAAAAATAGTATTGATTAAAAAATAATTTTGATTCACTAAAATTTTACAATTATATTTTATTAAATTTTTTTTTAATTAAGAAATTATTCAATTATAACTGGCTTAAATTTTAATTTTTCATTTATTTTCGTATTATTTTATAAATATATTTACGTTTGAAATTCAATATAGTACTTTATTATAATTATAATTTTCCTTTAAATTTTCTTCTGGACTTTCTTAATTAAATACTACAATTTTCGCTCCTGCATCATCCAAGTTTATATACGGCATTATATCACGTATGCAATTTTTTATTTTTAAATCTAAATTTTTACTTTTTATTATTGTTTTAAAAATATATTTTAGAAGCATTCCTTTAGTTATAGGCTCATGTAAATTAATATTCATCGCATTTATTATTTCCGGATTCATTTTAATATATACCAAAATATTCATGTATTTCTGTTTTTTTGTTCTAGAAAGTTTATCGAAATTAATAACATTTTTCATTAATTCTGTTAAATCAAGTTTTTGCGTTTTTGCCGTATTAGTACTCGTATGAGTATTAGTACTTGAATAAGTATTAGTACTTGAACCAGTATTTGTACCTGTATAAGTATTAGTACTTGAATCAGTATTTCTACCTGTATCAGTATTAGTACTTGAATCAGTATTTGTACTTGTATCAGTATTAGTACTTGAATCAGTATTACTACTTGAATCAGTATTTGTACCTGTATCAGTATTAGTACTTGTATCAGTATTAGTACTTGTATCAGCATTAGCATTACCTTGGAATCCAAAAATATTTGGAACTTTAAGTGACATTTTATTATTGCCACTTTGTCCCATTAAAGTTAAGAATTTTTTTAATCCAAGTTTTACCTTTAATTTAGGATTAAAAGCATTTTTAACATTAACTTTATGTTTTACACTATCTCTAAATTTTATGTTGTGTTTAAAATTACCAAAGAACAAACATTTTCTAGCCTTTTTAATATTAATACTATCATTATATTTATCATTCTTAATTTTATTATTAAAATTATTAATAGTATTAATTTTATATTTATTTGTGTTCTCCTTATTATTAATTTTTTTATTTTTATTATTATTATGTTTATTATTATTATTATTATTATTATTATTACTACTATTCCTTTTTTTATTATTTTTATTGTCAGTATTTTTGTATATGTGATTATTTTGAATATTATTATAACCAAGTTTCTTGTTCAAGTAGTTATTGTTGTTTTTATCTTGTTGTTTTTTGTTGTTAATATTTTTATTATAATTATAATAATTATTGGTATTATTATTTAGGCTATTATTATTATTATTATTATTATTATTATTATTAACAATGTAATTCATATTGTTGTTGTAAATGCCGCTGTCAGTGTTATCGTTGTCACTATAATCGCTATCGTTGTTGATGGTGTTGTAGTCATTGTTATTCTTAATATTATTTAATTTTTTTATATTTTCATTTTGATATGTTGTATTTGAATATTGTACAGAATTTTGTTGTTTCTTTGGAGTATACATACTGTTGACTTCTTTTCCCTTGTTAACGTTGTTAGTAGTACTAGTAACATTATTATAAATATTATTGTATTTATTTTTTTTAATGTTGTTTTGTCTATACTTATTGATTTTTAGGTAATTCTTATTGTGAATATTGTTGTTATTAGGCTTATTGTCACGTTTATTGATGAATCTATTATTACTACTAATTTTATCTATTATATTTGAATTTTGTTGAAAATTTTTTTGTCGTTTTGGAATAGATATACTGTTACCTTGTTTCTTATAATTATGATTATTATCCATTTTTGTAATAGTATTATAATCACTACTATTATCGTTGCTGTCATTGATGGCAATTTTGCTGTTTTTCTTATCGTTGTTAATATTATTATTATAATTAATATTCATATTCTTATTTCTCTTAATAAAATTTTTGTTATTATTTATATTAAAATTCTTAATAATATCATTATTGTTGTTATCATATTCTGTAGTTAATAGTTCTTGCGATTGGTTTTGTTGTTCCGAATTACCAGTACTGTTATCTTGTGGTTCATTATCATCATTATCATTGTCACCTCCTGAAGTTGACAAGTTTTGTGACTGAGTTTGCTGCTCTGGATTACCAGTACTTTTATCTTGTAGTTCATTTTCATTATTGCTGTTGTCATCTGCTGTAGTTGACAAATCTTGTGATTGGGTTTGTTGTTCCGGAATCTCTATGCTGTTATTTTGTTGTTCACCATTATAATCATTATTGTTATTATCATATATTGTAGTTAATAGTTCTTGTGATTGGTTTTGCTGTTCCAGGTTACCAGTACTGTTATCTTGTGGTTCATTATCATTATTGCTGTTGTCATCTGCTGTAGTTGACAAATCTTGTGATTGGGTTTGTTGTTCCGGAATCTCTATGCTGTTATTTTGTTGTTCATTATCATTATTATTGTTGTTATCTGCTGAAATTGACAAGTCTTGTGATTGAGTTTGCTGCTCTGAATTACCAGTACTTTTATCTTGTAGTTCATTTTCATTATTGCTGTTGTCATCTGCTGTACTTGACAAATCTTGTGATTGGGTTTGTTGTTCCGGAATTTCTATGCTGTTATTTTGTTGTTCATTATAATTATCATTATAATTATCGTTATAATTATCATTATAATTATCATTATAATTATCATTATAATTAATATTATTATTATCATTATTATTAATATTAATATTGTAGTTTTCTTTATTATTATATTTGATATCATCTTTTGAAATTGGTAGATGTTGCGATTGGGTTTGTTGCTCAGAAATACCATTACTGTAATTATCTGTTTCATTATTAATATCATCATTATTGTTATAATCTTCGGAAGATAATAAATCTTGCGATAGGGTTTGTTTGTCTGGAATATCTATGTTATTATCTTGTGAAACATTATTATTATTATTGTTATTATTATTGTTACTATTGTTATCATCTTCTGAAGTAAGTACATTTTGTGATTGTGTTTGATATTCCAAAGTACCTGTACTGCTTCGTTCTGGTGCATTATTATCATTATTATTGTTAGTATTTTCTGAAGTAAAAAGATCTTGTGACTGTGTTTGCTGTTCCGGAACATCTATACTTTTATCATCTGGTTCATTATTGTTATCATTATCATTGCTAGTTTCTTCTGATTTAGTTTTTTGTTGTACAGTACCAGTACTTTTATGTTCTGCTTCAAAATTATCATAATCATTATTGTTATTGGCTTGTGAAGTACCTATATTATTATCATTCAAATTATTAATATTATTATTATAATTATTATTTTTAATAGTATCAATATTGTTATAATACTTATTTGCATTCTTATTTGTAATATTATTCTTGTATTTATTTTGATCACTTTTAATATTATTATTTTTATGCTTATTTATAAAACCAAAAATATTATTTTTTCTATTCATATTCTTAAACTTAATGTTATTTTTGTTTTTTTTCTTTAAAAAATTATTAAGCTTCAGTTTTTTTAATTTTTTATAATTATTTTTATTCTCTTTTTCATTCATAACATTCGATTTCTTCTTCATATATTTATTTTTCACTTGATCTTTTATTATTGAACGTGTATTTAATTTTGATTTCTGTTTAGTAATACGAATATTGTCATTGTTTGATTTATTATTGTTCTGAATATCATCTTTTGAATTTGAATGGCTTTTTGGTTTCCCATCTGAAATACCTACATTACCATCTTTTGAATTATTATTATAATTATTATTATTAATCTTATTATTAATCTCACTTTGAATTGATGAAGTACGCCTTTTCCATTTTCGTTTACGCATTGTAGTAACTCTGTCTTTTATTTTCGATTTTTTATTTAGGTTATTTTCATCTTTATTATTGTTTACAAATTTCTTTTTATATTTATTAATTTTAATATTTGAATTCTTTTTTTTATTTTTTAAAGCTACATTATATGATTTATGTTTTGATCTATTAAAACCTTCATCATTTAAATCCATATTATTTTCAAATTCATTTTCTTGCTCAGAATTTATATTCAGCATATCTTCAATTTCTGTCAATATATTTGGATTTGCGACATTTAGTGAGGTAATTAAACATTGTTCCGGTTCATAGCAATTTTCTTTATCTTGGACAACTGGTTTTGATACTGTAGCTATAAAATTCTGATTTGGAAAAATAATTTCATCTAGTACATCATTAGAATCAAGTTCAGATTTTTTATTTGGCATCCATGCCAATAGATCAAAAATTCGAAAGTCTTCGGATATGTCCTTTGAGAATCTACATGTTTGTTTTTGAAACTTTAAACTTGATATTATTGAATTAATATAGGCAGCTATTTCTTTATATTTCATTTCTTTTATTAAATTTTTTTGTAATTCTGTTAAAATACCAAGTAACAAATCAAGTGGTTGGTCATATATAAATCTAGTAATTGGTGAAATAATTAACTTTATATTAAATTCTGGTTTTTCAATAATATTTATTAATTGATTTTTCATCTTAACTATTTCATTACAATATATAGGATAAACAATTGAATTAAGTAATTTAATAAGAAGTTGCTTATTAATTTCAACATCTGGCATTAACTGGCTTTCTGGACTTGCATGAGTTTTTAATTTTAACTGTAAATGATTTGTAATATACAATAAAGCAGCTTGAACATTGTGATGTTTTTTTATTAGACCCAAAAGTCTGTTTATAGTTGTTTTAATCAAACTGTATGGATTTATATCATCTACAACTAATCTGGCATTAGTCCATTGAGGAATTTGACGTCTCATACCTAATTGATAAATATATAAGATATGCTCTTCTAGAACGGGATCCAATGGAGAAATTGGCATATTTATTAAAATAGTTACAAAAATTTTCTGCGTATAAGGTATTTTTCTTTGTAGTAAATTTTTAATTATATTTACGAAAATACGCCCCAATGTTGTTTCAACAATTTTTGTTTCTTTATCAGTTGATTTTACTTCTAATGATATAATTTCAGGGATGTTAAACCCTCTGGACTGCAATTCCTTTATATTAATATTATAAAAGAAATTAAATACATTTTTGGGTGGATTATATGTTGATATTATGAAATCCATATTTATATTTTTATGATGAATTTCTCTTATTAAAAAATGGGCTGTACACTTTAGATATTTTGGAAGATTATACGATAATATTTTCAATACAGTTTCTATTTCATAATTTTTTCCTTTTCGTGCTTCAATTGGTAAGTAAGTTTTTATTGGAGGTATTAAATCAAACATGTATATACGCTTTTCTCGTAATACATCATATATGAGATGCAGTGCTGTGTATTGTTCTTCACTCAAAGAACTCGTAGGGCCCACAACTTGTAATAAATATCCAAATGCCCGAATCACGTTTTCCCGAAATTGAACGGATGAAACAATGTTATATATTACAAGTTGTATGTTTTTAATTTCATTATTCATGGTATAATCATTATTGTTAGTCATTGAATCATTTTCAACAATATCATTGTTATGAAAAAAATCATCACTAAGTTTTCTTCTTGTTTTTAAATTTGACTTTTGTTTTCTACTATTGGCTTTTATAAGTTCGGCATTATCCGGAATACCAATATTTTCATCATCCAATTTATTTTTTGTTATTAAATTTGACTCTTGAGCTACGTTATTGTCTTGAAGATGTTGAAAATTTTTGGAAACACTAGAAGCAACTTTATGAGTTTCTCTTTTTGCAACTAAATCAGAATTTTTTTCTGTACTGTTGTTTCTTGTACGTTTGGAATTATTAAGAATATTATGATCAATTTCATCAAATCCTGTTTTTAAATTTAATACTTTGTCCACAGTATTGTCTTGTATACGTTTGAATGTATCAAAAATATTGGAATTTATATCATTTTTAGCAACATTGATAACTTCATCATTATCTATTCTATTTACAGCTTGCACATTATTTTCATCTTTAAAATAATCACCTTCCTTCAAAAAAAGAATTATTTAATAGATTTATAATTACTAAAAATAATCTAATGAATTATTTATTTACGTCAGGATTTAATGAATCAGCCAATGATAATATTTGTAGTAATGTTAAAATAAAAAATAAACCGCAATTTTTCACTTCCATAACAAGCACAGTTTTTTATAATAAATAATCATACAAATATAATATAGAACTGAGCAATTCTATTAAAAAATCTGCCTTTTTATTCAATAACTATAATATATGAACGTGATAGATTGTTACCAAGATGAAATATGAAAAGAGTTATTAAAATGTAGGCATAAAATTTTATAGTTGATGCTTCAATACCACGGGACAATACTTATATTTGATTGTATTTGAAATTAAAATTTTTTTAACTTTCCATTATATAACTTAAGCAATCATGTAGATGAATATATTTATTTTAGTGCATACATACATATATATATATATATTATTTTATGTTTAATTTAACTAGATATTAGTTTTCATTGTTTTTAATTACATAAATTACTTAAGTATTCTATATAATTTTTTAATGAAAATTAATGAATTTTTAAACTTAGTATTACTATTGTTTATTATCGTTGAATTTATTTTCATTAAAAGAATTAATCTTCCAAAAAATTTAATGGTTTAAAATGTAATATGATTTTAATTTCATTACTTACCTTTTTAGAGTTGATTAAGAATTTGTAAAAATATTTATTCTTGATATGTTAATACAGTAAAGGACATTAATTTGGTCCCTTCGAAAGAATACGATAAAATAAAATGGAATATAATTACTTATAATACATATCTTTAATTGTGAAACCTTTATTACGATGATTTTACTAATAATGGTATAAAATGCGCATTACTTTAGAGCATTTGAAATTTTAGTTTCCTTGCCAATAATATATAAAATCTTTACGAGTAAATCTCATTTTAAAGTTACACGTAAACTCAAGCTTACATTATCAGAAATAAAAAGTAAATGATTTTACCGACATAATGTCCATTAAAAATGGCAATGTTATGAGATGCGAAAGCGATAAATAATATTGTAATTTGATGTTGCTTGAACAGGGTATGGAAGTATCGCCCCACGTTCGGCGATGGGCAAAGCCGTGACGATGGGTTACGCTTTTATCGGAATCCCTTTAACGCTGATCTATTTGTCAAGCGCCGGGGGATTATTGTCCAGATGCGCCCGGGGGGTCTTCACCAGGACTCTTTGTTGCTGCCTTTGCTCCAATTGTGGCTACTGCTGCTATGATGAGAGGCAGATGCAGGTGAGCGTATGTGTTGCATTTTCCTATAATATCACACTCCACCTGATGAGATAACAATTAACTTACGAGTTTTAATTCGAAATGTCAATTAATTCAAAATGAGTACACGCCCGTTCTCTATAATTTTTATTCCTTTCTCATATTTATTTTTGAAGCGAAATTTACAGAGCTAATTAACTCATGCTGCTCGATCAATTGTTGATGTATTGACAAACAATAAAACGACCTTTTTGTTTTCACATCGTATTCGAGTCGAATTTCATCATTACAAACGTTCGTGAATTTTCACGGAAATGGCTCGTGTAACGTAAAATAGTCGTATTTGGAAATGCGTTTCAAGCTGAATGAATTTATGTCTGACAAATACACGGGTGGACTACTTTTGCTCTACTATTTGATGAAATCAGTGCAGCTGATGTTTATTGATTATCTATCGAAATTTTTAGGAAAAGGAAAGACGCATGAAGAAAAGGCGCCAACAAGAAGAACTTGCCCAGCAACAGCAACAACTCCAACTGCAAGAGCCCTTTTACGTCAGGGCTAATGCTTCGACATATTCGAATTCGATCGAGATCAAAGCGAGCCCTAAAGACGAAATATCGAGTTTGAGCTCTGGTGATCGAGCTACCGTGACAATACTTGCACCCTTCAGCATTTGTCTTGGCGCCATGTTCTGCTACATTATTGCGGGGGCATTTACCCTTCATAAACTCGAGGGCTGGGATTTCACAGGTACTTCATTCATCTTCATCATGGAAATTTTTTATGAAAAATAATCGACAATAAATTTCTTTTTGTAATAATAAAAATTTATATCAGGGTTAACATATAATTCTAAAGTTGTAAAATTACAAATAAAATTTTTAGTTATCATGATATATATATATATATATATATATATATACACACATGTTTTTATTAAAAAATTCTTAAGCAATGAAAACGTATCGTTAAATTGATTATCGATAATCTCTAAAGGAAAGATAAAATTTAAGTTAAATAGTAATATATTGTTATGAAGATTAAAATCTGAATCAAGAAAATAATTACAGCAATTATTTAATATTAATTCATAAAATTAAACTACATAAAATTTATATTTATGATAATTTTCCTGATTGTATTAATTGATTAAATATTATTCACTCAATATAATCATTGTATATTAAAAAAAATAATTTTTTAGTATTCCTTCTTTGCTATAAAAGCTAAAATTTGTATAATTTCAATAAATTTTTTTATTAGAATCATAAAAAATGTAACATATACCCGTCACTATAATAATAGGTTGTATTATATACTATCTATACCTGAACATGTTTTTAAATTTAATCATTACCTAATAAATAGAGGAAAAAATCGCTATAAATAATAACGATTATTTTCTTCTGCAATTTCAAACATATATAATAAGATAATAATCAGAATATACATTATAGTGTTACATCTTTGTGCAAGAGAAAATTACAATTACACGATTAATTATTATTGTTGTTACTAATTATGCTTCGATAAAAAAAAATAAATTAAAATGTAAATGACTTACAATAATGTATTTTATTTTTTGATACATTACGTATTTATTATCCTTATACATTTACGCATTTATGTGCTAATTAATAGATTCAAAAACTTCTTCGTTTAAATAAGATTAATCCTTTGTATATTGATTTAATTTAAATTTAAAGATAACCAATAAATTAGAACCTTTTTTCAATATAAATTGTAAATAAAAATATTATATAGCAAACATATATAAATTTTATATTTATTTATATCGTTGTCTAGTATATATTGATGAAATGAAGTCATTTTATTTTTTTTTTTTTTATTTCAAAAAATCATTACAATATATTAATATTAATGGAGAGGCAGCCTGATACAAGGCATAGCATTAAAATAAAATTAAATTGTTTGAAAGAACATTGCAGTGCGGTTTTACAAAATATTACATTGAGAGATAAAAGAGACATTCAATCAACTAGAGTAAAAAAACTTTAAATAATAATTTTTAAAATGATTTCATTTTCAGATGCGAGCTACTTTTGCTTCATGAGTCTGAGTACAATTGGGTTCGGTAATATGGTGCCGGGGTTGTACCCGAGCTACAATACATTTGAAACGCGAAACGTGACCATCTGGTTCTGTTCGTGCTACATAATGTCCGGCATGGCATTGACGGCCATGTGCTTCAATATCTTGCACGACGAGATCATACACCGGCTTTCACATCAGTCCGAAAAGCAGGAGCCAGCAAAGGTAAACTCAAGTGTGGACGAGCTATCGACCGAACCCTTTGCCATGACCTCGTGACAATTTCCGGATAGCCTTTGCCACCAGCATGATATCGTTGAAGAAAGCCTCTGCATGAGCCAACCACCATCCAGCATTTTCACCCACGAGAACGAAATTAATATTCTTAAGGATTCGTACAATCAGGTGGACGTCACACGCGACTGCAAACCCATTCTTAAGCTCGAGGATCACCTGAGGACATTACCACCACCAGCTGTGTACACTTTACCAGAGCTCGACGAAGATATCGAAGAGGAAAACACAGAAATGTGAATTTATCGTCGATTAATCTCTTTTTTCCTCTCGCACTATAATCTTCGTCTGCTCTTTTTAGAGTTTTTCTTTCACCCAACTTTAAATATTTATCAGATAAATTAGGAATGTATTGTCGATGATGAATTATAATAATTGTGTATGCTAAAGTACTCCGTGCTCAAGAACAATAACTAAAGTGTAATGTGAATTTATAGATGAAGTAAGACAGTAACGGCTTTATCAACTAAACCATTAATTTTAATCAAATTGTAATATTCATTTTTTTTTTTTTTTTTTTGTATAGCTTGCTGACCAATATTTATGCTTGAAAATACTTGTGATCAACAAAATAATTAAATAATAATTAGTAGCAGCAATCAAAATTCCCCTTTATACTTCTAAATTTTTTAAATTTTTCTAAAAATAATATCACATTATATTGTAATACACAAATAAAATAATAAATGCAAATGTTCATTTACTCTTTACTTTTTTATAATAATTTTATTATTTTAGACATATTTTAATTTAGATATTGATTGAATTATGATTTCTATTTATTCATTATATTTTAAGATATTAAATAACTTTACGTGACCAGTATATAATACGTATTGTATAAATTTTACAGAATTTGAAGTTAAAAAATATCTTTTTTATAACATTATATAAAAACTTATTTAATAAAAAGAAAAGTTGATGTTGTCATTCAATCGCAAAAAATATATAAATTGTTGGAATTTTTGCAAAATATTAATTGAAAAAAAAATAATTCTTAAAATTCACACGATGAATGTTGTTTATTTTAAAAAAACAATGATATCCCATAATATTCATAAAAATAAGGGAAAAAATTGAAACGATAAATGTTCAATGAAATTTAAAAGTAAATTACATGTAGATAATTAAAAAATCCGGATTGACTACATCTTCTTTCAATAGAAAATCCAGAAAATTCTTCTTTTTTTCGTTCAAAAATTCGTTTTTAACATCGATTCTTCTTCTTTTTTTTTTTTATTTTTTTGTAATTTGCGACATTCGGTTTGACCTTTATGTTGAGTTCCACTTTCTCAATACCTCCAGGGAAATATAAAAGAATCCCATGCCATACGCTTCCAAACGCAGATCACTGACGCTAACCACGCTTATACTGACTACTTGTATTTGGACATATTTCAAAAACATTATCCGACAATTTTACAAAGAAATTTCCAATGAAAGTTTAATGTCATGGGCATTATTTTTGTTACTAAAGCTATATAATATCTTTTTAATTCTCTCTTTTCTCTCTTTCTCACTCTCTCTCTATTTTCTTCATTATTTTTCTCTTTATTTTTCATGTACTTACTAGAATACATAAATATTAATTCATAAAATGTATTCTAGTTTTTTTCAATATAATTCAATGTTACAGAACTATTTTTATTAACAATGAAAAATATTCAGGTTTTTCTATTAAAAAAAAACGATGTTTTTTTTTGTTATATAAATCATATAAATGAATGAAAAAATATATATTTTCTTAAAAATTATTTTGTTATTTTGGATTTTTATTTTCAAGGCTTTCGAAAATAAGCAATATGGCTTGATTAAAATTTAAATTTAAATTAAATAAAATCAATTATTATTATAATTCACAAATCAAGGTTTGATATTAAAGATTTATTGTATTATATAAAAATATATAGATTATAAATAAAAATTGATATTATATTTAAATATTAGTTTAATGAAAATTTTATTTGATTTCTTAATAATATATAGAATTGAAAAATCAAATATATATACAATATAAGCAAATCGAATAAATAAATTATAAAATATTATACTAAGAAATTGAATTATTTCGCTATTATTAATTCCAAATTTTTTATTAAAGATATTCTGAATGTTGCCTAATATTTAAGATTAAGTTAATAAAAAAGTTAATAATAAATGAAATTTTAATATAAAGTATTTAATATACTGTAATAAAAAAAATTATATATATATGTATATAAACAAAAACTTACATACATTTATAAATTAGTTTATTGGGTATATTAATGAAAAAATACCTTCAAACAAAAATCCAATACTTAATAATTTATAAATAATCTATAATTAAATAAAAAAATATGTGAGTACAATCAAAAAATCAAATACGTAATGAATTGTAAATAATCATATACATGAATGTGCATTCATAATTTTTGAATCTATATACTAAATAAACTAATTTATAATGTAATATAAATTTTTATTTATAATTTATACTTGATTTTAATAGAAAATATTACTGAACATCGAATTTTATTACAATACTAGATATCAAAAAATTTCATAAAATTTCTCTTAAAATACTGAATATGATAAAAACTTCATATAGTATTATATTATTTATACAATACTTTTGTAAATTTATTTATTTCAGCTTAATTAACTGAAGTTTTTACCAATTTTTTTAAATATATTATTTAATATTTATCACTTATGTGTACTCTAATAATAAAGAATAAAATCGACTATAAAATTTTGTCATATTTTCATAGAGAATTTTATAGTAAATCAGGAATATAATCATGTCACTTAATACTTTTAAAAAAACTGCTGTTTTAATAAATTCTATATATTTTATATATTGATTTAATTTTTTATATCTAGGACTATCTGTGAGTTATAAAGATTAAATTAAAATTAAATTATTTTTCTTTTTCTTTAAAAAAAAAAAATAATTTTTATTGATTAATATTATTGTACTGTTAGCAAAAAAATTAATTGCGGTGGTTTATATTTCCATTTTTTATCTATATGAAATTCATTTAAAAATAATAATAATTTCAATATTATTCATGTGAAAAAAATATTAATTTTTTTTTAATTTTTAACATTCAATTATAGACTAATACAATATACAAGCTTTTCAAATATAAATACAAGAAATGTGGAACAAAAAATCAAAATATCAAATATAGATACTTTTTCAAAGAAAACTTTGATCGTAATAATTCTATTTTTTTAAACCAATTAATGTTAATGATAATAATATAATTTTTAATATATCTCAAAATCAAAAATATTTTAATGTATTATAATTTTAATAAAAATATGCTGTAAATAAAATACTGTCTTACTTCTATCATTAAATTGATGGCGCTCAATCAATGTTTATGAAAGAATCAAATATCGTCGTCAAGTTATTTAAGAGCTAGAAATTTTTGTAAATATTAGAAGAAATATATAAAAAAAACTTTTAATACCATTGAGAAAACAAATTTATAGTTATTCGAATGAGAATAAAATATAAATATTTGTTTTTAGTTTCAACGATTTAATACAAATTTAATTTATGAAATTAATCTATTATTGTAAAAAATAAATTTTTTAAAGATATATTACTAGTTTTTGTAATTATAATGAGTTACATCAAATACATTAAAAACTACAAAGAAAAGTATTGTATAAAAGATTTGAGCCAATGCAAATTTTACTTAAATTAAATAACTTCTTGTTACATGTTCAGATTTTTTGTAGCCTTTTATACTCATTGTATAAATACTATATTTGTGTAATGGATGAAAAAAATTTCTTGAAAGGAAAGTTATTACAGTAATATTTCAAATAATACAATGACAATATCAAAAATATAAACAAGGTATTGTTGTATTTATTAATACTAATAATTTAAAAATTTTACATTATTTTTGTAAAAATACACATGAAATCAGTTATCTATTATTAAAAGAAATAGAGAATTTTTTAAATTGCATTGATATAGAATCTAATTTTGTGTTTTTTTTTTCATCAAATCAAAGATGCTCATGCATCTAGTAGATTAAAGATATCAACAACAACAAAAAAAAAAAAAAAAAAAAAAAATATAAAAATAGTAATTGTAACGAGTAAGTGAGTGAAGAAGATCAATGAACCGTACTTTTTTGATACCGAAAAGCTTTCGGTCAAGAGCTCGGAAACGATAATCAATATTTTATAAATGTATCGTTTTCGACTGTATTTTCCATCCACTGTGTATACGTACCCAAAGCTTCGATAAATGGCTTGGAAAATATTTACACATAGAAACGTCATCACGAAGAAAATCGGGTTTCCAATCGATTTGTGCGTGACGTACATTTCTCAACGTCAAATATATTCCTATACGAAAAAAATTTGCATTCGCAAAATTTAACAAACATTTCATTTCAGATGTACATATAGTTTATTTAAAAATTGACGTCCCAATGTAAAATATAATATTCTATACACGTCTGTTTAATTGATTGTGAAACAATATATATCATAAGTAATTAATAAAAACAATAAAACTAAACTTCTGATATACGTGTACATAACTTTCATTCTTATTTTTAATACCTAAAATCAAATTTGTTTCCATTATACTTACACTGTTTATTACTCTTTCATAAATAAAAATTAAAAATAAACATTTTTTTTATATAAAAATTAATATTTCCTCTTTTAGAGATCAAATCATTTTTATATTGATATCTATGTTCGAACAATTTTATGGTAAAATCAAATACAACAAAATAATAATAATGGATTCAGAAAAGTTTCTTTAATTAATAATTCATTTTTATTAATTTTTTTAAAAATTATATATCCATAATAAATAAGATAAGAAAATCAACTTACAAAATTAAATAGTGTTCGGGATTCACCTGAGTTTGCACGCCTAGAAGGATAATCCTGTGAGGGACTCGACCTGGGTTTGCTAGTGTGCACACTCAGGTGAGTCCCGAACACACCACCCGCCTTCGTCACGATGACGAACACCTAAAGTTAAAGTTAAATTACATCTATACATGGGCCTCGAGGACCAGACGCTTAATTTTGTTGCTCGGGCTCGACGAGCATTACCAAATTCATTTTAGACTCAGTAGACACCGTCTTTATCTCCCGGTTTTCTCCGAATCCTCCAGGTGCAGAGGCTCAGGTGCGCCACGTGTCGGCATACACTTCCGCTAGCCGCCCGTATGGTGAAGATACGGCTCCGACCATTAGCTTCAAAGTGTGTTTCAGTGATTCGGCCTCAAGGTCATTTGGATGGTGGATAACGGTCGCCTCAGATGAGGACCATCTGGCCTAATTTGATGTTTTTGGCAGGTTTTCTTCACTTCGATCTCAAACATCGGCGCAGCTCGTAGTCGGCTCCTTTAAAATTAGTGGTATTATCACTGTACAGGATCTTACAGACTCCTCCTTGGCTGGTGAAACGTCGGTACGCAGCCAGGAAAGCTTCGCTGGTTAAGTCACTGACTAGCTCGACATGTATCGCACATGTTGCAAAGTAAACGAAAAGGGCTACGTATCCCTTGTAAGCATTGTGCCCATGGCCTTTCGTGGCTCGTACAGGGATAGGCCCGACGTAATCGAGGCCGCAATTAGTGAATGGGGGTACAGGAGTACACCACCATAGAGTCGTGTTGCCCAGAGCGACCGGGTTCGCGCCGCGCGCTCCCAGATCCGCTGGGTTTTCTCGGGTACCTACGTGTCCCCAGGTCGCATCCGGCAACTCTGTTTTGATGAGCGACACTTTATTCGTGATGAAGGTCTTCCACTGGCTTGGATGTTTGTTAAGCAACGCTAGTACGATCCGGCTATCCAATCAAAGGAAGATCTTTCCACTAGACGTCCACTGCGACCGCTTTACATAATTGATTAACTTAACTAATAGCATTGCCCCCACAGAGTTCAAGGTCTGGTATGCTTTTCGTTGTTAACGGGGCGATTTTAGTTTTCGCTACAAGCAAGTTCGCGATGTCTTTCCCCTCCGCTTCCCGGGTACGCAAGTACACGCACGCTGCGTTCGCTCTTTTAGACACGTCCCAAAACCCATGTGGCTCCAGTTTGGGTTTATTTTGGAGCTCTAACCAGCGGACGATCTGCATTGCGTTCTGGAATTACTGGGCTGTCCCAGCCATCCTAAAGGATGCAGACATTCTGCAAAAATGATTTTCGCTACCATCGAAACCCGGGCCAACCATTGATCGAGAGGATCGAATAGTTTGGCTACGCCCGATAAGATCGAATGCTTCGTTAAGCTTGTGTGGGATTCTGTAATTCATCTCCCTCGAACATGAACTCCTCGTCACGACTCGAGTCCCAGACTATGTCGAGAATTTTCACAGTATCTTTCCCGTCGACGCGCTTAGTTCCATGCCCGCGCTTGGCCCCCTTGCATCGAGGTATCAATGTAGACTGACTCGCCGTCCACTTGTCTAATGTGATACCCGCGGTGACTAACAACGTGATGATTTCATCTCTCCTCTCACTCGCTATCGCCAAGCTGTCTGCACCGTTCAAAATATCGTCTATGTATACGTTACTCAGCAGCGATGTGGCGCCAACGGGAAAATTTTTTAATTCGTAGTTCGCTAGTGCGTTCAACGTCCGAATTGCCAGAAAGGGGGCACACTCTGTATGTCACGGTGGTTAACCGATAGTCAACTGGAACATCGTTCTCACTAGGGGAATATACTATCCGTTGGTTGTCTTGGTCATCGTTCTCTCCGGGACTTTCTCAACTTCCCATAATCGCATCAACGTCTGGGATAATTCGCGATCAACCGCATAATGATTCACCGCGACTGAGTCCCTCTCCATCGATTTCACCCGCCGTGGATTCAACGTCTCAACCCACCCAGAGATGATCCACCCCAGTGTGGTGTCCTAAGCGACCAATCACGTCCCGGAAACAGTGATGACTCCCATCCGCAACAGCTATCCATATAAATTTGCACCGATTATTAGATCCACACTTTCGCTCTCAAAAGTCAGTGGATCCGCCAATGGTTTGTCGCTCAGTCGCTCCAGACCTATATCCAGGTCCGACGCGATGGTAATTTCCCGGTCAGCTGGAGAAGCGTCTACCCGGCAGTTGTAGCTCGGGTGTACCGTCGATTGGATCACAAAGTTAGTTTGGACGCGTCGTTTTGGAAGCCCTAGCAATTGGACTACGGACTCCGTCGCTAAGATCATCACCGATCGGACATTACTGATGCGAACCTTGTGTGTCAGCGTGGTTTCCGACCCCGGCTGTGCTTTTGACTCGGGCTTTACAGGTTTGATCGGTTTGTCCTCGAGGGTGCTCGTTTATTTGGGGGTGCGATCTTGTTCGGTTTTGTTATCAGATGCCTGCTTCGTGTTCCAGTCGGCGGGGGCGAATCCTTTTGCTTCAATCCAACGGATTGCGCGTGTTTCTCCATGAAGACAATAAATCCGGTCACCGTCGGGAATTATAACAAATATCTGTTCCAGGCACATCGTCCGTATGTTCCTGTTTAACTCTTTCGTCACGGGCCCATAGTTTTTCTTCCCATGCTCTTTGTGGGTCGGAGTCCAAAAAGTTCATGAGCTCGCCCCATAATAGCTCGCTCCAACTTTCCGTCTGTAGGCTAAGCGATCAAAACTTCTCGCCACAGTACTGACTTTGTTTACTAAATTAAGTAGCGCGCGGCTACTGGGTTTTTTAATTGATTGCAGCTCCTGCAAGCTGCTGAATAGCCGCGACACCGTAAGACGTGGGGAGTAGTGGGAACGATCCGATGCCGCCATCCTCGACTCGTAAAGGTACCCGGACAGTTCCGTATCTTGCATCATCTCCGCAGTCGGCTCCTCGAGCAAGATGAGGAGATAGTGTACCTTAGAGGTATTGTCTGTCTCATCAGATTTGTTGATGACGGATAGAAACATACTACAAAAACCTTCCCATTTATCGTATTCCCCGTCGAACGTGGGGAGTTCCACCTTTAGCATCTTCGAGGAGCACGGCGCGGGAGAACGAGGACTTCGCGGTACAATTGCTTGCAAACTCGTGGTGGGAGTTAGCGGGCGCAATGATAACATATTCGCCCCTAAGTACTGTTGCAGGTTTTCCAACAATATTTGCATTGACTGGAAGACCTCATCACGGACGTATTCATCGTTGGGATCGACATTATTTCTCCATGTCGATTTAAGGCTTCCGTCCAAATACTCTCGATGGACTCTAATCTCGTCTTTGTCCCTTCCGCGATAAAGAACTGATCATCATCTTTCTCTCGAATCCGCTTATCCATAAGCTTAAGCGAATCAAGAGACGCCTGTTGTAGGCAAATAAGTTTTTTTAATGCCGGGGGAGGGGCATCACGCCGGATGAAATTTATTTAAGCTCGAGAATAAACGCACAGTCGTGCGCAAACTGTGTGAGTGCGAGAGAGAATGCAACAACACACGCTCACGCCGCGTCAACACGAGCGAAAACGCACAAATAGATATAAGTCGCGTGAATGCGAGAGAGAGAGAGAGAGAGAGTACGAAACTCACACACAAGCCGCGAAAACGCACAAATCGTTTAACAATGGATGAAATTTATAATTTTCTTCGCCATGCGCACAATGATGTATTACATTAACAAATTATGCAGGAGCAATATAAAATAAACTTTCCTCACCAAATAATGTTTAAACAAATACAATAAAAGCAAATCGATATATATTTAACTTAAAAATATCGATTATCATAAAAATACCACAATTTCATTTTAATATACACGTAAATATGTATATTATAATATAAAATTTACATACTACAAATTTCATTGATTGATATTTATGTTTATAGAAGTTTACATGCAATAAAAAAATATATCTATGATCAAATAATGTTAAGTTCGATTGAGTACTTTTTTTTAATTTTCTTGATATTCAAAAACGACAAACGTATGTGTAAAAACATAAATGACAAAATTGATATAATATGAGTTAGGAGAATATCTTTATATTTTATTCTCTTATTTTCTGACACATTATGCATGTATTTCATAAACATTTATAGATCTATTTGAAAATAATATTATAAAATACTATTCGAGAAGATAAAATGGCTCTTAACTAATCTTAAATACTATTTTAAGAAATTAGTAATAGATTTAATTTTTAATTTATTATAAAGAATACATTAGATACAATGTACTATGATATTTAATTAATTATTAAAACTAATTATTGAAACACGAATAATAAAATTATTGCGTTAATTAATTAGGAACAAGTTAAATAAATTATAATAGTAACTAATGTGTTCAATTATTAAAAATTTTATACTCATAGTACTTTTATAAACTATTACAAAAAATAATTGATTCTATTAACAATTTGACACTGTAAACATTATAAATTCTTATAAGAACCTAACAATCTTAATGGCTACCCTACTGGAATCATCGGATATACATACATTTATTTGCCTCTAAGTAAATAATTATGATCACTCCATTACTTCCATGCGAACTTACATTACAAATGAGGACCTATCAACAATTTAAATTTGACAATGGATGAGTTTATGGTTGATCTATACCGGTCGAGTGGGAGTGGTAGACATCTTTTATCAGACTTCATACATGTAATTGATGTACCTTTCTGCTTTAATGGTATAAAAAAATTAAAAAACGAAAAAGGTCAATATTAATGTTATATATACATGTATATATAAATGTATATATATTACTATGTGTATGCTCGTTATATAAGGAATAATAAGAGAGAGAGAGAGAGAGTGAGAAAGTGATCGTGAAGAAGAACGAAATCGCAGGTAATCGACAAAGAATCCAAACAGCAGAATTGATATTGTCAAGATTAGCATTTTTTCGACCCGGCTGATAAAATATCGGTAGCGTGGAAACAAAATCTTTACATAAATCACAATTTAATTATATTTTATGGTTTTCTCTTTCTCTCGGTCGCTTTTAAATCCTATATTCTAGTGAATGCATGCAAGTTTTGTATTTTTTTTCCTCTTGCACTCTTATTTCTTCATATTATTCAATTTGGTACGTGTAGGTGTGGAATGCCGAGGCAACATAGTCACAATGACAGTATTCATAAGTAGTCATTTATGTAATTAATAATCTTATTAAATTTAAAAATTTATCATTAGAATATGTTTTACATAGGTTATTTATTACTATATATTATTTATTATAGTTATAAACAAATTAAACATATACTTTAATTTAAATTATTGGACTTACTGAAATTAATTAAGAACCAAATCTATTTTTCAACTGATTTACGAATTAAATAATTAAACCTTCAATTAAAATGGTGTGGATTTATTATTGCTTCGAAATAATTAAATTGGTTTAATAAAAAGATTGAAATAAATTGTGAATAAATCGTAAAAAGAACAATTTTACATGGTCAAAATTCGTTTGATAACGGAACACGCAATACCAATAATAAATTCAAGATTTATTATTTTCTTCTAATAATAAATTCTATATAAAAAGTATCTCATAAATACATAAATATTAAATACATTACTTTTATTCTTATATAGAAAATAAAAATATTGTAAAAAACTAATTTTTATACAAGTTTAAATTGAAACAATATTTAAAAGAAAGAACATTAAATTAAAAAAAACATTAAGATATAAGATAGATGTAGTTACACATAAATATAGTAGTTATTCATAAATATTTCATTAATTGTGAATACAAATATAGAAAAATTATGCCAGTTAAATTATAATTTTTGTTTATTGACTATTCAGGGTACATTATAAATATTATACAATTTTTTAAAAATTTTAAAATATTTATTTGAGATTATCATTTTAATTTATATCAGTTGCAGGGTACTAGAAAACTCATATAAGTACCCAAAATATTTATAATTTTGAATATGATAAAGGTGCTTTCACTTTTTTTTTTAAATCTATATATGAATTATAAATTACAAAATACATATCAAGATTTAAAAATTAATAAATTTTTTTATTGGATAACTATTTGACTCAACAATACGATAAATTTGAATAAAACGAGAATAATTACAGGTAGCACTCTTCTTTAATAATACTAGTAACGTGGTACTACGTTTATTAAACTCGTTAAAGAAATACACAAAACTTGTATAGAAAATATGATTTATTATCAGATTAGAGTGCTTGGAGCACTGGGTCCGATTGCTCTGAGAATTTGTAAAATTCTAATATTTTGCAGTACAAAAATTATATTACAATGTACAGGTAGAATGCAGGTATCGCAATGTGGGATTAATATGGCTTAATTTTTATTTTGTCGGGCAAACCCTAATTCTCCGTTCACCCAGAGTATTTCTCCAAATAATAAAATTTCCATGCATATGTTGAATACTTGATTAATAGTTACAAGTTTAAACTAGTTACAAATTTTACGATTCTACAGTCTGACAAAGACGCACCTTTTCATTAAATTTATATCCTTAATCCTTAACAACCAAGAAAATCTACTTTATAGTTCCTCAAGGGATTTTAATTATTTTTTATAGATCAACCGTTAATTAATCCACAGACAAAGAAATTTCACATGTACTTCTATTATGGAATGGCCATGGGCTTGACGAATGTTTTTCAACATAAAGTTGCGTTGGTTTTTCAATATTCAATATAGTTCAACATTTCGGATATCACATTTTTTAATATTTAACACCATCCAATTATATTAAATTTATCTAATTAATTAAATTTTTTTAATATTATTTCTTATATAATTTTTTTACAAATATTTCTATGAACAAAGAAATGAATTAATAACAAATTTTAATTGAAAATAGGTACTTATTGTTTTATAGATATATTTTCACTTTTAAACCTCTTAATTCTGACTATAAAAAATAAACTTAAACGTACTAAACAAAACAAATTGTTGACTAAAATAATAACATTTAAAGAAAAAATTTATAAAACGAATAATAAAATAAGAAAAAAATATTGTACCTTTAAAGTTGTAAAAAACTTTACTAAGTTCACTTCTTTTCAAAAAAAATGCATGATCCCTTAAAAACTTTTTTTTATTAAAGATTCAACATTGATACTCAGAAAGTTTTATAGCTATGTAAAAAAGTTGTAGGTGTGTTATATATTTTTACTGGTATTTGCACACAAAGAAGTAATAAATATAAAAGAAAACTTCAAAAAAGTGTATTTAAAAATGTTATTTTATTAATTTTAGCTAATTGTTTCTTTCTTGTTCATAACTTCTACTTTTAAACAGGTGTAGCTTTTGAAAAGAATGATTATTTCTATTGACGCTAAATTTTATAATTGTAATATTTAAAAAATACAAAATTTTACAAATAGTGCCTAACTGTGCAAATAATTAAAAAATAAAAAAGAAATTTGTTTATTAGACGATAATTTATATTTTGATACATTAGATTGTTTTATTAATATTTTCAAAATCATTAGCAGTTTTTTCTCGATCTCCTTCTGTTGCAATCACCTTTTTATTTCGAATTTTCGAATTTATCCATATATACAACACGTATTTATATATTTATACATTGATGTAAGCATTATTTGACGCTTGACTAACTCTTTAAATTTATAGAAAAATTGTATAATTTAAAATAATAATAGAATAATATCACTCAGTTATATATAAGTTTTAGATTGCATAAAGGATTTTTTTTGTTTTCAACGTCCGAATCAACCGTGTCAGCGCACAAATTTAATCTAGTGTACGCTGTCTATCAACGTGGGAACAACGCCCGGATTCACTACGAAAAGTACATCCTAAGAAAAGTCCAATTTTTTTTCTATGCAATTAGTGGACATAAAAATGTTTTATAAAATGTGCAAAACGAATAAAAATGCCATGGAAAAAGCTATCGTGTAATTTAAAGCCTGTAGAAATAATTCATTTGATTTAACGAAAAACAAGTTTATTTTAAAAACTATTTCGGGACCAGTTTCTGTCATCTGGGAAACCTGGAAGTGAAATAATTGCTGTTAAGCAGGTCAACCGATTAACCAGTTCGTATGTATTAAACTTTCTTTTAAATGATATTTTCACACAGTACAACAGCAAATGAGTCACAAATTTTCATACACAGTTCAATACTGCTGCAACGTTATTTTCTTCTCTTTTTGATAAAAATATACTTTTACTCAGGCTCGTTTGCTGTCTGTATTCTTTTTTTTATATAATCATTTGTGTCACTCGATATCAGGTAAAAACAGCTTTGTACATTTTGCTCCGTTTAGTATCTTACATATAAACCATTTAACACTGATCAACATAGCACCTCTTTAATTTTTTTTCAATCTTTATCTCTTTTTCATCATACTTTGGTTTTTTATAAAATCTATAAAACTTACTATCAAAATTTATAGCAAATAATTATTTGCATAAAATGTACAATATTATTATATTGTATTAGTATGCTTAATTTATTATTATTATTTTATTTCTTTTTGCATTGTCAAAATTTTAATGAAACTTATTTAATGGAGAGTTCAATGTCCTCTGCCGATCTGCAAAGCCCCACAAAAAAAAATATACATATGTGTACGTACATATACATGTTTATTGGAGTGTATGAATTCGTATATGCATTTGGTATTTTATGATTGTCAAAAATTACATTGTAATTTTTAAAATGTTTTATATCTTTATAAACCCATGTGCATGTATATTTCAACTATCTATCTATATATATATGTTTCGTCTGCAATTAACTAATATTATACTTAAATTAACTTTGAATGAAATTTTAGTACTTTTTGATTTTTATATTTTATTATATTGCGTGTGTGAATATTAAAATTAATATACCCTATTTATTCATTAATTAACATAAACATAATATTTTAATGGATGCTAATGCTATCTGTGAATATCATTTATTAGCACAGTTGAACTGATTGAAAAAGTGTAGCAATGAATAATTTAAAACATTATTGAAATACTACGTGTAGCATTATTGAAATTAGATGTAGTGATTAAGTTGAGTACAAATACAAATAATTAATGAAATATTAAAAAATGTTTCAATAAAAATCTTCTGTACTTTTAATTTTTTAATACAATGTAATTGTAAAAATAAAGAATTCTATAAATTCTAAAATTATTTTAGATAGTAAAATTATCAATTATTATCGTCTAATTTGTTTTAATACATTCGTAATAATATGCAAAGTATTTAATTATTATTTTATTAATATTATGAAAACTTAATTGAGTCACAAAATATTTGGTGGATATTACTGTAAATATTATTCAATTAAAAATTAAATCTTCATAAATATATGTGATTGTATTTAAGGGTTATAATTTATTATTATTACAAGCTTTTTAATATATTCAACAATATATGTATACATGATTCGAAATTGTTTACTGAATAATTAAATAACAAGACCTGTAGTTATAAAATATTATTTCAAATTCAATTTAGTCGTATTATATTGATTTTTTTTTTTTTTGAGAAAAATCTCTAGTTTTTGATACATAGATAAATGAAAAATAAAATAAAAATAAATAAATAAATAAATAATATCATGAATTTAAATAAAAATTTGAATATTTTATAAACAAATTATAAAAGTGTACAGACATATAATTTATAAAATTTATATTTTTTATAAAAAAGTATGGAGTAATACTGTCAATTAGTAATAAACTTTCTATAATATTTCTTTAATATTACCATTTTTATTGGATATTTAGAATTAATCCCATTCTTTAATATTATTATATATTCGAAGTATATTTAAAAAGTTGTATCAACTACTAACATATCATTTTGCAATTGAAATTAGAGATCTTTTATAAAAATAAAAATTTTATACGAAAGTTCATCCATAATCCTTTTTAATTATCAACCGGGAGTGAATGAATGGACAAGATGGGGAAACTGGCAAAAACTTTGATGTCAATAAGGGATGCACGAGTGCTCTGCCGGGCAAACGTGTAACTGCCGCCAAGTGCACTTGGATACGGATCCAAGGATAAAAGACGTCAAGAGTCAAGCAGCTTAGACTCGTCTTGAGCCTGTAGAGCGCGCGACGATCAGTCACTTCTCTAGCTCTTCTCACTCTTTACTCCATAGTCCATGGTGCTGCTGACGGAAGAACATATGTTTTAAAAGCAGGTGGCGCAAGCGCAGTGTACGTTTCCGCGCAACGTTACCTAGCCATTTTTCCAGTCAAACCAAAAGTGATTGTTTTTCAACTTTAGTGTTATTTAACGGAACTTTTATTAATGTCAGAACCACAGTCGGCGCTTCTACTAAGGAAACAATTAGCAGGTACGGTTTAGTGATATTTTCAAGTGTCGCGTGTGTGTTTTCGAGTAGGTTGGGTGCCCGAAAAAAATAGTTCTTAGGAGTCGTGCGAGCCCAAGCGCTTTCGCCGAGTCAAGCCAAGACAACTGATGCACCTCGAATTGAGTCATTGTTTGGTCTCATTCGTGCCTCGCCCAACTTTATTACTTTTCTTGTGAAGAAGTGTCGAATTTTTTGGTTGAACATTTTTTGACATGGAGGTGCTCGAGACGGGGTGTTTAAAGCACAGGCCCGAACTCGAGCTTCCCTCGATCGCCTCGTAAAAATCAATACGCCGAGCAACGAAACTTAATTCCGTATTTCATCAGCATTCATTTTCTCTTAACCTGTAAATCGACCTACATCATTTTTGGCTTGATTGGCCTCTCGAGGTGTCCCTGCAGACGAAATTCGTATCTCCCAAAGAAATATCTTATCTTTTACTTTCGCGTTGCTGTCTTGCCCGACGTGCCCGCTTTCTCCTTCTCGTTTTTGTCGTTTTTCACTTTCTCCCTCTGTCTCTCTCTCTGTCTCTGGTGCTCTTACGCTCTCTTTCGCATTTTTTTCCCCTTGGTAAGTATGAACTGTGTCTTTTTTAGCCCTTCGATCTGTAAATAAGCCCGTGCTCCGTTCGACAGCCATAGCCCCGATGATTTTTTACAGCGCATTCGCGTGATCGGGCTGAAAATAAGAACGTGGATTCCTTGGGAGCGATTCGAAAGACCGGCTGTGTATTTATAGAGTCCAAGGCACGTATCTTGACGAGTATCCAAACCAGAGTCGATGCCTGAACGCGCGGCTCCCATTCTCCGAGTTTCTCGTTATATCTATGTCTATCTTTCTCTTACCAGCGTCTCTTTTCTCATGGCTACTCCGGCAGTCCGGCAACAACCGAAGGTCAACTTTCCTTGAGTCACCTCTACCTTTCATGTTACCCTGCTAGCCATGCCAGGGCCATCGGTTCATACGATTTTAACCCCTGCGACTCATTCCTCCTGCGCTTTTTCCTTTTTCAAAACGGAAAGAAAGGAGGACGGCTCTCGAAAGAGTTACATGGAGGAGTCTCGCACCGGGCCGAGAATGCTACCTCGAACATAACCTTAAAATTTAATCGTGTATAATAAGAAATGGAGCGTGCGAAAAAATTGTTGCAAGCCCAACGTTTTAATGCATCGGCCGAGGATCTACTCTTTAAAATGCTTTATGCCTTTCGTAGCTAAATCTGTACAAGCAAAACGAGTTACGTACGAATTTCGATTGATAGCGTGAGCGGGTCAAGGTGGTTTTCTTTTACCAACTATGACTCGACTCGTTCTTCCTTCCTTCACAGATTTTTCTTTTAAAACGCTCTCCTTTATATCAGCCGTCAAGCCGACGAGTTGCCCCCAAAATATCATACTCTTTAACATTGAATACCCTAAATACAAACAAATTATTATTATTATTATTATTATTATTAATATATTTATTCAATCATTTTTAAAGCCATCAATTACTAGTTGTCAGTGTGTAAAGTAATATGAATTTTTTAATTTGATTAGATCATTAATACTCATTAATGGTTTTTAATTTAACTAATAAAATCTGCCCAATTTAAAACATTTGATTAAATTAATATATTACACAACCATGTATTAATAATGCCAATGGTAAATTTCTGCAAATATACAATAAAACATTAATAAAATATATAAAACAATAGTCAATGAACTGTAAATTTATTTTTATTCAAGAATTATTAATTTTTTGATAAATTTTTACAATTTAAATACAAAAACTTATTTTTTGTAAAATGCTAAAGACATTTGAATAGAATTCTTTTTCTTTTTATATTACTATAAGATCTTTTGATTCCTTATGATTAAATTCCTTTCGCACTAAATTTTTTATTCGTCTCAATTTTATATTTTTCTATTTACTTATTTTTCTCAACTAAAACCTTTACAGTAAAAATTCAATAAAATTCTTGATTATTGCTTTAATTTTTTAAAATTTTACACACTAGATTTTTCCCTTAGTAAATTTATAAAAAATGTAATGATTTTAAATTTATTGAATTATTAATGAAATGATTTTGTGTTTTTAATAATTAATATGTTTATTTAATTTTCAGAGTTAAATAAAAACCCAGTTGAAGGGTTTTCAGCTGGTCTAATAGACGACAATGATATTTATCGGTGGGAAGTGCTTATTATTGGACCTCCGGACACGTTATAGTGAATATTTTATAATTTTTTTTAAAATTTAATAATATGCATTTTTATATCTTAACAATAATTTCAACATTAAAATTTAATGTATAATTTTTTAGTGAGGGTGGGTTCTTCAAAGCACATTTACAGTTTCCCAAGGAATACCCACTAAGGCCTCCAAGAATGAAATTTATAACAGAAATATGGCATCCAAATAGTAAGTATATAAAATAAAGATTCAAATTAAAATTTATTATTCTGTAAAACTGATTCAATTAATTTTATTGTTTAGTTGAAAAAAATGGTGACGTATGTATATCAATCTTACATGAACCTGGTGATGACAAATGGGGTTATGAGAAGGCGTCCGAACGATGGCTACCAGTTCACACTGTTGAAACAATTTTGATTAGTGTTATCAGTATGCTTGCTGATCCAAATGATGAAAGTCCAGCAAATGTTGATGCGGCCGTAAATATCATAATTTGTATTAATAATAAATAATAATATACCCTTATCTAATTTTAATTAATTTATTCTGCAAATTACAGAAAGAGTGGAGAGAAAGTTACACAGAATTTAAACGAAAGGTAGCAAGGTGTGTTAGAAAAAGCCAAGAAGAATGCATGTAGGGTACGTTATAATATTTACATGGAAAGACTTATTTAATTCTGGTAAGTTAATATTTTATTCATAATTGATTTAAGATAAATTATAGTTTTATCTATATACTATATATAAAATTGTATACATGTATATATATGTATATGAAAGTAAATGTTTTTAAACATCAATTAAAATATTTGAACATATTTTTAAATATTTTTTTCTCAACTTAACTTGAAGAAGAAATGGCATGTAGTATAATTAATCAGTTGTAATATTTTTATAAATAATATTCATGAATAGTTTCTTTAACTTCTATAAATAATTTAATGTCCGAAAGATTATCAATAATTATAAACTCTAAATTAATTAATAAAAAACATTAGTATTGTCATCATTTTTGTTGAAAATAGTATTAATCTTGACTACTGATCTACAAGAAGGTGTGAAATAATATTTCAAAATGCATTATAATTTTTTCCTTTTCTTCTCCAATTACTTAATTTTGCTTTAAAACTTTACTCTAATAATCTAATATAATTTTGTAGTTTATCCATTAAAACTTAAAAACATTGTAAAAAAATAACTTAAAATAGGATTTTAATTATTTTTATAATTTAAATATAAATAGTTTTTAAAATGACACTAAATTTGTATGTACATAATTAAATTTAGAATTTACGAATTACATTAATTTTTATTAATGTATGACTAAATTAGAAAGTATTAATTAGTAATTATAAATATCTATTTACTAAATAATTCCAGTCACTTTAAACAAAAAATAATATTGTAATTTAAAATTGAGAAATTATGTGGGGACATAAATTTTTATTTTGATTTATATTTTTTTTTTATTACAAATTATTAAATATTTGTTTTTTCTAATTCTAATTTGTAATTTTCTACCAGTGTGTTACCCAATTAAAAATACAAAATACTGAATAGTGATTTATATAATTCAAATATGTTTTTTAAATTTTTATATAACAGTTATAAATTATATATAATAATGTAATATAATGTATTATAGTATGTATTAAAATATAAAATTAAAAAGAATAAGGGCTTTAAATAAAAATTTATATTTAAAAAATATAAAAATTCAATTTTAAACATTATAATTCTTAACAAAATTTTATTATTTATTAACATAAAATTATGGATCCAGTGAGGTGTCAATTGCATAAAACAAGTTATTCTTAATTATTTTCACCCAAGTTTCTACAAGGTATCCCTTGTCCTTGCCAAGGCTAATATTAGGGCGCAGGAAAACGCAATTATTCTATTTCGTGTTGGTTGTAACGTCAAGACTTTAAATACTTAAAATATTTAAAATTGTTTATTCAACCACCACCTTGCTAGATCCATAATTTTATTTTAATAAATAATATGGAAAGTACTGCACATCAAATTTTACAAAATTTTATTATGTAATATAATATATATTATAATATAATATAATATATAATATAATATATTAAAATAAATAATAAAGTTTATATATTTTTATTTTAGTATAAAATGATTTATTATTTAATTTTTATGAAGTAGAAAACCTGTATTTATATGGAAATATTTTTATGATAGATTAATAAAGAAAATCATAGAGGAATTTTGTTCTTATTTATTTATTTTCTTTTTCTTTTAATGTTCAATAATAAATATCATGCATAATGCAAAAAAAAATTTACTGTATACTATGTTTAATAAATTATTAAAACATACAAATGTATTCATTAAGGACTTAAGTTTGCAAAATTAACTTATAGTCATTATTATATCCAAAAAATGTATACACTAAATTGTTTTTAATTTAAAAAAATAGAAATATTAAAAAAAAAAATTATTTTTAAAACAATGTTATTAAAATTATTTAAATTATTATATGACTTGATGTATTATTACTGTATGTATTTTCAGGAAGCCATAAGCGCTGTAAAGATCAACTCAAGTTGAACATAAAGCTACCAAGCAGCAGTGCCACTAAAAAAATGGACAAAGCCTGACACTCATCCTTAAGCTAAGAGAAACTGAGAGCTCATAAGCAGTTTTGTTCAGTCTTTTATACTGCAACTATCTGACACATTGATTTTCCTTTGACTAGAAAATGGAAAGACGGAAGATCATACGCAGCTCACTTTTTTAAAAATTACTAAACAACTACGAAAAGTAATTTACGACTATTCATAATATAAAAAAAAATCATTTGTAAGAATGCTACCTTAAACTTAATAGTTATTGTAAACTTAACGTCCCTTCATTTACCTACCCCCTATTTTACAACATACTCGTCCAGATTTCCCACGTTTTGTACCATCTTCAAATCCTTAATCGTGTAATTTAAAAATTCATTTGTGTTTATTACTCGATAATGATTCCTTAGCGTCGTTTCATATTTTCTTACTTTCGTATAATATAAATAAATTTTTGTAAAGTCGAAAGAACGAAGTGAAAATAACAGTCGTTGAATGCAAGCCAGTGATGAAAAAAAAATATACATACGAATTATTATTGTACAATAATGATTATATTTTACAACATGTCGTTGTCGATTAATCATTCATGACAAAGATGCACGAGTTTTTGTGAAATTCAAAGAATGTCGCATCGAAATGCTTACAGTCTTATAAGACATTCTGTTATGAATATTCAATAAACTGGAATACGCGAAAATATTTTTCTGTAACAGAATTTATAAAGTTTGTTTTAAAATTTTAATTTCTATAGAAATATTTAAAAACAAAAAATTTTAATCTGTTTTTGTATTTTTCTATAGAAGCCTATGGTACATGAAGTAAGAAGTAAAGAAACAATTCATTTTTATAAAAATTTTTTTTTGAAATATTTATTCCAATTCGCAAGATGCCAAAATGACGAAATTAAAATGAATACGAAAATTGAACGTCAATGAAATGAATAATGCATTTTTCAAATTAAAACTATGTGCTTATAACATAAAATTCTTGTAAATCATTTAAATTTATGTATTTCATGTCTTAATTCTAATAAGAATGAGTATTTTATACCAATGTTTAAATATTCGTTATATTATGATTTGTGATGAGTTTATGCAAATTTAAAATGAAATTTTGTTTTATAATCAGAATGTCAATTAAATTTAAAAATATAGTTTTAGTTCATTGTACATTTTTTCAGATGCCCTCAAAGGTATAATATTTATTTTTCATTTTAGCTTTTGTAATGTTAATTTTTCTTCTTTTTTTTTTTTTTTTTTTTTTTTTTTTAAATATAGTAAGATATAGTAATAAGACCTTGTTCTTTTCTTACCATCTGTTGGTAATAGTAGATTTCGAAAATAAAAAAGTATTTAACGACTAATGATAATGAATTTTTTAATTAAATATTTAATACCATAAAAATAAGTATTAATTTTGTAATGAATTTTTTGAATGCATGACTATTATTACAGGAAAAGGTAGTTTTAATAATTAAAAAATTACAAATATTTAATACAGGTTTTTTAATTTAGAAATTTTCAATGAAGACAGTGATATGAATACTATATTTTATATGTATATGTATATACAAGGAAAAGTTGCTCAAATATTTGATTTTTTTTTTTTTTTTTGTAAAGAACGCATTTGCAATAAACTTATGTTGATCACTTTCTGTTAGTACAAGAGGATATGGATGCATTTTTTGTGTTTTTCTGTTGTTTTGTTTTTAAATTTCTAAAGAGTATTACAAGCTAAAGACAATAAATCTCTCACGTATTTTAATATTTTGTATACCTTATTTATTTTTCTTTTAATCTTCGTATAATAATGATAAACGTACAATTTTTAAACAATAGTGCAATAGTTTTTATGCAATGTACAGGATAACTTTTAAGCTATATAATACAGTTCGAAATGAAATAAAAATCATTAAACTATTTATTACTGCAGGTAAATCGCTCTCGATTTTTCTTTGATACATTATTTTCACTACTGGAAAAGACGACAGTACGCTTGCATATGTTGTTCTCTTCGTTATCAGTTTTTCTCGATTATCAACGTCTTGTTTCATCCTTTTTTTCCATTAACTCTGTTAACTCGCTGCTGTACCAACAACAAATTGAAGAGTTTCAGGAGAAATTCATAAAACGAGTCATTTTATTAACTGGTTTTTCGAATATTCTATCTACAATTTTTTTTTTTTTTTTTTTTTTTTATTGTAAAATATTTAATATTAGGTTTACGATATGATTTTTCTTCCTTCTTCATACTCATTGCCATTCACAAACTTTGCACGCGCGACATTTTTAATGTTAATAATATGAACTTGAACATTCATGCGCTGCAAATTTTGCGAAATTAACTCTATTTTGATCATTGATTTTTATTTATAATACACGTTTCGTTTACCGCGTACTTTTCTTTCTTACCCTTCTCGTTTCCTCTTTCCTTGTTTCCCATTTTTTAAATAATTAAAGCTATTGGATATTCATGTTATAATTCCAGTATCTACAATGAACTTAGTTATACTGACTTGATGAATGAAAAATCATAAGCCATCGTTCGCAGCTGATCGAATACTTCCAAAGCAAAAATAACCTACTTATAAAGGTTCTCATATGTCTGTACGAAATGTTGAAAATTCTTAACAATATTAATTTTATTTATTAACTATTTAATGTTAAGTATTAAATTTGTTTCTTATTAAAAATTTCTTAAATCTTTTAATATTTTTAGGATGATACTGCTGGCAACATCGATGCTTAAATCATTATCTCGGTGAAAAAGTTAGAAACAGGAAATTGTGACATTAAATATTTAATTTTTTAAGCGTAAAAAAAGAGATCAATTTTTTCAAGTTAATTTACCTTTATCTGAGTTTATAAGTAATTAAAGTAATCAATATTGTACTTTTTGAATGCTATAATTAATACTCATAGACAAGATTTTGTTTAATTTTTTATACATCGCTTATATTTTTCTATATTTGAAAATCACATTTCAATTCCGATAATTATGAAATTTTTTATAATTTAATCGATCTTCTTTTAATTCCATACATTTAAATTTTGAAAGAATGTGTGATATATAAAAAAAAAGCTGATATGTTAAGCTTAACAATGGTAATTTCAATTAAAATTTATCAGATTTTAGTGCAGATGTTTCTTTTCCAAGTCGATTGATATTCTTCCTTGAAAATTAACTAAATTATTTGATTTTATTAAAAAAGTAATTTTTATTTTTAATATCTTTTGATTGTAATAAAAAATTTTTTTCTTTAACTATATGAATTTAAAAAAAATTTAAAAACCATAATTAAACTTAAACACTTTTTTAACATTTAGCTAATTTAATTTAAAAATAAATTAACAGCTTATTCGTAATATTTAATTCATTTTTCTAGTTTTGATTTATCTATGCAAAAACATTTCATTTTGAATATTTAAATAGAATAAATACTCCATATAATTTAAAACATTTAAAATTTAAAATAAAAAATTTTGTTATTTTATAAATATCATTATAATTACCACCAGATTTATTAAAAAATGATTAAAATGATAATCTGTGATTTTGAATGATCTTCGTAGTAATATTATTAATATTATATTGGTAGTAATCCATTCTTTAAAATTATTACTTTTTATTATTTGTTTCTTATATTTCATTTTAGATTGTGTACTAGATTTGAATAGGTGATTAAACATCGAAGTTAGAGGATATTGTTTTACTTCGATTTGACATACTATTTTTATTTTCACACTATGTACTTGATCCACTGCGTCGTTATTATTCGATCAGACATAGCTCGCGATGTTTCCAGTAGAATGAGTTTCTCGATCATATTAATCGCCACGTATTATTATTATTATTTTTTTGTTACTTTTATTGATCGTGCGCACATATACCTTATTACGGAGCTAGCTGCGATAAGAGAGTAATATTTATTTTATACAAGTTTACTGTGTATTTGTTCTGTATTCTCAATATCAGTTGTATGTACAAAGTTATTTACAATATAGACGTTTCATTGAAGATAACTGCTTTTGCGTTTTCATAATTTCTTGTGATTTTCTATTTCATTTCTGAAGGGTCGGTTCAATTTGTAAGACTACAGAGTAAGCGCAGTTGAGAACCACTGACGCCGTCCCTTACGCATATCGTATCGCGTAAGATCTATCACATTGGCTTCATAAGCCATTTCGTTAATTTTTTTTTTTTTTTTTATTGACCTTAATATAATGATAATTAATAATAATTTATAATGTATAATATAATTGTAATATATTCAAATGACAATAATAATAATGAAAATTCAGAATTTTCGGTACGGATTTCTACGATACATTTTTATTTTATACATTTCGATTGCTCGCATTTGCATTTTTTTTTTGCATTTCTGTCGTATTGACTATACCTATGTTTGTTTTTCTTTGCTTTAAAAAATACAAAAACGAAAATAAGATAAATGCGAGTCTTTAACTTCTTTTATTTTGGCTAGGCCCTTTTGCTTATCGCAGCTAAATTAATGAATGAAATATCAATAATTACTGTACATTTTTTCATTTAGATAAAATAGAAATAGTAGAAATGATAATGATGAAAACGTAATAATACATGCAATAATAATAATAATAACATAATAATATAATAATAATAATAATAATAATAATATGATGATGATGATGATGATGATGATGATGATGATGATGATGATGATAATAATAATAATAATAATAATAATAATAATAATAATAATAATAATAATAGTAGTAGTAGTAGTAGTAATAATAGTAATAATTAACATTGGTAACGGTGTCTCAGTGATCGGCATGAACGATCTCGTCTCTTTCTCTCTCGCAACATAAATATCGGGCAAGCAAAAGGGGAAGTGGAAAGAAGATCGGACACGCTTACGTTTTTTTAATTTTTTTTTTTTTTTTTTTTTTTTAAACAACGTAAAAATCGATGATTGTATATATATATATATATATTTTATATTTACGCAACTCGAGAGTGAAATATATGCAATAACGTCAACAGTTTAACGGTTAAAAAGGAGGTTTCGCATAGGGAATTGGGACCGATATAAACGATAACATGGATCACAATTATGCAATTTTTCGCACTCGCTTACGATACGAGTTTGCTTGTTTTTACTTCCATTCTTTTCTAGCATTCGATTAAAAATCAATCTAACAATTGGTTACGTGAAGATTGCACTGTTTGCCAAGAGAAACAACTGCGCGCCTTCCGCTCCCCTTTTTTATTTTTATTTGAAGCAGTCCGTTGGGGAGCGCAGAACGAAGGTATTCTCTTTAATTTCGATCTCTTACTTACTACTAATTTACGATTTCTTTTAATTCGTCACCGTCTCTATATTATTATTATTATTTAGCTTTATTTGTTCACGCGTACAGTCGTTGCTCGCTAATAAAAAAAAAGTCGACGAGAGTTTCACTCTCCGTGCTTCGACGTTCGGGTTCTCCAAGTATCGCAGATTCTTTAAAATTTTATTCTGCTTGGTATCGCTATTTTGCATTATCATTATCGTGTCTTCGCACGCTGTCACTCGTATTCTCTTTATATGTTAATGCCCTAACCATAGGCAGGACTCGGCTCCCGCCGAATCCTATTGCTGGCTACAATATTATATAAAAAAAAAAAAAAAAAAAAAAAAAAAAAAAAAAAAAAAAAAAAAAAAAAAAAAACAAAAAAAAAAGAATGATAAAAAATGAAGAACAAACAACTTAACTAAGACAATCTTCACTCTCATGTATAAATGAGCGATGCTCAGTCTTGGATCGACCGATCTCCTTTAGCTTTAGCCAGCTCACAGCTTTGGAATAAATACACTTGGAAAATAAGTTCGAGCCTACAAACAGCATCGGTTAGCTAGGGCTCACGCATTCGCCTCCTCGCCACCTCTTCTCATTCACTCACACATCTACTGATTTATTTACTTTCTCTCCTACATCCCTTTCACTCTCACTCTCTCGCATTTTTCCTCTTTCATTCTCACTATTTGTCTCATTAGTAATCCCACGTCTCGTCCGGTTCGTGTTTAACCACATCCTTAGGGCTGTCTTCGAGTGCCTGTGGGGCGTGCTGCGATACCGAGGGCGGTCTCGGCGATGTTATGGGACTGTCCCGGGTGGACTTGAGACTGGGTGAGGGGCTGTCGTGGTCCGGGACATTGGCAGCCGAAACTGAAGAAATATCACTCTGGGCATCCTCCTCGTACCGGTCGTGAACAGGTGTTGGTTCCACTCTCACCGTCTCCTCGGCTTCCCGTTTCACCCCATAGTCATCTGTTTGCATGACGCAAACCCCATTTATTATGACCTCGTCGCCAGTTCTTGCAGGCTCTTGCCATTCTGGATTTACCCACTGAGGTGCAGCAGGCTTTCGCCTGTTCGACCTTGACGTATTGGCTGGCACAGGAGTCTCAGTCGGTTCGCGTTTCATACTGTTTGTAGAACCCTCTGAGTCTTCACTTCCTAAATTACTCATTGCATCGTCGGCATCGTCGTCCTCGAATTCTTGATTAGGCTCGCGCTTTAGAGAACCCATGGAGAGGTCAAGACCAGAGCACTGCTCTTTGAAAGCACTTCCGACCAGGGCTGCAAGGTTTGGATTGAAGTAGGGCGGATAAGTAAGAGGTACACTTCCGAGGCCGAGTCTCTCTTTTTGAATATCTAACAGTCTTTGGTTAAGGAGAAGTCGAAATTGTACAGGATCGAAAGGTTGGCCTGGTTCTCGTGGTGACTGTGGCTCTGGTTGACCATGTGGCGGCTGTTGCTTTAGTCTCATGCGATGGTTGTGGAACCAGTTAGTTATCGTCCTAGAGGACAGACCAAGTTCGCTTGCGAGGAATTCAATAGTTGCGACATTTGGATAGGGATCGAGAGCAAAAGCCAATCGTAATGCTTCCTTTTGTTCTTCGGTGAAAAGAACACGTTGTTTCTTTGCAGAGGTGGGGCCGGGTCCAGGAGAGGCCGCGTGATAGAACTCTGCTGTATCATTACTAGAAGTATCAGAACTATTATCGTGTCCAGGTCCACTGCTACGTCGCTTTTTATTTGCTTCACGTCGCTCATTCTTCAATGCTTGCAATCTATCAACATTGTGGGCATCCGATAACCAAAGTTGCATACGAATGAATGGCTCACGACCTTTGATGCTGAGCATATGCCATGGCTTAGGCTTACTAAGGAGTTCACTTACAGAACCTTGAGACAGTCCCAGCACTGCCTCACCAAAGATCTTTTGTCCGATGTTATTGGCAAGTAAAGCTTCCTTTATTTTAGTTGTAATGGTTTGCGTATCAAGATCTTGAGTGAGAGCAGCCATTTCATATACACTAGGTGAAATGTGGGGGTGTAGAGTGCGTACAGGTGAAGGTGCCATCTGGTGATGCGGAGAGTGAAGATTTATTTGAGGCGTCTGATGCTGTTGTTGTTGTTGTTGCTGTTGCTGGTGCTGCTGTTGTTGCTGATGCTTCTTTTGAAGCTCCTGCATACTGAGCTGTGCGTGAGGAAGTATAGCTCCAGGTGGCGTCAACATCATCGATGGCGTCTGCAGGTGTGCCGAGTGCTGAGGACTTTGTTGGGGTGGACCAAGCTGCAGTTGATTATCTTGTTGATGTTGAGCTGCTGCTGCTGCTGCTGCTGCTGCTTGAGCTGCAGCCTGTGCAGCCTGAGCTTTTGCTGCATTTTGTAACTGTTCCTGAACTAATTTTGTCGGCGGCATAGGTTTCATCGGTGTTCCACACGCTATAACACAATATTTCTATTTACTTAAGAATTCCTTTTTTGTCAAGTAGACATAGTTCAGAAGCTCTTTTATTTAATATAGTATAATTTATGCTTATATTTTGAATAAAAGATCTTTTGGTCTTTTTGTAAAAGTTAATAAATTTAAGCGAAAATTGTAAAGCTATGTAATAAATATCAAAAAGCATTTATTTCAAGTTTCGTGTGATATATGTAAGAAATATATATTTATAGTAATCAAAATACACGTAATAATTTTTCATTTTGATAATTCATTTAGCATTTGAAAAGGTGCATGTCATGTAAAATGAATAAATAATAAATATAAAGAGAGCAAATGTAAATTGGCTGCCATAGATCATATGAACAACAATATTGTTGTGCAAAGCATTTACAAATAAAATTAATTTGTGTTCGGTTTAAAAATACAATAATTATATAGAGCTACCGAGCTATGTGGGTGGAAATAAAATAACAAAACATCTATATTGACCTGAGTTAAACTTACGAGGCAGGCCGCCGTAGCCGCCGGTCCTCATGAGCTTTTCTGGTGCGATCTTGTACTGGCTGGCTACCAGCTTATGGACCGCGTTATCATCCTCGAGGAACATCTTCATGCGGATAAAAGGCTCGCGACCTTTTTGAGTTAGCATGTGCCATGGCTTGGGGCGGGCAAGAAGATCAGATACAGAGCCCTGGGACAAACCCAGAACGGATTCACCAAATAAACGCTGGGAAATTGAGTACTGAGAAAGCTGTTCCTTCACCTGCAAATGCATCAAGAGATTTTTAAACCTACAATCCAAACTATCATTATAAGAATTAGCATAGAATAGCAAAAGATAAATTCGTCAGTGATTACGTAATTTGCATACTTATCACGAGAGTAATCTATAATAAATTTTTCTATTGCTTCCATTTTTAACCATTGATCATATAGTATAATTTTATAATAAAAATTTTAATCAATAATACAATTAACAGTTCAACGAATAACCGATTGTTGAAATCACATGCGAACTTAAAGAAGCTATTCTTTTATTTGAAAAGCTGGAAAAAAACAACTGAAGTAATTTTTTATCTTTGATCTTGCTTGATGTATCAGCACTGGATGCACGTTAGAAAACAATACGACCGAATTTTGAAAAAAGGACTCGAGTTGTTGTTTTTCTGGGCTTCTTTTAAATGAGCATTATAAAATGGTTCGTACAAATGCCCTCACCCTCTTGACAATATCCTCGGTATTGAGGTTGTTGTAAATGTCGAATTGCTGTTGCGTGATCGGCGGGAGCACAGCTTTTAATGGTCTTTGATTGGCCGAGTGGTGAGTCGGCGTGGACGGTTGGCTGATGAGGCTATTGGTGATAGAAGCCATTCTTTGGAGTGGACTCGCCGCGGCTGCACCCGCGAACTCCTCGCTGGGCGTCATCGCCGGGGGCAAGATCGAGTTGCCCAGGGGCGAGCTTGCGCTTGAGCCTCCAGGAGTTGACTGGGCGCCACTGGGTTCCTGTTTCGGCTTGACGAGCGAGAAAGCGCTACCTGCGTGCCTTATGGCTTCCTCCATCTTTTCCTTCTCCTCTTCGGAAACACCGTTGATCATCTTGCTCCTGAGGATGTTGCCGAGACTCAGGTCCTGGGCGGCGGCGGCGGCGGCAGCTGCAGCCGCTGCTGCAGCCGATCCTGCCCCTGGTCCTGCGCCACCATTTGTAGCTAACTGGTGCTGCTGGATCGCGTGTTGTTGAAGCGCCAAGAGACCCGAGATCTGGGGTGGATAAGGTAGACCCTGGGCTACGTTGAGCTTTTGAAGCTCACGGTGGTAGGCGTCAAGGGCCATGCGAATCTCTTCCTGTGTACGCTCCATACCCTGGAGGTTTTGTCCGCTGAAAAAGTGAGGGAATATCGCACTACGATCAATCGAGATCACTTGCTGTCCTCATTCGATCAGATTATTTATTGTTATGTTTCGCGTTTTCTTTTATTTAAATTTTATTTAAATTTGCGATACCTTTTATACATAATAAATGAATAATACATATAAAGTATTTAATAATCCAAAATTTCATGTAATAAATTAATCTATAAAATTTATACTTTTCATTATAAATAAAAACATGTTTTTTTAAATAAATTACTTTGTTTGCTTCAGTTTATTTTGAATTATTAAATTAAGGTGAAAATTTCTAATATATACTGTGATTGTAATATAATTAAACTTAAATTTAAACTGAATTTAAAATTAAAATTTCTTAAATTAATAAAAATTAATAAAAGAAAATTATTTTAGATAAATTTAATTTGAAAATTAATTCCATGCAACAAATATAGTATTTATTATAATTTAATTTATAAGTGAAAAATATGATTATTATATGGAACTATTAATTGGATTATAATGTTTTATTACATCCTTAACTTTATTATTATTTATATTTTAATATGTTTAAGTGAATGTAGATTACTTAAAAATAAAATTTCACCCCTATATTTTTATATTTATATGAACATTTGAATTATATTGCATGAATATTGACGATCTTTTTAAATACAAGTAGTAATCTTAAAATTAAGTGTGTGATAAAATTATTCATCGAAATGCAGTCACAGTGCTTGAAACTAATAGAATACTTTATTTAATCAATAAACTCATTATAATTAATTAATAGTAATATGTACATATTTTTTAATTAATACCTTGTATAAACGAAGACAAGTAAAATATTTTAAAAATATGATCGTCAATTTTGAATGACAAAAAATTATTATCAATTCAAATCATCATATAATTAATTCAATCGGTTACGAATTGTGTGTTTCTGATGTTTAATACAATTTTATCTTGGTAACGTTTTATCGCAAATTAAATTTGTGTTGTTAATTCATCAGAATTTTAACCCATATTTCAAACAGACGTTTGACAAAATTTGATGTTACAGATTAATATCAGCACAATAAAAAATTCAATTTAAATTTGAATCTGAAATCGAATGAAATTAAACATTAAAAAAAAATAAAAAATATGTAAAATTTGTTAAATTTGAAGGAGTACTATTCGTTTGTATTTAAGATAAATATAAATGTCGTTAAATTGAACGCGAACAGGTCGTTAAAAAATAATGTCAACATAACAAATTTAATTGATTATTCATTATTCTTTAAAATTGTCTAAGGACTGCCAAAAACTTATGTACGCCATCATTGAAAAACGAAAATAATAAGTTGACACGAGGGAAAAAAAGCACATAAATATACGAATGAAAACGAGGTTGCAGTCGAATTGTCATTCGTCGACTCTCGACTGATGGGCGACGAGAGTTCTAGATTGCACGGTTCGATGCGCACGTGTTTCACTGCTATTTGCGCACTAGCATCCACAATAACGAAATCCAAGTCACGAAAAAAAAAACAAAAAAGAAAGAAAACAATTATTTGAACGATGGGGAGAACAATGTCTCACCTCGTGGGGAAGTCTCGCGGTCCCCGCATATCATCCACCCTCCGGCCCATGATTTTGGCGAGCTCCTCCTGGTAGATCCTGGCCACCTTCTCCTGGGGAATGTCGTCGTTTTCGTATTTCTTCAGTCTGCGATTTTGGCTGTCCATGCTACGATCTTTGCCAAAGGGACTTGGGCAATTGAGTCGGCTTGGACTTTTGCTGTCGGCATCGTTGGACGTGTCTATCTCGCTTTGCCTGCTCAGTTGAATGTGCCCAGACTCGGAAAGCATGTGCGCGATGCGCTCTTCGTTAATGTCTTGGGCTGGACCGGAAGCTGCGCCGCCCATCCCGATGCCGCTGTTGCTGTTGCTATTACCTCCCGGGCAACTGCCCTCCTGAGGGCCGCGCGCAAACGCGGGCATTCCTTGCTCCTTGCCTGAAACATACTCTACAGGTGAGGCACGACTTGCGGTGCGTTCTCAAAATTTCTTTTCTCGTTTACTTAAAACTAATCCTATAATTAATACTATCATTATTATAATCAGTCGTCAGAGGCGGCTAGAGTCATTATAAAGGAGTCATTATATTCTCTGACGTAAACTAGATATATTCGGTCCTTAATTTAGAAACAATGATCTCCTCACGTTTTTCTTTCTATATTTGACTAGCTTTTCTATTTATACATTTTGTGAAAATAAATTTATCAATTCATTATTCCATTATTTTTTCAACTATGATTTCCTTATAGACTAGTCTAAATGCGCATGCAATTGTTGAATTTTTTATATTTTTTAAATACATACTCTATTATACCAACATTTTTTTACCCTTAAGGTATATTTATAGTAAAACTAGCTGTTTAATTATTTTTTCTCAAATTCTTATTTTATATTTATTTTTAAATCTAAATAGTTTTATGTACAAGAAGATTAAATATCTAAATTCATAATTTAATAAATTCGTAACCAATTAGTAAAATTAAGTGCAATGAATCAATAATGATAATTATTAGAAATACAACAGTACATCCAGTATACTAAATAATTGTAATTTTTAAATGAAATTATAATTCACAGTAAAACCAAATTATGTTTATATTTATATCTATTTGTAAATATTTTATATATATATACATATATATATATATATATATATATATAATCTACTTTAAGTTAAAAGTGTTTCTCTCCTCTAAATTTCATTAATAGTGAATTAAATATTAGAACTTAAAATTGAAGGTGATAATAATTAACGTAATCAGAAATTCGATTAAGCCATATCGCGGATCAAAGCTGAAGCCATCCCCTAGTAATTCTGTTTGCGATAATTAAAATATCTTCTTCCGAGACTTCTTCCCTCATTCTCACACTTACTTATGTATTTCTCTCTCTCTCTCTCTCTCTCTCTCTCTCTCTTTCTCTCTTTGTCTATCTCTTTCGATCTGATTCATACTTATAGATATATACTTTTGAATACTGAAAATTTCAGGGTTTGACGTATTTTAGATGAGATTAACTAATTGAGAATAAGTATTGAATAAATCAATCGCTGATCGATTTTCTTTTATGATTATTCATAATACAATTAATTATTCGTCAAGTTTGCTTTAACTTGAAAATAAAAAAAGGGATTCAGACATCTTTATGAGTACTTATACTGTAACCTAAATTCATATCGATTAAAGTTATTCGCTTCTTTAAAAATAACTTTCTTTATCACATTCTCCTGAATAATTAAGTAAACGCCTAGTCGCAAATTTTTTAAAATGACAAATATATATATATATTTAAGAAAAAGGATAACAATTACTTAGAAATAGAGTTCTTCCTTTGAAGCTTTTAAATAGTCGACCTCGTTGTTATGCAATCGTCTGCGCTTTTTGCAAGTTAAAACTGAATTTTGCTCGGAGGTGCAATATAGGTCGTACGTTATGCCGCGCGTACGAAATTAAGAGTTTGCGAGCCGTCTGATTTCGCGGATAATTGGACGTCTGATATTAGGAGGAGGAGGAGGAGGAGGAGGAGGAGGAGGAGGAGTAAGGCCTCTGCCGTCTCTGCCAGATCTAGAAGCGTTTAAGCGTAAGTTTGGCCAGTGACTGGATAAAATCTGCGAAACGTCCGCAATACACTTGCATTGTGGCGGCGTTGAGTGGCTGCCAGCACGTGCCGGTGACGATTTCGCCCGCCCTCCCCCACTCCCACCCCCCACAAACTCGCAAATCCACCCACAACGCGGTCTTCCACCGACAATCGACTCTCGATTTGCAATTGCTCCAGTTAATGATTCTGGACTTTCGGATGGCCGACGCGCACGGGAATTTTCTCACCTGCGCAACCACTCCTTTCCACTCTTGCAATTCGCTAAATTATGCTAGCAATTCGATTGCAATAACACAATGTACGAGCACAGTCACACAACAATTTGATCAATATTTCAAGACTAACTACATACCGCAAATAATTAATTTTAATTGTAAAATAAATAAAACCACGATTTCTCTAAAGAAATGTGCTTTCTAAAATGAAAGATATTTACTATTATTATGCTTCGTTTGCTCGTTCTCTATTACGTATTCAAAGTTACACTGTTCCTTTTCCCATAGCTCATCACTGTCTTGGTTCTCACATGATGATATTTTCCCGACACCGACATACGCGAGAACCATACACACGCTTACGGACAGAGAAAGGAGAAGTACCAGGGATTTATTTATTCGCTTTTCCCGAGCACATCATAGTAAATGAATATAAGTGAAAATCACACGTCGCTGATTATATCAAGCGGCCAACTCAATGATTGAGGGACCGATTTCGATTTCCGCAGGATGCCGAAATTTTATTAATAACATAATTATTTTGGACTCGTAATTCATTTAGCTGATTGAACAAACTACTTTGAGCAACCCACGTAATTTTAACGAAATTTCAACGTAATTAAGAAATTTAATGTACAAAGCCTCGAATAAATTGTAGAGACGTATTCAAATTGTTATAATCATTGTACCGTATGCGTACACCAATATTAAACTAGGCTAATCGTAATTTTTATTACTTTGACGATTAAATTTTTCAAATTTTCTCACAAAAGTATTACGTCTGTTAATTACGTATGGATCGGATGAATTATCTTTTAAATACTAGGAACTTGATATTGATATTAACCTTGTAAATTTTTATAATATTCATTATGAATAGTATTTTCTAATTTTAAATAAAACATATGTTACTGGTATCAAGTACTATTATTACCTTGAAATAAGTAGTTATCAAAAAATAAAGTGGTAACTATTAAATAACGGAAAAGAACATAAAATATAAAAGCTATTCGATAGAGTATTCATTTGGAGGGCAGCAATCCTACTAAAATAAATCAAACAATAGTTTATATTTTATTGAAAGATTTTACTGGCATTTTTTTAAACATAAAATAGTGTCATTAAAAAAAAAATTACGTTCCGTTGTATTATATACAGCGTTATTTATCAAACTGTCGGAAAATCGCTGTCATGAATCTATTCAATACTTGTATTTTTTCTCACCATTCAAAAACATGGCCCTGTTTATAATTCCCTGGGAATACGATTGTAAATGTAAATATAAACTCTGAACAAATTTCAATATACCAATCATTATGGAAGCAATTTACGTACACTATTTGACAGGTAATTATTTATATTTTAGATGTATATTAAAAACATCTACTTAAATAATATCGCAGTAAGAGGAGAATGCATTATATGGTCTACTTAATCGAAGATAACAGTTATTTAAACTTTGAACTTTAATATTAAGTAATTCAAACTTAACTTATACTTATAGATATAATATATACTTATAGATGGATTCATAAAATACGAAAATAAGTCATGTTTACCAAAAAAAAAAAAAAAAAAAAAAAATATTACACATATTTTACAATTTAAATAATGTAGCTTAACAAAATTGCTATTGTAAAATTTAATTTTTTTAAATATTTGTAATTCACATTTTTAAAAAGGTTAAAAACGACAATTTAAATTTGTAATAATAGATGAAATTTAAACATTAAGTAAAACATTTTGCTTGAACTAATGGACTTCTCGGACACTTAAATTATTATTATGATAATTAAATTTGCTTCGAGTAATATAGATTTTGTTGTTGTTGAGAACTATCCGTATTTATCGTTTACAATTTATTTTACTTATCACTTTAAAATAATGTAGAAGCTCATCGAATTATTTTATCAAGAATTCAAAAATGTCAAAGTTTCGCAAGTATATTGTCTCCCGTTAGCCAATGTGTCTTATCTATATTTATCACTGCTTTCATCATTTTCCAAGCATAAAAAATATAATACAGCATAGACTTTTTTTCACCCTATTTTATAAGGAAGTCGTTAGCAAGGTATTTAAGAGAAGAAGTTGACTTTTGGCACCGTGAAAGAGCTCTGGCTACAAACGATCGCTCTCGCGGTGCGCTAGAGTAAGGGCGAAAGGGTTAGTCAACGATTTGTGCTCATAAATCTTAACTGATTAGAGTTCCGAAGTAAAGTTGCCGGTATATTTATCTCATTGAATCGTGTCGGAGGCCTTTGTGCCTGCGAACATGCCGCCGAAGGCTGCAAGTATCCATACAAAAAGCGTCTGCCTACACAATAATAATTAGCCATGAGACGAGCACCAAAGAAAAAAATTTAAAACGCCACACTACCCAGGCTCATGCTAATACTCAGTTATTTTATATTTACACGATTCCAGATCAAGTCCAAACCTTATTTTACCAACTTTATTTTCAAATCTGGACCTAGAAACTCAACGAGACTCCGAATACTTGGTCCGTTTTTTCTTGATTTTTCTTAACCAATCTCTTGGTGACAGTACTCAAGTTTCTTTTCATGTACCCTATACATGTAATAAAGTGATACCAAATTGACGAAAGATTTAGGTGGCTTGATGATTCACTTAACGTTCGATACTTTAGTTAAAAACGAATTTAATTTTACGGCATCTGAAAATGTATTCGATAGAGAAACATCAGCTTCAGCAATACATATTATCTTATTTCAATGAGTCGGATTTCCTAGCTTATACACGCGTCAATATGAGCTCTGAAAATTTTAATTTATGATTTGAAAAACAAAAATTTATAAATGCTTTGCCATTTAATATAAATTAAAGAAAAATTTGTATAAAATTTATTAAGTATGAAACAATCAAATTACCTTAAATAAAAAAATTATTAATATTTTTGAAAAATTATTTAATATCCAAAAAGGAATAAAAATAAGTGTTTATAATATATTGTTTAACCAAGTTATATTATATTTTTAAAACAAAGAAGAAAAACTGCGATTACGTTTAATACAGCAATAAATTTTTGGATGGAACGTAATTATTGATTGAATTACAGCAGAAATGAAGTCGATGGTACAACTAAATGTGCCGATTCCATGCTATAGACAATAAAAAATTTAATAGCATATTATGATTTTGACAACATGAGTTATGTCATGCAATTTTCATTTTTTAACGCAACTATCGACCCTAGAGCATCAATTATAATAAATTTACTTCAGAAACAATGGTACGAACATAAAAATTCATAGTTTTTTTTTCTATTATTCAGGAAGATAAAATATTGAAACACTAAACGAAATTATAAACATTTACAAGAACTATTTTTATATAGCTTATAGCCTATAATAATAATGAGATTACCAAAAATAAGTACAGTTGTATATTACTAAAGAGAATCTTTACTTTTTGGGTATTTGGTATCTCTGTTTAATTGAGTTAGTCACTATAAATTGCGTTTATACTAATGACATAGGGAGAAAGTAAGAGAAGCATATAGAGGGATGAAGAGAGGAGCAAACGAAAAAGAAAGAGACGCAGATACGTAAATGTATCTACCGAGAAATTGTTGCACGGCACAAAACTTGTGGTTAAGAGCAATAATCTTTGCAGTGACGTGGACGTAATCAAGCAAAAGATTTACATTATTCATCTGCATGTAATGTTACACTGTTTTAAAAATTGGGTCTTTTTGTCTTCCAGTTGAATCAGATTTCTCCCATGTTCTTACTATTCCTTAATGTGCAGGAACATAGTGTGAGCAGATGAGAGGAATCTCCAAGGAATCTATCCTAACTGACTTTGGCATCGTCGGCAATTCGCCCTTCTACAACAATAAACCCTCACGTCGACTATTTCCCTGGAGCTATTAGACTAAACTATATATCTGACAAATGTACCGAGGTCCAATCAATAAGGAAAGATGGCCAATAGACTGATTGGATTGAGAAACCGAATGAATGTCTTTTAGAATGTTCCCTATTTCTCCTATTTCGTTGGCCAACGGTGCTAAGCATAATGATATATATACCCTAATTTATATAAATGATTCGTTTTATTGCTTGTCAAGTTTTTAAAATTAATAATAAATAAGCGGTTCGTGAGTGTCATACGGTTGCTAAGCGATGTTAATTTAATATTTGTAATGTCTCTAATATTTTTTAGTCTGAAAGGATGAATGAAGACCACGTTAATAATGTTCTTTTCTTATTTTTTTTTTTTTCTTTTTTTTGTACAAAGAGAGAAAAAAATATTAGTTTCAACGAGAGCCTATGTATGCAGTTAATCAAGAGCTTGCAGTTTTGTTAGTACTTCGGCGAAACATTATTCGTTTGCAGTGCTAGGTAATAGAATATTAAGAAGTATATAGTGCGGCTTTTGGATTCTCGATTTGGCCGTTTGGGCAGGCATATTGACCCAAGCAACGATATTGGAAAAAGAAAATTGAATGAAAATCAATTCGTTATTGTAAGGAAATCGAGAATCCTCGAGCTCGATTCGTGTACGTATGTTTGTTTGTGATGAGTTTATTCGACAGTACAGTTATCTGAAAGGGGGAAAAATCACAAGAGAGAAGAGAAAGACAGGTGGACTCACCTTTCTTGGGTATGAGGGATTTAAGCAGCAGTACGGCGTTGTCGTCGCAGGCCCACCCATGCATTTTTCTATAGCTGTCGCGACCTTTCTCCGTCAACTTGTCCCAAGGCTTCGGCTTGCTCAGGAGCTCACTCACAGTCCCCTGACTCAAGCCCAGCACGTACTTGGCGAAGAGCCGCTGACCGATGTTATGTATCGAGAGGAGTTCCCGCACTCGCCTTGCGATGTGCAACGTATCCAGGTTTTGCGAGGCATACTTGTCCATGTTGTAGCGCAGCATCTCTTGCAACCTGGCCTCCATGGGGTCGCCCTTGGGGATGAGGGACTCCCCGAGCCTCCCGGCCATCCCGGCCGCCCCGAACTCGTCGCCAAATCTGAACGGATGCGAGCGCTCGTCAAACCGAAATGGACTTTTGAGACTGTCGAGGACGCTCAGACTGCCGATGTTATTGTTCGCCAGGTGGTGACTATTGTTATTGTTGTTGTGGCAAACCGACTCTTCGGCCGGACTCTTGGGTGGCGGCGCGGTCGAAGAGGTCGTGATTGGTCCGTTCATCGAGATGGAGTCGGAGATCGAGGACGGTGCCTGGAGAATCGGTGGCGACGTGAGCGTCGTCGTCGAGGAGGGCGTGGGTGGTGCCGGAGTCTCGTGCCCAGAGACGGGCGTCGTGGCTTTCTCCGCCGAGTCAAGGGCTGCGGCACTGCTGCCCAAGGGTGTGCTCGACTTTGCTGGTGTGCTCGATGACGAGATAGGATCTGTTGGCGACGGAAGATGGTTTAGACTACTGGGCGTTGAGCCGGCTGAATGGAGTCCGATTGTGGACGCTTGGGATGTTGGCTGTTGCTGTTGTTGTTGCTGCTGTTGCTGGTGCTGTTGCTGCTGCTGCTGACTCATGAATGACCTCTCCAGGGATCGCCTCCAGTTAGCGACAATTTCCTCGCCAAGAAACGAGCCAAAAGTCTCGACATTTTGCAGGGGTGGAGGAAAGAGGAGCGATGAGGTCGTAGAGGTAACGACTGAGGAGGGCGTGGGTGTTGAGCGATTGGGAAGCGACGACTGGGAGGACACGAGCGAAGAGGTTGGAGGTGCAATAACTGCACCGTGGGGCGAAGCGGTCGCGGCCCGTTGCAGGGGTGACGATAGTCCACCTGCAATGCCAAACAGAACAAGGCACCCGATCAACACCGACGAACACTAAAGCGTCTTCGCGGAATTAGCAGTGTACTGCCATGGACGGTTGGACCAAGTGGTCCTCCTTCTCGGGAAATTTCCCGAAAAGCCTCGGGACCTCTTTCGATGCACCCGTCCGTTGACGGTACACTGATAACTGCTGCTTTTAATGCAATTTGAACACTTCATTTTTAATGAAAATGAAAATGCTGGCATCTTCGATTAAAGATGTTAAAACTCAAATATATAGGTTAAAAAATGTAAAGCATTTTAAAATCGTAATAACAAGGAAAAGCTTTTCTACATACAACAATCAATTTACTAATTGCAGTCTACAATTATTTGTTTACAAAAATCACAACGAAAGTAAAATATTTTTGTTTTAAAGAGCAAATCATATATGTATACATATATATATATATATATATATATATATATATCTATATGTATATATGTATATATATATTCGCGGAAATCAGACTTGAATGACTAGGTACTCAGCATTTTGATATTTGGCTTATGGAGTGAGTCTGTGTGCTGTGAATGGGGGGAGGAGGAGGAGGAGGAGGGTTTCGAATTCGAGAGGGCCACGCGCGTGGGAGAGACGGCAAGAAAACAGAGGAGGAAGAGAATAGGAGAGAAACGCATATGGCGCCAGAGAGTTTTCGGTGGCTTGAAATCAGAACGGAGTGACGCAGTAGTATTACCCTCTCTCCCTCTCTCTGTGTCTCTCCTACTCTTAAACTCTCCTCTTCAGATCGATTCATAATAAACTCGGTCTTCGAAACAATAGCCGGGTACCTGTCGCAAATATTGCGAATATCCTCCACAAATTTGCGTGCACGAAGATTTATTATGAAACGCGCTTTCCACATGAGCATCGATTTGGCGATCGAGGACAACAGCCATCGTGGTGGTGGTAATGGTAGTGGTGATGCGCCATTTGGGCAGATGAAAGGTTTTGGATTTGTGGATGGGCTTTTAAACAGGAGAGAAAAGAAGGGGGGGGGCGAAAGAGTGAGTGGGAGAGATCGCGATTTAAAAAATGATTTAAAAAAAGATAGATGCAACTTGGAGAGATAAACAGATAGATCAGATGGATAGGAAGGTAGGTGAAAGAGAGAGAGAGAGAGAGAGAGAGAGAGAGAGAGAGAAGAGTATAATGGCAGTTTTACGTGTGTCTGCGTTGTTTGTATTTGCAGATATATATACACACGGAAAATATGCGAATTGAAATTTGTAAAGTGAGCAAGGTAGTATTTCCAAAAAGAGTTAACGAAATGAAAAGTTTAAAAAAAAAAAAAGAAAAAAAAAAGAAAGAAAAAGTGAGTCCTAAGCAACGTATATAAAATAGAACAGAAAAGAGATAGGAATTTTTAAGTCACTAATAGAATAGTAGGTAATAATGAGCGAATAAGAATATGATTGTATATTGCAAAAAGAAAGGATTAACTTGACAAAATACATTATTTAAGAAAAAACTGAAGCAATTAAAATGGAGGTAGAAAAACGAAGGAAGTGTGAGAATACAACCGCAAGCGGGGTTATTCGAGTAATTAAAGCTATTTTTCTCTTTGTCATTTCATAGTTTTTACAAATAATAATAACGTGATATTAAAAATAAAAGAAAATTTAATACTCAATGTTGCAATCGATGCAAGGGCTAAAGTGTTTCCGAGATGTCAAGTCTCACAACGACGGAGCCTTGGAGAGAGAGTCAGGACCGAAGATCAGAGCAGCAGCACAGGAATTAGCAAAGCTTTCTTACCCATTTCCACAATCTTTCTCATCGCGGACGCGTGTCTTATAAATTAGAGTATCAACATTTGCAGTTTCGATAAAAAAAAAAAGAAAAAGAAAAAAAGAAAAGAGATAAACTTAAATCATATATTATGAAATAAATAAAATGTGTCCACTAAATGGAACTGTCGTTGTAGGGTCCAATATCGACATTCTACCGACGTTTAGTTCTCTACTTAGCATGGCTATACTTTTTACATTCGAGCGCAATTCTACTGGCGACATACATAAAAGACGAAGCAAAATTATAATAAAAAAGTTGCGTGAGCGTCAACTTACCGAGAGCATCGGGCGTAGTCGGTGGTTTTAGGGTTTCGGCCTGCTGAAGGGCCTTGGAGCGCTCCATGAGCACTTGCTCGAGGCTCTTGCCGGGCTCGCCCGTCGGTATTTGGGATAAGTCCACGGACCTCAGGACGCTGATCTCACGTTTCAGGTCCTCGTAGTCCTTTTGTTTGTCAAGCTTGCTCTCGAGCCGAGTGATGTGCTGTCGACGCGCCTCTAATTCTTCCTCGAGACGAGCTGTCGCCTGGGCGCTCGTCTCCTGGAGGCGCTGGAGACTAATCTGCAGCCTCGAGACTTCATCCCTCAACTGACCGATCTATGGATTGAAAAAATCAATTTCAGCTTTGAACAGGTTGTTGCGTCACTATATCACCTCCAACCACGAGGACATGCTTTAAACTGACAGCTAGACATTTTATGTCATTGGCTATCGAACATTGGAATTCGATTGACCAGCATTCAATTTTCAAACGGAATTCTCGCATAGTTTGTAATTTCAATAAAAATGTCGAGGAGAACCAATATTAAAATTATCCAGATAATACTAATAATTAATCGTCCAAATTATTGGCGGTGCTTTCATATTGCCTTTTAATAATGTGCATTAAAACCTCATTCAATGTATCAATGTATCAATGTATTATTAAAGCACTGGATTTTATTTTAGTAAATCTACCACCCTGTGTACTTGATAATAATAAAAAAATTTTCAACATCGTCGAGTCCGATAGCCGAGAAATCGATCGTGGCAAAAACAACAATAATGCTTTATTTATGCGTAATACTTTAGCTCGATCTATTCGCTAGCATTCATTTAAAGTAAAGTCTACACACTTGCAATTGTTGTGTGTAATTATTGTCTTTATAAAAGTTTCGTTGCTACATTAGTTTTCATTAATAATGCGTGAGAAATGAAAATAATAAGAATAACAGTAGTAATAATGATAATAATATAGAGCCAGCGTTAAATCCTGGCCATTATGCACGACTGTAAAAAATATCGACGTTTTGTCCATCAATAAAACCTCATTTGCCTCGGAGAAGACGAAGTTGAAACTCGTTACTTGATGCAAATGCTTAATTAATGACGCGCAAGGATACAGTGTGCCGGGATGATGGCTCGCAAGTTACCGACACCAACGTTCTTCACGCGCTATCAAGGACTTTCTTTTTCGTTTTCACTCCCCACAGTGACAGCACATGAAATGCAAATACCTCGCCGATCAGAGAGGGAAGCGTAGAGGAGGAACGAATAGGGAATACATGATCAATTGAAATCAACTACTCGAAACCCATCCACGTGTACTGGATAGGCCTCTCCCACCCTCTCTTCTTTTCCTTTTTGTTCTCATTTTTCCGCGTGCAGCGTAACATTTCCTCATACATATACATATGTGTGTGTGTGTGTGTGTGAGCGTTCGATGCATACTTGACGCATACGCTTGTAAAGATACGTGAAGAGTGTGAACAAGTGAAACGAAAACCCTCGAAGCCCCGTGGTTTTCCCGGAGCACAAAACCAGTCTATTCAGCACACACATCAAATGTCAATTATTTTTACCCTCGGCGAGGGGAGGAGAAAAACAAAAAAGGATGAGTTGGTGCAATAAGGTGTTTGCTCGTTTTAGCACTGGTTTAACGCTTTGTACGCATGCATGTATGGGCACTTGGGCTAACTCGGGTAAACAGGTTAATCGAGAATCGAATGGCGAATCTCCCTTTGAATTTATTTTCGCACGTGCATTTCCGGGCACACGTGTGCAGCGAATATCTATCAATTTGATACATTTTACCCAGATGCTCGTGTCGTCGTTCATACAAAGCCCAATTAATGCGATTCAAGTTTGTTAGCGGGGAATCAATGCTGGTAATTACCTTCATGTTGCGTTTCCTCCTCGGCGACACGCGTCTCTTTGTAATTGCGCACTCTCGAGGTCATGGTGCTTGACATTTATCTCTCGTGTTTAATTTTTTTTTTCTTTTTTTTTTCATTTTATTTTTTTTATTTTTTTTTTATATCGATCGTCCAATCGAAAGTTCCGACTGATTTTTAGTGTTCGCGTGAGAATATTTTATGTGCCGTGCATCGCTCGCCACTGGCGATTCGCACTACCGAGTTCCGGGAGCCCCTGCGATCAGAACCTCCGGATGTATTTCCATTGTGAAAATGAGGAAAAGCATTCGATATCTAGAACGCAACGATTGAATTTCCAAAGTTGTTACGATCACTTGTAATTGCGTTCGCCGTTAGAACTACTAAGTGTGACCGAGGGATGGAAACTGAAGCCGAAGAACAGGTGGTGTTAACACCCTTGCGTTCGACGACCTCCAATAATGACGCCAACGTCGATCACTCGCATTGAATTGTAATTACGAAATTTCCCATGTGCTTTTAATTTCATCTTCGAGGTTTTAAATTACAAGCATAAATTAAAGACGAATATCCAAGGGTGTCGAATATTTATAATAACATTAATTGCCATTGAATCTTTTCATATGTAAATATAATGCATTTAATTTTTTTAAATATTTTATTTTATAAATTTCATTCAACTGCGTATGACTATTTATTTTTTATTACTTAAAATTATTAATGATCGAAAAATAATATATACAAGAATGTCATTTTTCAACTATAATGTATATAACACTCATACCTCTTTACATTTTAGCTAAACATATTCTACAAACATATTGATAATTCATGATTTTATCTTTTATAAAATAATATTTAACTTTAAAGAAGGATGATATAGTATATTTAAAATATATAAGGCACATTAAAACTGTTTTAAATTCTTGATAAGCTTTACAAATTTATATACTACATGTAATTATATTATAATTTCATTATCCAATTTAATGAGAAAAATTAAATAATTACATTTTATCATTTTACAATTAATAATTGTTCCATTTTTTTAAATGTGAATTAAAATAGTTTGACATTATTAATTTTTTTTAATGATATCTATTAAAAATAAAAATGATTATTCCATTACCTTCAACATTTTAAAAGCAAATTATATCAAATTTTTATTCAATACGTTCTGAATTGTAATATTTTATTATTTAAAAAGTAATATTTAATTTAATGTAAAGATGAATTAAGGAACACATTAAATGTGTTAATTATACGAACAATGTAGCGAGTGATTTTATAGATGAAACTAAAAGACATTTTATCAGATTATATTAATTATTTTATAAAATTTATAAAATCACCAATTAGATTTCGACTTAGAAATAAAAATAAAAAGACATATTTAGTTTAATCAAATATAATACTTTCACATGTATTAATATTTTATTTTTGATCTCTAGTATGAATTTTTCACAATGATCCAATAGTAAAAGAAACTTTAATAATTAATTTAAATAAATAAATTATAAAGACAAATTGAAGAGTACTAAAAAAAATTACGAATAAACAAAAGTTACTATTAATTATCGAGTTCTAAAACCAGAATTAAAGTTTATCTCATTTTTTTTAACCTTGAAAAAATTTCATAAACTATTTATCATTCAATTTTTTATTTTAATTTTAATTGAATAATTTTTTTCAATATTTTTTTATAAGGAAAACCTAACTTTTACTATAATTGCTTTTCTCCTTATAATATGTAATATCAGATTACGAAACTTTTATATGATCTCTTAAAATTTAGGTGGAAAATCTTGTTGGAAATTAATTATTTGTATCGGAAATATTTTATGAGAGTGCCGAATTTTGTAATTTAATCCAAGTGAAGAGTCAATTGATTTTTTCATTTGTTCAGCAAGTTTTAATTTCGAATAAACTAAAATGGTACCGATTAGATAAGAATCAATATAATTAAGGATATAGAATATATGCAAGTTTGAAAAAAAAAGATTTTAAATAATATTAAAAAAATTAAAGAATAAAAATTATGAAATACTTAAGAAAATTCGTAGATACCATAAAGAATTTTAGTACGGGAAACATCACCGAATAATATTATGTCTAAATTTTTCATACACGTTCATTTTCACCCCTTTTTTTTAATCTCATTTCTCATTCTCTTTTTTGAATGGGGTTCTCTGGTTCTTTTCTCGCCACAGGAGAATGCCAATTAAAAACCCGACTCTGCGAAGGAAAATCGAATCGATAGGTTAGCTTGTCCACTCTTCCTTTTTTTCTTTCCTTTCCTGTTTCTCCTTTCCCTGACTTTTTCTCCCTTACATTGTGCTGAGTGAACCAGTGAGCGAGCAAGTGAGCGAAGGGTTGCCGAAACTAGAAGTGGGAATTATGGGTAGGATTAATATGCAAGGACTGGATATGTTTGGCAATGCGAAGGGTATCTATGGAAAAAGAAGAGAAGAGAGATGTGGACAGACAAAGAAAATGAGAGAGGGACAAAAGAGAGATGAAATAAGATAGAAAAAGAGAGGGAGAGAGAAAATTCGACCGAAGGGTTATTTGACGATCAGAAAGCTGTGGCTTGTAGGTGGAAAGTGGGTGGCTGTGGATCAAGAGATGGAACAGGCATGAAAGAGGAGAAAGCGCGACCGAAGCAACAAAAGGGGTTGCAGGGGAAATATAGGAAACGAGAAAGACAGAGAGAGAGAGAGAGACTCTTGATACGATGGGGAGGTACTACGTGAGGTGATGGTTGGTGCGCGTGAGAACAGAGTAATAGAAAACCAGAGTAAGAGAGAGAGAGAGGCGGTTAGAATCTGGTGGAGGGCAAGAGGTTGCATGCGCTCTGCTTCAATCTCATCCCCACTTTATGGGAAGAGTAAAATGGACATAGTAGAGAAAGAGAGAAAATAATCGTACCGAGTTCCTTATAGGATACATGCCTAACGAATACCCTTATCGATTTTACAATTCGATATATATGAATATCCACTTGTCTAATGACTGATCGCGCTCTAACTCCTCTCATGGCACTTCTCTTCCTACCGACACACACAAGTACACACGCATCTGTATATATATATATATCCTTTCTCATTATATTTATGTCTATTTACTTTAATCTTAGTTCTCAACTAACTGCAAATATTCGTTTACATTACGCAATATATGCTAACCTAAGTAAAAAAAAATTTCATTCCCTCTTTGTATTTATTATAATATTTTTGTATATAATAATAAACAAACTTTATTAGTCCTATTTTTAAATTCACGTTCATTTTAACTATATATTTGATAGAAATGTAATGGTATTAATAAAATTTTCATGTCATGTCAACAGGCTCTTTAACAAAATTAATACTACTAAGTTTTATTATTTCTGATTCATTAAAAGATGCGCTTGCATTAAAAAGTGTTGAGTAGTAGCAATTATTTAAAAAATTTGGGTTAAATATTGATAAAATATACAAAAACATCAGAAAATGAATAATTTTTTATCTTATATATATTTAAAATTTATATTAATTGGTATACTGACTTGTGTGTATATTAAAATTTAGTAGTAAATATAGAAACATAACAAAATAACCTCCATAGATTTTCTTTTAGTAAAAGAAAAATAATTTCAGAAAAATTACCATATTAAGAAAAAATGAAATATTCTGATATGAATTTAAAAAATAATTATTAAAAGTTATAATTAAATATAATGGAAACCATCTTTTGGTTTTTATTAATTTTTATTGCACGCATGCATAAAATTGAATTCTCATTTCTCTCAAATGTGAAAATAATAAAAAAAGAAAAGAAAAAAAAAAAGTGATTTTATCTTTACATTCTCCAACAGGAAGTATACTGAATCTTTTAAAGGGTTGAAGTAAAACCGGAACAGCCATTTAACTAAAATAGACGTATTTATAGTGTGCGAGGGAAAAAAGGTTTGCTTTCCGTTTCACGTTCGTGAACTTTTTTTCAGCCGAATAATGGGAGTGTTCGACACCAAAATGTATCGGTATGGTTCGATTGTGAATTCACGTGCTCATTTCGAGAGAGGGAACACGTGTCGAGCAGGTAACAATTTCCACACGACTCGAACAACGGGAGAGGAAAGTGAACAAGCGACAACGCGAACGCGTGTCGACGACGAAGAGAAGAAGAAGAAGGCAAGAGGCGAAAGTAAACGGTCTGGTCATACGGATTCGCAGTAAAGTTTGGGGGGAGGGGGCGGGGGCTGAAATACTTTACCAGCGACAAAAATGGAAACATCGAGAGTGTCTGCGCGGGTGTCTCATCCTCGCAGAAGGGTACAAGCCAAAATGTATGATATTTTATTTTAGCCTCGTTCTTCTGTCCAACTCGAGATAAGCCTACCGAGGATTTATGCTTATTACGAGGTTGCGCGCGGAGGAGCGCGATTCCTGCGAGGGGATCCGGGCTTTTCTCTTTCTCTTTCTTTTACTCGGGGGGTTGCGGGCACCGCCGCCCCCGCCACCCCCTTTCCCGAGCCGAGCGACCACCCCCGCGCACACGAGCGCTCAGTCGTATAATACACATCAGATTACGAGGAGAGAGAGAGAGAGAGCGAGCAGCAGCTCACTTGTAACGGCGCCCGGAGACGCGCCGCGTTATTGCCTTTATAATGGAAATGGCGCCCACTGAATTATTTCTCGCTGATCCGAAATATTTTTCGTTAATTACAAGTCGTGTACGCGCTTTCCACTCGCTCTTATCCTGTTCTTTGTATCGCGCGCCGCATTCATATCTGACGTTGCTTTTTGAGATTAATACGCGGGAGGGACGAATAATTCTTTGTAATTATTTTATGGGTCCTGGGATGAGGAGGAGATAGCGCTTCCTCGCTCAGGAGCTTTAATATACGCGTAGAGCGACGCGCGGTATTATAGAATTGAAGAAGCCAATTTTTGCTTGATACGCGCTATTGTAAAATCGATTCGACACGTGTCCAACTAGACGGTGACTTCACCCACTTTTCCAAAGCCACTATGCACTTTTACCCCACGAGCTCGCATCGCGAATTATATTATTAGCTTCTTCCATTTTTATTGCCAATATCGTTTAGCGCTTAACTCCTTCACTCCGAATTGACAAATGCTTTATTTAAGTTTATGATTAATTAGCTCTTTGTCATTGAGACTCGCTGCCCAAAAAAGCAGAGGCTTTTAAGATCCAAAAAAACAGTTTACGAGGCGAGGAAGAAAAAGGAAGGGCATCTATTTTAAAACAGATGCATTACGAGCGACCTCAGAATTGGTCGTGGAAGCGAGAAAGAGGAGCGGCAGCGAATTTGGCCGTTCGCATCCGACTTTTGAGAACATGGTACGTTACGGCCACGAAAACTCGATCAGGCATGTGATAGCCGAGAATTAATATTAACCGCACACACACCCACACATCGTTGATTTGCATTACCACGAATGTGCGCGAATAGCGTATCCTCCGCTCCGATCCGCCGCCTCCCCCTCCCTCCTCCGCCCTTCCGTCCCCTCGTCCCGCTGTACGTAGCTGTGCTGCTTCGCTAGAAGCCATATATTAGTTGCGGCATTCGTCCGGAGAAATATTAAAACGAGAGAAATGGAATTGCAGAAGAAAAAGCGGACTCTCTCGCAGAAGCTGCACCGCAGGGACATCGAGACATTCATCCAAGCGCGTGTAATATTGGGTGAAATTTGCGGCGACCCTGGCCCTTCCTATTCCGAGACTGTCCCTCGCATTTTTCTCCTTGTCCTTTTTGTCGGTGTCGCTCGCGATTCACCTATATTATCTTTTTCACCACCGTCGTCAGGAAGAGAAAAAAATTATGGTGGTAATTTTCTGCGAGCTAGAGAAACAATAGCGCCTGTCCGTGTTCACTTTATACTCCGAATGTATGAATTTTCTCATAAAAAATAGCTTGACTACTATTAACTATATTGCTTTATCTTTTCAATATTTATACACGAAAAAAGTAAATTATAAAATTCGCTTCTTTCGCTTTGATCGATGAATGCACACGTGTAATGAGTATTGTAATTCATTTTGAAACGGAATTTCCATCGATAGGTGCACTTGTAAAATGTAATCTCAATTGATTATTGCAAATGCCTGCTGAAAAAGGGTAGCGATTGGGTGTCAAAAGCTCACAAGTAGAGTGAGTCAAATTGCACGGATGTCAAGTGTGCATTAAATTAACTAGTGGCTTTCGAACTTCACCTTCACAAAATTCCGTGTATATATATATAACAAGTCTTCTTCCAGCATCAATTGTCGTTTGTCGATTATTTTTTTTATTTATCAAGTGATAACTGTCTGCAGGGGTTATCGCCGCAATATTGACGCGGATACATTCAAGAGTGAATAGCATTTCCGCATTAGTGACACCGGAAGGGGATGATATCTGCGTCCCTTTCGAAGAATAGAGGATCTGCAATGTTTGAGTAAATGGTCGGGTGGGACAATCGCCGATCGTCCTCTAGAACTCTGTGTTATTATTCTCCGGTAGATGTATCCTACCAACGTCGTTGTATTGTTGCGCGACTAATTGAGAAAGTTGGCGCTTCTGGCGAATGAATCGGCACACTGTAGCTGTTCAGAAAAGTATGCTCAAATTGATAGTGATGTTCCGAAATCCACGATGATGTTAATTATTTGATGATTGAGTACTGCCCCTTTGTCCCTTTATACTATTATTTTATGCCCAGACTTCAAAGTTTTATCAGGAATTTATTCGCAATTTCTCTCACGTTCTTGATTTGAGTGAAACAATTGTTTATTAAATTCTTTGAAACAATACTTTTAGTGTCATTTTAAATTTATTAGTTAATTTAAGTTTTTTTTCAAAAAAAAAAAAAAAAAACAACTTATAACATCATGTTTGGGATTATTAATAAAAATGTGTATTATTTATTTGAGGAGAAATCTTGAAACATTATGATTGCGAAATTAAAAAATTAAAATGTATTGAATTATATATTTTCCTGCAAATTAGATCTCAGGGAATGTAATTTACCTATACTTGGCGTTAGTACATTACCTGTTGTTAAAGTATTATTTTAAATGTCAAAACAAATTATAATCGACTAATTACTAAACAGCTGATGCTATGTCAAACAATTGAAATGTAATTCGCGAAAATCAAAGACAGTTGGAGGGAGTTACTTACCGATAGATTTAAAAAAAAAGAAAAGTAGCTGTCTAAATTGAGAAACTTGAGCAAATACTTCATATCTTCAACGGGTTTTAATTTGGAAAATGTATTGTCTTGACAAAAAAAATTTCCAGTTATTTTATTAAAATTTTATATTTGTTTTTCGAAGCATACATTATTTCAGATATATACTTTAAAAGTAAAATTAAATAAAAGGTAAAGTATGAACATCAGGTATTGTTAAGTTACAAAGATTATGAAAAGAGGTATCCAATATATGTGTATTAATTTCTCTTTATGTTTGAATCACACTTTATCCAAAATACTTTTTTAAAGAGTATATCTTCTTCCATACAGTATGCAGAAACTTCAACTGAACACAAATTAAAAAGTAAACTTTAGAAATACCTGTTTTTTTGAATTCTTATTGTTAATAAAAAATATTAAAAAATAATAAAAAAAAGCATCAGAGTTTTTAGTACAATTACTGCTTTTATTCCGTTATTTTTCTCTTTTGATAACTAGATACTTTTATGTACATTGATTCTTCAAATGTCTGGGATAGTTTGTCGAGAAAAAAAAATCGTGGTACGCCAAAGCACAATTTTATATATTTGTAACTTTTGTCAAATAAAATCTTTGATCTTCTTTTAATAATCATGCAAAAATAAAAGATCAATATGCATGAATTCTAAACAAGAAGGAAAATTGAGATCTCGCTGACACTTGGGCTCTCTCCTCATTCCACCTCTCTCTCTCTCTCTCTCTCACTCTCTTTGTTTTTGTCATAGCAGCTTATATTGGAGACATCGGCGAGCTCGGTACATACGTGTAAGTACGGGAGTGGAAGGGAGAAAAGAAGGGACACCCCCGATCGGGCCAACATGTCAGAGCAGAGCGCGGGTGGCAAGAGATATTCGAGACAAATGACGGCGCAAAAAACGTATTCGTGAGAATCCCAGAGCGGCTGAGGGAATAACTAATGTGACGGGAGCCCCTTCCGACGTAGACGGACACAAAAGAGAAAAAGAGCTAATTCTTCCCAGGAGAGTTCCGCTATTGTTCGTTAAAAATTTTTAATATATCCTCCTAATCGATTGATAATTTTCCGTCCGAGCTATTTAAATAAATTGAGCAGGGCAGAGAGCTCACATCGTGGGTCACTCGTTCTTTTTATATATTGGAAACGGATATTCGGGACGAGGGATTATTAATGATTAAGAGCATTTTATCGCGCTTTTACCCAATTCTTAAATATAAAATTATCCCTCCAGAAGAATATTTAATTCGAGTACCGGTGCAAGTGGGATGCCGAATAATCTTATTATGCTCATATCGCTCGCGCGGGAAAATAAGGAAAATAGTCAACTCGCTATCAGCGCGCCGCACATCAAAATAACCTAATTACCCGGCAATACGTACAGCGTAGGTGAATATCAAACAGTACGCATCGATCGGGAGTTTAAAAACGAGCACACGTATCGAGGAGAGAGAGAGAGAGAGAGAGAGAGAGAGAGAGAGAGAGAGAGCGAGAGAGAGCAGATCGGAGAGAAAACCTGGCGGTGCTCGTGTGCTATCATAGCTCACGATCTACCCCCGTGTGGTAAGCTGTCTGGCCAGCGCGGGTGGTGCGAAGCGGGAGGGCGGCGATCGGGGGGAGGGAAGGGGGGGGGAAAGAGTAGGACTCGCCAGAGAAAACGAACGCAGAGCGAAGGAGTGAGGAGGGTGAGTGCGGGCGGAGGGGTTCGCCGAGGAAAAGTGGCAAGGAGGATGCCTGGGCAAACCGAGTGTGGAGGCGAACCCTGGCGCACATCGGGCTAATGAACTTCTCATTGATTGGTTAAAATTTCGTTAATACTCTGACGTGTGCTTCAATGCTTGGCGCCGTTGCTCCGACGAGCTTCTTTTCCTCCATCCCTCTAAGTGGGAGCGAGAGGAAAAGCCCAAGCTTTCGCGGCCCACCCCCTCTACCCCTCGAGCGCTCGAACGATAACCCTTTTTACCAGCTAACCCGCGCTATTTTATCATTTTCGCTTACTGAGCTGTACATTTACGCCTTGAATAATGAACCTCGGCCCCGTTCGACCCTTTGCCGCACGATCGAAGAATCGAAGCATAAGCCTTTCATTTGCCGGTGATTATACTCGAGTCCAAGTCTAACCCAATTCTACCAATTTTATCAATTGTACCACCCACTCGGGCGCTCCTGGAGATTCACGATTGCCATTTTCTCCTTTTTTTCATAATTTTTACTGTTACTCATAACAGTTTGCGATTAAATTACGAGAAAACGATATTTTATTCCGCGATCGTTTATTTCATTCGTGACAAACAGTTATTAATAATTTTATGAAAACCATGCGGACTTTTTACGAGACTTTAAAAAAAGTTTTTAAATTGTATAATTAGAAGAAGGTAGGAGAGATTTTTTATAGCAGTAATGAGGCTGATTTTTTTATTAAGTAAATTTTTCATTCACTCGCATCAATAGGTTTTTTTGTTGATATAAAGGTAATGAGTAGGACATTAGATTGTAAAACAAACACTAGATAAGCATTAAAAAAACTTTTAAAATTTCTTGAAAGAAGAGTAGAAGTTGGGATACAGATTTGGGAGGCTGACCACCTTGGCAATAATAAATATCGGCGTGTTCCCATTCGAAGCTCCTGTTACAAGCTAATGGCGAGTTGTCTGAAACGAGATTTACCGCTCTTAGCCGTATAGGAGTAGGCTGGTGCGGCTCGGCATGACGCATCAAGGCGAACTCATACTTTTGCAAGGATAGCTCACCCCTACAGCGCGTAAGAGAACTCTAACGAAATTTCCCTATCGGCGATCAGTTCGACTGGCGTTGATCCCCTCACTTCCATGCCGCAGTTTTCAACCCTTTCAGCATTGATCTGCTGCCGTCTCAGAGCTGCCCTTATCGGGGGTCACCCTCGTAAGCGCACACCGTAACGGCCCAGCGAATCTGAATTTCCCTCGACCTCTCACCCGCTTGTGTTCTCGAAATATTGCCATGTCGCTTGTGTGTACACGTACGTTCTATCTCCCTCCCTCCCTCCCTCCCTCCCTCCCTCCACACGTATATCTATAATTTTAATATCGCTCCAATTCAGCTTTCGAGCTTCTAGAGAAGTCGATAAAGGGACAGCGAATAAGTGCAAGGTAGCTCTCGCAGTAACAACCCTTTGAGTAAGAACAACGCGTGTGCGGGTGTAACGTAATCTCGGGTTACTCTGCAGATTTTTGGAGGGTCGTACCGTAAATTATTGATCTGCTGTTGATCCGAAGATAAAGCCTTGTATTTTTAATAACGGCAGAGTTTTATGCCAAACGCTGAGCACGCGTAAAAAATACTTATTCGCTTTCTATGGTAGGAAGTATTTTGTAAAATAATGCACACACCTATTTTTTTACTAGGTCTTTAATCAGAGCTAGAGCACTGATCGATTAGAGAGTAAAGGTCAATTAAAAAACTACTGGACTATTCAGGAAGGAGAGAAAGGTACGGAAGTAGGCGGAAGTGCTACACTTTCAAACTATGGACACGTATGGTTTTGTGTGACTCAGTAATCGATATTACGCGTTATTTCTATGCAGAGGTAAGCGATCATCGATCGAAGACGAGCTTTTCTAATGGTGGATAAGTGCGTTTTTAACCTCGATGCTGCCAAAGTCGCTTAATGCTCGATTGAATCAATTCCTGTTTTATTTGTGTGATGGACATGTGTTACCCTTATATCCAATGAATGCACAGTACATATTTAAAAAAAAACTGTCAATACGAATTCTGAATAACCCTAAGTCTCGTTCTCTCTCTCTCTCTCTCTCTCTCTCTCTCCCTCTCACTGTCTCGATTATTCAAATGTCATGTACTATTTTTTTCTTTTAATTTTCTCAATAATGCGTCAATATGAAATATTCATCAAAAGATAATGGATTACCCGAGTGATTATTAATAATTATCAATCTTCCAAAAAAAACAATTCATTTACAGTCCAAAATGGAATATAATCGAATATAAAGAATTATTAATCTTGCGTGGATTAGACTAATATAGACGGAACCTCAATGCATTTGGTTTATTAATAGAAATGAAATTATTAATGAAATCCACATACTCGAATTACCACACATTTTAATTAGTGTGTATGAAATCATTGACAATACATTAAATATATACAATGAAGGTTGAAAACGAGAGGCATCGAGGTGTGAATGATGAAAGTATAAGGGACATCATGCTTGGTCAATCTGCTTGGCTCTTATCAAGAACATCTCTAATCACTTTATTGCTTCTGAATGCCACGCACTCATTTTAGCACGAAAATTTCAAATCCTTCCATGTATATGTAGATGTATTGCTGATTAATAATGTACATTCAATTCAAATTCTGACGTATAATCAATTTTTTGATCGCTTCGTGCAAAAATCTGTAGAACGTGAAATTTGAATAATTTCCTTTTAATTACCCTTTCGAGTTTGATTTACATTAATAAATAATATTGTGTTTATAAGTGCAATTAAATGATTTAAACGAAATTCAAGCCTTGTGAATATTTTTTATAGAATGCTGAAAAGGAAATTAAACCAATTAATTGTACAAAGAACTCCTGATATATTTTTAACACAAAATTTATCTATTCAAATCAGATATCGATACAATAATTTAATTTTACAAAAATGTATGTAAAGTAAGAATGAAATTGTAAAAGTTTTGTATTGTCAATAAAAACATAAAAGAAAAATTAATTTATAATAAAAATATATGGAATATATGGAACGCATTTCCTAAATAACAGGTCAGCTGTTGAATGATGGAAGCAAAACAAAAAAGAAGGAAGAAAGGAAGGAAAAGTCAAAAGAAGTTCCTGACCTGCTTACGGGGTTTGCCACGAGTTAGAATCCCTGATACTTCTCAAGAGTTTCGTAAGTAACAGCCAAATTATTGCCTTCTGTGTCCCTGTTACGTGGTTTACCATAACTTTGTTCCTCTATTAAAGACAACTATGACCAGAGTATATCCCTCTTTATTGTCAAAAGAAAATTTGATTTACACCTTTTCTTGATAATAGCTTGTAAGGTGCTCAAATGCACTCCATTTTTTGAAAATATATAAAATATAAATTCTTAAAGTTAAAGAGCAAACAAGTAATATTAAAATAAATTAAATCTGCTTAAATAAAAAAAACTTTTTATTATACTATTCTGATTTTATTCTAATGAAATTTAGTTCTGAAAATTAGTTGCTCTGCATGCATTATGACCAGCACATTAGCATAGTACACAATCGATGTTTCAACAATTTTTAATTTCTTTATTATGTTTATAAACAATGAATCGGTGATTCAATACTAAAAATAATATAAAATTTAAAATAAATTAAAAAAAAAAATAAATTATAGGATTGATTTAACTTGATCATAATTTAATTTTCAAATATTCTAATATAAATTATAAAATGATAAATTAAAAAATTACTTTTTCCTTGATGATTTATGTATTCGGTACTGGCAGTAGTCAAGACTTTGCTTTAAAAATTACTCAAACTAATATTAGTCACATGAAATAAAATAATATATTTGTGCATAATGAAACTCGAGAAATCGATAATCAAGTTGTTATAGTCGTAAAAAGAATGAATAGTTAAATGCAACGTACAAAGACTGAAAACAGAAAGTTCTGAAACTCAGTACGATTTAGTAATTAAAGAAAATATTCAAAATTTAGTTAAAATTGAAAAAAGTGCAAAAGAGTAATTAAATTTTTAATGGCTAACCATTGTTTGAAAACAAAAATTGAAATGAGATAGAGCGAGATAGAGGGGGTGGGGGTGGGGGTGGGGGGAGGAGAGAGAGAGAGAGAGAGAGAGAGAAATATAGAAGTAGCGGATCGATTGGGGTCGTTGTTCAATGTCGTCGTCGAGCTTGATTTAGATAGCGCGATTTATTTTCGTTCAGTATAGATATAAGGGGAAGGAAACGTGTCGTGTCGAGAGACCAAGGGACCTGGCCATATTGGATACTATGGTGATTAATTAGGCGGGGAGGACGGCGCGACACGCGACTTTCAGCGGGTTTTGCATCGATCAACCCCACCTTCTTTGAGTTCGCCTCGAAAACTCTTCCAAGTCCGCCTTTTTCGCTCTATATTACAATTCTTTTGTTTCCGATGTTGTGTGCCTCTCTCTCTCTCTCTCTCTCTCTCTACACAACTCTCCCGATGATTTATACCTTGTCAACTTGCGCGATCTTCTTATCTCACCTCTCCCTCCCCACGCTGGAATTACCTCACCGATCCCCACTCGCCAAGTTGTAAACCGAGCGCTAAACATTCATGCATCCAGTAATTACGCAAGCTCGTTTAAATAATAATTGTCCCTTCTTTGCATAGGTTCATTATTTGCAAGAAAAGCGATTGAGAAATTACAGAGCCTTACGATCTTAATACCATGGATTTTTTTAGAGAGATCTGCAGTTACTGTTGGATTGTCTTGTTCTTACAGAGTTAATAATATCTGAATAAATCATATTCAACCACTGGAACAAAGGGTCTTTGTATTAAAAATCCAAGAAATGTGCTTTGGATACAAGACCCATTGACAGGGGGGGGGCGTTGGTGGAATAATGAGTCTTATTAAAAAGCATCCCTTCGTCTTCACAGCCTCCAATTCCGGTGTCAGTATCTTGGGCCGGACATTCCGAGTGACAACGATAAATCAATGTCCCTGCAGCGCGTATTCAAAATTTATCATAGAGAGCCTGATGGAACTCTCGGAGTTGTTATCTTAGGTCGAAATGGCCAATCCTTTCAACCCTATTGCTCGTCGCTCCGTCCGTCTCTCTCTTTATTTGAGTATAATTATTGATTATTGGAATAGGGAAGGCCGGCGCGCGACCGGGGGAGGAAGCGCGGTACAGAGCTCAGGGCGCCGAGGGGCTGCTCGTCGGTGGCAGTGAGGTAAGCAAGCAGTCGATCGCAAAAGAGGGACGGGAGAAGTTTCAACCAGCTTGAAGAACCCGCTACGGGAGGGTGATTAAGCTGTGTGCCGAGCATACACTTGCACCCTCTCCACCGGCACCGACCCCTTCTCCGTCGGCTCGGGTGCTGTTGCTGCTGCTGGTGGTGCTGCTGCTGCTCCCGCTGCTACTGCTGCTGCTTCTGCTGCTGCTGCTTTGCTTCCGTCATGACCGCAGTTGCCAGCTGGATGGCCTCCTTCTTCCCGGTCTTCCCCCTCTCGTTCTCTACCCCCGGGCACAAACAATCCTACTGATAGTTATATCTTAGTCTGTTATCGATTTAATTCTCACGACCCGGCGTATGAGTATTTATGTATCCTCGTCCAACAAATGTAAGCAAGAGAAATTCAAATGGTAGGTGTGATGAAGGTACAGCATGACGACTTCGGTGCTCCTCTCCCTTTCACCCCCATCCACCCTTTCATCTCTTTTCAGCCTTCACCTGAGATGAATTCTGACTATACACCCCCTCGCCTCTTCCCGAGCTCTTCCCAAACTATATCATATCGATGTATCCGCTTTTGAAAGGGGATTAATTAGTGCATTACGGATTCGACTCCTTCCCTAACCTTCTGTAACGCCTTCCACGCAGTTCTGCCCTTCTAATTATTTCTCCTTGTCTCGACATTTTCCATCTCGTTTTAATCATTCTGAAGACGAATCCTCAGTTGATTAATGTATTAATTAATCCTATATATGTTATTTCTAATATTTTCTCAATTGAACGGCAGTAATAGCATATTCAGTAGTTACTAATATTGATATTATCACATTATTTATTTATTCGTATTTTACGACCGTAAATACGTATTTAAATAAAAACTAATAAATCGATTCTAGTTTTTTCTCTCCACATTTCAATTATTACTCTTAATGAATTCGACATTTCCTATGTCAGATTTTATGTCAATTAAATAAATGAAACGATTTTCATATTTAATATTGTTATTTCATTTTTGTATTTTTGAGTATATGGATTCAGCATCACTGAATTATGCCACCAGAACACTTATTAATACCTTTAATTACAGTTGCTATTTATGCATAGAATAAATGAATAGTTCACTTGCTACTTAGAGTTTAGCACTTTTATTTCATTTAATATTTTTCATCGTAGTAGGCTCACCACGAGGGTGTTATCTTTAGATTTGAATGTTTAACAACACACCCTTAAACTTCCCTCCATAGTTAGCGAATTTGTCGATAGATAATTGCGATATTAATTATTATCGAGACTTGAGGAAGCTCGATGAGAGCTAGCTTCAATATAAATTAATAATTGTGAAAATCATCTTACTTACGAAATATAATTCCCTTCTTAATATCTATTAAAGGGCACTTATCAAATTCAACTCACCTGAAAAATAAAACAAAATTTTATTGTCTTTAATTATATGGATTCAATAATATTATTTTTTATTATTTATAATATTCATTTAGCATAATTAAAATAGATTAAAAATTATATAAATAATTCATACTGTAGTTACATTATTAGTAATATTAAATGGAACACTATTTTAAGGAACATGATTTATTTAAATAAATAATAATACATTTACTACTTAATAATCAATTGTTGAATGCCTCTATCGAGAACATTCAAATCGAAAAACGATAAAAACTAATATTGCTTGCAAGCAATCAGATTTTAAAGCGAATTTAATGGACGAATTTGATTAAATTTATTCTTATAAACAAAATATTAAAAAAAAATATTTTTCGCGATAGGCTTAAAGGGAAAAAAACAAGAAAAAATTGAATAATGGACGAGTAGATATTGGAGGGTTAACGATTAAAATATCTGCACAAATATCCAATTTGCTCGATTGTCAGGTATATGACGCGGAGGAGTTCAAGCCACGTCGAGTAATTAACGAAGTTAATCGACAGTTTCAATGAGTGTCGACAGGTCCACCTACATCGACACCACCCTCACACAATCCAACTTTTCACTCCTTCCACGTGACATTAGCTTTATATCATTAAATTGCCGATAATGATATTTCCGAGATATGGGAAATCGATACCGATGAACCCTTCCACGTTGTCTCTTTGATTTCAATTGCTTCTTTTTGCACGTATAATAAATTATTGCGTTGGCGATTTTACGCTATAGACATCTGATCCGTAAGCTATCTCTTTACAGTTTTACAAAAATATACGTATTATTATCTTATGTTAAACAATATGATATTTACATTTTTAAAGTGATGTTGATGTTTCGGAAAAAATGATCTCATATCGCTATTTGAATCGGCAAATTATTTAATTTGTCAAAGCACATAATTATTTTAAATTCAATTTGTTTCAAATAATAAAATTAAATTATCAAGATGATTCACGTAAATATTATTTAAAAATTACAATTCAATAACAATTGATTTAAGTGATAAAAATTTTAAGCAGTTTTGTTCAATTTTAATTATTGATAATTTTTGTCATTATTGTATCACTTTATTGAATATTAGTTTTTTAAGTAAAAATTACCAGTCTGATATTGGAAAATGTGTTATTGCCAATAGTTGCAAGACTGGTTTTCTCATCAATGAGAGTGAAATACATGAAAATTAATGAACTTTGAAATTCCCTTTAATTTTAATAAAACTGAGGAATCGGATTGATCTGCAAATTATTAAATTCAATAAATAAATAAACCTGTAAACATATAGTCATTATGCTTGAAAGATATAATAAATCATTAATTTAAAGGATTTTTATAACTGTGCAATATGAGCTGATAAATGAATAAGAAACATACATAAAATATTCAGAAATAAAAATAAAATATTAAAAATTTATAATTGAAAAATCATAACTTGCAAAGCAAAGCGAAAGAAAATTGTACATGGGAAAAAAAATTTTTATAGTATGACTGAAAGGATTTTAAAACAGAGGTTGTAAATGCTTGACCAATGATTATAAATGTATCATTGTCTATTGCTTTATTATCTACATAATTTAAATACAAAAATTGTACACGGGAGCACAACTTGAAAACGAATACGTAACAAAGTAGAGATGTAACGAGTGTAGCCTTAGACGTGAATGAGATTCCCATAATTTGATATAAATCGGAAGTACGAGCACTGGACAATAAAAAAACGTAGAGTCCAAAATAGTACACAAGCTTTAATGTAAAAGACACAAATACAGCCTAGAGCTTCGAGGCGTCGCGGATAAGCTTGTAAACCGATAAAGAAATTTCGTAATGAATAGGGAGACCGGCAGCCATGTTTTTTTATCAGTTTCAGTGCTTACCCGAGGTTTCGAGAGGAAGGGATCCGAGGAATGAGTATCGTCTGAATTTATAATACCACATACGGGCTATAAAAAGGGAATGTGAAGAAGCGACAACTGTGCTCAGTTCCATCAGACTTTCTCTCTCTCTCTCTCTCTCTGTCTTCTCTATTCTTCATGTACGTATGCAGTGGTACGCATGTCAGTGAGGACAGCCTGATATAGTGACACTGGAAGGAGAGGGTCTCATGACGTTATGTGTAGGAGGAATGTAAACGAGAAAACTAAACAGAAGCGAGCACACGGATAAATATGGTTTTATGATCGCAAAACGATGAGCGCAAGTACCCAACTGCCAACGATTGCCAAAGCACAGAAACAAGATAGATGCTTACATTAAATTTTTGAATGGTATTTAGTGCGAGTCGGAAAATTTAAATAAAAAGTATTTTGAGTATCATTTTTTTGTTTGTTTGTTTTGTTTTGTTTGGTTTTTGTTAAAGTTAAAGGGAAATATTAATGTTTAAAGCCCACGAACTTTCGAATTTTTAAGAAAAGATCATAACTTGTTCATCGCTTTGAAATTTATATCGGTAAATAAGCTTTGTAGATAAACAAATTAATAACGCATAAAAGGCGACAACAGATTTATTTCCACGAACGATTTAAAAAATAATTTGAAAGTATTACGACCCGTGTAACAGGAATAAAACCAGCAATTAGAACAGGCCCGAGCGGAGAAGTGCAAAATAATAAAGCATTTTTAAACAAGTGACTTCCGGTAGATAAAGAGCAAACGATAAAGAATAAAAGGCGAAGTGCCGAGTTCGATTCCGTTAATGTGTGTACAAATAAGTCATAGAGCCGCAGCACGGGTAATCTAGTCGGTAGCACTCGGAGTATCGGCTTGGAGGGGTTGGTCGGCGGTTGGGGGAGTGGGTCGGGAGGTCGGGGGGGGCAGGGGGCAGGGGGCAAGGGATGGCAACGGTTCGAAACTCGGCGTGTATTGGAATGAACAACTCCAAGTTGGGAGTTTGAGCGACTAAACGCGTTAAAGCTTAGAGCGAGGCAGAGTCGCCAAGTGATTGATTGCACTTCGGGGGCCCAATAGCGCGTCACAGTCTCCGCTCGACTCTTCGACTTAATGTTCTCGTTTATGCTCGACTCCCGTATCGATAAGGTCCCCGGATTATATAATCCAATATGTAAGAGAGAGAGAGAGAGAGAGAGAGAGCCCATGTGATGTATGTGTTATTGAGCCATCGAGGCAGTTTGATTGAAAATACATGTGTGTGCGGGTGCGGGTGCGTGTGCGTGTGCGTGCGCGGAAGACCGATGAATAGATAGATGAAAAGGAAAATAGAATGAGAGTCATGCGGGTGGTTGCAAGTAATGAGTGGCTTCAATAAGTCTACCAAGTAGCAGCTTTCAAGAGCTATAAAATACTATTGTAGAAGTAGATAAAGACAAGAGCAACCAACAGAGAAACCAACCAAATTATCAATATCCTCATATAAACTGATTGCCCGATAGACCATTCACTCCTCGTATGCTTATGTGGGACAAAAATAAAAGAACCACACACGGACCGAAAAGATTTATCGTCAATTTGAGCTCGCAGTGCCCAAGATTTCAATTCTTATCTCTGTCTCATTTGTTTTATCATTACGGCACTTTGACAATTATGTTTTTATGTCTCATTTTTATACGAATAATACAATCTTTTTGATAATTGGGACCGTTAATTGGTAATAATTGAATAATTTTATCGGCATTGTTTAACCGGTGCGGGAGAAGGTTCGCCTGGTCAAAAACATAAAGGTCTAATTGAAGGTAAAAAAAAAAAAAGTTCAAAATTTTAATATGCTGCATGCCGGATCAAGTCATCAATGGAATTATTTGCAAGCAATTAAACCATTAAAAACGTGTTTGAAAAATTATTCGAGACGCAATAAAAAATAGCTCATAACGAGTATCAAGTGATCTTTAGAGAATGGACAAAAAATAAAATGACGGAGGCTGCTCGGAAAGCAAAGATCAAAGTGAGAGAAGTCATCCTCTAGCATTCGGGCAGCTATTAGAAAAATGTAGAAATAATTATCGAATCGCCACGCTGGCTCGAAAGCCTTTCTTTCGAGAGTAACTGCGATGGTTGGGTGGAGGGGGAGGGGGGGGTAAAGGGGGGGGAGGAGATACGTTGATAGGAGAGTGAGGAGAGATCGCGGTGTTGTTCCGCTCTTTACTGCTCTCGTGCTTTTTATCGCATTGCGCGAACCGTGGGAAGATAAAGGAAGGCGATTAGTGTCATTTAAAGAATGCGGGGAGGGGTTTTTTTGTACTTTTTCGCGGTCCCTTGTTCGAGACTCCTCTCGGGCTCTTGACGCACTGATACACTTTGACGGCGAATTGCACTTTCGCGCGGCATCTCAGGCTCGTCGAGGCGTCGGTTTTATCGACGTCATCAAGAGACCGACAGGTGATGCGAGGAGAAACGGCGGGAATGCGCAGATCTTCGAACTTTCGTCTCATTTCAAATCCCTCCGCGGCGAGGCTCAGCTCGCTCTAAGCGTACCGAAGGGACAGAATGCGGACATTTTGTCAGCCACGCTAATGATTAACTGGACCCCGACAGTATTTTTTAATTGTTCTTTTTCTTATTGTTTTTTACCCTTTTCCTTTTTATTTTTGACGCGTTTCCGATATATCAATGATTCTGAGCCCAAGTCGCAATAACAAGCTCCTGAAATTGCTCATTAAATTAAAACAATATCGGTGTTACAATGGAGAGGAACATAAATTCCTCACCCAGATATTTACAATTCCACTTGATTGCTAACTCCTCAGCCGAGTAGCGGGAAATAATTGCATTAGCAAAGACAGGCCAATTTACATACTCGATTTTTGCAACACTCGCTCTCTCGCGCAAAGAATTGACGATTCGTGCCTGCATATTGGCCAAGCGGGAATATATATTTTTATGGCAGAGAGTTTACAGGCTCAAGGCATTAGTTTCCAGTAAGATACAGGGGTCCGATAGAACCGTCATGGCACCCCGGGGGCCCACTATGCCACTTGCCCATTAGAATATCTCAGTTTAATCCAACTAACCCATGTTTACCTGAGCTTTATTAAGCTTTACTGGGCCTCCGAGCTTCGCTTCCTTCCTTTCTGGACATTCCCTTACGAATCCCACTTTTCTCCCTTTTTTCCTTTTTTCCTTTTTTCCTTTTTTCCTTTTTTCCCTTTTTCCCTTTTTAATGCTCACTTCCCTTTAGATTTCTTTTCCTATGCTTGTGTCTGTCGGATCCACGCATCCAATAAACCGCGGTATTTCTTATCCGTATTTCTTAAATTTAATTGTAATATTTGTTTGGTAAAAACGCCTCTGACCCAATAATCAGTATTCATTGCTCTTTATTCAAACGCAATTATAAATCAGATGATAATAAGCTTTCGAGATTATTTACATTGAAGGAGCGAGAGTCTGGAAAAGCAAAGCATAATAATTGGAGGGAAAAAATTTAAATCAACTCGAGCTATCGCTCTCGATCTCAAGCAAAAGATATCGCTTGGTTAAACAAGTAATTTTTCTGAAATTTTATTAGGATCTTCCGCTCTTTGTATCTCTTTTCAAGAAGCAGAAAGAATTACCTTCCAAGATAATTTCCCGAGGAGAAGAAAAATTGTCGAGGTTAAGAAGTAAGACGAAAAAATCACTCGGATCGCTTGATATTGATACTCGGCTATTACTCTAATGAATTTAATCAGACCGAATGAAAATGAGGCCGAGGCGAAACGCGGCCCAAGAAGTCGTATATTTATTCAAGATTTCCCTTCGCACGGACAAGGGAGGGACTGCACAAACGATTATTGAAGATTGGATTTTTAAATTAAAGCCGAATGAACGAATGAGCGCCTCCTTTGGATTTCTCCTTTCTTATGGCCTGCGCGACCTATAACCCGTAGTTAGTGCACCGTCGTTCCTATCGAAAGCCCCCGTTTTCCCTTCTTTTCTGCTTGCCTCTTCTTCCTTCCTTCAGCCTTTTAGCATATCTCCAAAAGTTATCTCCAGATTCTAATTGAATTATTCTTAAATTCCCATAAAATCACTTGGAAATTACCAGCTCTTCCTTCGAAGGAACATTTGGGTGTAGAGCACAAGCCGCAATCCAAAAAAATACAACGGCAATCCGAATGGGAGAGAGAAAGAGGAATAGACAGACGGTGCTCGTTTGTATATTGAAAGCGATTAATTTTCTGCAACGTTACCCTCACGAACCATCTTCCGCTTTTTTTTAAGTTCCGCCACGATCGTCATACATTATTAACCATTTTTATTTGTCTCATTGCCTTGTTAGTCTAATCATTGATGAATTTTTAATTAGCATTCATACTTGATCTCTGTACCTTTGAATTTTAATTCGAAGAGTGACTATTATCAATTCATATGCATCATAAACTGTCATTTTCAATCAACAGTACGTGTAGTTTTGTAATTACATAGAGGGTTCAATAGTACAGTACGTCTATAATATAAATTGCCTTTTATTACCCCGTACCGTTCAAAGCACACCCAATTATTTCCACAACTACATTCAGGTAATGCAAATTCTCCAAAGAAAGTATAGTTATTATAATATTGTGAATTGATAATGTAATTCTGAAAATCCTTCCCAAAGAATGTACATTCTATTATTAAGCTTCAAATATGCAAACATTATAGTGTAGTTTTGCTTTTATTGGATCAATGGAAGCTAGGCAATTAACCTTAAATCATCTTATTATCTACTTCATCTGCTTTAGCTACTCTCGGAAAAAAACCTTGAGAATCGTGATTAAAATTAGAGTCGTGAGGGTACACTTGGAGACAACCATTAATTTTTTTCTTTAATAATTTTCATTTTAATTTTGATCAAGCGCTTGGTCCCCTCCCTATTCACTGTATACTCTTATGGGATTAATGAAACGGGAGTCGTATATTACTTCGAAGACGCTCCCCCCTATAATAATTTATTTATTAAAAATAAGAAGTTAAATTCGTGATTGGGTAAAAAATGCGAAAGACAAATCAATAAATTTTATTACGAGTAGGAACTGTTGTCGATTAAAAAAAAGAAAGACGACGTCGTTGATGAGTAGTCCAGCCGACCTATAAGCTATCCTCCAACATTATTCGTAGCAGAGAAAAAGGAGGAACGCGTTGGTCAGACTTTCCTGTGTACGTATGTAAAAGCAAGCTGTCAATCCGTTATTATGACGATCGATGAACTATAACGCGGATGTGTAACTACATTTCACTGCGATTCGCTCTACAATATCGAGTTGAAATATGCTTACAATGACGTGGCGATCGGTCGGTCGTTCACGTTTATTTAAATGTCATGAAAGCTTCCAGTTGGAGAGGCGCATTGTGTCGCGAAACTCCTCGAAAAGACCTTTCAAGGTAGATTCGATCGACACTTGGGGAGTGGAAAGCGACGATTCTTGAGTTATTGATACAAAAAGTTTGAACCTGCGGCGCACTTGAACACACGGCCAGCAACTTTTTTTCTTCTTTTCACTGTTCTCACTCTTTTAATAAAATTGCTGGAATCAATTGCAGACGACGAGGAGTGAAGATCAGCTCAGACGAACCGATAAACAATGGTCTCGTGCATTTTTTTTCGACTTCCTCGTCGTTTCATTTCGAAACACTTGGAGAGGATGGGACATCAGGGTGCACACGAGCATCAAAACAAGATTTATGATTGGCGCCTAGGTATAGCCGCCTACACCACTCCTATACCGCGCGATTCCCGAGATTTGAATTCCATTTCAAAGGCAGACGTGTCTCATTCGCATTTGTGTACGTGACCGATCCGAGCCACGTATGTGTGCCCGAGCTAACAACCGGTGGTTTTCGCTCTAGACCCATCGCGACGCTACTCCCGACCCCCGCCCCCTTGACCGTCTATAGTGTCAAAGGGTACACGTGGTTGTCACTCGTTTATCGATACGCGATTCCCACTCCTCTCTACCTTTTCCCCTTTCTTTCCCTTCTTCTTCTACTTCTTCTTCTTCTTCTTCTTCTTCTTCTTCTTCTGCGAAACTGAATCAAACAAATGAACCGGATTCTAGTTAATACTTCTTTTATTTTATTTTATAACTAGACAAGGGACTCGTCGTTTTTTCTTTTCCCTCCGATTATGTCGTACCTACGCCGATGAAAGAACTTTTAAAAGTAGATGGTTTTATGGATATCATGTATTTATACATATTTAAGTGCATTTCTTTTGACGTTAACGGGCTCAAGTTTTTTCTTTTCTTTTTTTTTTTTTTTTTTTTTTTTTTTTTTTTCTTTTTTTATTTATAAATAATTGTCTTTGAGGTATTTACAACTTGATTGTCCACAGTTTTTTTCCTTGCAAAACACATGATTGATGGAATGTCGAATCAAAACCTCTTTGTAATCGAAAAGGTTTTACAAGTTACCGAAGCAATAATTCTATTGAAGAAAGTGATTAGACGATTGTAACTGAAAACTTTTACTGTCAATCGATATTCACTTTTGATAAATAAGGCGGGGTGCTGTGGTACAATTGATCAAGTTTCTTTTGACGATTATGACATAAAATAGAATGAAAGAAGGATACTTTTACACTATAACTATTTTAATTAAATTCAAGAACTTACTTGATATAGTTGAGATTTAGTCGAATGACCATGATTACATGACTTTCAAATTATTGATATTACAACTTTCGTAATTAACTGTAATTCTAGGTTGTGACGAAAAAATCAAAAAACCATCTTCTTTTAACATAGTCAAAACTTCCATTCTTATCTTTTATTTTTAAAATTCTTCATCGAAACCTTCAGTCATAAAAATAAAATTAAAAATTTTTCGGGAATTTTAATCTTAAAGGCCAGTTTGTCTAAACGAAAGTAAACAAACGATGATATCCAAATCATTTATCAATTATACCTTCAATATTCATTGCAACTTATTTACACTTAATTATGACACAATAGATAATTCTTAGTTTTCGAGTTTTTTTTTTAAATTATCATTGGTATTTCCTATATTTATCGTCTCATTTTAAGTAGTTATACTTTTTATCTAAAATTAAATTATATTGTTGATAAGTACTTTAAATTTGGCAATTATAAATGGAAAATATTTATTTTTAAATTCTTCTTGGCATATTTATATCATTTTGAAATTGATAATTGTGAAATTAATATTGTCTTAAATAAATATGTATAGTCGTAAATTGTGTAGAAATAACAAGAACTAAATTTTACGTATTGAGTAATATGATAAATTGAATTTTAATTAATAATACAATGTATTTCTTTTTTTTTTTTTAATGGGATTCATATTTTATTATTTTTTTCTTCATTCAAAAGAAATGTCGCCGGTCAAAAGGTTAAAAGTCATTAAATAATTTTTTTTCAAAATAACAGACACCGTTACCGTTAACGCCGAACGATTCCTATGACATATCTCAAAGATAAAAATTTTTCTTACTATATGAGTATTATATAGATGTATAGGTTTATAGATCTACATAAATTCGTGATTTATTTTTGTCTAGTCTTGAGTCAAAATTTGAAATCGTTGGAAGGCCTACATCACAGTAATCGGATTATTTAAACTCTATCATAAGGTCATTTAGATACAGAAGAAACTATGCCTGATTCATTGAACTTGTATAATTCTTGATAATAATAATCAATGATTCTCAAGTAGTCAATCGAATTTTCTCGGAATTATTGATGGTCAATAAAAACCTAGTCTCACCCTGGACTACGAACACAAAATTTATTGATCAGCTAAATTACAATCAATGACCCTCGGAAACCTAGGATGCATTCATACGTACGGAAGATGCGGGCGATATCGCCACTGAATTCTCAATTCGCTTTCGACTTTATATGCAGAGATTGGCTTTCAGCCGATGACAAAGCAAGGAATGCCCGCACGAGGCTAGAGCCGAGACCGGGCGCAGGGTTAAATAGCGCCGAGTGCGGGGGCGTCGAGGGGGTGGAAGGCGTGGTGAGGGGGGGGGGTAAGGGGGGGCACGTACTGCAATAGATGGAGAAGGAGCAGATTTGAGACTCTTGTTGGTCAGCGGCAATCAGTGCTCGGACAAACGTCTGCCCGGCATTCAACCGAGAATTTTCAGCCGAACATTGGTCCTTTCGAGTTTACTCAGGCCAGCGTTACGATGCTCTCGACCTCTTACGTTATCAACGGGGATGCTCGACCGCGCCGGAAATCAACTCTAATCCTATCTATTGCTTACCCGCAGTGGTTCTCAAACTATTTGCCATCGATCACTTCTTTGTGATTTCGAATATCATCGCCTTTGAATGCATATTCACCCTCACCGAAACATTTGTCACTCTCGTGCTTTTATCCAGTGATAATCAATATTTAAGAAACAAACACTTTTCTAAATTTCATCGAACCAATCAATATCATATTTTATTCAGTATCATTTCCAACCCAAGTTTGTTTATACTATTTCTTTATGTTAATAAACTTAACTTTAGAAATCAAATATTTAAGCAATAAATTTATACGTGACCAAATCAATGACATCTGTACGTTAATATTACAATGTGCTTAATCGAAATGAAGCTATTGACATTTGAGAAAGTTTGGTCGTATCCTACAGCTTCCCTCGTCCAATCCAATCGGTTAGAGCGATAATGTTTTTTATTCCACATTACAGTGTACCAAACTTTTACCCGAGTTTTTAAATTTAATGTAATTAAATATAAAAATATAATTTTAGATATATGTATGAATTACTTTTAATATCTAATATATTGACTTTATTTTTAGTAAAAATGAAAAATTATTAGTATTTTTTAAAGTTTAATTTACAAACTTTTTACTTTTCAAAAATATTAATTTATAATTAACTAAAAGTACTCGCAGTTTATGATGAAAAGGAAATTTATTATAAAATTCTTCTTAAAGATACTTTATAGTAAATACATTAAATTGAGAAGCAAAAAAAAGTTTTTAGTGATGAATAAACAAAATAAATATTATAAAGAATTGTATGTATAAATAAGTTTGAAAAGTTAAAAAATTAAGATTCGTAAATCATACAAGAGTATGAGTAATGGGAGCGCAGGTGAATGGAAATGTAACGTATATAAATGCGTACAAGACATGAGCACAGAAGCATAAAGAGTAACCGAGAACCAAAAGAGATGGATTCTGAATGAATAATAATTGAGAGAATGAAAAGAAAGAGAAAGAGAATGTCAAAAGTTACTGAACTAATAGGACGATTTTCAGCGTTTAATTAAATTAATTATATGCGCAACTGCTCCTTGATATCAATTTGTGAATAACCGTGTAATAGGCATAAAGCAGAAGACGATGAAAGACGAAATGATAGAGAAATATTGGAGCGGGAAGCAGAAAGAAAGAGAAGCAAAATGGGGAAAGGAGTCTGCGACTACTGCTACTTATGATTGCCAACTTTGGTAGTTACATTTCATTCATCTATCAAAGTTGCGAGTGCGTGGGTCTACAATGCGGTCGATGCTTTACAGAATTTGGATTGCTTAACGTCGGTAACGATGAATCATACAACCTTCCTCCTCTTTCTATTTATTTTGTATCTCCTTTAGAACTCATTATTAATAAATGTAATTAGGTTGTTTTTAACAATGTATTTCCAAATATTTATTCTACGAAGGAATTTCTTTTATTTTGTATCAACTCAAAATGAACAATATAATTCTAAAGTACAATGTTCGCAAATCTGTTAAAACGGATAATATCCGTGAATATTTAAGCAAACCTGACTGCACCAGACCCCTTTATAATGAAGAAAAAAGCCAACTAATGTTATCACGATCCACTCTTTGGTGGAAACGTAGAGTTGAGTTGCATTATGTACGTATTGTCACACATGCAGATCTAAACATCACTGTTCGCAACTTTACTTTAATTATTACAATTTAACATTTCAGCAAAGTCCCGGGGTAATAGAACAGTCATAGTCCGACAGTTTATTTGGATTTTCGCCATGCGGGACTATAAGTCCGAAAGAACATTTACATATGACCTTTCGCGTATCAATGTGCCACAGTATCTTGCCTACATTTATTATCCACGTTTTATACGTGTCTTCCCGAGGAGCCCGTGTCTCTGTAAAACCTAGCATGTACATGTAATTTATTAAATGCGATATCAGTGGCACGTGTGCATGAGCTTTCGATGTACGACCCAGTACATAAAGCACTTTTCTCTCTATTTTTTCCTCCTGGGTGCAGAAGAACAGCAAACTTCCAGGTGGCTGACCAATGATCCTTCTCGTGCTCTGGCCACCAGACGGTAAATACATTTTTAAATAAGAGTTTTTTTCACTTTCATGTTTTCTGGATTTCGTCCTCCCCGTATCGGGAATTATCCTTTGGTTTCAGCATTATCCTTGAAACGTGGGAAGGGCAGCATCAAAAGGTAACTCTGAACCATTGTCATGATTCACAGCACTCGATCTCGTCCTCGTATTCGCTCTCTTTTTACTGCTTCATTCCGTTCGTCTTCTTTCTCTTGATCCTCTCGTGCAGACCCAATTCCACTCTAGTCTGACTAGCGCGATACCTTTGCTACTTACTGTCAATATTAAGTTCAAGCAAAGAAATTGATCCATGAATTTTTATTTTCGTTTATTCAATGTCAAATTATTAATAAACTTTTCAATAGTCAATGGAATAAATATTTCAAGTGCACTATTATAAATGCATGGAGTATCGGGGGACAGTAAGGTTTATTAAATTACTAAAGTTTTAGCATGTAGATTGGATGAAAATTATTCTGAAGGATAGAAAATCCAAGGAGCCTATTGTTAATTTGATTTTCTTGTGCTATTCTACAACTTTTCGAGGATTTTCTTATGCACTTACAAAACTACACTTTTTTTTCTCCAGTTTATGATGACTTTCCCTTTCTCGCTGATTCTCTTTCTTACTCTCTATATTTCATTTTTTTTTTTTTAACCCAGTTCATTTTTGATTGATCACCAACGGTGATTGAAGATTTGAAACGAAAGCTTCTCTGTCTATGTACCTCTGTCTCTATTGCATTAGCGCGGATACGCAGTGAGACAAAAAGAGGAAGCCCGGAAAGCTTGCGGAACCTCATTCTCCAATACTCTTGCTTTTTCCCTCTGAACCCTCGCTCCCAGTCACTGACTCTCCCTCTCCCTCTCTCTCTCTCTCTCTCTCTCTCTCTGCCTCTCTCTTTTGCATCTCAACCCTTCACCCGGTCGCACTACTCAGGGAAGAATATAATAGAGTAAAATTTATACGACTCCATATCGGTATAATAAAAAGAGAGACAAGAACGACACCGAGGCTGCACAAAGGAAGGATTAATTTTAAACACCGCGCATATAGTAGTGAAGCCCAAAGTTCGTGTAGCCTATCCAATAACAAAATAAATCTTAAATAGCCAATGCGAAGAGTTTAGTTACCATTGTTTAAGAAAATGATCATCGACGGAATATATTTCAAAAGAACTTAAGGTTCTGTATTGCAAAGTTCCTACTTAAAATTCAATACGCAAATTATTCCTGATACCATTTATATGTACAGCTATCTAAATAGTTCAGTAACAATTTACGAAATTCAAATTAATGTCACTTTTGCGAGATATTTTTTTTAGAATTCATAGCAAAATTCATATTATATTAAAAAAGATGTTTCTTTGCTTAGATTTTATTTTAAATTATTTTTAATTTAAAATTTTTTTAATTTTTACTATAAATATATATTTAAAATTTTTTATCTATTGTTATAAATTACAACACATGTAAATATATTTTCATGGAAGAATGTATTTAAAAATACAAGATAATAAGTTTTAAGATAATATACATTTCTCATTAGTAAGAGATAATAATAATAACTTGATAATTTATTGTGTAAATCGTACATCAAATATATTTCAAGAGGCTGCCATGAGATGATAATAATAAGGAAGGAAGGGCTGCTTTGAATATAAAATACAAATTCATGCATACGATATAGATCCAAAATGTTCTTCTAGATAAATGGTAAATACTCGAATAAAAAAAAGATTGACTGTACATCAGGTATTTACAAATTATTAGGATAAAGTGATTTTAATACATTTGCAATTGCGTGAAAGAAATTGAGATAATTTTAGATTTTCTCACGTAACGTTGAATTTAAAAGATACAGCAATAAATAGCATATGTGCGGTCATATACCAAGGTGACAATTAAAATATCAGAAATACAGAAAAGAAAAGTAGGTAAATGCCGGTATCAAATTGATATTCGTGAACGAGTGAAATTTTTTAACTAACCGCAGTAGTACCTTGAATTTTATATCTTTTTTCTCTGCATTTACTCCTCCATGAGAGAAGTTATGAATCTAATTTTCAGCGCAGAGTTTTGTATCACTTGCCTTCACTCTATTTCCCTTGCTCTCTTCACGGTTTTCCCTTCTTTTTATCTAAATATTCACGTCTTTCTTCATCCTCTCGATTCGTCTCATATTACTCTTTCACTTTTTTCCCTACGTGCATGCACAATCACTAAAACTGAAGCACGAGCTCACGGAATTACGCCACGGGCTTTCATGGCCAGGAGGATTAATTTCGAGATTGCCGTGTTTCAAATGAAAGACGAGTGATAGGGGAGGAAAATACACAGAAAGAGAAAAGAAAGGAAGAGCGGATTAACCTCTGGCTAGTGAATAATTATATATTTGCAATTTCTTGATTTTTTTCAGAAGAACTGTCAAGAAAACTCTTTGATAATTAATAACTAAACTCCCGATGATATGCTCGAGCATCTAAATATTCTTTTTATTCATTCCTTTAATTAGAAACGTATATATCAACCCTCGTGAATACTGCCAACGCTTTCTATATACGTGTTCCACCCTCGACAACATTTCGTGTAAGCCTCGCCGATAATCAAGCACGCGAGTATCGGAGAAATGGCAAACTTCTAAAGACGGCTGCACTTTTTAATCTTTCTTCGCAAGTAGAATTTTTATTTTCATGTGCATAAAAAAGAATTAAAAAAATATAAGATGACCTCGTTTCCACTTATCGAACCCTTCTCCCGCCCCTCCTACTAAGGGTAGTAAGCGCGCGAGCCCAGTGAAACGTCGCGCTGTTATCGTGATTATCGATGATACACCACCACGTGACGAGGGGGCGTCGTCGCAAATTCCGTATACATGAATCAAAAAAATCGGGAACTCGATTCTGCGAAGTTGATAGAGCACTCGCAAATTTGCCAATGTGATGCATGACTGCCAATTTTCAGAATGAATAATCGATAGAAATACTTTTATGACATGCCACTTTTTTCAAGTTATACAGCAGAAATCAAGTTACTAGTAATTATTTTAAAAAATCACCGTAATTTTATGAAGTAAAAAATGAAGTACACAAGTCGGTTATACCACAAGTGAATCTTCGGAGACTTTGATACTCAGTATTACAAAACTCTAATTAAATCTTAAGAAAATTGAAAACAATTTTTTTATGGATTCAATTATATTTAATAAATAAATATAATAAATAAGTTTCATCAACTTCAAGTGGTTTGAAAAAAGGTAATGTACATTTGTACCAAATTATTTTTGTATCATTTGAAGGAGCATGACGTTATTAGTAAAACATTTGGAAAAAAAAATATTTGCATGGCCCTCGCGGCAATTTTATTCTCGTGAACTGGAGATAGGAGGTTGGATTGCCAATTGATGAGTTGTAAATCGAAGTAAAATAAAATAAAAGAGCGGCTTCGGCCCCGAACCACGCGACTTTTCTATTAAAGACGCAAGAATACGAGGTCGTTCGAGCTGTAGATAGGCACTTTTTAAAATGCCCCGTGATTTATCGGCCTACACAGCTCTATAATTTTAGGAATAATACAAATATAATCGCGAAGACCAATGTAACACACGCAAAATCGTATATTTATCATCAACTTACGACGTTCCAGAAATTACCTTTGATTGTCAACGATATTATTCCAGTGTCATTAAAGTGAAATATATATTCATACTTAATCTCGAATTCACCGAAAATACATCAAAGTTGCCGGGATTAGAATTGGTTTTGAACAGGGCCACTCTATTATTTTAATAGATACACCGATAAGTCCGATCGGAAGAAACTAAATAAAACAAGGGAAGACGACTAGTATTCGACTATTTAGGAAAAAGGAAATCAGTCCGCAATTTTACGTTTTCACTCTCTTTTCTTTCTCCCGCGCTGTCTCTAAAACGCCTGTACTCGCGTGCTCGATGAAATATATTCAAAGTCGTAATTGCGATACAAATGTTAGACCGCCCCCGCATCCAAATACGTGCCCAGTACTTTTCCGAGAGAGAGAGAGAGAGACAGAGAAAGAGATGGAAATGGCTCGAGAAGTCTGTCCGTCGATCGATTCATTTCAATGGCTCGAGAGCTTCGGTCGTGGCTTTTAAACTTCGGGAATCGCCGTGGCTTACGAAAAGCGCCCACCCCCGCGGGATTCATCCTCTCGCTCTTTCTCGACCAATCGCCATGGCTTCCACGTATATATATATACATATATACATACAATGCTTATGACCAAACTCTCAATCCTTCCCCGGCGTATTACAACTCTATGTACTTTAATTTTTTTTTCTGTTTTCTTTTTTTTTTGGTGGCTCGCTGGCGGGGAAAAATTCGTGCGTCTGGGCACGTATTACGCTGTGTGTATATGTGTATATATATATATATATATATATTTGTGTGTACGTATTTATATACGCGCGCGTGTGCGTGTGTGTATATATATAGATAGATAGATACGTATGAAGCACGCGGACCCCACGAAATCCGTAAAAGTAACTTTCTAATTATTCAGATTTTCTAATTAATGCTTCGGTCGACGATGATGGAGCGTTCAGGCTCTTAGTGTGCGTGTACGAACGGACGGCGGCAGTGCCTTTGCCGTCTTCCTCCTCCCAACGAGCATAAGTGAGAGAGACAGAAAGAGACTAAGTACTTTTGGAGCTTCGGAAAAACGAATTACTCGAAAAAATATCGTGACATGGAGATAAAAAGAGATAGAGAGGGGGGGGTGAAGAGGCGTGGTTATTGATGAGCATCAGTAATGGAGCTTATGTTAACAAAAATGTATTTTTGGTTGAGTCTATAAGATTTACACGATTAATATTAAGATAAGTGATACTACTATATCTTAAAAATAATAATTGTCGCGTTGGCAAAACTTGAAATTTAATACGTATATGAATATTGTGTTAAGGCTATCAATCGCTTTGTAAATAATGTACTTATTAACCCTCATTATTCATTTATGTTCTGAAATATATATTAATAAAAAAATTTTTTTTTAATATTATAAAAAAGAAATATTACTCTTGTCCGGTAAAATAAATGAAATTTATTTCAGTATATTTTTAAAATTTAATCTGACGTGCATTCATTTATCAAAATTTTAAATATCAACAACTATTAAAATGTACTTGATTATTGTTATCATAAAGTACAAAGGCAAATTAATAACTGACAACTACTAAAATTTAATAAAATATTGCAAGGTATTATCTTTAGTTTGTACGACTACTTCAAGATATTATTAACAATGTAATACTCAAGAATTATGTTCTGTTATATTAAGCTCGTAAAAAACTGCAATTCGAAGAAAATAAGAGAACATATGTAAGGTCTTAAATTCTCAACTGATTCGTGATAAGTACATATTTTGAAAAGTAAGATTAATATTAAAATAATATTGAAAATAAAATAAAGCAATACAAAAAATATATAAATTAAATATTAATTTAAAATAATTGTTTTATACTGTTTCGTTATAGAAGTAGATTTCATAAATGAATACCATGTATTGAAATTTGTTAAAACTTGACAAAATAAAAAAATAATGTAGCAGAACTACTGAAATAGGTATTATATTACACAAGGAAAAATGGATGCGTAGTTGAGCAATTGTGGTTTAAGCAAATATAGCAATATTATCACATAAAAAGACTGAATTAAGAAGAAAGTTATTTTCTACCAGTATGTAAATTCGCAATACTATTTTTAGAGATGTCGAGTGAAATCGTATAAAAACATTCGGTTACAAATATGCGTATTTTCACAGTGCACAATTTCGCACAAGTTACACACAAAGAGGATTTCCGATGGATGGATTAAAACAGAGAGAGAGAGAGAGAGAGAGAGAGAGAGGGAGGGAGGGGGGAAGAAAGAGAGAAATAAAAATAAGTATTGAGAAAAAAGGCAGAATAGCTGAAATCAGAAGAAATAATGCAGAGTGAGCGACAATGGCAGTTGCGTAGTTGAATGTATTGAAAGAGGAAGTGGGAGAAAGCGGAGAGAAGGATAGAGGTTTTGACAAACGAAAGGGGTTGCGCATAGATAACTCTGAGTTATCCGCGACAAGATTCTATATTTCGTTCTACTTCAAACTTACGAAATGAAAATCTAATGATATTGGCTCGAATGTGTCTACAGAGCCACTAAACTACGCTTCGAAATGACCTAACCTCTCTCTCTCTCTCTTTCTCTAAATATATATGTATATATGTGCGCGGATAATTTAGCCTTTCCGAGAAAAAAAGATGAATGACCGAGTAAATATGCCTGCTTATATTTCCACTCTCATCTTTTTCGCAATTGTGAAATATGCGCGTCCGATAATTCAAAATCTCCTGGTTTAATAGCGAAAAATGTTGTTAGTTTTCTTTGGTAAATGCATTCAAGCCGCATAATGATCCTGTCGTTCACTTTATTGCCGTTCAATTCCGAGATATTCTAAATAATAATGATCAGACGCTGTATAAAAGTATTTTTATTCGCTCGACATCCTCGTTTTTTTTTTTTTTTTTTTTATTTTGGACTATCGTCGCGTACGAGTCGCGTCGAATTACCTCCTCTGACAATAAACCAAATCGACGTCGTCCGCGCTGCCAATATCAGCGATTTCAAGAATAAGAGTCAAAAACTCGGAGGGAAGGAAGAGAGAGAGAGAGAGAGAGAGAGAGAGAGAGAGAGAGAGAGTGGGAGAGGAGGGTAAAATATATTGGCCGTTAGTCTGTCGTTCGACACAATGGTAAGACGCAGCCTTTATAAATAGAAACGCCACGAGCATCGTCGTACGGCTCGTTCCGTCAATCGTTTGTTCTAAAAATCGTCGAAGACGTCGTTCGAATTCTCTCGCCCAAGGAAGAAAATCTGGGTCGTCTTTGTCTCATTCCCTCTCTACTTTTCCGTCTTGGTTCTTCACTCCGAGTACGCTTGGGCATGCACAAAATCTCAAATTAAACAAAAGCTCGAAAGCGTGCTCGCGGACGGAAAAAAGCTCCGCTAATGACACCAACTTTTGGAATCGCCTTAGCCTATCACTTTCCAAATAGTTTATCGCGATACGCTACTTTCACAAAGACCCGAGTTTTCTTACAATTTATAAAAAAAGTTGGAGCCGTTGATGAATTTTGCACTTGGGAATCTAACAATTTGATAATGTAGAGAAAATTTTTGTAAATGGTACTAATTGCCATTTGATAATATTTGAAATGTGTAATAATTCTGGATCACTTGTAATGTCCAAAAACACCTCTTACACTCGACTCAATATTTAAAAATTCCCAATATTAATAAGAAATGCTCGATAATGATGTAAGCGAGAAGCTCAGTAAGTACAAAATGTAATTATGAAAATAAGAAATGTACTCCACTTTTCTTATATTTTGTTTCGAATATTATGAGAAAAAGTCGAGCCTAGACATCAATTTACTTTAGCAAGTGCGCGTTCCAGTATATTTGAAACAAATAAACGAGAGTATCAGTGTACGGAGAATTAAAATAATCCCATAGCAAAGAAATTTTAATATCGAATGATTCATTCGATCCGAAAACAAGAGATGGCAGAGTGAGTGAGCTCTCGGAGAACATTAAGCCCGTGTCTTTGGGGTACTTATCGACGCGTAATAAATACCAACTCGGTTGCCTAGTACTTAATCGACTTTATGACGTAAGACGTCCTGATAATATCGAGGACTTTTGCTCTTTTGCGTGCCAATATTTACCAAATCGACCAGCTCCGCTCCGAGTGCGACAAGCCTAGTTTTAAATTATCATTTCCCTCCCAATCGTAATTTTTTTTTCGTTACTTCGTGGTGTCTTTATTGCTTATTTATAAACGAGTTTAATAGGCGCAATGTATCGCGGAGTCGATTGTACTCGCTCGTTATCGCGATGAATTATCAAGTCCAATCTCGCCTCCTATCAGAATAAATATTCCAAGAACACACAAACTGGCCTCACCGATATTACGTGTAATCGTACGCAAAAATCCACGGATACCGATCTCATTTCCTTCGACCTAACGGGCATCCCTCTAATTATTTCGCGTTTCGGGCGCTGTTCGATTGATTTAATAGCCCTCTCGAAAATAGGCAGTTGAAATCGGTCGGAGGGAAGGAAAAGAAGGAGGAAAAACGAGAGTGAAAAGAAGAAAATGTGACGAGTGTTCGGGAATTTCTGTGTAATTCGATCGACATACATATTTTGGATTTCAAAGGGAACGCTATGCTCGGAAATGTGAAAGATCAGCTTATTTGATGAAGAGGCTAACGACGAGAGAATACCAAGACAGAGAATCTGCACAATTCGTGGTTATTTCTTGATCTAGCGGTGCACGTACACCCATTCGGTACATTGGCCAACGTGTTTTGAAACACTCGACGTGCATATTTGCCTTGGCAACAACTTACCCACTCCATTCTATCTTTCATCTTCGTACACTCCATCTCATTTTTCGATGTATCCGTCTTCGCTTTCTCTGCTCAATGATCTCATGCTCTGGGAAAAAGCGTTTTCTTTTCGAAAAAGGCCCGGCTAATTTGCAAATCAATTTGCTAATATTAGAAACATGCGTCCCCTCGCTCCTCTTACTTAGTACAAACTGCATCGTGTAAACGTAATCTCGATCCTCTTTTCAGCCTGATGAACTTTATGACAATAGTCGAAGAAAACTGAAATGCGGAATGAGAAATCGTCCAACAGTGATAAAACACCACCCACGCTTTTGTGCCTCGGAACAGTCTTTTGATATTGAAAAGTGGTCATTGTACGGTTTGCATTTCACTCTCGCGAGGCTGTTGCAATTTATTTGTACCTTTCCTCTTGACATTTTAGTCATACAGAATTTGGCACTTGCAAAAAGTTTTTCATTGTCTGAAACTTTGTAAAATGAACTTTAAGCCAAATCAATTAACGATACTTATTTTTAACGTGATTTTTTCTTTCTTTATTTTTAAAAGTAATTTTATTTTGATAAGTCTCTTCGTTTAATAATGAATATAATATCTTAATTAGATGTACATTAATGCATTTACAGTTCTAATTAATAGTTAATTTAATGTAAGATCAAATTCTTTTTTAATTAATAACTTGCTTCTTCGATCAAAGAAATGAAATTAACTTTAAGGATGAATGTTATAATTTTCTAATTACAACGAACCATTTTCTTAATTATATTAAAATCCTCGTTAATTTGCAATTCAAACCATGCAAAATATAATTTTTTTTTTTCTTTTCTAAAACTTGCCAAAATATACTTATGAAAATTATAAAATACATTTTAAAATACTTTTGAATTGAATCAAATTTTAAAAATCATATTATTCTTAACGTTTTAGTTTTACCTAAAACATGCTATTAAATTTAAAAAATATATTAGATAAGTAATAGTTAAATGATGCAATTGGAACGTTACATTATTCAATGGATCCTCAGTAACATCATCGTATTAGCATCGTTTTTATCTTATCATTGTTTGCAGTTATTTTTACATAAGCATTGATTTTTTTTTTTATGAACATTAGCCACTGCTACGACCAAAAACATTTTAGAAATTTGACTACAATGATGCACTGTCATAATTTATTGAAACAAAATCACTAGAAGCATGTGTCGTTTCCTCCTTCTCCCTAAACTCACAATGAAACATCGTGGAAAGTTTTATGTGTTTCTTTCTACTTTGATGATCATCCGACGTTGAATAATAGAAGCTAACGACTTTGTACTTCTTCATCGAAATCAACGCTTACTTTCCAATAAAGAGATTATTATTATTTTCGCCAAGAAAATGCTTATCGCTCAGAAGTACCACTGCCTTATCCTCAAGAGCCCCGATTAACCCAAGGGGTTGATGGAGGGTAGAAGAAAGAGAAAGGCTTTGTCGATTATCAGTTTTTCGCGGGCAAACGATTTCCCTTCATCGAGCACTGGTAACAGCAACTAAAGAACCAAGGGAAATAAAAAAGGAGTCATTATATTGACACTAAGAAGGATACTTATTGAACTCTTAACGATCCCTCACCCTTTTTATAGCTTCTTTTTCGAGCTTTAAGTGTTTTCGGTTTATTAAAGGGCTCTTGGCTATATCGTCCGACAACAAATCGATGCAAATATCTTAATGGGTGCTCGACTTTACCAAATATGACTAAAGTTGCTTTTCATTTTACACTTGGATTTATATTCCACAGTACTGAATACCAAGGTTTATTTTTGAAAAGAGCAAAGAACGCTCGGATGATTGACCTTATTTCTTTTTTGATGGGATAATAGACAAACCTCTCAAATTGGGCGGTAATGCTAGTGATAAATTTTTTCGATTAAGTTTGCCAGAAAAAAGAATGTGCTGCTACCATCAATTGGACGCAATAATGTAAGTTGAATTGGTAAAAGCGGCATCGTAACCGCCCTCGCATTCTCTTTGAAACTGCCTTGTCGTTTCCGCAGGAATTTTCGTTTTATTTATTCCTCTCTCTCTCTCTCTCTCTCTCTCTCCCTCTTGCTCTTAGTTTTCCACTACCACCTCGGCGGTTATTTTTGCACGCGCAGGCAAATTGGCTTCTCTTGTCGTGTATAAGAGCTCGCGCGCCCGCAGGTTATTTACCCTGCCGATAAATATACGATAATGTTATCGCAGTCACGAGAGAAGCATAACGCGCGACGAGTGTCGTACTAATGCGTCAGACAAATACTTTTCGATTCGCAATCGCTAATCGCAGGGGAGTGGGTGAAACGAAAACTATGCGACTACGACGACGATTACGGGGACGAGTCGCTCTATGGTTGTGACAGAACCAAAAGAGATCCAAAAATTTGAGCTTCGCTAACTTTTACTACATAGAAGCTGGCACGAACTACCAACGCAGAGACGAAAAAAACAAAAACAAAAAAAAACAAAAAAACTAAGGCCAGAACGACGAGGGAAGTGAGAGAGTAACGCTTACTCGGTTTCGCTTAAACATTAATGAATGATGCGCGTTAAGAGAAAAAGCGTCATTTCGCACTACGTCTTACAATCAGAACAGTCCCGAACTTCTCGTGTTTGTTCTTTTATTACTTTGGTATCTTTTTTTCAGTTAAGAAAAAAGCACAATAGGAAAGAGCACGTCTATCAGCCTAACAATTTCTCTGCTTCTACATGCAAATTTACAAGTACACGCTTTGAAGGAAGAATGGGAGAGATCGCTAATCGTATCAAAAGCCGTCATGTTTTATTCTAAATCCATTTCCCAAATGACCAGGTAAATTATACAGGGAGAAGAAATGTCAACGGTCGATCGCAATAGGATGAAGGTTAAATAAACGGCATAGAATGTACGCACACGTGGTCATTTAGTCTATAAGTACCTCTTCTCTCCGCAAATCTTCATCCTCTCTCCCTCTCTCTCTCTCTCTCTCTCTGTGTATCTTTATCTCTTTTACACTGACGCAAACTATAGGTACAAACACGTATGTTATCTTACAAGCATTACACATGTAAATGGAACTCTAGCGGGTTTTACTCGAGATCCCACGTGCTACAGCGATTAAGCCCTAACACTGCCTACATAACGAGCTTTCCATCTTTGTGTCTCTCTCTCTCTCTCTCTCTCTCTCTCTCTCTCTCTCTCTTTTTCTTTCTTCTTCTGTTATACTATATACTAGTAAACTGTTGAAAAATAATAGATCATAAAGTGCTCTGTATTTCGATACTTGACTTATCTTTTTAATTTTAATGTAAAAATATTAAAATCAACTTCTCAAGCCAAAAATGTTAATGTGGCGTGAATCGATATTTTAGCCAGTAGTGCTTAATAACGCATTCTAAAAACACTTTGCTACATGCTAACACAATAATTCATTGATCATTAAATAAAGTATTTCAAATTGATTTATAATGACGACAGGGACGATAAATATAAAATTATCAAAGAATTAAATGGGAAACGGTTAATTGGCGGGCGCGGAGGCATTGATTTTTCTAATTTTCGATCGTGACTCGTGTGCGAGACGTAGATATAACTTCCCGCCGCCATACATCTCCATCAAAAAATAAAGCAAGGGGCATTAATCGCGGGCGCAATGAATGAGATGAAAATAACGTAACGAGTAATATTTAATACGAACCTCTCTGTCCTTGGCTTGCAACTCCTGCTCGTGATTGGTGTTGGGCGTCCGCCTAGGATTGTTGGCGTCTTGAGATTGCTCGGCGCTCTGAGCATTCTGGGACAATTGCTGTCCCTCAGTCTTGGAATTCCCATCGTTGTGTACCGCGAGCTTTTCCTTGAGCGCGGAAAGCTCCTTTTCCGCCAAAGTGGCCCTCTAAAACAGCAAGAAAACCCAGAGGTGAGGGGCCTAATCGTAATTGGCGATTCAGGGGCAATTATAAGTTGGCCGTCCGTTGCACTTGCGCTTACTCAGCGTGAGATCAAACGAACCTCCTTAACAATAACTCCCGGCGAATTTTAAGCCTGAGGAAATTAACAACTGTAACGCTATAACGCGCGGTTGGCCTAAAATAGCCGGAGACACGCGGGCCGATGGCTCTCGCTGATACCCCCACACCCCAACTATTGTCGCGAATTATGCGATCGTAACAATTGTCGAGTCGCTCACTATACCCGTACCCCAGGGTACCCAGGTGGTGGGGTGGGGTGGGGTGCACAACAAGTCGGCGGTGGCCTTTAATCTACGAGTCTCCGTGTATTTTCCACCTCGCGGACGATTCGCGGAATTACCCGGTGGAGAACCGTGCCGAGAGAAAATCAATCAATTCGCTGCTGAGAGTTGGAACTTAGTTGCCGATCCCAGTACTCGATGCGTGCGAGATCACGAATTTACCCATTTTAAATCCAATATTTTCATTTTTGAGCCTTTGACCACAAGGTATTGGTTTGGCCGTTTTATCTTCCCTCTCTCTCTCTCTCTCTCTCTCTCTCTCTCTCTCTCGTGTGTATTGCTACCGGGTTCACGTTTTGAGTAATTAGCTTTACGTCTACTCAATGCGTCACTGAATCTCATATTGAATTCAGGTAGGAAATAGCAAGTCAACATAAATAAGTATTTGAATAAATATTAAAAGCTTATTGTGACATAATTGAAGAATGTATGTAAATGACCCCGACGCTTTTTATACAGGGTTTTTATTTATTATTTGACATGCAGGACCTAGCCGAGGAGGGCGACAAATAGAGATGATGTTATTTTTTTTAATCTATATCGATGCTTTTTATTTACGAAGCACTCTGCTATTGAAATTACCAATAAAACTTTTACATTCCCTTCGGTATAATCACCTGAAAGAATCAAACAATGGAATAAATACACGAGAAGAAAGAATTGCATGATGAATAAAACAATGGGACTTGTATCGGCGAAGAGGAAAAACCTGACAAACTGAGCCTTCGCCAATAGAAAGTATCAATTTTATCGCTGAAGAAGAGACATGAAAGAGAATTTGAAAATCTACGTTCTATAATTATGCAGCTTTTTTTATCCCTTTCGTACAAAACCCACGACCTTTGTCCTCCGCTTTTCTGAAAGGACAGGGAAAGAGAGCGGGTAAGCGAAATTTGGCCAAAAAATTCATGCCTGCAAAATTATCAATGGCGAATACTTTTAAACTTTCCCTATAAAAATACTAATAAATATTGTTCTCATTTCTCCGCTGCTTCGGATATTAATTACAGATACATTTATATTCAAAGGAACCACAGCAGCCTCTCATTCTTTTTCATATTTTAAAAATATTTCGCACTTTGATTCTTATGTATTGATATGCTTGGGTCGGGGAATGTCAAATGAAAAATACAACGAAAGTTCATCCCCTACAGGAATTCCGCTTATAAATACACGTGCAGTACAAAGCTAACCCTTTCCCCTCCCTCCTTACTCCCCATTCTCCTACATCTTTTTTGCACTTCAATTCATCTGATCATTGCTCAATTCTAATACAATACGCGATAAATTGACCAACGCGAACACAAAATCCTCCGCCACGAGAGATCAAATGCTTCCGCACTTGCTTTTCTGTAAACCCGCGTGCGTGTGTGCGCGCTTTTGTGTGCGTGCGTGCGTGCGTGCGTGCGTGCGTGTGTGTGTGTGTCAAGTGTTCGTTTATGTACGTGTTCGTGAATATCGCGTGCATTTGTGTTAATGCGTGTTGGTGTGCACTTGACGTATTCGAGTGGCCGCCGCCGACATTCATAAATGCTAATTCCTTTTGCAGTCGTCGAGGTGATACATTTATCAGCTCTAATTCGCAACACCGTTTAAATCTTGAATTTCGCACTCTTTATTACCACTTTTTCGAGGTATAATTTTCTCTTGGATAAAGCGAGCTATAAATTCAAAAAAATCAGATACTTTGATTAAAAGAGCTACTTAATTAATGATAATCAAATTATATAATCAGCTATAAGTATAGATCGGTTTCGTTATACCTACAGACGTCTTTATTATTTAGAAGTATCGAAATCTCGAGATTATTTTTTACAAGTCTTACAGTTTAATCATATCAATGCTTTGTTATTCTATTTAAAGAATATTTTAAAATTCTGTTTGATAATTTAAAATGAATATTGATTTATTCTTGGTCATCTATAGATTTTTCTTTTAATTATAATTTTTAGTTATTTCATAGAATGATAAATATACACATATTATTATATTATTATTTAGAAGTGAACTTGTAAATAATTAAATGTTATGTTTATTTAAAACTATCCCTTTTAAATTAATGGATAAAAATTAATGTGCATATATTTATTTTGTTATAAATTTAGAATTTTAAATTCTACAAGAAAACGCAGAAATTTAATTGACTATAATTTGCTAGCATATTTTGTTATTGATCCAAACATTAGTCGTTTGTAAATTTATTTAATTTCTTTTATTTTTTTTTTGAGTTGTTCATTATCACAATATTTTGATTGTAACAAAAATAATTATTATGAAAATAGTAAATAGTTCCTGTGAACTAAGACATCTTGATATTACGAAAACATGATTTTACATTATTCAACTCAGTTAGATAACTGTAACTTTTGAGCCTATTAAATTGTATCTTCTTCAATTGTTTAAACAATTGTTTTTATTAATCTTTTACCTTAAATATTATATTTTTTTTATAATTACTACCAAAGAAAACGTATATATTTTGTAATTTATAGATTTCAATGTAACACATTTATCTTTGGGCAAAAAATAAATTAAGAAAATTTTCTAATAATAATAAAATCGTCCCAAAGTTGAAAACCGCTGGAAATAATATTTTTGTTATTAGCAAGCAAATTGTAATTTACGAAAGTACAAACGAACGATCCTGTCTTTGGTTTTATTTTCTTTTAATAAAGGAGATCGATTATCGTCGACTAATCATAAAATTGATTTATACCGACACTTATCAGCGTTTGAAAATCTCATCGAGGGAGACCAAAAAGGAAGCAGGCGAAGACGAATTGATAAAACTGTGAATAATTCAGGAATAAATTAATGTGACATAATTCAAAAGCGACAGGAACTCGCGTGCCGCGCGTGCGTATGTAACGTTTGATTCGATCGCGGGCTTTCCTGCCGTTCGCATATCGATCGGCCAGACGTACATTTGACATTATGAATCATATCGATACTCGGACACATAAATGCGATTGGAAAGGGTGACAAATCAGAACTCCCGAGGGAGTGAGCGAAAGGAGCGAGATAAGTTGCCCCGGCCAACTCGCGAGCAACTTATTCGCAAGACGAACAACTTATTTGCTAATGCCAACTCTAACTAAAGCGTACACGTAGACACTGTGATCGTGTCAATGCGGCTAGTAATGAGCTATTGTTTCCTGCGGAAGGCCTTGGCGATGTTATCGATAATTACAAAATGATATGGGAAGCGTAACTACATATCTGCGAAGACAACCGCCAATACACGCTCGCGCGATCTCTGCATCTAATAATCTAATACACCGCGAACCCGCAGTGGCCCTGTTGTCTATCGATTGTCGGAACGAGTCTACATCCGGTGGACATTTGTCACGTGACCGCAATAGAGACGCAAGAAAGCCTGGCAGCTTCTATAGCTCGGCGATTTATCTTTACGACAAATAACTATTAATTCTTTTTGTTTTTTTTTTTTTTTTTCTTATTTTGTTTCATTTTGGCGTTTGAGGAGGTATGTATAGGTAAGAGCACTCCTCCTCGTTGTTTGCATTTTTTTTTTTTTTTTTTTTTTTTTTTTTTTTTTTTTTTTTTTTGTTTAACTAATTCGCAGTGACATCTCGCGAAATGTTGACCATCGGTCTAACTTGAGTGATCCAACGCAGTTTAACGAGGGCCAAGCGTCAAATACATGACGACAGCCGCTGCTGATAGCAGGTAATCATTCGTCGTTTGAAAAACGCATTAAATTATCGCGCGATTATCGGAAATATTTCGCAATTTTTGATATTGACCAATGAGATCAGTTAGAGCAACTGATGACGTACAAAATACAGATAGACATAAATGAATATATACGCTATGTATACGATGATGCGAGATTTACGAGGAGAGCGCGGCTCGCTAGCGTCGTTCGCCGGGCGATATTTTACTGCCGAATTCGTAATTACTTTAATTGGTTCCAGATGCTAATTAATGGGCTAAACATATGCCGCGTTTTACAGATCAAAAGCCGATATGAAAGAGGAGAGAAGGTACCACGGCATCACCCCGCGAATGCGCATGTGTTTGTCATTACAAACTCGACGATGATGTTATCGCTCGCAAGCTCCCTACAGTCGTCGTCCACCATTAGAAAATAAAGCGGCACATCGAACGACTGTAAAGTAGTACCCCGGCCAAATTGGTCTCGACCGATTAATCACTTTTGCGAGCTTTGCAAATCATCGACTGCGGGAAAAAACTCGAGTAATGATGTGCCCTCTCTGCTGTAATTCTCCCCGGGTAATTGACCATTTGACCATAAGAAAAGAATTGAACTTCATTTGCAACCATTTCCTTATTGCCGACTTGTCAAAGCAAGGAACCTATCGCCATTGATAAGAGCGATCGAGTGATCTTTCGTGACGCGATTCATTACTGCAAAGTGTTTTCGTTTTGGGTAGTAACGGCCAGAGCAAAGGTCGATCTATGAATAAAAACACCTATCAATACCAATGTATGTATCCAAATGGTGGTGGTGGTGGTGGTGGTGGTGGTGACATCGGCGCACAGCATCACCCAAACGATTCGTCATCTCCTTGATTCGTCTCCGCTCAATCGAGATTCACACAACGAAAACAAAAGTCCGAGCCACCGTCTCTGTATTCGAAATTAATTTATCATCCGATACCACTTGTCCTCGCGATTTACAACGATAGAGAATTATTAATAATGGGGCCTCGATCGAGGAGTCGTTGCATTTGCGATCCGCGCGACGGCGCTCGCCCGTTGCTCAATAAAATTTATGTAATTTAATTATCCACGCAGCGAAAACGTATAAAAACGCTCACAAGCATTACATAAAAAAAGTATCGGGTACATTTTTTTCTTTTTTTTTCTTTTGACAAAACACCAACACTCGGCCAAGTCTAATGCCAAGTGTCCGTAAACTGTTAGCCGAGATGAACACGCGTCGTCTAAGCGTATGTGATCAAGGCTCAAGGGCATGGCTGCGCGAATATCAATTATAATGATTATGCTGTATCGCGATTATAGCTTCCAACTGTTTTTGCTACTCAGTATTTGTTACATTGACAAGGTTGGCACGAACGAGTCAAAGTCCACGATTCATTAAACGCAATTAAATGTACGAAAATATTCACAAAATAACATTATTAATAATTATTTTGTATACCTCGAGCGATAATTTATTAGCCTCGTCCGTGCTTTTGATAGGCATCGTAAAAACATAAGCTCGTAACAATTTTTTCTATTTTTATCCCCAATAATTAATGGGCTCCGGCTAGATGTGCTAGATAATTAGCACATTTGAAAGATATTCATTTCACTTCGAATTCCACTTAATCGCGGTCTCGAACAGTGACGCGTCGCGCCGTTGAACGCCGTCTCTCTCTCTCTCTCTCTCTCCCTCTCTCTCTCTCCCTTGCACGCGATCCCGAGAACCGAACCTCCGAAGAACCAAGAGAACCCGGAGAAGAAAAAGAGAGGAGTGGAAGAGAGACAGCTCAGCATCTGTAGAAATAGGCAGGCTCTCTTTTTCGTGTCTTATTCTTCCTGTTGGCCCTGCGACCGAGAGTCAAGTAAAAGAAATACCCACAGAACGAGATATAGAGATAGGTGGAGTGAGAGCGAGGGAGACAGAGGGAGAAGTAAAAAGATTGTCTATATAACCACGTCCGAATGATGGGAATTCTTCAACCTTGACTCTAGTTCATATACTGCTTGCTTCCTTTCCTTGTACTACCACTAATAATAGCTCTTACATTGAAATTTTTTTATAGCTTTATATTCCTTTACGCGATCGTTACTATTGATCGATCGATTAATTAGCAGAGAATTTTTTGAATAATTACAAGTGCATTCGTTTTAGCATTGATGCACTGGCGTTGTTTTTCCCAGATTAATTGCTTCGATTTTTCAATATCATCTTTTTCGCTCAAACGAACAAATTTGAATGAAACATATGTGACGATCATCATTCTTATCATCGTTCTCATAGACCCGAGCATATAATAAAGGAGTCACGTCGCGTTGTAACATGTACATCTACTATGGATTTTTTAATAAGAAATTTTCGGGGAATGACGATAATTCAGGCCTCATGTTTTGCGGAGTTGATTCGAAATACAACTACACCCCCTCACATTCTCACATTCTCTCGCGCCAAGATATGCATATCGTTGGCGGTTCGCCACGAAAATGCGACGTTAGGAACGCACTCACTCATTCGCTGGAGGCAAAGGAAAGAGTGGCTAAAGTGTGCGAGGAAACAAGTGAGACGGATAGACGAGTAGGGGGCGAAAGGAGGGAAAATAAGGGCAAATATCTTATGCCACCCTCTTGTGATATCCCGTGGGATAGAGGAACGGATCAGCTGGTTATGACTGCCGAGGCATACTGTTAAGCTTTTTTGTACCTTCGACGAGGCTCCTACGAGGCGGTTGTGATATTTCAAATTTTCTCATTACACCCGAAGGTGTGAACGATCCCGTGGTCTTCCTTTCCTTCCTCTTACATCACTCCGATGTTTCACTCTCTTTACCTCCCGACTCCGCCAATGCTACCACCACACCGCCACCCCCTGTTCAAACTCACACCAACCAGACATCAGAATGAGCCCCTCTTGTATTTATTATTAAGATATCGATCGTGTCTAAGCTTCGCTCATTCTAGAATGTTTGCATTCAACACACTCTATATTCCGACCTTATATTTATCATTTTGATAAAGAAATAACAGATTTTCAATATCACATTAACTCCACGGAATTATGTTGATGATAATGTTATCTAAATTTAGTTTAAAATATAATTGTATTATGACATCGATAGTACTTATAATATTATTAGAAAAATTTAATGGCATTTTCTAAAGTATTAAAAGCAGTCGTTTAAAAAATTCATTAAAAAGTTAATATTATCCAATAATTATTGTGAAAATACAAAACATATTTTACGACTAAAATTTAATATTTTTTAATGATTTTTTTTCTCGATAATGAAATCCCATCTATATCTATTTATTTTGCATCCATCTTGAACCCAAAAAAATTTTATACTGATAATTTGTATTATTATTAAAAGTAATATATTTGCATGTAAATCAAATGACCCATTAAACCTATAATGAATTTGTAAGAAAATAAAAAATAAATGATTTTCATGTGGAATGTACAAATTACGTATTATCCAATTATAATGAGGAAAAGAAAATCTCAAAATTTCTAAAGTTGAATGACCGAAAACCAGAATGATGAAATTTCCGATACATAGGCCAATCATTCTTTCGTGTCTTTGCGACACGTGTTTCGTAAAATAAAAGCTCTGTTTTTAAAAATATAACAACAGATAACTCCATTTTCTTATTAAAACACTGATTTAATAAAAAAGGGCTTGAGATTGATAACAAAAGTAGATATAATTTTTTGACAATTTCAACAAATTGAATCGAAGGTGTAAATACTGATATCAGTATTAAATAATACAAATATGCCTTCTGAATTCAGTATACCACGGTCCGTTATTCAAAGTATACTCAAAGCTTAAAGATATTGCATTAAAAAAAAAGAAAAAGAAAATCTTTTGATAATGTTTACTGTTCATAATGAAAAATTAAGCTCGATATTAAATATCACTAACCTCAAAAGATTTTTAAAATTTGCTTTATAAGAACATTGAAAGTCGATTTTCTTCTATTTCGTCTGTATTTAATCCTCGCATTTGCGACTCATCCCTTTAGTTGGTTCCATTTTAATGCAAGGGCATTGCTCAATTAACCAATACCTATGATTCATGTTAACTCGACTCAGACATTATTGATGGAAGATCGTTCGGTAGTTTTATTGGTAAAGAGACTTGGATCGTTTTAGATGCGGGATTTCCAACTGGCGCAAGAGAGGCAGTTAACAACATACTTCCAGCTCATGGTTTATTCTCACGCTAGAGCACGTGACAATAAATCAGTTAATACGTTCTCTTAGAGAGAGAGAGAGAGAGAGAGAGAGAGAGAGAGACGAAAGTAAACGAGAAAACGACGTACCGATCGTTGCGAGGAAACAGTACTTCGTCTGATGAGGGAATATATTTTTTCTTGCGACAGAGTTTTTTCCAACGAGATGTCTCCGTCGATTTTCTGCTGAAAGATGACGGTAGTGTGCAAAAACAGTTTGAATAACGGATATACATCTCGATGTAAGGTTATAAATTTGTGTACTTTTTTTTTAATGAACATATATATACACACATATCATTATAGTATTTAATAGATAACGTTTGACGGATTAGCCGTTTAAAAAACCGGAATAAACTGTATCCGCAAAATAAATGACTTTAACAACAACAGACTACGTTGTCTAATTTTTGAGAGTAAGTGAAAAATGACGGATTGTGTACATAATTAATAATCAACGTAAAGAAATGGTATAAAATAAGTAAAATTAGCTGTTGTATAAATCGTATAAAAGAAAGATCACGGGGAAGAATGAGCAGTTGTTAAAATTTGTCACGAGTATGAGTTGGTCAGGATAATTTACCAGAAGAATGAATAACCTGACTAAACAATACACATTCACGACAACATGCACTAATAAACGAACCCTTTTACACAATCAAAAGAGAAATAATTTGTGATCCATACAGGCTATCAGACAATTAGATTTTCTTTTATATCGCTTTACGGTTTCAATCTCCTCGGTCGAATGGAGAACAATAATCCTTCATCTTTTGAAGCCAATCATCTAGCCTGGAATGACCAATGATCATAGAATACAGAGTCTACTGTTTGATTTAAAGAAAATTGAATTCAGAATTTTCAAATGATCGAATACAAATATTGAATTTTAAAAGATAATGATTGTTCTATTATTCACCATTTTAACCAATTTATTTTTCATTTTATTTTAAATGTAGATATTGATTTATTTTACATATCAATCAAATTTTCCATACAATGGTTTTCAAAACAAAAATTATGTTTGTCCCAACGTGATTTAAGTTATTATATTATAAGCAAATACAAGGAAGCCCGTAAAATATGATAAAATGAATAGCAATGAATAATCAAATTCAAAGGTGAACGTAAAGATGCGTGATGTTACTGAAATAGAGTCTGCAGCATTAGAATTTAATCTAGACATTATTGTAGAGAAAGGAAAAAACATCGCCAAGTGCATGACAGGTAACATTTTCTTTTTTTATTAGGGAAAAAGTATTGGCAAAATTAAAGTCATGGACCACAACAATACCCGGGGTATATTTTTACGACACCTATCAGGGCGCTCTAATGGCACCCCGCGGTAAAGAAAAGGGAATAGGACAGGGATTTGGTATAGACGTCATTGTTTTCGAGCTCGCGTTCGACACCCTGTTCTTTCAGCTCTGTCCTGCTCTAGCTGCCATGCAAAGTACCCTCTTGCAACGAAAACCACCCCTTATACCGCAGGCCTGCTATTCAAGCCACTTTTTCATCCTCGCATCCGCTCTCGTCTCTCTCTCTCTCTCTCTCTCTCTCTCGTGTATACACGCGCGCGTGCTCTCTCTCTCCTCTCCATTCTTCGATGCCACTGATGTTACTATTGCTACTCCTGGCTTCAGTCTCCATCGCAAACTCCACTCTTCCCGCATTCTTCCACACATAGATTACAATATTACCACCCACGCGGAGGCGAGCTAGATGTCGGGGCCTCCTATCATATCGTCCCGCTGTTCCACACGTCTCGCACATTGTGATATATATCCACACTTCTGATCGTAACATAAATTTTAATATGATAGTCCTGTGATGAAAATATAAGATCGTCTCGATATTTATGGTGTGTTTCTACCCCGTTTTTGCGCCATCGCCGGTCTGTTCCGATGACTCGAGCATAAAGCAATGCTACCCAGATTCATTCGATACAAGTAGTATATTCCCCCCCCCCTCATGCCCTATTCAAACAACCAACGAAAACGCTCAACACCTTCTATGATATTTCATTTCAGAACATCATCCATTCGTTAGGGAAACATGAAGAAAGTCTCACGTCTAGCCAACCCCCTGACGTGCACCGACATCTTTGTCTACGTTTAACTGCTGCTTTGCCTGCACATTAGACTCTTTTCCAATGTACACTAGAATTAAACCTGACATACAATGATTCTAAAGTTTTTTTTTTTTATTATTATTCTAATCATAGAAAAAACGTTAAAGGGGTTTGCGAAGAATAATTTAAAGTAAAAAATTAAAATAAAAAAAAAAAATGCACGATTTGATAAAAAGAGAAATTCTAACTGGAAAATATTTTGCTAGGAAAAAAATTCTTTTGAATTAAAATTATCACTCTGATTATAATAGGATTTCTTAATATAAAACTTATCGAGGCATTTTTATCTCGGTAAATAAAATTCCTTATTATAAGAAGAATTGTCATGATTTTAATGAAATATTTTCTTAAGAATTTATATTATATTATTTTACTTAAACTAATTAAATATTTTTAAAAAATTCTTCGCACATTAAACCGAAGGAATCTTTCTAATAAATAGCTGAAGAGAAAATCTAAAAGTAATCAACATTTTCAAGTAATTTTGGATTTGAATCGCAATAGAAATAAAAAAGAATAAAACGAAAAGATCAATAATGAAAATTGCACCACGTTCTTGGTAGTTTTGGTGCACCATTAGCAGAATAAATCTTCATTGCATTACTCTTCCAAGTTTTTAAGAGCTTTGTGAGAGTTGAAAAGATGGATACACCTCGATTCTACATTTATAGCAACCACTCTCGTCGTCAAATTTCAAATAGCGTTCGATGTCTTCGTTTTGCCCGGAACCCTATCGCATTTTGACGCTTCTCCCTTTTCCAACATCTATCTTTTTCTCTTTCTTTCTGTCTCTCAAAATCCTTTGATTCTCCATCTTTTTGGTTGAGGGTGGATAAGTTTGAAAACATCAATGTGTCTCCCACGAAAGGGTTCCTTCAGAACGAGAGTGAGCGACAACACCCTCAACCACACTTTTCCTCTTATTTTCATTTCGCTCACTCCCAGCATCCTCTCTCTCTCTCTCTCTCTCTCTCTCTCTCTCTCTCTCTATTTCGTTTTTTCTTTATCCTCATTTTATTCTCTTGTCGTTGTAACTTCAACCCTCTGATTGGGACGATAAAAGAGACTACGAGGAAGGGGTAAAACACTAATTAGTTATCAAAGAACGAAGAAGGGATTGGTGATAAAATTGTCAGGCTTCGTCGACTGGAGCTTTATCTTTCCTCGAGCTTTCTTCCCCAGTGGTACTCGATACATTATCATTGAAAAGAAAAACTACATATTTTTGTTTTCGTTTTCATCATTCTATCATCCCACATTTTGCTTATTGAGTACACTCTTTACCTAATAATATTATACAAAAATTGCCGCAAAGCAAAGTATGCGTTCTTTTAAGCTCAGAAATACGATACTCTTCAAATACTTTCACTTTAATCCTCTTCAATCCAAATTAAGTTAAAATTATATTTTGGAGTTGTTATTTATAATGACGAATAAAATTAAGAGATAATAACAGAATTTTAATTATTAATATTTAAACTAAATTCGAAGTAAAATATTACGAATACTTTTCAAGATGACATAATATTGCTGTGAATGATTAATTATTTAATTTTAGTGAGTTCTAAGAGTGAAAGCCTCAAATAACAAAATCAAATAAAATAGAGTTGAGTCGTAAAATGGTGATAAAGCATGTTGGCGGCAGTTTTAATGAAATATCAGTTATTGTCAGTGTCGCGTTTCAACTCCATCTTCATTTTCGATTTCTCTCACTCTCTCTCTCTCTCTCTCTCTCTGTCTCTCTCTCTCTTTCTCTCTTTTTCTCTCATCCGCTCCGTCTGTAGCGTAGGCAGAAAGTTTGGCAGCTTAACCAGAAGCCATTGACTATCTGATTGGGTTAGCCTCGAGTGTCTTAAAACCCGAGGGAGTGAGGCCAGCCTGTATTGATTTTCAAATCATTAATTCTACGTCTAATCAGAACTTGTGTGATATCGAAGGGAGATGCTGAATGTTGAATGAGGTTGAAAACGGGCGTAGGTAGTAGCCCTTACTCCAATCGAAGAGTGAGACAGCCTCTGTGCACGTATATGAATACTTGTTACTGGCTGAAACGTCAAACTCGCTTTCAGTTTCTCGCGCAGCAGTGACACATACGCCGGTAATACTAATGTGCACGTGACTGAAAGAGCCTACCAATCCATTTCATTTGGCACACATTGTAACACTATCTCTTTTCTCTCCCTCCTTCTCACATTTGTTTTTGTTTTTCAATTTAAAACAAAAACAAAAAATTCATTTTTACTGCATTTACTCTTGCATCCTTTGAAGCTTCGATGATTTTTGTAATCAACTGACATTTCTCGTAATCATCTCCTTGTCTTTGACGATACTCCAAAAAGCATTATTTATTTTCTAAACTAAAAATATAACTATGAATAAATTTTAAAATCTTTAAAGTCAATGAATCTTTAATATGTGAGAAAGGAAAAAATTTATTAAAAATTTTTTAAGTCAGTGCTCCATTTTCGTATTTGTGTTTAATTTAATTATTTAATTGCAATTAAGCAATAAGATTTTGTTGGGTAATTAAAAATACGAGCTGTTTCTTTTAAAAATCGTAAATGACTTTACTATCCATGCAGACATAACTCTGATATTTATGATTTATCTTTATGTACTAATATACTGATAAGCCAATAATAATTGTTTCTTCAATTTTAATATTTCTTTAAATTGAATATCAATTGCTTTCTCAAATATTCACAAGACAATAATTTTCAGTATAAATATCTCCCATTATAATGTCTCTCGTATGATTTTTTTGTTAGATTGATCAAAATTCATAAAATTGTTATCTTTAACCTAAACGAGTAAAAATCAAATGACTAAATAATAAATTAAATAACCGAATACTCAAAAAGTTTTAAAATAAATATACAAAAAATATATATGAAAGTTTTTATATAAAGCCTAATAGGAAAATATTCGTATATAATGGAATAATAAGATCCTACAGTGTAAGCCTGGAGTTATATTGTCTCATAATTAGTGCGTAAATTCTTGAGCCGATAATAAAAATTAATTGTTGCCATGATGTTGCGATGGGGTGCTGGAGGCCTGGACCAATCGGGTCCAGAGATGGCTTTTGCCTTTTCGCCGATCCTCCGGTACTCTTCAAAGGGATTGTCTGCGGGCCAAAGTAGCCACTTTCTCTCGATAGTCATTCAATCTTGATCTCTTGCTCCTTCCTCACCACAATAATGAACCGCTCAATGCGATAATTCGCCGTTTTTACATCTTTTCTTTATATTCTTAATCGACGGCTTTGTTCGTTACCGAGCGTTCGATTGCTCGAATGAAAAATCATCTGATTGAAAATAAATGAATTTTTGAAATTTCTTGTAAAAAAAAAAAGAAATAAAAAAATAAAACTAAGCTCGAATAAATCGCTACGCTATGAAAATATTTGCAGAAATTTAGAATTGATTATAAAACGTACTGAGAATCAAGCTTAGCAATAGAAAATTATCGACTTCCTGATAACGAACTCTCATCAAGAATAGCTCAATCGTATTCATTACGTTGAATTAAATTTGCGATTTCAGAAGCTTAGCTAGAAACAAAAACGTCATAGGAGGGCTTTACATAATTGAGTTTAATTAACACGCCAAATGATTATATACGTCAGAAAGAGTCAGGTAAAATATGAAATTGTAAAATACACTCTTTAAGGCATAATTTCGATTAGATAATAAGGAGTCGTAAAGATCGTTAAAACCAATATTACAGTGGAAATTTCTAGATAATCATGAGTGTGAAAGTTATAAAAGCAAGGCGACATAATATTGAGACGTATAAACTGATTTCTGATTTACAAGGACGACAAAGAAGCAGCTGCGTGAGCTCGCACCCGTGCCTCGCCGTGATTTATGATCAGGACCGATAAGAAGTCTCGCAATGACGTTTAAGAAAAGCCTTCGACGTCTCATAAATTAACTCCAAGCATATATTTTTCAAAAAAATAAATATTAAATTAAATCGAAATGATTCATAACTATAATATTGTAAAAATGCTAATTAAACACGTACTCCAAGCATCTTGCAATGTCATCAGAGCCCTAATAAATTTATGTAATAATTGTCATTAGAATTGCTGTCTTGTTACAGTTTCATTACTTGATTATCGTCAAACGTTGAAATATGACTTCAAACTAGGTCAAATCTACAAATTGTATTAAAATAATGAAATCTCTAATACTTGGTTGAACTTTGGAAAGGTATTGTCATTCGATATACCCCCATTCAATGATGGCTTAATAAACGCTCTTTGTTTAAATAATGAAGAAATTTTTAAGAATGATTTTCGCATTATTAAAATAAATTTTTAATAGGAAAATTAGTTTCTGCAACCAAGTAGAATGTAACCACCGATGAGGAAAAGGAATTCTATATCTAACAAAAAAAAAAAAAAATAAATATAATAATAGACGTAACGATCAGCATTTTTGGACACGTATCATTAATTATGCGAATTATTAATCGTCTAAATCAATGAATCAGCGAATGATTTTCACACATGCATTTAAAATTTTGGTCAGAATTGTATGTTCAATAGGGCTGCACCGAGAAGAGTTTTTCAAGCAGCTGCTCATTGTCACATGTGCGTTTTTGCAACCAAGGGAACAACCAACATCGTCAATATATCACATGAGTAAGGGTTACATATTATAAAGATAAAAAAAGAAAAGTACAAGTTTATAAAAAACCAATGATGCTTTTGTAAAAATTCAAGTCATTTCTAGTCGTCGAAACATGCCGGCAGCATTTCACGTGTTAGTCCCATGGAAGCGAAACACAAGTGAACATCCTGCATATTATTTATGTAGACAGACAAGAGAATAAAAGAATAGTGCAATGAAGCGTTCACAGTGATTTATATATAAATATAAGTATATGCGCCTGTTTAAATATAAATATATGTACATGCGTATGTCTTTATATCTTGATGAAAATGAGGGTTTGTATATTGATTTTATCTATATTTTAGATTATTACTCGACTTTTTATTTAAGGGTGTTACAAACAATAAGTTGGTAGAATAAATAAATATATTGAAACACGAGGAAAAAATTTCAGTTGCAATCAACGATAATTAACTTGAAACTATCAATGGCATCCAATTTTCCTTTAATAAATCAATTTATTCATTTTCACTCTCTCTTTCTCTCTTTATTTTTATCTTTGACTTTAAGATATATAATCTATGATTTGAAAGAAGTTGTATTGGTTTCTTTAATTTATTTTTGATGTTTTCATTTTTTTAAATTTTTAGTAATACGCACTAAAAAACCTTAAAAATTTTATAAAGTAACTAATATTGACGATATACAGAGATAACACGATACTCATACGTGAGAGGTGTATATTTATTAAAGATAGTGGAATTTTAATTAGATTAATTTAACGTATTATATTTATCTACATTTTTTAATGTTTATACGTTACAATTCTGTATTAATTAATGCATGACCCTTTTTTCCCTAAATAATTAATCAATCTGTGATTTTATTAATTTTTTGCAGAATGTTATACAAATAAAATCATATTAATTTAACCAAAAGATTTTATTCTATTGTTTAGTATTAATTATAAAACAAATATTACAATATTATTTATTAATTATTGAATAAATTATAATACGGAAAAAAAATTAATTTAAAATTTTATAAGAAATTCTCTGCAGATTGAGAACAATCGCTAAAAATCACAAAACCACCAATCAAATAAAACAGACAAACAATGGATAACTTGAAATGAACACGTTAAAAACTCCATTGATCTTAAATTACAAAAAAAATCAGCAATGGTAGTAAATCAAAAACTATCTACGAGATTGTATAGAGAAAAGAATAGATAATTGAAAATGAATGCATTCAAAACTTCATTAATTATCTTAAATTATAAAAAATTCATTCGACAAACGAATTTTTCAATTGTAATATTACTAGTGGTATGAAACTTTTTATCGCTCTATTGCTAAAAACTCTTCGATATTCTATCTATAAAAAAATTAAACATTAGAAGAATAAAATTTAATATTTAATCCTGATTATGTTTGATTTTTATTAAAATAACTAAAGAATGGAAAATAACTTTAGTAAAAATTACGATATTTACGAAATTTATTGTGCCTAGATTTTTAATTCACTTTTTAAATTTATCATTTGCAAATTAGTTTTAAATTAATTTTATTTCATGTTAACCTAAGTACGATAATAGTATATTTATTTCTATTAACTTAATATTATTTGTTTAATAACTAATATATAATAAATGTAGGCAAGGTATATGTATGGTTCCCTATTTTGGGTTCTACTATATACTTTAGAGCGTTCTTTGAAAGTTTTTTGTACCTATGAGTCATATTGATAACTTATGCTCATCAATTTATTTCAATCAATAAAATATAAACTTGAAAGCAGTATTGATCAGAATTATGAAAAACTTTAGCAAAGGGATTATACAAGTACCAAAAATATTAAAACAATATCAATGACGTTTTTAAATTAAAACATGTCAATTAAATTATTAATGTATAAATAGAAATAAATTTGTATTTATATACAGAGATAAACTAGATATTTCATTAAGCTATATGTAGATAATCGAAAAATACAAGATTAGATGCTAGAAATAAGAGGAGATACCTGAAAATAAGGGTGAAAGGATAAAGGAAAACGAGTAAATGTAGAATGAAAAAGTAAAGAGGAAAAGAGAATAGATAGAGGATGACGGGGTAAATAGAGCGATAATGTTTTGGCTTTACTTAGCTAATTAGGATTTTCTCTTTCTATTTGATTGCCTATCTTTGTCTCCCTTTCCTCCCCTTTATGTGTTAAAGCCACCCAAATAAATTCTGTATCTCTACATATCCATCTTTTGCTGATTTCTCTCTTTTTTATTTCACTCTTTTTTTTATTCTGTCTTTGCATCGGTTTAATATCGTATTTCACCTAGTACTTTCGTTTCTTAATTTCTTGCTGGTCTTGATGAACCAACTGACGGGAGATATTAATTTACTTGAATATGAGATCGCCGCATTAATATTTCTCAATCAAATTAATTAAATAATTTTTCTTTGTACGGTAAAAAGAATAAAAAAGTAGGAAGTGTATTTTAGATCAGTTTAGCACTCCTCACCAAAGAACGACCGACAAGAAGATAAAACCTTCGTATCTCATATTTTACGCAAATGAGTGAAATGTTGAAAGATTGGCATCTACGAATCGAGAAAAATGATTAATAAAAATCAATGTTAATAAATATTAATTTAAAAAATTATATAAGATAATACCTAGTTTTTAATATAATGTGATTTTAAGGAAACTATAATTGTTACAAAAAAAATTTCAATTAGCTAAATTGTAAAATCATCTGTTCGTCCTCATATGTTATTACAGAAAATATAAAAGCATTTATGAAAGAAATAAGTTGAAATACCATTCAAAAGTTTCAGAACAGGAGCTATTTAAAATTATATTAAATATATCTGTTAAAAAATATTCGTAATTTTAAAATTAATTTAATTTAAAAAGAGGACAAACTCTGAAATTACAGTTTAAAGAAATTGATTGATGTTTCAAGGCAATTGCAATCTGTAAAGGAAACTTGATGCAAAGTTCGGTAATAATCAACTACATTGCTAGAACTGACTATTTCATTAAATAAAGACTCTGTTTTTCTTGGCTTGCATATTAAGTCTCTTCTTATGATTGTTTATCTTTTCATCTTTTGTTCTCACTCTTACATTTTTGGTTGATACTGAAGGCAAAACAGAGGTGTCTTTTGTTTTTTATTCCTGAGATAATTTAATTATTTTAGTTCAAGAGCGAACCTGTAATTTCCATCGTGTATAGGTCTGATAATGAAAAGGAGCCTCCAACTCTATTCCATAATGACAAAGGAATCTTCCCATGAAACTGAGTTTATTCGTTCGATTACCGGTTGAATCTCTAAAGTACACTGCTTTTTTTTAAAGAGGATTTTTATGATATCTTCACTTTTTTTAGACACTCAACTTGTTCTACTAATTGATTATTTTTTTTCTCAATGTATTCAATTTAATGATATACTTAAAATAAAAATATTACAAATATAAATCTTGTTTTGAGTATTTTTTATAAAGTAAATACCACGAAACTTTATAAATACTTTGATAATTTCAAATTAATTCAAAATTATTTCTTTAAATTGACAAATAAAATGAATCATTTTTAATAATTAAGATATTATAAAATTCAGTCTGGAATAAGTATAATTTTACAAGTACAGTTACAAAGGAGGTTTGTAAATAAGAAGATTAAAGCATCAATAACTTCATCAGTTGTAGGAAAAGTTTCATGCTGGAATCAAAGTAATTAGTAAAAAATTGGTAAGTAATAAAAATAACGAAAATTTTATTCGCTAATCAAGAGGTGAATATTGAAATGAAAAGAGTAGTAATTGACTATAAAATCCACGGTAAATATCAGAGACATCCACCTCCATCTGGATACTCTTTATCAAAAGGAATGAAAGAGACATGAAAAACTTTCTTTAAATCAATCCTAATTCTCGATACCAGTATTTATGACTATAAAAAACATTAAATTATTGGAGAAATAGTCTATATTGCTGTTTACGTATAATGAAAAAATAATTATTGTTATATTTATTTTAATTAAAAGTGACAGCGAGCGATAATAATTATCTAATGATCATCATCAATTGAACGGGGTACTTGAAAACGATATATATTATCCGATATTTCTCATGCTTAAGTGGATGATTATAAAATTCAATGTAACATACGAAGGTCTATATAAAGGATTAACTGAATATTATAAAAACAAAAAAAAAAAAAATTGAAAAAAATAACCAGGCATAAAAGTAGGTTTTTTATATCTAGGAACCAGGCTCACGATTAATTGATATTCGTACGAGCATAGTCACTTATTTGTGTTTCGAATGAATAACATTTAAATTGCTCTCATTTCCCTCTCGTAAATCCCTTTTCTCACCCAGGCCGAAATCTATGTCTTTTCTTTCCACTCCACCCCCTCCCCGCTCGAACACGAAATATCTCGACAAAAGGCTTCTATGAGGAGGAGAGAGAGAAACCTCATCCCAAAGCATAGAAGTGTCATTCAAAGGCGGCGTTGTTCCCCGAGCATCGAAAATAATGGCACGCACTCATTGTTCTAATTTATGCATACGATTAACGCGTATGCCGCGAACTGTCACTGTCTTCCGAGCGAAAGGAATGCGAGCGAGAGAGAGAGAGAGAGAGAGAGAGAGAGATGCAGCCGCCTTCGACGCTGCAGCCTCCGTCTGTACCAATTCGGCACACTCACACGCCTCAACACCCGCGAGCGCCGGTAGCTACGCCAGTGCCCGTGAGTGTGGCTGTGTGCTCCGATGGCTTTAAACGGGTGTTTAGTCACATGTAAATTACGCAAGCCCCAGTTGTAATACACATGTACGTCGACGTATAATGCGCCATCGTGCGCGAGTGTTTGTATGTTTACCTTCCTATAAACGAGTGGTTGAAAGTATATTATCATCTCCCTCTCTCGTAAGAGTGTGTGCGCCTGGAATTTGCGCTTCCGTCAAGTGACGCGTAAACCTAGACGGATTAGAGGAAGAAACGAGGAACGGGAGGTAAGGCGTTTGCCGAGGGATAAATAGGGTGAAAGAGGGTTGGAGAGAGGAGAGAGAGAGAGAGAGAGTGAGAGACTGAGAGCTCAAGCTCCCACACGGTAAGCTCTAGGACAACTGTGTCTGTCCCAAACCCCTTCGCATGTATAGATCGATGTACAAAGCGTGTCAAACGGTTAACAATGGCCGCCATCTGACGCTCAATTACCGAGTTAATACGGTACCGTTGATAATTAAACAAATACGCGTGTGGCCTTGGCGCTTTTTTCTCTTGTCTCTCCTTCTACATTATATCCTTGCGCTTTAATGTTCCCGTGGCATTATTTCTGCCCCGCTCGCGAATGACATCGACGCTCGATTCCATTCTCCCTCAGAAACTTGTGCAATATTTCCACCCCCACCCCCCGAGACTTATTTTTTAATCGAATTCCAATGGTCTCGGGCTTAGGTTGCCTTCTTTGTCTGTCTCGCCTTTTTCCCCATTTATTTCATTGCCGAATCGCGCTTGCTTACTGAAAAACATATCGGCGTGCCAAAGCGCGCGAGAGCTCGCCATTGTACCAACTACTCCGGCGATTATTATATTATATGCGGCACAGGAAACGGATGTGTGAAACGTAGCTACACGTAGTTCGTAAAAACGCATACGCGCCAAGGGGTTAATGAGTGAACGACGTGTGCGTTGTCACTGCTACACGTCTCTCTCTCTCTCTCCCTCTCTCTCCCTCTCTCTCCTTTTTCGCCACGATCGCTCTTTCCCATTTTTATTTCTTTTTTTATCCCGCGCACAATGTACTTTGGGGCTTTCTCGCATAAACGCCGCATGTGCTAGTCAAAGAAACCAACGAATTCTTCACTTATTTATTTCTTTTTTTTTTTTTGTTATTTAAAGTTGTTTTGAATTGAAAAATTCCCTTTTTAAGCAAGCAATTTAACGCGTGTCTGGCTTTTATTGAACCGAGAGGGATGTATCCTGTTTCAAATATGTTAATTGGTTCATCGGAAACGAAGGATTTTTTTGTTGACATTCCTTGTGCGATTGTCGATTTCTTTTAAGAATTTTTGTAAAGAAATACAGAGACTCACGCTGAGAATTTTTTCGCCGATTTTCTTCCCATCATCGAGACTCACCTGAAACAAAAAATTAAAAGACTATTTAATAAATAAATCATTTAAACAAAAATACATAGTTTAAAATAATATATTAATTCTACTTAAAAAAAAAAAAAAAAATTAATTACACAAGTGATGACTTGGACGCGAAATAATAATGTTGTAATGAAAACTATTGAGCGAGAATATTATTTGACAGTCCACTAGGCGATCTAATTTGGAGTGTTATGTCTTCCGGCTGGACCGTAATCGTATCGCCGTTTGGCTTATCAACACCGATAGGCAGCTATCGGAAGTCAAGTATTTCTCGTATATTGATATTGTCAGCTTCGATCGACTCCTTATTATTAATCACAAAAAACTGTCATCAAAGAATATTTTTAGAATTTTATTTTTAAAAAATCCTCTAAATGAATGTGTAGTTTCTAAATTTATGTGTATTAGATACAAGAATTTTTTCTCGTGATTAAAAAAAATTTTATGATAATGAAAATCTTATTTCGTATTTAACTAAATTATTAATAGTTGATCGAGGTTCTCTCTTTATTCATAAGAATACAATTTAGACGTTAATCTCTAATTGAAAATACTTTACGTACTCGAATCTATTGATGCAATGCACAGTTTTTATAAGTGCCATTGATCGGATAATGTTAAATCGACGTTTGTGGATCGATTGCGATATTATTTTAATTTATACGTGTAGAATGTTGTTTTGCGAGCTTATAATACCAGAAGTATTTGTGAAACACGATTTTATTATGATTAACTCTTGAATGAAACGAAGAGAGAGCGCTTATAGATATGAAACATTAATGGTTGTAAGCGTATCCATTCGCTTATATTGACAGATCTCACTCTCCGTCTCTCTGCCTCTTTACATATCCCTCTTCCCTCTTGCCCTCCCAAGCCTGATACGACTCTCTCGTATATGAAATGTGCCGATTCCATTGCTCATCGGAGGTAGTTCCTTACGTACAAGCAATTACCTCTTGGGTGGCGGGCCAACAACCAACGACCCTTTATCTGTCAGACCCGCTCTGACACCACAACATCGACATCAAACAACACATGTTAACCGATATTCCTCCCTCTTCCTCTTTCGATAAATATGAGCAACGCCTGCCTTGTTAGAATGCTGCCTTTCAGGCTCAAAGATATATTTTTTTCACATATTGTTTTCTCAGAGCTCTATATTGTTTAATTCCAATGCACAATGAAAGGAAAGAGGTGAGGAGAAAAGCTGAGAGCTGCCCTACTCTTGAATTATCTTAAAACAACATTAAAAGTGAAAAACGATACTTTAATGAGGAAGGGAAAGGGTCGATTGATCACTGTGTGACAAACGAATATTAATTTTAAAACAAATATAGGCTTCATATTTTAGAAAATATTTTTTAATATCATTTCTATTGTAATTTAAATATGATTATCAAGCGTATTGGTCTAAGTTGTCCATTTATGAATGATTTCAGATATGTCTTTACATTGAATTAAAAAGATTAAAAAGAAAAGACAGAGAAACAAATTCCTTTTTTAATTTTAGATTTCCTCTTATTTTATAAATAGACAAATTGAATGTTAAAAAATTGGAGAAGAAATCCAAAACCACTTTAACTTTTACTTTATAAACGGATTCAATGTGCAAGTTGCAGAATTCAATATGCTTGGATAAAAGATTTTAAAAAAATGGTAAATTTGCCAAATAATAAAGTGTTTTATTCATGACCGCGTGATATACTTGATGACAATGGACGAGTAGAGAATAGCCGAGGGACGAGTAAAAAATGGAATTGAACGGCCTATAATTCTTTTTTTATTTAACTGGTAGTGAAAACCACTGACGACTAGCGTCAGGTACAAGGTTCTGATGTGTCGCGTGTCAAATTTCCCACGAATCAGGCTGGTAAAATGACCAAAAATTCTGCGGGCATAAAGGAATGGACAGTTCAATGCGAGATGCCAAGAGCCAATCATACTTTCTGACAAGTAGAGGCATTGGATAATGTAACCTCTTTTTTGTACATGGACAAGGACAATTTATATTGAACATTGATTCGGTTGTGCTGCAGACACGTTTTTTCAAACACAATTGATTTAAATGAAATTACTGCAACTGAATTATACCGTTACTAATAATAAATATTTAACAAGTTAGAAGCAAGAGCGGTTATAATTTTTATAAAATTGTTCGAATGAGACAAGCTTCAAGAATTAATTAGATTTAAAATTTTCAATTTATAGAGTTGGTATTGAACATAAAATATCAATCTGCAGATTTATATACATTTTGAATAAAGGTACTCGATTTAGTAATTCAGTAAGAATAAATTATGCATTGCGCTATCTGTAATTAAAATGTAATTTGCATGTCGATTATTATGAAATTATTCGAATTTAATTAAGAATATTTCAGTGGTCTGAGCAAAATTAACTCTAGTGACAAAATAAAATTTATAGAGAGACACAATAATAACTAGGATTAAAAATATCCTATCTTAAATTTATAAGTCAAAAATTGCTGAAGAGTGAAATAGAGGATCCATCCCATCGAGAACATCTGAATTAACGTTTAGACGTAAGGTTAATATATTAGAAGAGTTGAGTTGCAAAAATTACAACACACGGGAGGGACAGAAAGACAGTAAGACAGAGAAAAATAGAGATAGAAACATCTGTTTGACATCCCTGTTTGCCAAGGCGTGACTCGGCACTTGCGTCCCCAGACTTTGAGCACAAAGCCTCCGCTACTTCTCTACGTCTCTTTTCTCCGAGTTAAGAATCCAATGATCGATCTATGCATTTGGTCCATTCGATGTCAATTGCGCGTGAAAATTGTAAACAAAGCAGTTCAATCGATATTGTATTGAGTCTAAAAGAACTGTGAAACGATGAAAACATGAAGCGAGATGGAACATGAAAAGGTCGACAAATTAGTTTTTCGGCGCGAGCAAAGGAGAAACCAAGAGGAATTGTTAGGGCAGATGCAAGATAATATTCTTGTGTTGTTTTTTGCGATCAAATATTCGACTAGAGGGACTAGCTCGAAACATCTGCGAATGAGACGTGCATGCCAAAACCTTAAAGAGAATCGTTTTTTGAATGATGTTTAAACACGTTGTCATTGTGGATGGGAATAACGGTCGATATACGACTGTACAGCGACGGTACAACGACGAGTACTTAAAAATCTATTAATAAGTTATTGATAAATATCATTATTATTCCTTTTCCTTTGTGCTAAAAATACAGATAAAATCGTAGGGATTGATGAAAAGAAGGAATCAAGCGGAAGTAGCCAGTCATTGCACTGCATATCCAAACATCAATAGGAAAAAACAATTTGAAGCTGTTCTCGAAATAGGTAGTCGAAGTTGAGGAGGATCGAGGGGAAGGAAAACACGTGCGTGAGATCCTCGCGCATGTGGTACTAATGATGATCCGAACTACAAAACCCGAGAAACTAATACTCCTTCGGATCCTTAATAAAGATTTAAATTCTCGTAAATTATTTATCGTGTATTTTTAGGTAAGAGAAATATTATGTAGAAGTAACAAGATAAGGGTATTTGTGGTAACGTCATTCAGCGCACAATAACAGTAAGGGTGGTAGGATGTGCTTCGCATGCTGCACCACAAAGCAATGATTAAAAAATTGAAAAAGGAATGCACTCTAATGAAATACCGAGAGAAGAGAGGAGGGAATTCTAGGAGAGGCGAGTGCAATATGAAGAAAAGGGGCAAGAGACCGATGAAAACAGAGTTCGCAAGAGTCTGCCGAACTGACTGATAGGAGCAGAAGAAAAAATAAAAAATAAGGAGGAGGAGGGAGACTGGGAGGGGAGGGTCGGGGTGCAGCTGAGACGTATCGGTTGCACGTGTCCGGGCTGCATCGGTTCCACGTTCCGATCGCTCGCTGTCTCAGCCATTTCCTCTCTACCCTCTCTGATTCTTTTTTCCCCAGTTTGTCTGTTTTTTCTCTCCCCGCGCTTCTCCTTCAACGACTTTTCTCTCGCGGCGAGAGAGACGGGGAGAGAGAGAGCGAGGGGAGGGGGAGGGGGAGGGAGAACGAAAGAACGAAAGGCAATAGGGTTTTCGTATCTAAAAATATTTTTATGGTGCCCCTGCTGCGATCACCGCAGAAACGTTCGGGAGCAACTGCATCATTGTCAGTGCGACTCTGTGCCACGTTTCTATTTCGAAGGATTCAATGCATCCATCGTCGACACTCATGATCCCTGCCATTAAATGACAGAATATATAATATTTCCGGTGGATATTTGTCGGCTCTATCTGTCCTGCTTTGGTTGTCCCGGGGTGTATAAACAAGTGCGCCTGAAAAACCAAATGACTCCTCGCCGTCTTCGTGGGCTCTTTTAGATTCGATATTCTATATACGTATATATACAAGGAGAGCCGTTCAGTTGACGCTTCATTAATGTCACAACCGAGAGCGGAAGCATTCAATATGATTTCATTTATACGACGTCGAACTTGTTGAAAATATTTCTATACCATCAACCATGAGAAATTCTTTATGCGCGTTATTAATTTCGCCTTGTGCATTAAACGGTCGTTGCGTTAATTTTTTATTATTCAAAGTGTAATAAGAAACGCGTGACATATTAATTCGTGCAATATTTATCGTTCTTAATCACAATCTCAATAATATCATGTTTAAAAATACATTTAGGCCCTGCCTTTTCAATTTGGACGGAGAATAGCCTCTGAACTTTCTGTAAAGTCACTTTTTTCCTCACTTAATTAGGCATCTATTAAAAGAAAACAAATTAGCCTATAACTTCATAGATCTGTTTATAAATTTCTTTTTTTACAGCTTTAAATGAATTTAATTATCAATGAAAATATTTTCGTAATTAGACTAATGCACATCACTGTAATTGAGGGGGAAGATGAATAAAACAACGTAACCCAAAGAGCGTCTTTACTCTTGTACACGGACAAAACAATAATAATTGTAAATTGTAAATTGTACTTGTATGTATTATATACTCGCGATAAGATTTATACCCACTATACAAATTCGATTATTGTAATTGCATAATGTGCTTTTTATATCTTTTTAGAATAATACAATGTCCAAGAGGGTAAACACACTTTACAGTCCAAGTATTCATTATTTTATTATTATTATTAATATTCCACTATCACGAGCATAATTAAGGTATTAGTTAAAGAATTTTTCAATTGAAATGGCATTTTCATTGTGCCCCCCTCCCCGAGAGTTCTGGAGTGAAAAAGTTAGCGAAAGCAAACATCAATTGGTCCAGCAGCTTTTCCAAAGATCCCACCGGCAAACACTGTTCAAGTTCACGCAGGTGAAAAGAAAAGGAGACCGATCGCACCACCACCGATGGAAAATTCGGTCAGAGTGCAAGTACATGATTCTCGAGATCAGGGCGGTACTCGAGCATTCATCCGTTGGCAGTGGTGTTTTCGTTTCTCCCCCCACCCTCGGTCACTCGCTCTCTCTCTTTATCCCCGAGGACACGGGCACGCGGCGCGAGAGGAGCAAAGGTAAGGCGAGGCCAAGGCGTGGGAGGGGAGGTGCGTCCAGTGCTGGCGATTGCACGCGCTGTCAGTGCCGGCAGCTGCCGGTCAATACTTCTCCGGCCGTGAGATAAAGCGAGCGCGTGTCATTGGTGGTCCCCTTTCCCGTGTCTGTCCATCGCCTCCGACAACCGATATTTATCTAAGGGCTTTTCCTCCCCCGCCTTCTTTTGTCGGCGGGCCCTCCGCGTAGCCTCGCTGGCCCCCCGCGTGCACCAGGCGGTAGTTGTACGTGTGGTGCGGGGGTGTATATACGACTCGGGACCTTCGGAGTTGTGTTGGTGGGCACATTCACTCGCTCCGAGTGGGGACTGACAGACACGAGCGCCCGAGAGCCCGAGAGCCTCCGTGTGTCTCCCTCGGAGAACCGAGTTTCAAGTGTGTTGGTGAAGGACTCGCCTGGCGATCCACCGGCAGTTCTGAGTTCGATGCCTCGGCGCTTCTCTCCTTTTTGTTTATCTCCTCCACTACATCTTTCTTTCTTTCTTTCTTTCTTTCTTTCTCGTTCTCCTTCTCTCCCTCCTTCCCCCCCTCTCTCTCTCTTAGCTCTGAGCTCCTCCGGTAGAGTGAGTTTGGTGGGATGAGAAAGAGAATCGGAGTATACCGTCGACCCCGCCCCCCTTTTTAAAAACCACGCCTACTCTCATTTCTTCTCGCTTACTCTTCCTATCTTTGCCTCGCCCTCTCTCTCTCTCTCTCTCTCTCTCTCTCGCTCTCGCTCTCTTGTTCTCTCTCGATATCCGTGAAGGTGTGTGTGTAAATATAATACCTGCACGCATAAAAGCCTTCTTATATTGTGTAAACATTGGTATATGTTTTGTATGTATCGCCTGCACAATCAAAAGTGCGATGCCTACTTGACTACTTATTCTCTTGCGATGTCAGCTAGAGAGATCTTTGCTCTTGTATCTCCCTCTGACACTTTCTTGCCCACGGCGCTTGTATTTGCTAGATTATACGTAATCTTTAGATTATTATGTTTTATTGGAACGTGAATCATTAATATTTAAATTTAATTATATCATATTCACGTATAGAACAACACTTGACCTTCAAAATTGAAATATAAATACGCTTATCAATTAATGTTTAAATATACTGAATAAATAAAACATACTTTAGAGTTTGGAAAATTATATGAGAAAAATTTTTTTCTTATATGTAGATACTAACTTAACCTTTTAAATCTACAATATATATATATATATATATATATATATATATATATATTGTATGATGTATGTATGTATGTATGTATGTATGCATGTATACACATGGATATACATGAATATATATATATATGAATAATATCGGGTTAACTATTATTTTATAGTAATCAAAATATTTATTAATAATATATTATTCTTAAATATCTTTAATGTATTGAATAAAAGTGTATTTTTAGATGAAACTCAGAAAATAAATTATTTTAATGTATACAGAAAGTTATTATGATTGCATGATAAGTTATTTAAAAGTATTTTTAGGTATTTAATGATTAAATAAATGCATGACCTTATTTTAATGCCTTTTTATTTTATCGTTAATTTAATCATTCATTCTCAAATTTTATTTTAGTATAAACTTGTTGTTCAAGTAATATGTAAATATCATAATTTTGAACAACTCTTTTAAATGCAAAAGTACAAAGAGTGTAGATTAATCTAAAAAGAAAAATGTAAAAATCACAATATTAAATGTTAAAATGTAATATTAATGCAATGTATATTTTTACATGGTATTAATTTTCTTTACATTAAATTTCCATCTAGAACTTTTAAAAATCAATATGAAAATCTTAATATTTATGAAAGCATTATCTTAAATTTATCTTAAAAGTTTTCCGTTTGAAAAATCAGCATACAAATAAGTGCTCCTCGAGACTTGCATGCTCACATAAATAAGGATTTTTTAAAAGAAAAATGTAAAAATTTAATTCAAATACCTGTTATATTCGGAATATCGAATATATTCTTTGGTGTTTTTCAGCTAAAAATACTTTTAGTATTTTTATGAAATTAAAGCATTGCGAGTAAAATGCTCCGATTCCGACGCGTGAGACGTTTTAATAATAAATAATTTACCGATTTTGAATAAAAATTTTAATGATTGCAAAGCAAAATGTATGAATTGGAATGCAGATGTTTGTAGAGAATAAAAAACAGTTTTTGTAACTGTGTATTTGTTGAAAGAAGACACGTAAACTGTTATGGCATAAAGCTTATATTTGTAAAATTTGGTAAGATTTATTTGAACATTGATACGGATTTCATAAAAGGCTTAAAGCAGTTATTTTATCGTAAGCACGTTGTAAACCATTAAAAAGTGAGCGCGTCGAAGTGGATGACTGCGATGGGGAGGGAGGGAGGGAGGGTGGAGAGGAGGGGAGGAGAGAAAGAAGTTAGAGTAGTAATGCAGCAATTTGTCGCCGGAGGAAGCGCCGAGTTAGTTGACAGACTATATTATCCATTATCTCGGATGATTTTCTTAGAATCGTAGACGTTGCAGGTGACACTCGCGCGCGCGCACGCGCACGGGCGCACACAGGCACCCACACGCACACGCAGATAAGCGATCGGAGACTCCGACCAATCTGAATGGAATTTACGAGCGCATAAACGCGGTATCGGCTCTCGATAAAAATCTGAGCTGGCATGTGTGGCGAGCGATTCGAGCGATCCGAGCGATCCGAGCGACTCGTTACGTTATAGCGCGAGCACCAACCCATACACCAACACCCGGAGGAAAGTGTCGTGTTCGCCTGGGCGCAAGCGCCGCCCGACTCGCGAGCTACTTTTCCAATTCACCTATTGGCTCGCTCCTCCGAACCGACGAAACTTGGCCCAAATTCAATTTCACGTGTATTTATTAACTCTGACTAATGTGATAACTCTTTTCTCGCTATGGCCATACGCCGAATCACCGTTTCTCCTTCCTCTTACAGTCCGGAAAGACTCTGGCAATTTCGATTTTTCTTTGCTTATTAATTCAATCCAATGCTCCTATCCATTTTTTTCCCTTTGAAGTGACTCACTCACTCCGAGTGTGGGCTCAAGAGCGCATAACAACTCCTCTTACGTAAGTTTATTTAATATGTTTAATTATGTGACTGGTGCTACTACCAGATACTAATGACTTTTAAATTATAACAAATCTATATTTTGATTGCACGTTTGGTATTTTGGATTATTCGATGACTATTTTATACTAAATGCGTATTACGTAAGATCATGCTACCGATGATATCGTATTTATTAAGAACCCGACATTATTTCTCTTCCACAAGTCATACTTTTTAAATGTTTTATATGAATAATTGGTGCCGTAAAGTGCATGGCTTGTTTTTCTCGACAGAGATTTAAATTTCAATTAAACATAAACTGTTAAATTCAATCAATTTAATAACGCATTTGCTTCTCTTTATTCTAAATATATACACACAAAAGAACTATTTTACGAATAATATTATTAGCTTGGTTCGAGGATCGTCGATTCGGACTATTGGCTTTTTAAATTAATTTTGTTGACGATCAAGTTTTTTTCTACACGCACACATGTAAATATATTTAGCGTAATATTTTTGCACATCATGCAAAATATATTGTTATTTTGCATACTTCAAGCCAATTAAAATAAAAGTATAAAATTTGTATAAATAAGAAAGAGCTTGTGCTGAGAGAGACAAAATTAAGGTTCTTCTAATCGACATTTGACATGTAAATGAAAATAGTAAACGTTGAATTTTGAAGATGTACACTTTGTAATTGATAAGTAAATATACTTTAGAAATTTTTCTGGAAAAACAAGGAAATTAAATTAAAATACAATACGTGAAAAGCGATAAGTGATTGATGAGAGCATCAACAAAGCTGATTAGTTTTTGTTTAATTAGATAATAGTAAAGAAACATCGAATGTTTTACTGTTCCCATCTTTTTAAAATAAATTCCTCAATCGTAAAAATACTCCTATCTAGCGACATTAAAATCTTATTTGCACGCACGTGTCAAATGAAGTGCAATCATTGTAATACACAGTCCAAATATCGTCCAAGCCGAAACAACAAAAGAGGATAGAGAGATAAAAGTGGAGGATATCCATTGCATTGGAAGAAATCAGGATGGCAGAGGCAGCGACAAGCGTTACAACACTATCTCATTAAAGCCGAGCACGTGGCCGTTCGTGTGCGTAGCAACATTTCATCCCCTTTGCTGCGTCGCTCCGTCCTTCTCGCATTCATTCCCCGAATACCCCGGACACCACCGCGCGAATCTCCCACAGCTGAAAAACAAACACAACAAACAAACACAACAAAAAAACAACAAAAAAACAACAGAGCTTTCTTGGCGTGTGGACACAAAAGTTGCAACCCCGGCCCAGCACGCAACTGGTGCCCATCGCCCATAATTTTATGAAACTCGGATAATAATTTTCGTACTTTTTTCACTCCTCCTCCGCCTCCGCCTCCGCCACCACCTCCACCTTCCCCTACTCTCCTTCGCGATATCACTGCCTTGGCGTTTCTCCCCTAGTGTATGCAATTCAATGGCCAATATGCACCCGGAAAAGGAAACACTTTTCAAGCGTTTTACTCCAATGCAGCGTGTTTTATAAAGCGGATGAACCGTTTTTCGAGGAGTTTAACGCTTTTTTCCTTCTCTCTTCGATTTTATTTAAACATTGAGAAATAGACGACGTATGCTAATATTATCGAGTACACGAGAACCAGGGCTGATTTTAAACGCAAGTTGCATGATAAAGAGAATTGATGCCTGAGAAAGTCGAAAAATCCTAGCGTGGTATTAAGTAGGTACATGAAAACTCCGAGACGTTTATGATTGTTTTTTTTCCTTTTCATATAACAAGAGGAAACAGAAATATTACGCTGACAGAGAGCTCTTATCGAACTTTTCATTTTCACGATCTGCCGGTAGATACATCCATAATGATGCCGGTGCAGTCAGGCATAGATCCTTTCTGACCTCCGCTAACACACGCACACTTGATGCACACACACTTGCAAGCATGTGCGCAATCACACGTGTCCGTGAATGTGCGTCTGTTCCATAATCAGGCGTTAGAATGCACCGCACCAGCAGAGCGACCCTCTCGTTCTCATCCTCTCTCTCTCTCTCTCTCTCTCTCTCCTTCTTTCTCCTCGTCTAGCGCGTCAATCGCGTCCATTCGCAGATGGTGCTTTTAGTGTCTTGAGGGATAAAACAGAGAAACAAACATAAAAAGAGACTCGCTTCGTTCTACAATTTCTTCGTCGATTTGTCCGTCAGTACGCTGTAGGCTCGTCCACTTATACAAATTCAGAGATAAATAGAAAAAGAAAGAGAGAGAGAGAGAGAGAGAGAGAAAACTAACGCGAGAATAGCCATTAAACACCTGCTATTCGTGTGTATTCAGCTTGAATACTCTGAGCACCTTTGATGGCTGATTCTGCAAATTAGACCTCTTTCAGATGCAACACATGTATATTTATACTTGGTATGTAGAGAAAAACTTTGATTAAAATTAATGGAAAAGTATTTTTACTCATCTCTTTAAGAAAGGGTAATAATTTTTTTTTTTAATATTCAGGAAGCTGTAGACGAAGAAAAGAAGGTATGCAAGATCGGAAGGGAAAAAAAGAATTCATTTTCGGCCGGAGCAGTGGTTTCCAAGTATCAATTTAACGCTGTAAGAACGAGACAAAGATTATCGGTTTTACATAGACTTACTACCCCTAGAAGTCGAAAACCCCATCAATATTCACCCTCCGGAGCTTTCCCATTCTTGCTCTTAACGGGCTGGTTGGCGAGAAGACCCTTGTTGGAGCGGAAACCGACCTTTTAAACAAACGCGTTCACGCGAGCGAATCTCAACCAACGGTGATGTCCTTACCAAAGATGGGTGGATAAGACGAGAAATCACTTTCTCTCTCTCTCCCTCTCTCACTTCAAGTGAGCAAGGAAAAGTGGAAAGAAAAAATCCGCGTCACTTAACTGCCGGGCTACGTAATAGCCATCGTCTGCACCGAACGGGGAGGAAAGACTTTATTTAGGTACTTGCGGGGGTTGGCTTTACCCTCCTATCTCTCTCTCTCTCTCTCTCTCTCTTTCTCTCTCTCACCTTCTAAGATAAGTACCGCAGCTTCTCTCCTTGAAAGTTTCAGCAAATGAGTGCGCGACTCATTGTAAATCCAATTAGCGACGGCACTTTGAAGTGCCTCTGGAAGTGCAGCCCGAGTCCCAGTAACCTTCTTGTTCTCGTGCCCTGCAACTTATCAGGGTCACAGAGAGAAATTTTTCACTTTGAATAACTTTGTCCTTTGCTCTTAATAATGGTAGAAAAATTTGACCGAGTTACGTAACAAAATTTAAAATCCCGAGGATAAGAAGATTGACAAAGTTTTAGCTGACCATTTGTTTTCATCTATCTTCATCTTGTAAATATCTTTGGCTTGAATAAATAATATTTCAACAACTTGTTTAATGTTTATCAGCGTGTTTCGATTAAATAAGAATTACATATGAGTTTATAAAGTCGAAAAGCATTTGATAGCCAGATGAAAAATATAATTCCGTAATGAACAAGCAGCTTATTACGATATTCAAAAAGTATCGGCCAAAAAATAAATAGCCTCACAAATAAATGACGGTGTTATAAATTGGAATAACAAATTCCCTTTCAGGTTCTTACGGAAAGGGATATTAGATTAATCGAGTTTTTTTCCTGTCACAAAGAGTGCACAAGACGATGGAGAGAGAGAGAGAGAGAGAGAGAGAGAGAGAAAGAGAGAGAGTCATCGGCACGTACCAACAGACGATTTCGCGCCTCGCGAGGAAAATCCACGAAACAGGTTTTGGGATCTTAACGAATGTAAGATCGCTGGGGTTCACACGCGGATTCCAGGACGATCCGTCATGCGACCAAACGACCTAGTCTATATATAAATATAATGGCTCGCGAGTGAGGACCGGTACTTGTCTATAAGTTGTCCAACCCTTGAAAATAGGGGGAGCGTAGTGGTAGGGGAAAGGCGAGCCGATGGTACAAAGAGCTCGACCTTAATAAAAGGCACAAAAAACGAAGGAGCCGATATATATTATTGGGACGTGTATAAATGGCTGCGTTTCCGCGCTAGTGTGCGATAGAACTACAGCGGCGAAGAAGAGCGAGAGAGAGTAAGAGAGGGTAGAGGGGGGGGGAGAAAGGAAGCCGAACGTGTTTGTCTCCGAGACTCCGCGCGTGTGGCGTGTGTGAAAGTTCGCCTCCTCTCTCTCGCTCCTCCGCGTTTAGTATTCGGGCGCACTGTACGCGAGAACCAGTTTTCAGGGGGGCCAATTCCCTCTTTTTCATTTATTTTGCTCCCTCCCTCTCGCTCTTTCACCTCCTTTTTCTTTTTTCTCGCTTGCAGTTAGTCCTTAGCCCGTGGCGTTTGTCCGCGTCCCCGCGTGTGTGTGTCTTTGTGTCGTGTGCGTGTGGGCCCGATCACGCGCTGTGCGTTACTGTTGGGAATTTGCATAGATTCGGCGCGTTCGTTGCGTTGATCTGCATATCGGGTGTCGTTAAAATTAGACGTCTATCCTCGTCACCCCTCGAGCCCGGCATTGGCAGCCCTGGCACGGAAAAAGGATCCTCCCTTCGGGCACCTCGGCCCGTTTTGACACATCGCCTATCGGCTCGGTGATTGGGCCATTGCCCGTCTTGGGTGTTTTAACCCCGCGATGGGGCGCGGACTGAGGGTCGGCTCTCCCTTTAGGTAAATTGTTAATCCGTGAAACGATGCTCCTTTGGACATGGAGTCGTGCCTTGATTCAATTCACTTTGTCGAGACATTGATAGTTGCTCGTTCTGTGGTCGATATCGCAGCATCCCAGCATCCTCTTCGGGGCAGTTAAGGGATGTAAAAGAGATTTATCGCTCGAGGACGCGAGCTCGAATTTGAATCAGAATCATCGCCAATGGAACGAGAGTCGCTGCGCTTACGCATAATCTGCTCGAAGGTGGGAGAGAGAGCATTTGGAAAGTTCATGGCGGTTTCGTTGAACTCTCGTGTCATTGAAATAGAATCAACAGACGAAAGTAATAAATTTGTTAATTCTAAGCTCGTAAAGCATTTTACAACGTTGCTACGATGATTTTTATTCGCTGACATTTGTCCCCGCATAACCAACGTGGGAAATATAAATCAGTAGTTCTAAGCGAGCGCCCCTATGAAAATTTCTCTCTTCGATTCTCTCGCTCCTCCCCTCATTCTCTCTCTCTCCCCCTCCCGACTTTCCTCCCCTTACTCCCTATAACGAACTAATAATGAAGCACGAAATGAGGCTTACTGGCTTTTTCTCTGTCGCGCTCACATCCTCGAAAGGCTCGTCTCTCGGAAGCTGAAAAACAAGACGAGCAGATCCGAGATCGAGATTATGATAAGGGGCTGCCAAAAATTGCCCTCCTTATTCCGCATGCGTCGGAGGACGATAGCAGAATTTTCAAAAAAACAAAAAAGAAAAAAGAACCCAAAGCCAAGGTGCAACCGAGAAAGCAATAGAGTCGCGTGTTGAAAATAAAGATCGTTTCGTCACAAATCAATAAATCGCGGAGGGAAATGGGAAATGGCAGCGAAGTTGGAGGCGGTGGATGGTCGTCTCCGATGGACGCACATCGGCGGCGCAAGTCGTCCGAGAGCGGAAACACGCTCGAGGTACTCTCATTCCTTATCAGTGCTGCCACCCGCACGCCATCCATTGTGTGTCCCAATCCGAAACACACGGGGCAGGCCGCGTTCAAGGCCGAGTGCAAGGCATAACGTATATATCGCTCATTCGTGCGTATATTACTTCCTTCGTCTTTTGCGCGGCCTTACCCTTTCTCGCTCGCTCGCTCGCTCGCTCACTCACTCGCGTGTACCCGCTCGTTGCTTTATCTCCTCTTTCACGACTCTCACGTGTGCTAAGAAACTTTATTTGCATCCTTATCTTTGTCTATGAGTGGTAATATTTTAATGAAGGTAATTAAATCGGTCGAGTTTTTGTAGCTTTCTAATTGTCTGAAAGAGAGCAGAAGCCATCGACAGCTCGATGAATGCGGCACAATCAACTTGGCGCTTATCCTCTCCGATAAAATGAAAGTATCGCAATATTTTGCCGATAATTTCATGACAATTAGCACTGTTGGTCATTCGAAAATACACGAGCCATAAAAATCCGAAGAGACCTGCAAATCATTCACGAGCAAGGTATACATTTGCCAAGCGCGAAATTCGATTTCAATTACAAAGAGTTGGAAATAGAAAGCGAATTATAATTGAAAACGCATTTCGCAAATAGCGCAAAGAACAGCTGCAGGTAGTGCGGGACTTGCGCAAAAGTCGAGGCGACGAGGAGGGCGGCGAAGCAACACCAGCTCCGACTCCGCGAGATTCGCACGGTTTCCCGGTCGCCCGCGTGGACTGTTAATGCGAGACGACGGGACCTCGTCACCTGCTCCCCCGGAGTGCACCGAAGCTCGCGTAACGCAGCTACTGCGTGGGATAGATCCTCGTCAACGAGGAGCGTTATTATTAGAAAATTGAGCCCGGGAACAATCGCTTTGATCTTCCGATCGATAAGGAGTTGTTTTTTCTTTATTTTTCTTCGCCGCTCCCCACTAGCCGCGATTGATGGCATTTTCTTTAAAAATAGAAGAACCGCACCGATTTCCCATCTAATTGAGATTAGAAAAATATTTTCCCGTTACTCGAGTCTCCCCCGTATAAATTCGAGACGAATGCCCTTCTATTTTCGGGCTCTGGGAAATTATCGGACCGATCGGCTTTCGAGGCGACTAACGACCGATTCCATGTGGGACAATTGCTGTTTACGGCGAATGAGGAACGAAGAAGAAGGAGAGAATAACAGTTGAAAGAAATGACTCGATGGTGGTGCAGACGGTTTATATTTGGTGTACCGTTTTGGCAGCCCAGGTCGAGACCAGCAATAATACACCTGTTTTTCCGGAGTTCATCGGTGCCATCTGCATGCCACCCTTGTCTGACAAATGTTCCCTCCTCTTCGAGGCAACTACTGCTCTCCATTGTCTCTTCGAATAGAAATGGCCTGCTACAGGAATATTTCGATGATTGTTAACTTGGGCTGTGACGTGCGAGTCCGAGCAAAGCCTTACCGCAGCGTCATCGCATGATTGTTAAAAAGACGTACTTTTAAATTTATACTCGCTCTTCCATTGGCTTTTGGTTCCATTGACTTTTTGCTAAATAGCCAATTTCGATAACAATCTTTTCCACGACCTAAAGTGGTATTAGCGATAAATTATGACATAAAATCTTGTATCTCTAACGAATACAGTATTTAAAGCACCGGGTCTCTACATTGCGCCCATATTTTATCTACACGGGAGCAATAAAGCAGTTCATTATAAAAAATTAAAGAAAATTGCACATCAAGCAATGAATTTTTCATGGCCTTTTCATTCCACTTGAATGGCCATGAGGATCTGCAGGTCTGGGAGAACGCTTGCAATGGAAAAAGACATTCTCGCAAAGTAGCTGCATCCTGTAAGTGCAAGTCCGTTATGGCTCGGCTGTAGAGGCCTAGGCGAACCCATAGAATGTATACAGGGTGGGTGGATGGGATTCCAAAAGTACGCATAACCATATCCCGCGTATCTACCGATTCACAGATACATCGAAAAATAACTTTGTCGTACGCGCTCTACTGAATTCCGTGCGCGTGTGTGTTTTATAATCCAAGTATGTCGTAGATCCTCTCCTCCCCGCCCCCGCGTCCTGGCATCATACACATGGATTTTAGCGCTGGAGAGGCAATCGCTTGGGGATTTCGCCACCCGAGCGACACCAGGAACGGGAGTGCGGGCGCGAGAACCCAGCAAGTCACCCACCGTGTAAATTATGCGGTTGCCCATTCATTTCACGTTTCTTCTTTCTCCTTTTTCTTTTTGCAATCTGCGTTTTTTATCTTTACGCCATATATTAGATACGTAGTTGCCGAGTACACAGTCTAATTGTTTTGTAGAAGCGATGGCTAGTTTCGCACGTAAAGTACCGCATTCGTTTATCCGGCATTCTTCTAATTGCTTTGACTTATTTTCAGTTTGATTTTATTTTAAAATTTTTAATGTGAATATTTATAGGAGTGACTGTGTCTTTATGGGCAAATTAAGAGGGCTACCGACCGAGTAATTATAAGCAACTTGAGCATCCGCGCGATTATTCATGTAATAAAAACGAAGGCAAACACGAGTATTTACAATCTAGATACTTAGCATACAATATAATGAAAAACGCGAATAACTAATCTGAAGGAAATTTATATTCCTTGGATAAATCAAATAAACTTCATGTAATAATTATATTTGATTTACTTCCGCCAAGAGTTTTTACATCTTTATTAAAAAATACCATCCCGAGCTATTGTTAAACATACAAGTGTCTGACTTCATTTTTAAAGTGTGTAAACTTAATTCAATGGGTTTCTTCTGTACACACAAACATGTAGCACTACTGACAATGATACAACAGTCGGGGGTATATACCCTTCCCATCCTATTTGGAAGCTTTAAGCCGATTCTCAGACATGTCGAGTCGAGCAACTATAAAGTTTTCCGTGAGAGATGCTGGAAAGGCATCCGTCGACGACTTTCAGAGAAACGCACAAACAGATCCGGAAACTTTTGATCCTCGGGGTAAACTGATTTCGCGGTCTAGACATTAATTAGCTGGACACTAAACGAGCGTACGTGTAAAGCTCATTATCTGCTTTGGCTAGTCAGAAGATACCAATTAAGTCTGTTTTCACGAATTAGGCGGATTTGCGGCCAAACTCCGAAAGTGCGCGCGTTTTCGACGGGAGAGGAAACGGCATCCAAATTCGTATGTGGATCATCGCACTGACAAAAGCAACACCTTGCGAAAGTCGTAATGGATAATCCAGTCGCAGGATGAAAACACTCCCGTACAATGATTGTCGGCTAAACCCATGTGAAGCGCCGAGGCTAAAAGCGGATTATGGCAGGGGTAAAGAGATAGGGGAAGATAGAAAGTGAGATGGAGAGATAGCTGGAGAGATAGAGATAGATAGATAGAGAGAGAGAGAGAGAGAGAGAGAGAGAGAGAGAGAAAGAGACAAACGAGTTAGCAGGTTCAGGACAAGTTGGAGATGGGACGGAATAAGTTTGGTATAGGTGAGCACCAAGTGCGAGAAACTTCTTAGAGGGGGTTTAAGCGAATTTATAGAGGTTCATAGGTGAGTGCGCTATTACCTATCGCGTAACGCATTCGCGCTTACGATGTGGACTGTCCTAAAGTGGTGACGTAACGTCGAACGCGGGACCCCAATAGCCCGAGATGAGAGCCATTGTATGGCAATCTTATAATTTAGACAATCACCGATCAATTGAATGGGCCTTTACTGGTGCTATACATGCATCGCCGTAGAGCAGCGGTCCGAGTGAATGATGAATGAATGAAGGGACAGACGAATGAATGGACAGATAGTTGGCTTGGAGCCTTAAACGTTCGTAAATAACCGACCGAGCGCTTCATTCAATTACTTTCAATCGCTACCAGCCAATAGATATAATTTAAAAATCCCGAAGCTTCGGAGAGTCGAGTCAATTGGTCCTCTCGAAGCGTCCTGCGTCTCTATTCTTCTCCCAGGCTCGGAATCGCTCTCCTGCCCGATGCCCATTTTCTCCATTCGGAGGGAAAATTTATCCCGATATCTCCTGATCGATGCCTGAACTGCGTCACATCCGGATGAATTTGCACATGTAAACCGAGTTAGTCGACCGACAACAACATCTATCCGATAGCGAGTTCCTTTTCCGCCACCGCCGCCGCTCAAGTCGATTCCATGCGGAACGCTCTGCTCGCCTTCGATTGATGAATAACACTCGCCTACATTTCTAAGGCTTTCCTTCCCTCCTCGAGGAGCGATCGTCTATGCCCCTTCCCCACCCCTTCCCCCCCTTTCCCCCTTCGCCCCTTTTTTTTTATCTGCTAAATTCATTTGAATGATATTTCCGGCCCCAGGCTGCATGAATATTTATGCATGTATGGACGTACGTTTTCATTCACGACCGCGTGAAAAATCGAAATTTCCTCGGTTACGTTCGGCCTGACAATCAATTCCCGCTCTCCAAGGCTCCGCTCGATTTTTTCCTCCTATTTGCGTGGATATTTATTAATAAAGCGATATTTGCGGCAATGAGCCTCGCGATCGATTATCCCTTGCATTACACAAAGATAATTGCCGAACGGCTATTTTGAAGCGTAATTATTCTGAACCGAGTTAAAAAGAGCGTATCGATAATTTATTTTCAGATTCAACTCTATTGCGCTATCGCAAGAACAAGAATAGTACGTCACCGACATCCGGTAACTTATCAAATCCGCTCTTCCGTTCGCATTTGTTTCGGCGCTGCACAACAAATTATCAACGGTTGCCTATACGTCCCGAACCAAAGTCCCGCCGACAAGTCCATCTACAATCGCATTGAAAAAAAATAAAAGGAACACGCATCAGCCTACGACGAAGCGATAATATTCGATAATATGGAATCGTACGAATATAATGTGCACGGAAACTTTCCTTCCGACGTTCAGCAACGAATCAAGCCAAAGGAAAACGCACACCCAATCAAAGTGCCCACACGCATGGGAAAGACAGGCGCGAAAAGACGAGGCGAGCAAATGGAAAAAGTTTGGAAATAGGGAAAAAGTTGCCCAGGTGGAAATTGCCAGTGCGCGAAACAGGAAGCGGGATCTATCGATAATATTAGCACACAGATATATAGCGCGCACGCACACCTGAGTGCCATCGAGCAGAAGCTCGCGTGACGATTCCGATAGGAAGGTGCACCTCGAGGATGGCTGCGTCTGTCTGAGAGCTACGCGACTGAATATTCATTCGCCGTGGTTAGTGCTAATTGGCGATACACGATGACTATTCATCATTTAACGATTTTCAATAGCTATTACCCGGCAAGAGAGCTTGCTCCTGGTGGTCGCCCGGGTGTTTGGGTAATTTTTGGGTAATAGGCTCGTCCCCGGCGACTGGCCAAAGTAGCCGGGCTCTCTATCTGCTCGCTCTAATTGCACATTGGCGAACATAAATTTGAACGTATCGCGCCAAGTCGTTAAAAAGACAATAAAGCAAGAGAGCAACTCTTTCATGCCGACTCTCGGAATGTAACGGTAACGGTTTCGATGAAAACCGAAAGTGTCGGGATTTTGATGATTTCCCGCTTTTTTTATGCGCAATTACTGTTTTCGATGGAGCGGTCAATCAAATTTCTACCGCGATAAATTCGTTGTTCTGCGATTATTTGTGGATTGACTCCGTTACGTGCACTTTAACGTTTTCATAACAAAGAAACGGGCATCCTGTGTACTTGTACAAGTGCAAAGTAGACTTAACACTTGGATTTCACGATACTTATTTTCACGAGGATTATAATGAGTATATGATGTTCTTTGCTTCGTTACGCAATTATAATTAAAGACTCGACGTATCATCTATATTGTTACTTATTGCAAAAAATGCATATTAATTGTCGGTAACAAAATATTTTTGTTAAAAGAGTTTGTTTGATGCCTCCTCGAGTCTAAATTACGAAACATTGCCACGAGAGCAAATATTATGAATATCACTTGTGACTGAATAAATGTAAATAAATCCGGTTCCCGATTATTCCACATGGATGGTGGACATCCGAATAAAAATTTACTAGCAACCTTATTCGAAAGTTCATTTGAGAGCGCATTAATTTCTGGCCATAAATTTTTGAGTCGCAAAAAAGTAAAACAAAATACTAAAGAAAGCACGAGTAAATCTCTAATACAAATCGCAACAAAACACTTCGACTGGCCAATAGTCGAGTCTACTTGCTTACTCGTTCCGGGTACAACTATTCGGAACTTGGAAATAGTCCAAACTACCTTTGAATTGTTTCAAAATGGAAAAGGTATATATGGAGAGAAAAATAAATAGATGAAGAATATGTGAGACATTGTAAATTAGAGAGGACAAGGGAGTGTGACTATCACTGAATAACCTGAAATTTTTTTGATATACAAATACTTAACGAATTGCTTATGTCTTTACAAAGATAAACGTGCAACAATTTTAACAAATTTTATAATAAAAATCATCTTAAATATTTATTGAGCAGCAGAGTATTTTATATCTTTTTCTGCGCCATTAAATGTGCTAAAAAACAGTTTAAAACACGATATAGCAAAATTAATGTATAAGGTAAGCATTGATTTTTGTTTATACGAAGTAATAAAATAATTTCTTCTGCATGAGATTAGTTTGATATCTTTGTAAATCTCGTTGTATCGACCAGAGAAAATCCATACTTGAATCATGTATTAAACGGAATAATTTGCATTACTCATTGTTTCGTTTGAAATACTCTCAAGTGAAAATTGCTAAACAATAACATTACAACGTTCCCGCATACAATAAATCATAAAAAAACACACTAGATCTTTTTTCTTTAATCATATTCAGATGGTAAATTATAGTAATTTCGCTCGAAAAAAAATATATTCACGTAAAAGTGAATGCGTTCTACCTCCTTTTTAATGCACGAGTAATTAAAAGCATGAAGTAGCGATCTACGAGCAAATAAATATCATGCATTACAAAAACTCGGTACTGAAAAATTTCGAGTTTGCGTCATAATCAATAATCATGCTTATAAGAAATAATAACCCCAATGATGAAACGTAGTAGTGGTGTCGCGTGTCGGGGGCAACTGCTGGGGCTGTCCTTGAAAGAAACAATGAGAGCAAGGAACGGTGGAGCAAAATTCATGCTCTCGCCCTCCCCAGGGGTGTCGTATTCGCCCGAGCATTCTTGCCAAATATCCGAGCCCATGACGACGGTTCCGACGACTGCCACGAGGAGGAGGAGAGCGTTCGGAACGTCCGGAGTTCGCGACCTGCGCTCCACGTCGTCAACGTGCACAAGCAACGGCGCGGCTCGCGTGCCTGGCGCATCTGTTGCACACACGCGCTCCTTTTCCACAGACACGCATGCACGCACACACACACACGCCTCCCCTCTCTCCCCCCTCCCGCCCTCTAATTCTCTCTTTTTTTCTAGGCAACCGGCGCTCTTTCGTGCACTTCCCTCCCCCCTCCTTATTATTTATCCTTTTCCCTCTCGTGCCTCATTTTCGCCTCATTTTCGCCCAAGCTTATTTACTCGCTCGCGAGTTTTCATTAATATTCATATTCAACTGAACAATGTTTAGATGATTATGGAAATGTCTCGCGCGCTTCTTCACGCTCACTTTGAAAATTTTAGGAAATAACGGTTGCCACTTTGATTTTTACCTTAGGCATGGAGACATTTTAAGGAAACGTTTCACCCCCCCCCACCCCCGCCACTAAAAAAAAACAAATAAATAATAACAAGTAAAAATCGATGCTCCATTTATGCTCAACGTTTAAAAAATTGACGCGAGGGCAATTTTTCTTTAAAGAGTAATGGATGTGTTTGGGTCGTTTTATGAGGGCGATCGGACGACACGCACGTATCGTTCTCCTGACACCGACTCACCAAGTCGCGCGCTCGGTCTCGTGTGTGGTAAGCGGCAATTTCGCCGTTCGGTTCCCTACCTAAGAATTAGCGCCGAAGCCACCATCCTCGAGGAGAGTCCGCGCACCGCTAACCTCCGGAGTTTATGGCCCCCGACACGCCCTCCCTCGACGAGCTCTTCCATACTGTGTAGTTAAGAGCCCGACCGGCGAAATATTTATTTTGAAAACAAAGCATTAGCGAGTCGTAAAGTGCCACATTTCTCACGTATAAAAATCACTATCGATCTACCTAGTGGACCGCAGATGTTGGTCGAATGTACTCGAGACTTTATAAATTCCTGGCTAAAATACCCAAGCTTATGAGCGCGCTCGATATTTTTAAATTTGGAAGGCGTTCGTAATTTTTGAGGAAAATTAAGGTTTCCGAGCTGTAAAAAGGAATAGCGACACGATAAGCGTTTCTTAAGAGTCGTCATTAGCATCGGCTCGCTTGACTACAATGAGAATACAATGGGACCGAGAGAAGAAGACTTCGGTAAAAGTGAAAACGGCGATTATTGTGCGATCGACCTGGTGCATCAATTCATCCTCGCTCGCACTTCCTCGCGTGTCGCTTTCACTTTTGTTTTAGTTTTGCAATGAAAGAGGCGATTTGAATAAAAGCGCGCGGCCAACCTAAGTAAACAGACCTAAGTAGCAGGGCAGGTGGGGTGGGAAGAAGAAGAGACAAATATCCGTTTCTCCCGGTCTTGTATAATAATGACGTCTAATGAGTCGGTCCAGGAATAACCGCGCACGTCGGGTGTATAATCACCTTGTCACGCGACTGCCGAGGGCAGACTCTCGGTGAGCATTTTCGCGTTCCACCGGGTTCTGCGCCGAGGAACAAGCGTTTGATTTTCACGGAGCCGGTGCAGTAAATGGTCTCTTAAGTAGCGAGATGCGCATCTCCGTCTCTCCTCGTGTATCTGGATATTTTCGGAGTGTGGGTGAATCAGAGTCTGGCTAGAGCGAAATGAAGAAGGATGGAGCGAAGGAGTGAATAACGAGAGAAATAGGGAAAAAAGCACACGAAGAACCACACGAAGAAGCACTCGTGGCTTCGCTAGCTAAATCACTTATTTCAGAAATAACACCGCGACTTCGAATTAATAATCGCGTGTCTTAAACGTCGGTATATTATCCAATACTGTCTCTCAGGCTATTGGGAATAGGGAGAAAGGGAAAGCCAAGAGGAAATGCACTGTAAACTCGCCTCTTTTCAAAATGAGAAGAAAATGGAAAATAAGAATGGATGACTAAAATCGCCATAATACCACTTGCCAACGATCTTGAGATTCGCTACTACCATACTAAACTTGAGTATGCACATGTGCAAAGATCGTGCAAAAGAAAAAGTAGGAGTACTAATGTATTAATAGCGATTCCAATAACTTATATTCACTGGTGAATAAAGTCAAAATTACAATCGCTTTAACTCTTTGTTTGCGAGTGTTCACTTTGAAATTTTATAAAGGACTTGAACTCGAATAAAAAGTTTTTTTTGTTACATCCACGGTAAATAACTTTTTGCAAACAAAAATACACTTTGGTGCTATGATGTTTCACATTTAATTTTAATATTATAAATGAGATATTATAAAAGGAAGTATTAAAATTTACAAGACACTATTCTCACGTACATCAATAAATAAAATATTGACATGATAAGCGGTCTTGCTGATAGAATTTGAAAAATTATCCAGTATTTTGATTACATTACATTTAAATTCGTCTGATTAATTTTATGTTATCATTTGTCGTGACTAAAAATTTCCGCTGAAAGTATTCGTAAATCAGATATTCGCACACTGATGCAGTCGATACACATTCGCGGCGAATATTGTTTATAACTTTTTCGCTTTGTTGCCAGATGTGTTATTATTATTCAATGCTCAGACAAAAGAAGAAATAAAAAGAAAAATATCAAAGACTTGCATGTAATCGTAACGGAGCAGAGTCAGCGAGAGTCACGGGAATGTAGCCGAAGGTGGACCACGTGATCGGGCACCGTACGACGACTCAATTCCAACTCCAGCTGACTCTGCTCTAATCATATCCACTCGCACATCGTAAACCTCTAAACACTGTCTCGTCTGGAGGTCTACACCGAGTCTGGACTAAACTACGGAGACCAACACCCCTCCTGTAAATTCGAAATTAGCTCTATATTTATTTCAAGGCAAAATTGAATATTATCCTCTATTTCTTTGATGTGCTTGGACGTATTCTTGTTTTTAAAGTAAGAAAATCAATGTTGGCTTTTATTGTTTTTCTCGTATAAGTAAAATATTAAAAAATTTTCCGCATCCAAAACAATGAATATGTCTCATAACAAATCGATATGGATCATTTATGTAAAGCTCCAAAAGTCAATATTTGTAAATAATTAATCGGACAAACATTTATTTACACATTGTACAGTGTACAGGCAGGATCATTGCTTGTTTTCGTCGAATTATTTGTTTGCATAATTGGGCTGAATGCGAACGACGACGACTTGTCGCTTTGGTCATCTCTTACCGTCTGGTTCGACTAGCTGCGCGTGACTCAAGTCCGTCTCGATTGCACTCGCTCGGGGGATCGGGAAGTGCCGCCGCCTCGCGGGGATTTCGAGAACTTCGGGAGCGCGATGCCCCTCCCGCGGAATCCCTTCGACTCCTCACGAGCCCAAGGAGTGGGGGAAGATTCCCCGCCGATCGAGCGGGGAGAAGGCGAGGTATATCTTGTAACGGCAAAACTTTTGTCCAATACGTCTTCGTCTTCCCAAATAGTGGACCAGAGCCTCTCTCTTTCTCTTTGTCTTTTCTCTCTTATTCAGTATCTGCGCTCCTGGTCAACACGTCAAATTACGCGTGTGCATGTGTAATCGATCGGGATCCAAGGTGTTTTTATCGATGAGATCGATGTTTTGTAATTCTAGTCGTCTGGAGATGCTGCCATTTTTATCAACCTAAAGTTATAGTCATATTTTTCATGTTTTTGTTTGTGGCAATGCCGTGCGATTGTAAGAAGACATTTGAATTTTTAATTTATTAAACTAATATACGTTTGATTACTTTTCCCTCGTGAAATGGATATATAATTTCAGGTGTATTTTTAAATTTGAATAAGGCACGAAACAAATAAATTCATAGAATTTAACACTGTAAATAAAGCACTTTAAATATATGTCTATCCTATTCCCACTAACTCGCGGTATTGAATATGTAACTGATAATAATTGTGATTGATGCTATTAACTTTTTTTCTGCTCAATCAATACATCTTACAACAAGAATAAAAAATTGAAGAAAAGCCGATAATAATATAATTACATTTATCAGCTAAATTTATTTGTTTTATCTTGACTTAATTTACAGTCGAACCTTATGGTTTCAATCAAAATTAGCGCAGGTAAGGCACTGTTGGTTCGTGCTGCATCTAGTGCACACGAATTTTGCAGTGACGACTATTTTTCGCAGATTTGCGAATAGGTTTATGCGTGACTGCCATGAAAAAAGATGCGAATCTTCTCACTTCCTAGACGCGGTGAAGTTGCGTGTTTTATCCCGGTGACGGCGTCTTTGAATAGGGTACGGGACCCATTCAGAGGATTACACGACAAATTCGCTAATTTGTAATCTAATGTACCTCGCACACTCGCGTTTTACCTTTCCAAATCCTAGGAGCTTTTTCACACCTTTTGCATCAATATTATTTCGCTTTTAATAAATTTTAATTTGCATTTTCGTTCGTGCCGAATAATATTTTTATTTATAATTCTTTAGTTTAATGAATCACTTTTCTCTTTCATCATTGAACACACAGCTCCATTTAAATCATGAGCACAACTTGTATACAAGTTATGTAAATGATATTTGTTGATTTTAGTAAAAATCAACAATTTTCACTTCCTAAGATTTTCATTAATATTGGTATAACTGTATTTATATACCAACAAGAACACAAAAAAAGAAAGAAATTTACTTGAATTCATTAAATTAATGTACTATCAATCTTTATATTTACAAAAATAGTATGAATCATGTTTTGAACGATTTGTTTTTAAATTTTTTCTTTTTAAAAAGCTTTATCATTTTTAAATTTAATTATTAACAGCGCTGGGAATATTGGACATGTGGCATTAAAATTAAATCAGCCGATACGAATATTTTACAAAAGCATTTTATCGATAACGGAAAATATGTTGACAAGGACAATTTGAAATCGACAAGCTTTAATTGTACTGTGGTTCGACAAAACCAGTACTTATCTATCCAATTTGAAAATATTGTTATTGAATTATGAAACATCCATGTATAAATAAGTGAGATCGATTTTTTCCTGTCTTTTTTTTTCTCTAAAGAAAATTTTATTTCTACATTTATTGTTTAAAGGTCTTTGTCCAAGTATTCAAAGTTAATAATGCCGTAAGTGTACAATTAAATTCAGCACCATCGCTTTCAATATAATTGCCGGGTGGTTTGAGATTAAAGGATTGAGCTTTGATACAGTTGATTGAAATAGAAAATACGTAATCGATTAAGCCTGAGGGAGCTCGAACGAGGTGCGCACAATATCATGGAAGAGACAGGTAAGCCGAGAATACCCGGGTCCTTTAGTAATTGGTGGTAGTCGGTCAGATTCTCGGTCAGTCGAGCGTTTATGCGGGAGTTGATCGGGCGAGGGTGAGGAAAGGCAGTGGCAGTAGCTCGAGAATCCGGTTCCGAAGTTTCTCAACCCCCAACCCCCAACCCCCAACCCCGAGAACGTGCGCGCCCACGGTACTTAGCTGCTTTGAGGATAGTTCGAACAATTTTAGGGTGGCACGCGCGGGCGAAAGTGTCGGGCGACTTGTAGCCAAGTGGCCGGCGTCTAGTGGCAACAATTGTCACGGCTCGGCGTCTCCCGTTTTCGCCCTTGGTAAACTATATCGCCCATCGAACGCAAAATTTCTCTCTCTCTCTCTCTCTTTCCTTCTCCCACCCCTTTCTCTCCGTCTTTTATGACGCGATTTACCTACATTTTTCGGATATGATTCGAGGCGCTCATTTGTGGCTTAGAGTTTGAGACGGCTAAAACACCTAAATGCAAGGGATTATGCACCAAGTGATGATTACCCACACGCGCACGACTACCTGTTTCAAATAAAACAAACTCGCGCTTATAGCATGAAAACTAGTCCGAGAGCTTACGCCAAGTAAATAACATGGGTTGCATTACGTCCGAGCCGCATAGTTTCGCGATTATTCTCTCCCTCCCCCTCCATTATCGGCTTCCTCGCGCTGACTGAAATCCGAATAGGATATTTTGATTTATCAGCATCTCGTTAAATCTTCCTCTGATACGAAGTGCGCGGAGTGTGATCTTCTCCGGCATTCCTCGTGAGGGCGACAAGAGCGAGAAAAATAGTCGAGGAGCGAGAGCGGGAATTCGGAGATACAGAAGTCATCGGCGAGTCGATGCCCGCGTTCGAGAATGTATTGGTTTCTATAAATATTGCGACACCCAGCGAATTCCTTGAAAGAAAAAGAAATAGAGATCAGCTGCGTCATCGTCGCGACTCGCCCGGCTTTCGGATGTGTGCGTGCGCGTGCGAAATACAGCAGAGCCGGAATACAGATGTGGTGGAAATTTGGCATAGAGAGTCATTGCTCTCGTGCGATTGTCGCGCGCGGTCGATTCATTCCTACTTTTATGCACAAACACCTCGGACTTTGGGCAGCTGCTCGGCCATAGACAGAGGTGGACGGGGAAGAGGGGAGCGGGAACAACTTTGTCGTCGTCGTCGTCGTCGTCGTCGTCGTCGTCGTCGTCGTCGTCGTCGTCTTCGTCTTCGGGAGTAGACTTGATTTACTCGACCCGCGAATTCGCGCACAAGGTCATACGCTCATCTCCGTGTGCTTAAAACGCAGGTTACGAATAAAGAGGATAGTCGATTATCAATGAGAGAGTGAACAACGCGCGAGTTTCACGTTATTCCATTATTTTTTTATTCGGCCGATAACGGAGTTACAAATATTTGAATTATTTTTTAAAAATACCTATGGTTCTTTTGCACATTGTATTTGCTTTTTCTATCGAAACAATCGGTCTATTGTGTTTGATTCCTCAACTTCTTCGTTTTTATTTATTTTTTTATCTCCTGTTTAATATTCGATTTTTAAATTTATTCGTTCGGAAAATGGTTATTCAGATAGAGTCATTCTTCTAATTACACCGGCGTTTCACGTCAAAATAAATATATAATTATTCAATTTACTATTTTTATTTCAAAACATTTTACCTCGGTGCACTTAATTTAAATTAAAACCTTTTTTTCTTCGCGTTATTGATAAAATTGTCTTTTTTTTCTTTTTTACTTATTTTTACATATTTCAATAACGTGAACAATAAAGCCAGCATTGAAATTTAATGTCAAGATAATCGAATCATTTCTGAACTCTTATATCGACATTCTTTATTATTTTATCCAATAATTTGGCGCCCTTTATAAAATATCCAATTATAACACCTGGCTATCCATTATTATTTTACTGTTGCAAGATGTCTTTAATTTAAAATCGATTATCGTGCTCAAGATGGCTTTAATTATTAAAACTGAAAAGTGGCAATTTACTGTCATAACGTCAATCACGAAATGAAATGGTAATTGATAATTCTTAAACGCGTCAATTACAAGGATCGAACGAGCTTCAAATAAACTCGCTGTTTATGCCAATTATTCAAATGATCTCGAATGAAGGAATTTATTTACGAAATCGAGTTATCAAGGAGGTTTAAGAATTTAAGCTTGTACCATCATTTAATGACACATCAGAAATAGCTAATTTCATTGCGCCCTTATCAAATTTTGCACTTGGCAGATCTTGGCGATTACTTAGTGGTGTTTCTGCGTGATTTTCGATCCACTCGGAAGATCGAGAAAAAACTTGAGCGTATCAGAAAGAGAGAGAGAGAGAGAGAGAGAGAGAGAGACGTTTAATGAAATAGAAAAGCATCTTATATTTAGGCGCAAATCCTTTTTCCGATTTTACTCTGCAGCACACGCACGCACATACATCCAACCCTTGTCAAATATTATAGCAATTATATCCCGTAGCTGTCAATTAAACACATGAACGGGAAGGAGGCGAATCGCGCGAGGCGAACTGGATATTTAAGCGCTTTAAGAATCATCGATATAGTGTCGCTCATGAATTATTATCAAGGTGACGAGCGCTTATATCGCGATTACTCCGCGGAGAATAATCACCGCTCCCATTTTCATTAAAAAAAAATATTATTTTTATTATTTTTAAGGATTCCCGAGTCTCGGTTCGGCCGGCAAGGAAGGGTCATCGACTCGCTCGAGTTGTTCCTGCGCCTTTGCTACACTTTGCTTTTAAAACTCGCTAACACACGAGAGTCACTAATACGTTTTACTAATTTATAGCCCGAGTTTTTGATAGATATGATTGTCAAATTACAGCATAAAATATTGTATCGATAAAACACTTAGTGCCATTCTCATCCATTAATCTTTCTTCTCTCTTTAACGTTGCCTAATTCCGACTGACACACGTATTATCTTCGTCTTAATTCTCTCTCTCTCTCTCTCTCTTTCTCTCTCTCTCTTTTTCTGTATTTGACGAATATTCTAAAACAACGCTCCTCATTCTCAACTCGACATAATTAAGTTCAATTCTTCACTGGCTAAGTCATTCGAGTTTCGATTAGATCTCGAGAGTTGAATTTATTTTTTTTCCCGTAAGACGAATGCTTTCCGATAGCCGATCCGACGTGGACTTATTATCACTCACCAAAAGCGAAATTAAAGCGGACTTACCTGTTGCCAGAAATGCGCGAGCAAGTATATGCGCTCGTTCTTGAAGAGCCGCTCCATGGACTGCATGGTCTGGAGGTCGAGGGAGCTCGCCTCGGCGGAGGCCTGCATGCTGGCCAGGGTGGCCGCCGGGTCCAGGGAGGTGAGTAGTGCGGCCGGCTGCTGGAGGGCCGCCTGTACGTTGCCGCTGGTCCCGGCTAGCAGGTTCGCGTGGTAAATGGTCGCGCTCGCATGGTCCTCGGAGGAGGCCGCGGCGGCGACAGCGCCGGTACCCGTCGACGCCTGGAGTAACTGGGCCCCGATCGGCGCAGCAGGCCCCTGGAGCCCCAGTGACGAAGCCACTTTGACGGCTTCGTGCTTACCCGGCCTGAACCCCGAAACTTCTCCGCCGGTCACCCCCGTCTTATTCCCCTTGGCGGCGCCTCGGCCCACGTAATCGCGATCGGATTCGGATCGCGTCTCCAGAGTCTATGTCTACCGTCTATCGAGTCGAGTGCGTCCCTAGGGACCAAGAGAGGGCTGTCCTGCTTTTTGACCGACCTGATTGCGTGGTCTGCCACCGAGCCTTTTATCTCTTATCTCTTTCTCGGAGTGACTTCCTCGAAAGAGACCTTCCTTCTCTCGATTTGGCGCTTTAGAAACTTTGTATAATCGCGTGCACAATCACCAACAGATACCGGTATCGCGAACGTACCCGGAAACGTGGCATCGCCGCGACTCAGCCACGATGAGTTATTTTTATTTTTTTATTTTTTTGTAATATGTGTATATTCTCTTGATCAGTCGAATCACTCGAGGCCAATCACTCGCGAATTCACTTGATTTCTCACTTCCAGGTACATGGATCGACACTTTGTGATATCCGGAGTCTTGATCCCTAAGCTGTCAGTGATTATAGATGACGATCGTTTCGACAATGTTCACTGACATAACACCAGTCTCGCCCATTTCACTAACTTTGTCATTTGCCTTCTATCCTCTACCTCTCTCTCTCTCTCCCTCCGTTTCTCTATCCTTTTCTCTCTCGCTCTCTTTTTTTCTCTTTCTCTCTCTCTCTCTCTCTCTCTCTCTCTCTCTTTCTCTATCGTCTACTGATCGACACTTTTTCTCTTGTCACGAAACACAATCGGGATGCTGTGCTGCTGCATTCCTGTGCAAGGATTGAGCCGCTCGAGAGTTGACTGGATCTCCGACTGCTCGAGCTCGATGATGAAGATTGTCGTCGTGGTCGTGGCTATCGGTGTAGAGGGCACGAGGAGACTATCACTGCTGCTGAACATCCGCCCACGGCTGCGAGCAAAGTTCCCTCGCGGACGCCTTCAAGAGAGAGACCCGTCCTAGCAGGCTCCTAACCTGAAACTAAGAGCTACCGGAGGACTGATGCATTGTCTGGAGGAGGGCGAACGCCCGGTGGTGGGGATGGGAGGTGCTCGGGAGACGGGGTGGGGGTAAGCCAGCCCCTCGACGCGCCAATCGCGGGACCGGCTGCCCCTCCACCGCCCGGCCAATACGCCCGGCAGAGAGCCGGGGGCTCGGGTGGTGGGGGTGCGCCCGTCGGCGCTGGTGGGGAGGAAACACACGGGAAAGAATCGGAGGCTGGCGAGGTGGTACCTAACTGAGGATCTCGTACTTTCAACTCCCCGAACAGCGCCTCCCGCCCTTTTCCGACCCCATCCTGCCAATCGCTAGTTTTTCCCGAAGCCCGTTACGACTCGCGACGCGCGCCCAAGCGAATCGGTCGCCCTTCGACGGGATAACTTATGTCGCCGCTCCTTCGATGCAAACTCTCCGAGAACACCGCGACACCCGAATAGAAAGAGAGAGAGAGAGAGACGCTTTTTTCTTGTCTCTGCTTCGTCTCTCTTCTTTGTACCCTTGCACCGTCCGCGCACGCACACACACACACACACACGGATCGACGGGCTTTTTTCTTACGCTGTTGCTGTTGCTACTGCTGGTGCTGCTGCTGCTGCTGCGGAAATTCCGGATGGGCGCTCGCGTGGAAATACTCGGACCAACATGCAGAGGCTTTTCCACCAATAACAACATTGACTCGCCTCGGTCGCGCAAAAACTGACGTTCCTTCATTCTGACTATTGATTTTTCCGAGATAATACGAGATCCTCCACGGAAAAATGCGACCACTTGTCAATATACACGTTGTACCATTTCGGTCAAAATCAAAATTTATTTCAGCTTAAAGATTTTCCAGCACATTTGTATTTGTATTTGCGCAATGAAAGAGCGACTATCCGTAGTTTGTTTCAGGATGAATGCAATATATTGTTAAAAGTGTAAAAATCGAATATTACATTTTGTAAATTTTGATCAATTAAAAGTTAGATGTATATGTACATACATGTATATGTATATATACATGAATAATTCTTTACCATTTTCTTTACCATAAAATTAATTGTCCAAAAAATAATTCTAAATTTATTGGTAAATTAAATGATTGTTCCATAGAGTTTAGTAATCATTGTAAAAATGTAAATTGATTTTGATTTTGTCAAAAAGTGGTATTTTTTGAAAGCGTTCACCTCAATAATCATTACAAACAACAATGTTTGCTTGCGTAGATTTTACAATATTCTGAAATGCACTACACACACAGAGAAATAATTAATAAAAGAAACGTTGTCGTGCATTTAAATAAGTAATGGAGGTGGATTGTTTCACTAATTTACGTGCCGATTGCATAAATTTTTCATCGGGCAATTCCAGGAATTAAAAGTAAAAATAATAAATAAATTAAAAAAGAAGAAAAAAATAACAAAACTACGAACGAATGCGTGCAAATAATAGTCTTTTTGAAAGGGTTAGTTAGCTGTCGAGTAAAGTGGCTTTTATCTAGGTATCCGAAGTTTGTGTTGGTGTAGACACAGCCGCCCACGGAATAGAATTCGTTTTGTGATTGACACAGGTGTTGTTGCCGGTGCTAAGGTTCGATCGTGTCGCATGCAAACGCATATTGGAATTGGCGCGTGTTCTTTTGAAAATATTTTCCGTGTAGATACGGTGCAGCACAAAATAACAATATCTCGAGAGAGCCTTTATTACTTTTGTGGAGTTTGTCGAGTTGAGCAAGCAAATGGAATTGAGGAGCAGCAAATCATTTAACGCGAGTCGCCTAAATTTCCATACTTAAGATTCGATGTGCCCATGGACGTTTTCATGAATAATGACTCTTCGGAGCCAGGACAAATGAAAGAAGAAAAGGGAAAAGAAGGCCCGAGAAAACGCGCGAGAGGCGGTGGGTCCGATGGAAATTGGTCGTCGACGCGTACGCGACATATATTAATGTCGAATAAATTAAATGCGAATATCAATGAGGGGGCCCCGCTACGGACAAAAGGCGACTCCTCGCTCTTTGGACCAGCGAGTCGATTCTTAATTCTAGATTCCGAAAGGAAAGAATTAGTTATTGATTCCTGGCACGTCGGGGAGAAGGCAGCACCACCACTACCACCACATAATAGAGGACCTACCTACCCGTGGCGCATAGGTACTAACGTATCCGCGCGTTATGAATACGTCGTGACCGATATTTATCGTCGGGTAACGCCCACGAAAGTACACGACAACGGGCTGTCGGCGCTACTTTACGATCACCCGGTATAACGTGAGGATTAGTTTGTCAACGCCTAGACGCCTGCGCGTCTACTGCGTGCGAGCTGCATTACTGCAGTCCAACTTTCTCCATTCAAATTGGTCTATTCCGAGACCGGTGCACTCCTTCTTCGACTCTATAAACTATGGCTTGGTAAGTGCAAGCCACGCGAATCTTCCTCGATAAAACGACTCTCCTCCACCCCCCGCTCCCCCAACCCCCCAACGGCGACCAACTCTAATCGCGCCGTGAGAAAAAAAAATTAATCTCGCAAACGCAATAACCTAATTACTGCGGCAAGGGCAGAAATTTATATTGCGAAAAAAATCCATATAGACGGTATGCGGCCTGCACAATTATACACCACTGGAACATTAACGCCATTACAAAGTGTTACGCTGCCTATTACCTTCACCATTACCTACTATCGCATTATATGATGCATGCATTATTCTATAGTGTTAAGATTACATACTCTATACACACTAATGTACTGTCCACACTTTTGTGCAGAGTGCCGGTTTCGAGTAATCCAGATCTAGTTATGACTTCATTGACATTTTTCATTCTTTTTTGCCTCTAGCCAGACTCGCAGAGGCATTTGCAGCTGAAAAATTTCCCTGCCCCGGAATGGAATTTCTTTCATTATTTCCTTTTATTCGGAAAAATTACTCGCCATTAAATTTACTCATGAAATTGATGCGTTCGAAATGGAAAATTTAATTGTGCCTCCTTGAAAGATCAGAGAAACTCGAGAAAGTTAGGAGAAGATTAGAATGATAAAGTATAGAAATTTATGGGCAAAAGTGAATGAATACTCTTTTATACCGAGTGTCGAGACTTATCCAACTTTTTCGAGTCCGAGCAAGTCGGATAGAAAGGGAAAGAGGGAGGGGGGGGAGTCGAGCAGTTTCTCAAATAAAAGTATTTCTTAAGCGTCAAAAGATAAAGACAGGCAAGAAGAATAAGAAAAAAAAGAAGGTTAGTCGCCTCGTTGGTTTTATCGTAGAAATGAGAGTGCCGGCGCTCATTCCCGGAATCTCGGCGTGATTTTTCGCACGCAAAACAATTAGTGGCAGATTGCACCAAGACGTCAGGAAATTCCGCTGCTCGCAGCAGGCGCTGATCATGAGAGCCTGCGCGAGCGTTCGCACGCTACTCAATACCCTTTCGCGATAAAGACGCGGGGGCGGGAGACAGTGAGGACACCTCCTCGTCCCTCTCTCTCTCTCTCTTTCTCTTTGTGTCACTCTCTTTCTCTCTTCAACTGCTCGCGATTGTAATAATATCTCTGACGAAGGATGCACATCGGGCGACTCTTCTCTCCTCTCAAGTTCAAGAGCCGCATTCAGGGACAAACGGACTGACTCTCTTCTTCCCTTCGATGTCAGCCCGTGCTTTCGCGTAAGCAAATTTTTCCTTCGCCGAGTCGCGGGCATACTCGCGGATAAGATAGAGAGGAGCGCCAGCGGAACGGGAACCACGACTAGAGAGAGAGAAAGAGTCGGACGGGGGGGAGGGGGTCCTCTATTCATCTCTCTCTTCATCTGGACCACCTCGAATCCTGCTCACTATTCACTCGCTTCTCTCTCTCTCTCTCTCTCTCTCTCTTTCTCTCTCTTTAATTATTACACAGATTAAGTATCCTGAGGGGGCAAGCTCTACTCTTTGAGAAATGTGTTCAGATTCTTATGTAATTTTAAACAACAATTTCATTCTAATGACTACATTGAATTTACAAACTGTTAACATTTTTTTACTACAAATTACAAGGAATTGTATTTTGTATTTTACTTTAATTTATTTCACTGCTCAACTTAATTGTTCAATAACTCGAGTCACTATGCATTTATTTTATTCAAAAAATCGTTTTTTTCGTAATTTGTCTTTTACAATGAGCAACGACTACAGTGATGACAATTTTCTTAACTTAAACTTCATTTAGAAATTGACATTTAATCTCCCTTTTTTTTTAAAAAACATTTATCACAATTATTTCTTTCTTTTAAAAATTTTTTTATTATTCATTTATTATTATTTTTAATATTTTCAATTTGTAAAATGTTTTTAGCGAATAATATTAATTTTTTTTTTTTTTCAAAAACTGTATATTTAATTATAAAAATTATACGTGCCTTCTTAGTGTTTATTGTAATGACATTTTTCATGTTGTCGATAAAAATGCTCTAGTTTTTTTTACGCGAGACTAAAGAAAGTGCGAAGCTGATTGATCGTTTTCTCTTTCGTTTTTAATATCTTGCTCATTTGCTTATGCCTTTCTCTCTCTCTCTCTCTCTCTCTTAATATGTACCATTAAAAATTTTTAACTTTTCCATTTTTGCTACCATTCTCCCTTTCTACTATGCCACTCTCTCTCTCTCTCTCTCTCTCTCTCTAACTTTTTTTTGTCCCCTACATTTTCTTCACGCGATTCAAAATAAGTGTTGAATTATACAAGAATGGGTTAAAAATTCGAGTTAAGGTAACGTATGCGTAAATCGTGTTCCGATTTTCGAATGAACGAGTAGGCAATAAAGTATCACGATAACCCGATATACTGTAATCCTTATTATACATTCCTTATTTGTGTGCATTTAAAAAGCAAAGATTTAATTTCGAAAAAAAATTGAATACGTGTAAACTCGTTGAAAAATCATAATGCCATACTCCTGGAGGCACGCATGCACGGTCAGCACTGAGTAGCTCATTGAGAAAAATCGTCACATACACGGAGAACGAGTAATTTGCATAAAAAGCATCGACCGTAAACCCTGTCGTCATCAGCAAAAAATTGATTTTAAATAAGCGATACACGAAAAAGCTATAGCCCAAATACGCGGGGATGCCTTTGATCGTTCCGATTTCTGAATGAACTCAAGGGGTCATGATTCGGCGTCGCGCAAGTGATTCACATCCCGATTCGGGTTGCGAGTCACGAAAGCCGATAAAATCACCGAGCCTCCGCGGAATTTACCTAAAAGTTGCTGTAAAATGATGATGACCCTTCTGTCTCTCTCTTTCTTGTAATGATGCGAGTGTCGGTGGACGCGCACGCCTAGAAGTCGGACGGTCAAAGTTAGCGCGCGATGATGTCGTGTGCTCGGAAATATACGTGAGTCACATGAGAAATCGTGGCTTGTGTTTTCACTGAGCGAAATGTCAATTCGGCCGATGTGATACCATTTACCCATCTCTCTCTCGCTCTCTCTCCATCTTTAGCCATTACACTTGTAGCCGCTTTCAAAGATTTTGACAGTCGCAATTTTTCCAATTTTAATTTCTTAATTATTCGTTGCACGCAATTATTTTTTCACTTGCCATAAACACTTTTCTTATTTATCGCAGAGTAAGCACTAAAAAATTTTTTTCTTAATCAAATTTGTGCTGGAAAATCAATTTGCTGAAATATTCAAGAGTAACCACAAAACAATGATATTTTTATGCAAATATTATAGCTTGGTAAATTTTTATATTTCTATCATTGAATTCAAGACCTGTCATTCGTAATAAAAAGCGAGAAAAAAAAGCCGCGAGTTTGACGGTAAAAAAAAATCACGTATTCATGTTCGAGTCACGTTACATCCCATTATCAAGTTTAACGCATAGATTGCCGAGATTGTCACAGAAAACACATATTCACTGGTCAAGCGGTCCCAGGACCTTTTTCGCTCACAGCCGCCGCTTTAAGTGGTCGCATCTCTCGCTCTCAATCTATTTCTCTCTCACTCCCTTTCTCTCTCGCTCTCTCTCCCTCTCTTTCTCTCTCGCGCTCTCTCTCTCTCTCACTCTCTCTCTCTCTCTCTCTCTCTCTCTCTCTCTCTCTCTCTCTCTACCAAGGAATGTAGGAGGTGACACTTGTGTTTGGACTTGAAGACTGAGTGATATCTACGTACTGGCTGTGTACCGCACGACCTGAGGATGAGACGTCCGCCCTCGTGTGCGATCCTCTGGGTGCGTGTCGCCGACTGCACAGGACAGGCGATAGGGAGTCTAGCGGTGAGCCTCGGGCTCCTGCTAGGCCTGTGTCCTGACCGAGACTAAACTCGCACTCACCGCCTGCAGCCCTCGGCAGTCATCCCTCGGTGCTCACGCACTTTCACCCCGCCGGCAAAGTATTGTCCAGATGGCAAGGGCCCCGCTCTCAAGCGGTTCGTGCAGGCCGATCGGGTGGCGGTCCCCTGCTCCCGAACGGGACCCCGGGTCCTCTTTTGTTTCTCGGGGAAAAATGCCCTCGGAGGTACTCGAGGAAGGCCCCTGGTGGCCGATCTTAAGCGAGGCGCCGAGGACGAAAATTCGTCAGCTCGGGTTGAAGGAAAGCGCGAGCCGCGACCGTAGAGTGGCGCCGCCGGGCGGTCGGATCCCTACTCTCGGACTTCGGGCGCGCGCGCGCGGGGGTGGCATCCCCTCTACTCGGGGGCGCTCGGATGTTGGTAGCGCCACTCGTTCGGAGCTACCCCCTCCGACGCCGAGCGCCGCACCGCCGCGGCCGCAGCCGATGCCGCCGTCCTGCTCCTCGCGACGAGTTCCAGCTGATGCTGCGCGCGGCCGAGCGGCTCCGGTATTGGAAGTATCGGTGAGTTCAACGGGATGTGATCGGAAAAGAGGGTGGCATCGAACGCAACTCGTGTGCGACGTATCGGCTCGACCCCCGCCCGCCCCATTCACCCCCGAATCCTCCGTCGCCGGCCTCGCTCTCTCGGCCGAGATGCGCATGATGAGTTGCGGGCAGTTGCGGGGGAGGGCGAGCGCGAGATGATGGCGGGGATGGGGGTGGGGGTCGGGATCCGGGTGTCACTAGATTCTGCGGTACGGCGCCGCGATTAATAATTAATCGCGAGGCATTCAATGGAATTCTCGGTCCTGATGACGGTCGTCTTGGTCTATATTTTACATTGTGAATTATTTAATAAGAGCTGGACGAATTTCGATAACGAATGAGGTAAGCTTGATTTCGAATTGATTGAACTGATTGAAAACATCAATTTTATTACTTTTTATAAATCTATAGATACATGTTTATTATAACTGATATAAATAAATTGTTTACAATATAAACAGTTATTTATAATTTTATATAATAATTATATGGCGAAAAAATAATATTGGTTTTCAAATAAATTGAAATATTTTTATCACAATTTAAAATAGTTTATATAATGAATTTTTTAAAATTAATTTAAATTATTAAAAATATTTTTTTTACAATAATAAAGTTTTAATATGCATCAATTTTATTAAAATTAATCATTTACCTTGTTATACATATTAATTTTCAAAAATTTGTATTTTTCCAATTAATTCAAAAACTTAAAAAAGACATTAGTGTATATATGTATTAAACAGTTTTTCTTTTAAATTAAACTAATAATTACGTATAATGACATATTATTTTTAAAAACTAATTATTGCGTAAAATGTTACAATTTAAATTTTAAATTCAAACAATCGTAACATTTTCAATAATATAATATTAATTATTTCTCGTTTCATTGAATAAAGTTATGCATTTTAGTTTTATACTTTGAAAAATCGCAGCACCAATTTCATCACATATTAATCGATACGGAATCTTATCATTTCATTTTACTAGAAATTCATAAATTATTTCAACAATGAATGGTATTCATATTTAATTGAATTTCATTATTCAATATTGAGGAAAATGATTCTTCAATACAGTTGAATTACATTTCTTAAATGAATACAAATATTTAAAATAAATTTTAAAAACAATTTGTAAAATTTTTTATAAATTATAGGATATAATTTATAATGAGGAATACTAATTAAAAATACCACATGAATAGAAATTATTTGGTAAATCTCTGTGAAATTGTAACAAAAATTAATAATTTTTTTTTTAAATTATATGTCTGCATTTGCTCATGAATATTACATATTTTTCTAATGCAAGCAATTTAAAGACTACGTGTATGTATTTTTAAAAAAAATTTTTTTACTTAAAATATTTTATATGAATTTAATACTTTTTTTAATATATAATTAATTGAGTAAATTTTAACAATACAAAATTAATGCAAAAAATGCTACAAAGTAAAATATGATATTGATAAATAAATCATAGTGTGAATCCTTTAATGCTAAATTTATAGTTTTAATTGAAAATGCTATTTAGTATTAATTTTTTAATTACAATACTTGTTTCAACTTAGCTTCAATTCGATTTTTTAATTTATTGTTGCTCGTAAGCTGTATTATTGACCAGTATTTATTATTTCACAGTTTAACTATATTATTTTTTATTGAGTATATATAATTATATTTATATTAGAAATATAAAATATTAATGAAAAATAATTTTTTCATAATTAATATTAAAAAAATTAATTACTCTTTTACATTTAATACTTGTATTGAATACGTTGAAATTAAATATTATGTAATAATAATTATTATTTTTTTAATAAATTGTACTTAACCTGAATCATAATGTTTATGTTAATGCAAATTAACATAAACATTATAATTGATTTACTTTAAATTTAATTTAACATAGATTGAACTTTATGTTAACATTTATTATTTAATAATATTATTTCTGAATTAACAATAATATAAGATAAATATTAAGAGAGCGTAATATAAAATTTTCAAACGATAAATCAAATTTTCTTTATATAAAATTCTTAATATATGTAAAATAAATGAATTTGTTTATTTCAGATAGTAGAATGATCAAGAACATGAATGGAACAATATTTCCCAGTGTGATCTCATTTGGAGTCAAAGCTGGAGTGGCGGAGCTCAGTAGGGGGATGAACACGGTCATGCGTCCAGGAGAGGATAACTTGTGCTCGGGTTTCCACCCTTCCCCCTCCAACTCCAACCCTTGACGATTGGACTGTCGCACGGTTCGCTACTTTCTTCACGTTGAACGTAACTCCGAACACAAATAACTCAAATAATCTTGTTATTTAATAGAACCTTATTAATTTCAAAATTATATCTAATTGTTATAAATTCTATATAATGAAAAAGTTTAAATAAACAGTCACAAATATGTTTATATTTTATGATTTTTTATTCTTTGAGATGTATATTTTTAGTCAAATCAAGTTAAATATACAAATTTATATTTAATCAATATTTTAAAAATTTTTTTAACCCTTAGTTTAAATCAAGTATAATCAATAATTGGGATAATATTAATGATAGATTAAGAGAAAAAGTTTAAGAATATCGATTAATTTTTATGTGCATATATTTAAATAAAAAGTATAAAAAATTAAATATATATGTATATATTTAATTTTTCTACTTTGAAAAATTAGTAGGTGTTCACATATAATTAATTTATGTTTCATACGAGTGTATTATGCAAGCACTTTTAAGTGTGTCTACAAGTGTACAACCAACGGACCATGTATGTGTGAACGAGAGCTCATACGTGTGATTCGAGACAGCATTTTAAATCCAAAAGCTTTACACATGTAAGCGTACCTCGATATTCATTTGGTATATACATAGTCCACGCATAAGTATTTCCGGCTTAAGTCCCAAAGGACTCAATTTACAATTACATCTCCAACATAAAATTTAGAGGGGTGGTGGGGGAAGAAATGAGTAGTAGTGAAGCGGTGAAATCGAGATTGAGATCCTGAGGAGTAGACGGTGCACAAGAAGCGCATATATTTAGGAAATTTAGCGTATTAATTCACGCGCAGGTGTCCATGTGTGGGTGTGCAAAGAAGAGAGAGAGAGAGAGAGAGAGAGAGAGAAAGTGCACGAGCGAATATTCATGGTCAAAACGCGGCAGTGACATTGCCTCGCAAAATACATATCGTGTGTCGCAAACTCCCCTCCAGGAATTATTGCTACTCTCGATTTCTTGGAAATTCGCTGGCGTTATGCTCCCGCAATCCCACAAACATTTGTTGACGGCGAAAATGCGCGGAGCGAGCGAGCGAAGGCCCGAAATTATTACAAAACCATGTGCCGATGGTCCTCTTTCTCTTTCTCTCACACCCGGACTCTTCTTCCTCCCTCTTCTGGCTGCACTTCCCTGACTCTGGTCTTCGAATTTCTTAGAATTCCCTGAACAGTTTTGTAAATCAAGAGCGCAAACACGCAGCGAAAAAGCATAAAAAATAAGCATGCACGCATGGAAAAATTCATTATTTACGAAAATAATTTGATTTCCGATACGAATGTATTTTGTCGAATCGCTTCGCAACCTCCGACTTGGTAAAATATTTAATCGCGCGTTATAAATACGAGAAAACAGGAGAATAAGAGTAAGATGCAATATCACCGTAGTGATGATGATAATCCGAAGCCGCCGTGTATTTTTGTTGACATTGAATGGGAGAGTCACTAGTGTAATTGTACGACTCGGTGAAGATCGTAACGGGTGGCGCGATGTAGGCCAGGATGTCCATGGATTCATATTTCGCACACTTGGACACGACACTTAACACCGGCTCCGAGAGTTCATAGAGGGAATAGACGATTATAAAAGCGATAGCGGTTTCTCTTCGCGGAATCTACGTAATGAGCTATGCCCCGATTCCGAACCCTGATACATCTCATAGACACCCTTACGTATATAGACGAGTGCCCCATTGTCATTCTGCACTTGGGCTTCTGGCTAAGCTTTGCTTTTACTTCTTCAATTATTCAATTTCAAGCGATAGTATACAATCCGCGTTCATCGAATGTCGCTACTTTATTCCGGTGCCCCGGCAGTTGTTGATCAAACGTTAGTTTAGATAACATCAAACGTCAGTCAGATTAGAAATTGCTTTCCCCGAGGGCATTAATTCTCAACGCACAATAAACCACGGTGATTACATTATTAAAAGCGAATCAGTTGATATTGCTGAAATTAAAGAGAGGCACTCTTCCGTCATGGATCAGGAATTGACGAGTCCACGTAAAAAAGGAAAATTATTTAATTCGATTTGAAATGAGGTCGGGCCGCCACCGCCGCCACCGCCGCCGCCGCCGCCGTCGATACGTTGTAAAGTTTGTGTGTCGTGTTGTACCGGTGCGTCGAATAATAAATATATTTGGTCCCCCAAACGCCTCGCTCTTTTTTTTCGTAATAAAAGGTGCATGCACGCACTCGATTGTAATTTCCGTAAACACATTGCGTTTTGACGATGATTTCAATTGCGTGCGGTTACAACGTAAACTCGCCAGTTCAAGTTGCCAAACGGAAACTTGAATAGCACTTTTATATCACGCATGCAATAATTTACATTAACGATATTGTTGGGATCATCCTGAAAACTGATCGCAAATCATACTTTGCCGAAGGTATTTACATTATTTCCCTTTTAAATACTTTATCATAAAATTAACAAGTTTTTAATGTTTCCTGCTTTTTCATTACTTCGACTCTTGCGAAATGTACAATTTACTCGGTTTAGCAACCAAAGCTATTTCCTTCGATTCACTCAAATTATAAAGATATATAAATTAAAGTTGAAAGAATAATTAAGCGATTAACTCGTACTCGTTTTATACGAGAATTAAATTATCAATATTTTATGGTGTGCGTGTAGATCGAAGCTCGCGGTTTGGCTTCGACACAGCCAGTTTTCCCCTAGATCCCGTTTTCACGTATCAAACGGTAGGGAACAAAAGTTTGTTAACACTGGCGAGCCTGGAGATTATGATTGGAAGCGTTCGATCCTGAGCTTCAGTCTATGGGCATCGAAACCAGTTTCCGGTTCCAGGCTTCCGACCAGTAGAGCGATAGTAATTGTGATGCAACGGCGTTTGAGGCGCCGATCATTTCCTCGACGTGTGGTTGTGTTACTGCATGTGTTTGTTCTCTCGTTGACTGAGCCCCGAGTGATTGTGTGCGTTGCACCCTTTTCTGTGCCATCGGTGAGTTATGTGTGAAAATTCCCTGAAGCTTCGGGCTATGCGTCCCGTGTTCCACGCGTTAAAAGCCGCATCGAAGTTCCATTTTTCTTATGCTAATTAAAATTGTGATAAAATAAATCATGCTAAGGCTTGTCAGGCCTCTCAACCGTTCAACCGAGAGCAACAAGTTTTTTTGCTGCTTTCGCCAAAGAATGGAAAATAATTTTTGAAGTCTAACTTTGACCCTCAATCAATATTGAACAATGAAAATTCATATTTACATACATAATTGTAATTAATAAAAATATTTTTTCTTTTTTAGCTTTATTTAAATTACTCTGAAACAAGTTCCATATTTAAATTTAGGTAGTATTAAATATTCGCAGAAGAAACCTCTACTTCATGATATCTATAAGATGCAGCGCAAAAAAAATATATATATATGAAATAATTTGAAAAAACATTATTTTTTTTCAGAGTTTATCAAAATTTTATTAATATAAAACTCATATTTATATTTATCATTGTTTTTGTGCTTAAATATTAAAAAAATTATAACAATGAATTATTTCATAATTTAATTGTACATTCATTTTAATCAAATGATTATTACTGTCTTTGAACAAAGCATAAATATCACTCAAATCAAGGTTCAACTGTGTTTTCAAATTAAAGATATTCAAATGACACAAATTTTATGTTATGACCTAGTTACAATGCATTTACGATCTAACTAGTGTCCTCAATACTTCTATACTAAGTATTAAAAAAAATTTAATTTGAAAATTCCTGCTTTACATACATCCTTTATATTTCTCTTTTTTGAATACTAATTTTTCTTTTTTAATTAATCTTAATTATTTAAAAATTCAATCAAATTTATGCTCATTTAATAATAATAATAATAATAATAATAATAATAATAAAATATTTATTTTTAATTGTATTAAAGTAATTTCATCATCTTTTACGAGATTACAATGTAACTAGAATCTTAAGTGTATGAATAACCTCAATAAATATATAATTAACATAAATCTAATCTTATTTTACGTATTTTCAGAATAATAATCATTCTCGAACACATTTAACAAGGTTATATATTTTTATATTTGATTTTTTATTTATTAGCCAACAAAATATTATTTTTATTGTAAACAAATTAATATGAAATATTAACAAAGATATCAATAAGATTATTCACGGAATATTTATATAATAAATATAATAATATTTTTTTTTCCAAATTAAGCAATCTGAAAATATTTTTTAATTTATTTTTTATTTTTTATAATTTTGTATTTATTATTATTATTATCTAAGAACTACATTTTTAAAGTAGCTCTAAAATACTCTGATGTTTTAATGTACATTTTAAAACTTTCTGATGAATAATAATTATTAATTGAAACATAAATATTGGGGTTGAATATTCAAATTTAAATTATAGTTTTTAGAGCTACCTAGAATACGGAAATTATGATATAAAATTTAATTGAGTCGAAAATTTAATTTTCTATAATTTAATTCTTACCCAAATAAGAATTAAATTAGGCTTCAGTTAACATTAAATAGATGATCACCAAATTTCTTAAATTACAAATTTTGAAATAAATGTACATAGAAAGTAATTTTGAAAAATTATTTCATTTGTCGTATTAAAATTATTTATTATGAATTATTTGAGATTTTATAATAATATATTTTATAAAAAATGAAAAGAATTAGAATTAATAAAATGAAATGTAATAACAATAAGAAATTAATTAAATTAATTAGTCTAATTATTAATTAGTCTATGAGGTTTCTCGAATATTGTTGAAAATGTTACTGATAGAATTAGCAATAAAACGAACATGTATTATTTAAGAATACATGCAAATGTTCTATATAAACTTATATAGAAGTTGTTAAACATCAAAGGATACAGTATCTTGTACGAATTCCTAGAAGCGATGGCTGAGAATAATTGACAAGACTTATACTGCTAGTAAAAGTCAGTAGCGAATTAGGTTTTTACAGAAGTGAGGGGGAAAGGGACGGGAGGATCTATTGGGTTTACACAAATGCTAAAGTCATTTTCGGGCAATAATTTGCAGTAGTGGCATTGCAAAACAAAGCCCCCCGCTCAAGTTGTTGTGCCTCTCCCTCTCTCTCTCTCTCTCTCTCTTTCTTTGCGGTTTAAACAAATTGTTCCGGCTGACGAAACTGAACATCAGCACCAGCAGTAGAAGCAACGCCGATGACGACGATCCACGGCTAATTCGTGGGCATTCCATCTCTTTCTCTCCAACCTTAAACAACCAGGAGCGCTTGTGTAATTCACTCGTTTTTCGTTTCGAGTGAATCACCAATGCTCCAGCCGGGTGTAAGAATTGTATTACCACTTCCTCGCGCATACGAGACATGCGACGACGTCTCTTCGTCTAAATAAATGTTTGAAATTATACGCGACCAGCACGGATTAAAGGGTTCCATCCTATTTCTACATATAGCCATTGGCGTTTGTATTCATGAACTCTCCCTTTGTCCAATAACTGGATACTCTTTCTCCCGCTCCGAGGATCCGAATCATCACAATAAGAGACGTTTAATAATCAATGCGCGCAGCCTTGATAATTATGAATCTCGTCTTAAGAGGGGGAACGAGTATGTTAAAAGGAGCAGCGCAGTGGTCTCGGGTCTTCTTGGCTGTTGTGTGTCCTCGTGATACGGAATAGACAAGATTGGGTCCGCGTGGATTCTACGCACACACGGGCATCGATACCGAACTGGTTCCGAACAATCACTTTGTCTAAAATACTGGTTTGCTCCGACTCCGACACTCCGACTCCGACTCCGACTCCGACTCCGACTCGGTCCACTCGGTCGCATATTTTCATTTGCGCTTGATTATTTTGTAATTTCGATATGTTAATCGGCGCCATTAAATTCGCTCGCACCTTTCAAACCCACCTATGAAAAGATATAATATAGAAATGTGTTTAGCGGAGGGCAAATGCATGCGCTTTTACCAGTCCAATCCAACAGCAACTTGGCCAACTTTTGTCCTTCGCAACTAAGTTGACACTGCGTTTGATCGACGCGCTTTCTCACGTCCCTTCTACCTTTACTTCCATTTTCATACCCCGCGTATATTCGTTTTGATTTCTCCTCGAAGCTTCATTAAGTCCGACGAAATTTCTTGATTCCATTCGACGATGTAATGTTTGCTCTTCTCTCGCTCGCTCTTTCTCCTTCTCCCCTGCCTCCCTCGAGCACACGCACATCCATCCATCGGTATAACCATATTTCATTTCCTACCTTCGATAATCAAGGATTCAACTTTCTTTCACAATTCATTTGATTACTATAACATTTAAACTTCAAATTATGTAAAACTCTATTGTTGAAACAAGTCTAACGTACAGTACGAATACCTAGCTGTTTTGAGGAATTGTTGATATAATGTTCTTGATACAACAACTACCCATTTCAAGTATTTGATATAACCGTTTAATATAAGGAATTTAACATACAAATATTTAATACAATAGATTATATAAATTTTTAACGAATAATTGATTATTGTTGGTCAAATGTTTAGATGCTGCAATTCATGCTGATTAATTCAATGACATAATGCATTTATTCAAAGCAACATTTTGCTCATCTTTATTAATGACTTTATACCAATAAAAATATACTTCCTATTTTTAGAAATATATAATTTTTAAATTATGTATAAAATATTAATTATTTTTTATTAGTATCAAGAAATTTTAATCATCAATGATGAAAAGCAGTATAACAATATATAAAGTTTGCAGTTGACATAATTTATATAGATATAGCTTAGAATAACTATTTCTTAATTAATTAGAAGCATACAATGAGTTATTAAAAAAAACATATAATATAGTACTCATAATTATCTTGACTTCAATTAAATGTATTATTTTTATTTTATAAGCGCGTGAAGCAAGCAAGTTATTAAATATTTGCTTCTGACATGTAAAATATAAATTCAAAAATTAACGTACTATAATATTTCTTAATAATATAATAATTTCTTCATTATTTTCTAAATTTATGTATTTTTTTTGGATTATATATTCATTAATTCAACTCTAGAATTGACAAATAAAGGATTGTTCAATTTGTAATGCTTTTAATATTATTTAAATATTCAAATTTCACTGGAAATTTTTACCGGATGTTCATATTAAAAAATTCTTATAATTTAAATATTGTCTTTACAAAGTTTAAAAACAATATTTTTAGATAATTAACCAAAGCATATGTTGAATTATTTCATGTATAATTATATTATCATAAACTTATATTTCCAAAGATCTTTTGTAAATTTATATATATATATATATATATAGTATTAATTTTTTAAGTTTTTACGTATTGTATTTATTTAGTTTTAGAATATAAATTAATATTACTAGATAGCATTTGGTACAAGTTCGAAATGCTATCCCAAAAAATATTTTTACTTATAAATTAACATTACTTTAAAAAAATATTAAATGTAAAAAATGCACCTTTTGAGAAAGTACAATTAAAGAAAGTGATGCAAACGATAAAGCTTTAACATCTGTAAATTTTAATAATTCATATAAAAAATTCAATTTTCACTTTAAAAAAAAACTACTTGAATATTGATTCTAAAAAAACAAACAATTTATTTGAGAAGAAATAATCGGGTGGCCTGTAATCAAAGGTGATTTCTTGTGAAAAAGGAGACCTGGGGAGACCATATCCTGGGAACACTCACAACTATCTGTCAATCCACTTGGTGAACATAAAAAAAAGATTTGGATTAATGGTTTGCATCGACTATCGAAGCTGCGCCATGTCGTCCACATAAAATGCACGTAACAATACTACCCAAGCATCGCGGTAATAATGAGAGGGAGAGAGAGAGAGAGAGAGAGAGAGAGAGAGAGAGAGAAAGACAGAGAAAGAACGTAGAGCAACTCACAATGGGTTTTATACAATGAGAGGAAATATCCAAGATATGCAAAATAGCCAGCGTTCCGATCATCTTCGAAAGGGCGTAGGGTGGGTTAGCTCGCTCGCGCTTTTAGGGGGAGCAAGAGAGAGGGGCTCGGATGTCCCGAGGAGGGCAGAAGAAGGGTTCGAAGACGAACACATGTTCTAGGCATTTGCATACCTCCCGGATAATTTACATACGAAGAAATTTGCATCGTACGTGCATTCTCGTGAGCGACCCGAGCTCAAACGTATACATACTCCTTTCACCTTTGCTGGCCTTTAACTCTCTCCTTTCATTCTTTCTCTGTTGTGCTTGTTTGCTCACATTCGTCCCATCTCCGCCTGACGTGGATTCTGCGTGTAGGCCAAAAGAATCACGAGTACCGATGCAATAGCGACATTAGCCCTCCGAGAAGCAACAATATATTAAGGTATTAAATGCTACTAATACTTTTATATGGGGCTCCGCGGATAATGAGAATCAGTTTCTTTCCCACTCTCTCAAGAGTTTAATGTACTTTTTTTAAGGTCAGACACCACCTTTTACCATCGCTCCATCACGATCTCAAGTGGCCTTCGATTATAGTTGATCTATTAAAGGCTTTGGCAAATGTCATTCAAAGAGCGTTCATTGCATGCAATTATCAGCTGCGCCCATTGTTGCCACAACTCTAATAACAAAAACACATCGGATAATAAGTACTCGACACAATTTATTAAAATCACAGCTTAGTATCCTTGGTCACCCGAAGCCTTATAAGACTAAATACCTCTTACGTAAATTTTTATTTATACGAACTGCTTGATGAGAATTGTCCTGCGGCCTTATAAAGAGGCACCAATAGAATTCTTAATTACTCAAACAACAATTAATTTTGTATTTTTTTTTTATTTTTTTTTTCTTACATAAAGATAATAAACCAATGCATAACTCGTTGTAAAATTATCAATATATCAAGAAAGTTTATAAGCGTTTTACCACAATCGAAATAATACAATATTAATCAACATTAGAATAAGTAAAAAGCAACAAATCAATATCTAATATTAAAAGTTGATGAAAAATTTTCCAAAATAAATTTTAAAACTTGCAAAGGCACGTTCACGAATTCAAGCTTATCGGTACAATTAAAATAAATTAAAGTAAAAAAAATAAATAATACTCGACACCTAAGGAGTACTGATTTAAAATCGGGTATAATATTTAATATAATACCTAATAAAAGGACATGATGTTGGGCGTGTCTGAGAGTGTCGATTACTAATTAATACTTTTCAATCTGATATTAAATGGGAAGGATGAATTTCAAGGCGTTCCTTTTTCGAGTTTGACTGTTATAAAGCGAAGGAAAAATATTCACCGCGACAATTATCAAGTCGAAATGTTTCTCATAATAAAACTAGTCGAGTATCAGCGTTGAAGAATCATTTAGATATATCAGTTGTATCTCATAGCAGTTGTTTGACGTAATTAAAAAGTATATGTGCGCAGTGAATATGGTGGCGAAAGACGGAAAAATACACAAAGCCCGTAGAACTAATGAGTTTTTTGACCTCGTACGGTAATCTTTAGTAATGATATCTTCCGAGAGGTGGGATTCGGTAAGACTAGGAACTAAAGGAAGAGCGGGACGGAGCGAAGGTTGTGTAAAGATACGCGATGACAAGCCGCTGAATTCATCTCGGTGGTGGACTCGTAAAAGTGTTTCTACCTGTCGGGCTTTGTCGGGCGTAGCTTCGTCTCACGTTTCCAATTCCACGACGGAGTGACTGCGACCGCGTGGACGTCGCCGAGGCTTGACGGCGTCGACACGGACCGAGCACGGCGACAAGGAGCCTCAATGGATCTCGATGTGGATATCGCTTTTCCACCAAAACGTCCCACCTATTTTTCTTCATATTTTCTCCACGTAGTAGGTGCCCGGGCGGGGGAGGCACGGAAGGGAGGGTACGACGCGCTCCGGCCCAGACATCCGCGACAATGGAAACTGGAAGCTCTACCTGGGCACCGACTTTTCTGCTCTCGATTTCTATCGCTCCGGAGCGCGGGTGTCAAACGTCAAGGACAATAAAGGCCCTTCTCCTTTTAATGCTTGAGTCCATTGTGAACCCTCCTGAAGCATTGGCTCCTCTTAAAGGGCATACAAAATGTTGACATTCATCGAAATGCCGGACGATCGTTAGGCGTCTCAAGGAGACCGTTGCATCTTGGCTCTGCCCATTGAATTTTAGATCTCCTACCCGAAGGTTAATTCCCACAAATAGAAAGGAAACATTGTACGGATGCGGAAGGAAAGGAGTAAATCAATTTTTATTGGTCGAGGAAGACGTGAACTTTGTTTCTCGTGCTCGCTCAACTCATTTTTTTTACTCAATCCTTTTGTAAAAGAAAAAAAAAGCATTAATCCTGGAATATATCAAAAACTTTTTCAGCGTATTTCAGAAGCTTATTTATGATTAATAGAATACCGAGTTTTTGTCTTTTCAATCATTTTTTATTAATTATCGTATACCTTAAACGTGAATTTGAATAACTGATACAACTTTATTTTCTTCTAGATCAATAAATTCTTTTCCTAACTATTAATTATTATTTTTCTTTTTCTCTTTGCTATTACCATTACTATCGTTACTATTATTATATATTGTCTGAAGATTAAATTTACATTATATTAAAACCTGAAAGAATTTTACTTTAAAAGTTGCTTTTTTGAATGTACTAGTAAAAATTGTATTTGTCTGGTGAGTAACTGATACATTTTAAAAATGTAAATTATTGGTTGAAATTATAAAGTCTCTTTAAAAAAGTAAGTTTTTATATTCTGAGAACAATAAAGTTATAATTTTTGATATAAAGTTATTTTTAACAATTTGAAGGCGCATTCATATATATGTTTAAAAATATTTACAAGCACCTTAAACCGTTTCTCCTGTATAATTATTTATATTCAACGTTTAAATTAATTTAATATTTTTACTGATTAATAATGGAATCTATATCTTCTCTAATGCTGAACGAATCTTGATATATATATATATATATATATAAATCAACGGATTTGTGCAAACTTTTGCAAATACGAAGTAACATGGTAGTAAGTTTTGGCATGTGCAAATTCAGTATTATACAAATAAACCAACGTCATGACATCTGCAATCTTCTCCCGAATCGTAGGTTCTCACATATCGGAAGTGGCATTGAATTTTTTAAATATGCAAACATTAAAAGCGGGCATGCGTGATAGAGAACGCGTAATAATAAGAGAGAGAGAGAGAGAGAGAGAGAGAGAGAGAGAGAGAGGAAGGAAAGCAATGCTAATCCGGCACTCATCGATCTGCAGCCCTTTTCTTCAGGGCGGGTTGATCGAGAAGAAGACAGAGAGGAAGCGACCTTGGTCGTGTCCCTCCACCTGGCGCTATAAAAGGGCTCCCCTCTGTCTTTCCTATGCACATGTGTGTGTAGGTATATGAATACGTACCGCAGAGAACTTTTTATGCTAAATAATACAACTTGGGGATCCGTATGACGAATGCTCCATTACGTCAATGGTGATCGAGGTTTCCTCTGTTTTCTCTTTGAGTTCTCCAACTTTTCTTGGTTTTTCCTTATTTTTGAGTAAACAAACAGTTACCACTGAGGTCTACTCGAGGATGAATCCCTCGAAGATGAGGTGCTCTAAACGAAAACTTAAATAAAGGATCGGGGAATACGTGACTGCGCTATCGGCGATGCGTTTCACTCCTTTCGACTCGCGTTTTTTAACAGCCCTTCTGTATTTCAGAGGTTCTTCATCCCCCACTTCTCCCTCTCCCTCTCCCTCTATCTCTTTTTCGAGTGCGTTTGTACCCTTGTGCGTACTCTTGTTTGCCTCGCATGCGTTGGCACGTATATCGCGGTGCCTTATAGGTACGTAGAATATGGTAATGATTCGCCACCACTGCCAAATATGTAAATAAGTTAGATTTGAGTTTTGTTGCGGCGGCAACTTCGATGGGAACCTATACATCCTTCCATAAACTCGAGTAAGAATGTAGAGCGAGAAGGAGAGAAAAATCAGCGCCAATGAATACGAATAATAAAGGAATAATGGTGGTGTTGGTGGGGGGGCATAAGGGGGGGGGGAGGAATCGGCGTCGTATAATATAAGCGTCTTAGTGGCCGCAGCTATGGTCGAACCTGGCGGATTCAGATTTATTGGTTTCTTCAATTGAGTTCATCGGAATATTTGAGTGAAAGCCTGTGTGTGAACGGAAGCCGAGGATTTGTCGATCACAATTTATAAGTATCAATACTCTCGATCCTGCTCGCGCGTCACTTAATCTCCCATACACTTCTATAGCTTCTTAGACCATCTTTCACATTCAATCGAAATTGCCTTTTCGAGTCATTTATCAATATTAGTAGCACTGGTATCACTTAAAAGCCATTGGTAAATGTCTATTTAACCGATACAAATTTATAATATTTAATATTTTATGTACACGATATAAACTTCTTCATTAAAGGTCGTTGTGAGCATTGACTATTCTGAAATTATTAACATTAAAAAGCAAAAAACATATTTTTGATTTATGTATATTTTTTCAAATTATTTTTAATAAAATATAAGACGAGAATAGAAATTATTACCGAAACGTAATCAATAAATAATAATTTCAAACTATTTTTCGATTTGGTTTATTAATTTCAAGGGATAAAAAATCCACATTACAATTCAGAATAAGCTATTTAAATAATTTGAATTTTTAAATATACGAGCATTTATAAATTGAAATTTCAAGTTTATTATACATTGCAATGATAAAACATATTTGTATTAAAATGCTGATGGTACATTGATATTGCACAAATAAAATATAAAAAAAAGTTTAAGAGAGGGTAGGGAGAAGAAAGAAATTGTTTAAACTAATTGCACGAACAACAATGATGATGTGAAGAATTCTATTGGCATTTGGTAACATGAATACTGGTGATCTCGTCTTTCCATATCAGAGATATGCGTGCATCGCCAGTGATACACTCACGTACTAGGTAGATAAATTAGCATAAGGGGGTTGTTAACGCGTGAGAACAAACTTGTTCGAAAAGAAAAAAGAGATGCTCCGATCCTCCATCTATCCGTCATCCGCATTCACAATTTGAAATTCTAAGCCTCAAAAGTGAATTTAATGTACACTGAATCACAATTCTATCCACTGCATAATTACTAATTTTACGGTAGGCATAAAAATCATAATACATATATACGCATTAACATTCCGATCGTATACCGATGTTACTTTACTTCAATGTTACATAATTCGATTTCTTTACAAGCCTTTTATATGTATAAATCTATTAAACATTAAATATCATAAAAGTCGTTAAAATATATTTCCCTAACGCATAACCTTGTGCATTGTAAAAGCTTATGGTAGATAGTTTTTGCATTTTTAAATATTAATGTTTTTGCCTTAATATTATTTAATATCTCAATATCTTTCATGATTAATGAGAACATTTTTATTTTTTTTTTATATCTATATGTTGTTTTAAAGAATATGTTTATTACAAGTCCTTATTATTTTGAGATCTGTAATATAAAATTTTTGAAATAATCACTCCGATCAATGTATAATAATTTAATGCACCATTCTTAAAATATTTGTAAAGTATTACAAAATATAAAAACAAGCAAAGAAACTAAAATATAAAATAATTATTAATCCTATTACCAGAAAAAAGTTTGTTTACACAAAAAGCGATAAAATTTATCAAAAACTTTGTTGAATGTATTAAAATTCTTTATTTTCTCTGAAATTATGAAAACTTGCACTTTATGTAATAACTTTTTTTTATTAACGTAATAGTATTATGGATTTATAAGAATTATAAAGAATTTGCTGATAAGCTTATTTCAATAAAACGTAATATAATGCTAGTATTCGCATTCGCCATCTATTTATTCACAATTTCGTTGATCAATTTCTTCTTTCTTTCCCTTTTCTTTTTTTTTTTTTTTTTTTTTTTTTTTTTTTTAAATACGGGACCGGTGCAAATTTGTTTTCCTGTTGTAATGGCAAAAATTTATTGTATCAATTTGAATGAAAACATATTTAGTGCACGAGTAAAAAAAGTAAGCAGGCATAGCAATTAGAAACTTTATTTTCTTGAAAATTTAATGCTGCAACATGCGAGAATAAGTGCAAGCCTCAAATGTATTTCGCTGAATGACTGATTAAAATTGTAACGTGAGGTATTAATGTGTTACCTTGCTAAGGCTTAATATATATTAATGCCATTGGCCTGTGAAAGACACTGTGAATTAATATTGAGAGTAAATGTAGCTTATTGTAATTATAAACTACCCCAAAAGGATAATTTTTACCTACAGTACATACAATGTGCAGCTAAAAATAACATGCAAGTGCCGTACACAAAAATCGTTACACTTTGCTTTCCTAATAAATTCAAAGCACAAGCAGTAACAATTAGTTTTATCGAGAGCTATAATCAGAATTTGCTTAAATAAATTTGCCTTTAATAAATGGATATATTTAATGCTAGTCGAGTTATTGTTTTATGCATACACGGGTGAGGAAAAAGTTTTTTAAGCTTGTATTACACGTGTAACAATTGGCTCGGCAAACTTCATCGAGTATCATGAGCTTGTGAGCGTTGAATCCGAATCTTTAAAAAAAAAAGAAAAGATTTTTAATTATTGTTTATAATGCGCCTATTGAACGATATAATAAAGTTTGCCCGTTTGGATGTTTGCGGTGCGGAAAGAGTGAAAAAGTGTTCGAGAATCGCAAGGGAACATCGGGGGCAATAAAGGAAGCAACGTTAACGTATTCCGAGCACATTCGATTGTTAAGGAAAATAATATCGATCAACTGTCCCACATGGGCAATTGTGCCGGTGTGCAAAAATGCAAATGAGCGCGGCTGGTGTGCCTCCACGCACTTACAGCGCTGATGAGGGCGCGCAAGACGGAAGAGTTTCCTCGATAGAGATCGCGAGTATCCCCGAGTTAACGAACGTGTAGAGGAGTGTTTCGAGCCGGTGAGCATCGCCATCAGCCTCGTCACCGGCGAGCTCCTCGTCGCCGTGGCCGTGGCCGTCGACGTCGACGTCGACGTCGACGTCGTCGTCGCTGTGATCGATTCGATGCCGGGGCCGATTGCCGGTCGCGCTCGAGGTGGCAGCACCTGTCCGGGCGGCCGGGGGAGGCACGCAAACAACACACGTGCACCAGGGCAGCCGTCACGCGCCTTTGAACAATGGCATTAATAGGGCCCCGGGCCGGGGACTTATTAATCGCCGTTGGCCACCGGATGCGAGTCCGCCTTGGGACCCGGGGAGATTTTTCATCGAGAAGCTGGCTTTGGCCCACGGATACAAAAGCGAGCGCTTTGTTCGGCGAGTATAGCCTTTCGTGATTTCGCCGAGAAATCAGACGCTCTCGCCTCATCTTTATGGTTGATCTTATTACGAAGCCGAGCGACGTGCTCGCGTCATTAAGAGCTGCTCGGGCTGCGACTGTCGGGCTGATTAATAGGGGAGGGAGCGAGATAATCGAAAGGAAGTAACGAAATGAAAATAAGCCACAAGAGAGATGGCATCTCTTTTGTGCATAGCAGCGCAGGAACAAGTTCGCGCTTCTGACTCCGGTCGTCTTGCTCCTCGTCTTCATGGCCAATGCTCGCACGCTTGTTGCTGGTGTTGTTGCTGTTGTTGCACTCGCCCGCCGCCATCGGGAATTACCGGGGCGCGCACTTGCATTCTCGAGCGATCCTCGCGTGATAATTTTCTGTTTTCTCGAGCGTGTGCGCGCTTCGTCGCCGCTGCGCCTAGCTGACGTCGTCGAACGTGTGCGAGCCGCGACGAGAGTCGGGACCCCGAGGACGAGGACGAGTGCGACTCCTCGAGGAAGGGAAAAGTGCCAACGCAGGAAATTATTAAAGCGCGTGAGAGAGCACATGATTGTTGTGTGTGCACGCCAGAGCGCGTAGACGGAATGCTCCGATACATATTATATTTAACGCGCGAGCACCAATACCCACAACTGTCTCTTCGTGTGTACACGCGACAATGCACACGATATATTATTTATTGCGCTCGGCTTTTGACAAATTTTGTTATTTTATTCTCTTTTTTCCATTTAATGCCACCACCACTGAGCCGGACAGCGGAAACGTGATACACTCTCGTCCTCGTCGGCGTCGTCGGCGGCCTGGGCGCGAATCGGTGTGAATCACTTCCTACTCGATCCCGATAAAGACTCGATTAATGAGATCCCACTTTCTTTATTCTTTTGCTAGGTAAGCAGCATCGAGCAATACCATTTGACACTCGACTTTTATCTCTTTGTGTACTCGAGAAATAATTCATTGTTTAGCTCCGATTTGGTAATTTAATGAATGATTTTTGTGTTTAGCCAGCAGTTTGATACCATATCAACTTTCCCTTGCTGTATTAAATTAAACCTGATATTTAATTGATCATTATTAACTTGCTCGATGCAAAAGATCGATGATTTCGTCAATCTTCAAATGCGCAAAATAAAAAAAAGAAAAAAAGAAAAAAACAAATGGCGATAAAGCTTCAAAATATCTATTTTTATTAATTTCATTGGTGCACATTTCAAATTAGCCCTAATACTACTTTCGTAATCACATACACAGTTAGAATATTGCGAAGGAAAATCAGGAAAAAAGAGAGGGAACAAACCAGAGATAAAATCGTGCGTGTGTGGTTTGTATGTACATTCTGCTGATAAATGTGTGCGTAGAAGTAAGCGTGTGTCTTGCTGAGCGTATAATTGAATATGCAATGACTGAGTCTAGTGTCCCCGGACTCCACGCCAATTGTTGGGTTGCAATTGTAACTGTAATCCAAAGATGATTCAGACTCATCGGTTTGCATTCTTAATTCATTAAATCTCTACTTTATGCATCATTATATTATAAAACCCCTTTATTATTATTTATTTACTAGAATGAAATCAAATTTATTCGTGTATAAAAATGAAGATGCAAATTATTTTTATAAATTGTAAAAATTTTTTATTTTTTAAAATTTAATATTTAGTTTATAAATCTGTAAATTTGAGTTTTCTGTTGTTATTTCTTTGATCATTCTGCTTGTTTCGTGGATGACCGATTTCGACTTAATAATTATATATATCTTAATAAAAGACAACATCGAATAATGATATCATTATAAATAAAGTCTGAAAATAAAGCCATTAATTAATATCCTGGGAAGCTAACTACTCATTTCTCAATACCAGAAAAATAGAGAAATCCTTAATACCTGCTCAAGTGACTTTCAGAGAAAACCAGAGCATCTGAAATTTGAGCACAGATGACAATGCTATTTTGCTTTTAAAGTTCGACTACTCTAGTACGTACTTTCGTGTAGCTTTTTTCATTTTTCCTGTAAAAGCCCTAACTGCGATTTGCTTCTGGTCGATCGAGCCTATGCTTTGTCGAGAGCCACGCAAAGACAAGCTTTTAGAGCTTAAAACGCTCGAATTTAAAACACATGCGCAATCAGATACATATACATGGCTCTGTATACACACATTCATGAATTTCCACATATACATATATGAATACACATGAATTGGGGAGTCCCTGTAAAATGGGCTACCGCTATTTCTCACTATGCATTTTTTTGGTATAAAACATTCTTTGCCTAATCCTTCAGTGATATAAACGCATAGTAGTAAAAAAAATATGTTTCATATGTAAATCAAAATTTTATCTTCTCTCTAATATGTCGATTAATTACAGAGAATAAAAGGTTTCTCTTAGCACTTTATCATTTTGTTGAATAGGATTTTATAAATTATATTTTATGTAATCATTATTCTATGTATATATTATTATTATTATTATTATTATTATTATTATTATTATTATTATTATTGTTGTTGTTGTTGTTATTATTAATATTATATAATAGTTTATATTTATAGATCTCTATTCAAATTTCAAAAAAGAATATAGAAACATTTCATAAAATCCAATTTATAATTGTATTATATAGTATTATTTAAATATTGATATTTTTTATTAAATAATAGTAAATATCATACTATCATAATTATGAAATACAATATAATAAATGCTTTACATTTTTTAAGTATTTTATATACCTTCAAATTTTATTAAGTTTTAAAATTTCAAAATAAAATATTTATAAATAAATCTTATAAATTATAGGTTTATAAATAAACCATAACCAATTAGTTGTAAAATAATTGATTAAATGATCAAAGTTTATTGTCTCTTAACGTTTTATAGACTTGTCGACATATACATTTTTAATCGTACTTACAGTATTAAAAAAAATCATTTCCTTTATATACTACCATTGTAATATTTATATTGAGTTCTTTGTATATTTTTTCAACTGTAACTTTCAGCTTTATGTCACGTATTGAGAAAATTTATTATATAATTTTATTTCATTTATAAATACAATATTATTTGACATAAATTTTTCATGAAAAATTTATGCACGTTAGAATATTATCTTTTATTTAAAAATTTACAAATTCTTATTAAATAAGTTGTTCAAAAATTTTATAACGTTTATGAATTATTTTTACGTATATTAATTACAGATTCTTTTCATGTATTTATCACATGATTTTTCGATTAAATATTCTAAATGAAATTTTAAAATATAAACTTTAAAAAATATTTTTTATAGATCTTATTTTATTTGAATGGTGGAACTTCACCTGTGGTTAATTCGAAAAAGTTATGTCTAATAATATATTCTTTAATATATGCAAAAATTTTAATTAAGGAGAAATTTCTAAAATAACAATTACCACATAACATTAAAATTGTATTTATAAAATGAAATATAGCCCGGTAACATGCACATTACTAAAAATATTAACATATTTTGTTTATTTCAGAAGAACAATAAGCTGTTTGTAAATTTAATGAACAAGGAATTTTATAATGATTTACAAACAAGTGTTTGTTAATTTTTTACTTATAATTGATAAACATTGTTGAGTAAGTGAACTTAACTTGTAAGTGAATATCAATATGCATATCGCACGTGTAAATTAAGACAACTTTGAATGATGAATATCACGAAATTTGAAGTTATAGATTTAATTTAATAATAATAAAAATCGTTATTACGTTTTTTTAAGGATGCCAAATAAAAGAAAATGTTGAAATATCTATTATATTAAAGCTCATATGATTTTTGTTTATACACAAGTACATAGTTATTTAAGATTTTTATTTTATTCATTAACCTTTTTCTAGTAGTAAAATATATTGATGTTGAATAAATTTATTTTACAATTAAAAAATTTAAATATTATTATTTTAATGATCTTAAATAGTGAATATATATATTTATATTCTATAGTATTCGACTAAAGAAAATTGAAAATGTATTTTATCATTGATAAGAAAAATATATTTTAGGGAAATATAAATATTCAATATGTAATTACAAGTTATTTAAGAATTTAAAAATTATATTTTTGCGGAAAATTAAATAAAATTTTACACTTAATAAAAATTTTAATAAAAATAATTTTATCCATGAATAAAATCTTAAGAAAATGTAAGCAGTATATATATTCAGATAATGATTTATTGAATTTGTATTTTTGTATTGTAAATAAAAGTCATATATTTGTTAATGAATATTTCATATATGTGCGTATAGTTTCACTCGTCTTTAAGTATTCATTATTTAATTAAAAATTTATATTCTGTATAAATAATGTCATAAGAAATACCGTGATTAATACAAAAATTTGTTATTTGGAATATGATGTTCAAATCAGTTTATTGTGAAGCACAAACAAATAGTAGTCAATTATTCATTCAGCAATTCAATCGCAAAGTACACTGAACATATGAATTGAACTGTATGCTTTTATATTATTACTGCTCCGTACTGATATCACGCAAATTGTACAATAGATATAATTATGAACAGTAAGTGTTCCGTTTGAGACTTTTAATGTGTGTAATGCTGAATGTTATACATGAAAAACTTTTAACTCAATAATTGTGGCTTTTTATTTTAGTATAAATCTCGTTGTTTTGAACAAATTTATGCTTTATTTATAGATTAAGAATCTCATAAATCATCTGATACCTCTAAAGAAACTATAAATTTATTTTTTTTGAAAAAAAAATGTATATTCTTCTTTTAACCGTACATGTAATTACATAATTATATTAATAATTATGTATTTGATCATACATATTGTATTTTATGGTTTTTTTACATATTCGTAATAAATATTCAATTTATTAACTTAAGTAACTTGTAATAATGAATGGGATATGGAGTATGCAACCTGAAAATTATTAATGGTAATTATGAAGATTTTTTATTTGTAATCAGTTATTCCAATTACAGAAAATTGTCCTTTTTACAGTTATTTCTTTTAGTTTTAGCAATTAACAGAAGAAATTTTTTATTATCGTAAAATATATTAACATTTTAATTTTAATTATTAATTTTTTATATTTCTGGGTAAAAATTTTTTTGAAATAATTATAAATATTATTGGTTCTTTATTCTTTTTAGTATCAAATTAAAAAAGAAAATTTTAATATTTTATGAACGTAAAAAAAAATTTTTTTTTTTACACAGTTCAAATATAATAAATGTTATTACAGTATTATTGTATATATATTTGAAGTAATCATTTTATTTTAGCTAAAATTGTATTATTTTTCTTTTTATGAGAGGACAATAAATGATATATACATATATGGTCTTAAAAAGGAATATCAATAGGAAAAATGTGATAGTGAATAGAAATTGATAACGATCTGACAAGCAAGCAATAGTTGATTCTGCTGCCACAAAGTAACGATTAACTATCCTTGTTTCACTATCAGTTTTACGAAAAGTTTGAGCGACAAACCGAAACAGTTCGTTGCTTCCGCTGAAAATTTATCATCGTGTATGCCACTCTCTCTCTCTCTCTCTCTCTCTCTCTCTCTTTCGGTTGTACATCATGGAAAAAACAATGGATGTTAATACTCGCAGGCTTTGACTAGAGGACAGTTGTCGTCATTCTTCTTCTGCCGTTACTTGAAAAAGAAAAAATGAAAAATAATAATGATAAAAAAGCGACGAGTGTATGGCTCATCCGCTCTAAAAATTTGTTAGCTTTTCGAAGGTCACGAGACTTGGAACTGTAAACGTGTTATTCTATTTTATTATTTAGCGCGGGCGCATCATCCAAAAAATGGAATATCGAAGACCATTTAAATGGCCAAGCTAAGCGGCGTACAACATCGTAAAAAAAATAGAACAAAAAAGAAAAAAGTCGAAAGTCTGGAGGGAACGAGGGGATAGAGCACGCGAGCACGTGCATCCGCGCACCTGCAGTGTGTCGCGTAAAAGGCGTTGGAAAAAACTAGAAAAGAGAGAGAGAGAGAGAGCGAGTTAGAGGGGGGAGGGAGGGAGCAGAGGAGCAGCAGCAGCAGCAGCAGCAGTACCAACCCGAGGAAGAAAACGGGCTCGGGGAAATAGCGGAAATAGATATGTGTCGAGTGGCAGGTATAGGGCAGAGGAGAGGCGCGTGTGTCACAGTGGCGCGAGCATGCCCAGGTAATACCTGCGGGTATTGGCAGTCGAACGACTGGCCCGAACAATGAAACGCACAATGGAAAGAGGCGATAGTCGGCTTGGAAACCGTCCTCGGTCTGCGTAACGCCGCACTTGTCCGCCGAGGATACCCCTACCCCTGTGTGCGTGTGCGTGTGCGTGTGCGTGTGCGTGCGAGTGCGTTGCGATCAGCTAAAAAACAACACCAGCTAGGTTCGCGTGTGTGCGGGACTTTTGAGCGATCGCTAGCCCCTGTTACACTGATTGCCCTGTTCCGTTATTTCGGATTCCAAAAAATGACGTCTAGATTAAAAACTTCCGATCTTCGCTTCACAGGCCAGGTTGAACAACCTTTCGATTTTGGCATTATACGGGAGCTAATGACACCGAAGGGAGCAAATATGTTGATTCACATTTCAATAAATATGCATAAGCAGCAGCTGCATTATATTGATGTACACGTGTATTGTGCGCAGTCTTTCGGGCACACCAAAGTAATTCACTTTTATAAAATATCATTATTAAAATTCATGAAATTAGGCACACTCATGCAACCAACGGTAAAATTGTGTTAAAAACCAGAAACTAATTAATGCCAACGAATAATCGCATTAAGGAACGAGGTTTCAAACGACAATTTACTTAATTTGCGATTAGTCGAGTGGTGTGAGATTTCTCTATTGTTATGCCAGGCGTGGTAAAGTATGAAATTCATAATTATTGCGCAAAAATATCTCACAATAAATCATAGAGAGTCGATATGGGGCCCGAGGTCAACAATATTTCTCGCGTGTGCACGTGTGTGCCATTGTAACTTAATAAACGATGCTTCCTCTCCGCGTGTGGGTGAGCACGTATGTGTAGAGAACGAGAGAAGCGAAAAAGAGCAGCCAATCGCAAAGCTTTTGGCGAAACCAATATCGCAATGTTCCGCGGTGAGAAGTTCACCAGTAATGCCGTGCAATATCTACTTCAGCTTCCATTACTCCGCTCTCCAGCAATCTCTCTCTCTCTCTCTCTCTCTCTTCTCCTCTCTCCCTCTCTTGCTCTCTTTCTTTCTCCGTTACTATCGAGTGCTAGTATCTGCAATTTCTCTGTCTTACTCTTACTCTTTCTCTGGTTTCGTGAGTACTCGGCGCGAGTGTACGCCCGGTTACCTCTACCTTCACAATCTGGGCTTCCACGACTGTGCAGAAATCGCGCCAGAGGAAGAAAAAGAAAGAGAGAAAAGGGAAGTAACTGGCGTTGGCTTGTATAAAAGACTGGGAATGAAATTGTAACCACCGTATTGGATCGCTGGAGAAATAAATGATAAACAAATGAAAATTATTCGAAATTTCATATTAAAATGAATTTTTTATTCTACGAAAATAACTTACCATACAAATTGCTTTTTACACATGTTCCAAAATAAATAAATTTGACAATATTTTTTATAAAATGTACTTATATTAAATTACACATACATTAAAATGTTACATTAATAAAAAATTTAATTATTATTATTATTGTTGTTGATTTTCTCTTTATTATTATTATTATTATTATTTCATTCATAATTTTTACTCCTGTATTTAATGCTGTTTTATTTATTTTTTAAATTTAAATTTTTATTTATTAAAATATATATTGTTTGAAAATGAAGAATAGGTTGAATTTAATCTCATTTATATTTAGAATTTAATTAGAAAATAAAGACGAAGATTGAATTATTAATTGATTAGATCTATTTCCATGTGTATGACAAGAAAAATTGTGTGCAATTAATTAACGATGAAAATAAATTTTATAAGAATTAATTATTTCGATTTCAAATCTAAAAGTGTATGACTGAATATTTATATATCAAACAAAAATAATAATAATAATCGTAAAGGTTCAGAAACTGAAAGTCTTGTGCCGCATTAAAATTGTAATAAAAAGTGAAATATTATTATGTGCAAGTCGGTTATTATTGTAATAATGTGTTCAAATAACCATATTATAAAAGATTTTAACTCCTTGTATTTATGATTCACCGAAACTAACAACTCCACAAATTTTTCCACCCTCGATGCTTTCTAAAACTTTTCGAATACTTTACAGGACAGAGAAAGAAAAGTTCAAACTCGAAAAGGCCAGCCAAATTCTTTTGCGATTTGTTGCAGCTAATGATGTTGTGCAAAAATGTTGCTTTTTCGATGAAAGTTTGCTTCTTCGGGACCTCAGGGATCAGAAGCATATAAAGTATTTAATATTTTTTTGAAATTAATATTAAATCAAGATCGTATTAAACGCTAATTAGTTGCACGAGTTGCAAAAATTTTTGAGGACATTTTTTTCACTTTTTTACTTTATTTTATTCCTTAATACATATTTATATATTAACATCTCATTATTAAATAATAATTTATAATATTGATATAATAAAGAATTACAAAAATATCTTAAATATAAAGTGTTGCAAAAATTGTACCCACTGAATTATAATAATTGTTTTAATTTTTTGTATTACGTTTAATTTTAATGAATTACTTAGTATTATTTTAGTATAAAAAATACGATGTATAATTTATAATTAATTAAATTTGTGGCAATAATTTATTTTTTTTAACATTTTAATGACAAATGCTTATTTGAGTCGATAAATAAAATTAATATAATTTAAGTATTATCATAGATTAATATAATTTATTAATTATCTTTCATTAAAATCTGTTATTGGTATCAAATTTTTTTTAATTTAAAAGCATATAATTATCTTAAAAGTATTATATTTATATAATTTAATTCAGCAATTGTTATATTTGGTAATAAACTGTGTTGTAAATTTGTATCTGTATCAGTTAAAGTTACAAGTTTGTAGTCATCAAAAACTATAAAATTAATAGAATAAACAATGTTAAGATAAGATACAAAATTATTTTATTGATTTACAAATAATAATGATCAAATTTACTTTTAAATAATATTTATTATCTATAAAATTAAAATATATTTTTCCATAATTTTTAAATATAATTAAATTTTTTGCATATTTCCATTTATTTATAGATATCAAGTACAGACAAAAATAGTCACAATGTATTATTTAAGAATGATACATAAATTTATAAAACATCGTACTCGTAAATGGATTATTTCAACTGGTCAAAAGTGCAAGTAAATAAAATAAAAAGATCTTTTTATAAAACACAAAGATAGACCGATTGGCAAATTTCCAGATGGCATACATAAACTGATTCTAAAGATCAAATATCGTGTAGATTAAGATTTAAAATAAACAAACAAATTTTTACTCGCATCAATAACTTTACCTAACAATCTAGATAAATCTTGTTTTGAATATAACAACTAAATTACAAGTATTGTTTTGTAAAAATTTTGATTAATTTTTTCCTACATTTTATAATTTGATAAATCCTAAAAACACCAATACTAGACTTATGTATAGAAATATATTATGTATTTTGCATACAATTTCGAATAATAATTAGATTTTTAAATTTTTATACGAATGTTATTATTAAATGGAACTAAAGTTATCAGAAACTTTTTCCAATATATTATCCGAGAAAATTTTTTTTTTAAATACTTAAAAATTATTTCTTTAACCTTTATAATTTTTAAAAAGGGTTTATTTTCATATTTGATACAGTTTTGTATTTTTTCAATATAATAAAATTTTAAACATTCCTTTCGATTATTATTGCTATAAATATCGAAGTATTCACGATTGGATTGAAAAAAAAATTTGATCTTTAAATAATTGAAGAAAAAAAAAATCATTTTTATTTGTGAAAGCATTTTTGTTTAAAAATAATTATTTAGGACATATCATGTTCAAGTTTTAGTTGTTACAACTGAAGTTGATCTTGTATTTATTTTATAATATTTGTATTTTAAAAATGTGTATTATAAATGCTTTTTAAATTTAAAAAGACACTAAAATAAAAAAATAAGTGTAAAAGTTTGATTACTTAAGAATTGAACAATGCTTTTCTTGTACAAAGATAATAATTATATAGAATTTAATTTAATAATTATATAAATTGCAGATGCATTTTTTAATTAGATAGAAGCAAAATTAATCATCCTCAACTATATTCACGAATTGAAAGGCGTTTAATTTTCTACAAATTATCGATTAAGAAAATTTCTAACGTGTGCGGTTGGATTACGATAAAAGTGCAATTGGTCCAATATTTTTTGAACAGTGTAATTTTTGTAATGTATTGACGTATATCGAGTATCACCGGTTTAGATGAAAGCAAGTCGATTGTTCAGAAAGACTGACAATTAAATTAATCTATAATAAATAGTAAAGGATATTAGTGTCAGAAATTAAGTGAAGAACAGGTGATAATCGATAAGCTTAGAGGTAAAATAGTTGAGAGACATTAGCGAATCCGAATTAGCGATAAGAATTAGCGAGAGGAATGCCTCATGGTCGTGCAGATGACGTAGAGCTGGACCGCATAGATATCTCGACAAGTGGACGGTCCCGTCCCCATCGCTGGTAAGAAACGGCGATATCTCTTTTTTCGCTTCTCGCCCCCTCGCGGCCCCCGTTTTTCTCCCGATAAAATTGCCCGCTCGGACTCCTCTCGTCTCCACCGCGCTGAGAGAGCGGGAGAGAGAGAGAGAGAGAGAGAGAGAGTGAGAGAGAGTGAGAGAGTGGTCGCGCTAGGTGCTCTCGGTCTCGGGCGGGAGGGCAAATGAGAGGCAGAGGCTCGGAAACGATTTAACACGATTGGCCGGTGGGAATAAACTGGCAACAAGCGCATTGGTTCCATTGGTTCCATTGGCTCGCTCACCTTTCTTCCGTCCGTCCTTCTCGCTCTCCTTTCTCGTGTCCGCTGCATTTGCGCGGGGGCGGGCGGGGGAGTCGATCTCTTTCTCTCTCCCTCTCTCTTTTTCTCACTCTATCCTCGATATCGGAGCTGCCGCCGCCGCCGCCGCCGCCGCCGCCGCAGCCGCCGTCGTCCCACCGTGACGTTTGCTCGAGCACGTTTTCTTTAGCGAACGAGCCGCGAAAACTCGTTAAACGTTTGTTCGTTCGAGTTGCTGCATTTCTCTCTCTCTTTCTCTCTCTCTCTCTCTCTCTCTCTCTCTCTTCCCTGCAGTGACGAGCTATTTTTCCATTTCTGCGAATAACGTCGCTGTCGTATAAGCGACGACGACTACGACGACGATTGAACGACGCCGGGAAAATTGGATGTGTTTGGCTTCGAGCGAACTTTACGAGCGCGGCATAATGAAGATTTCTACGGGAGCGAAGGAGGTATTTTTCTCTCCTCCGACGCAGATTCATCGCCTTCTTATACCCTTTTTCCTCTTCGCTTCATTCTTTATTAATGCTTGAAGAGCCCTCCTCTAAACCCAATAATTGTGGTTTCATGATTTTTTTTTTTCAATAATTGTTGGAAAGTTAAAAATCTCCTTGTTTTTCGTACAAGACTTGCAGATTTGATGGGGCGAGAAAATATTTTTCGACCGAGGGTTGCTGTTTTCTACGAGAAAATTAAATTATTAAAGAACCTTGTTAAAGACCATGTACATGCTCGCTCACTACCACCGTCACACATAAGGATCACCATTGAATGTTGATTGATTGTAGTTGAGTATTTTTCCTGCAAATTATCGTATCTGAAACTTTTTAATCTAGTGTACATCGCTCCTCTCTCTCTCTCTTTTGTTGTCTATCTTTTGTATTTTGTTTTTTTTTTTCTTGAAACTTATTTGAATATATTGCTCGTCTTGAATAAAGTACGCCGAGGAGTAATGATTTACACCTGAAGCTCAAAAGATATCGTTACTGGGAGCGAACCCTTCAAACAATTTTATTACTCATTCTGCGAGGAAAAACATGTGCTGAGGGGTAATTCACACAGAATTCAGGTAAAACAGTAAGATCGTTCTTCTATACTATTTTGAATAAGTTTTTAGAGTTTCAGAAACATTTTCAAATGTCATAAAATAGTTTGAAATTTTATGTCTATTAAAAGTTTTAAAAGCAAATAAGCTTAAAAAATTCAAAAATTTCTTTAAAATATCGAGCTTCATTTAAATTTTTTAACGAATATTCGGATAGATACAAATTTATCATTATTTATTTAAATAAAAATAATGTACGAATTAATGATAAATAAAACTTGAAATTAAAAAATTATATTGGTTGCTTTAAATTTGCATCACCTTGTGTAAATGCAATATGAAAACAGTATCGTAAATATATAAAATAGTATAAAATGAAATAATGTTTATAATTTATTAGATAAAAAATTAATCAATAAAGTATAATATTTTAATTGGAATTATAAATATAAATACAATATTTTCAAAATTAGTTTTCATAAGTAATCGATTGTAAATTGAATGTATTCATTGAAAAGTAATTAAATAATATTGTTTATTTATTTTACAAAATTTTGGACAATATAAATGAAATTTATTTAAATCGATTTACAATTTATATAATCCCATTTTAAAAATACGTTGTAATATAGAATACCATTTGAATAAAACGAAACCCAAAATGGTTGTTTAATAATTGGTTTATAGGTGCAATTAGATGTTGGGGCACAAAAATACTACAAAAGAATAGACAAGAAATGTATTTGTATTAGAAAAAAAATAGAAAATACAGACGAGAGCCGCGGTTTCTCGTTCGTTTTGTGGTTGAGTAACTGCCTCGAAGGCGGAAACTGGATGTATGCATACCTGAGTGTATAACAGAATTTGATAACCCGAGCGAAGGTTAAGACGCTTCGTGCAATGACATACAAGCATAATACTGGACTAATTGGAATTGAATATTATGCCGACCTGAGTAAATACTGTCGAGAGTAACCGAATGAGGAAGATGAGGCGAAGAAGAAGGGAGAAAGAGAGAGAAGGAACATTGCTTACCTGCCCTACGCAGTTGAACCGCATTCAGTGTATGTAAGTCCGCGGACTACATTTGTACCAAAATTGTAATTACAACATTGATAAGTGAATTATAGCACAATGCCGAGAAATGATTAACGCAAGCGTCCCTCTTTCGCATTCGCAGCACAAACAGAAGCTAATCTTAAGATTCGCATTCACTCGCCCTTTATCGCTCATATCGCTCATATCGCTCATATCGCTCATATCGCTCTTCATCTCGAGCCATGCATGACTTGAAGAAACAAAAAATCAATTGTGCGAAATCAATATGAGGTTGAAATTAATTGGCTAAATTGTATCTCTATTAAAAACTCTGAACATTCCTTGAATTCGATGGTTGGATTTAATAAATATTAAAGATATGCAGATTTAACACGATTAACGTTTGTAGTTCTAATTGTTAGTTTGTTCAGCGTAAAATATAATTCTTGTAGTGGGTTGAGCAACTGATACATTTCCTTTACCCGTTTTTACCGAGAAAAGTATTTTCATCGATTTAATATTTATGGAAGCAGCAAGGAAGGTAAACTGTTGCATTTTAATTGAAACCTTTGCTGAATATTAAAACTGCCTTGTACGAGTGTTGTTATACTTTAATTATTATAAATTTTTTTTTTTACTTTTCATTATTATCTTGAGTACTCAGTCTATAAATGGCAATGTGAATAAAATGAAAAGTCAACCGGAAGCCATTTATGAGAGTGCATATAGGAAGGTTCCTTCGAGGAATAAGGTTATAGAAACGAAAAGATAAAAATCTTTATGGACGAGTTGTGTTAACAGATGCAGATATAAGATAAAATGTAATATCGCATGATGTATGGGGACAAGCAACCGGGCTCGGCATCAATCCCGACACTCCCGCCTCTGCCCTAGAGTGGGGTTCGAGGGTAAACACTCGTATATCGGCGGGCCAACGATTGGTATCGACTGCATCTGGCACACCTGACGTCCTCGCTCCTTCCTTCCTTCCTTCCTTCCTTTCTTTCCTCCCTTCTCTCTCTCTCTCTCTCTCTCTCTCTCTTTCTCTCTCTTCAGTTCCTTCTTCGCGCTTTCGTCCTTTTGGGCTCGCTCTCGTTCTCACTCCCGTTCTCTCCCCCCTCTTCGTACCCCTCTTTTACCTTTTTTTCACCCACTCTGCTCCTGCTCCTTCCACCCTTGACTCGCCCTTGCGCGTACAACGTCCGCTCTTTAATGACCATTATTGAAATTTTACTGCTTCTTAATTGGAAAGTAATGACAGGTTGGGCTCTTGGCATCTTTCTTTCTCGTTAGTGAGAAGACGCGTACCTCTGACGCGCGGCCGAGTGCATACTTTGTCGTCGAATGCAGTCTGTTGCCACGGAAAGAAAACTGAGAAAATCAGACCCATGATTTTGCCAAGGAATGTTTAAGCCTCCAGCTTATTATTACTATTATTATTAACATAATTCATCATGATATTTTAGGCCGATGTTAAGTCTTGATGGGAATGTGCAGATCGGAACAAGTGACAGATCTCTAGCGTTGTTTGCGCCTTAAAAATTACGTTTCCACAAGAAAATGTTGTTTATTTAGACTCGGATGTGGAAAAGGACATTTACTTTTATCTCCTTACCAATATCAGGTGTCGAACGCGATTATTTGTTCGAGGTATCCCGGCAATTAGCTGAAATAGCAAGGAGGAGTTGGCGCAGCTGTCAAAGAGCACTGGCTCGTGGTGGAATCAGGAGTAAAAATCTGATGCAGAACGCCGAGGAATTGCGCAGGCCTGTGGAGAGCGCGGAAATCGAGAAAAGAAACGGTCCCAAGTAAAAAGGGCAATAAAGGAAGTTGATAGTAAGGAATATCCGAGTGAATAGGCTTGTTCGTTTGTGCGCGCGGCACCGCTCTAGTGACTTCTCCGGACGGAATTCCACCGACATCTGGGCCCGCGAGCTCCTCCGGGGTTTCCTTTCGGGGGCACGCACACACACTCGGGGGCCAAGGATGCACGGGGGACGTGCGTGTGAGCGATCCTCGGACGGTCGCAGGTTGGCGGGGTTTGCGTGCCGATGCGCAAGGACTCGGCGTCAGGGGTGACTGCGCCCGGGAACAGACGGAGGGCCGCGGGTGCGCACGTGCATAATGTGATGTGCCGATAGGGGAGGGCGCGATCATCGGCCCGTTCACGAGCTATTGATCACAATTGCGATTCTCCTCCTGCCCGCCCTTGCACAAAGCAATTGAAGACTGCGATTCTATGCGCTGCACCTGATGCTCTTCGCCTTCGCCCTTTGCCCTTCCATTGCGCCCATCCATATTGATTTTACGCATGCGATGTTCGATGTTTCTTCTGCTTATTCTCGACGCCCCTCCCCCCTCCTCTGCCTACACCCTATTCAGGAGATACGTTAAGCGAATATTTCGTTTAAGCATTTGTTTTACCGCAGTTCTGAAATTATACATTTTCTTTTATTTTTCTTTGTGAGAGCAGAAGAAACAATTTTAATATTTATAATTCATGCAGACTTATCGAGATCTTGAATAAAAGAAAAAGATAACGCGCCGTGATTTATGTGGAATATAATAATAACTCTTTTTTTTCATATAAAGAATATAGTGAATTACTAATTTGTGAAAAATAATTGCAATTAGTACCATCCTCATTGTTAACAGACCAAAACTATGAAAAAATTATTAAAATAAGTTTCTGTAACGAATATTGCTTAACACTTGAATGATTTTTTTAGTTTGGCAATACCAAATATTACATAAAAAGGATGCATTGTATATCATAAACAAATAACGTTAATTGTAAGTGAAGAATAAAAAATTTCAATTTGAAAGGGTTTACCAACAATACAAAAGACAATTAAATATTACACTGAAAACTTCCGACACATGTAATATCTTCTTTGTTGTAACTTTTTCATACAACTTGTTTATTGCTTTGAAGAATATTTTGGGATATGTTGCTTACCGACCGAATTGGAAATTATTAATAATAAATATATAAAAATGCTCTTCTGAATATTGCATAAAAATTGATTAAAGCATAATAATCAATGAAATAAGTAATTAAACGAAGATAAGTTTTATTGCCTAAAATTATAATTTTTACTCTACAATTTATTCGATTTCGGTTTCCTATAATAAAATATTTCCTTTCCTATTTATGATATAAAATATTTATTCATTGTTATTAAGAAAGTTTATTAATTCATCGAAATGTTGCTTAAATAAATTGTATTTCATCTTTAATGAAAGAAACTAAATAAAAGTTATAAATAATAATTAAATTCAATAAATAAATAAATATAATTTTGTAGATGAAAATAAAAATTTAATAGAAATATTATGACATGCGCAGATTAAGCAGTGTATAAAAAAAAAAAAAAATGTAAAGAAAAAGGTTTTTCGTAGTTATGCAGGTGTCAATAGCCGTTGTTCCATAAAAATCAAATTCAAATGCCCTTCGTAAAAGTTTACGGTTCAGGTGGCACGAGGTACAGGCAGACGTCATTCGACATGCCTCAAAGGATCTCCAGAGATATCCGGACAGGTACCACCCATCGATAATTAATACTTGGACTCGTTTCGGCTCCTGACCTCTAATTGACAATCGCTATTAGTTCCAGACGATGTACTTCCACTTCGATACCGATGGCCCATGTGTCGGATTCTCGGATTGCTCTCTATGCACAATTGAGTTTGTCGTTCGCAAGACCATTTCGACGTAATGCATGATTCGATTCAATCCAAATTAAAAATCGATTTTTTCTAAGGAGCTGACAGGTTTACTGCTCACACTGCTTAACTTTATTTTAATCCTGTGACTATTAATTTCTGTGGCTAATTGTCTTTCCCGTGCAGCAGTTATGCAGCTGTAATACACATTAATAAACAGCACATCGAAGACTTAAATAAAACTAGAAATGTTACTTATTATTTTTTTTATTTTTTTATTTTAAAACAAGTTAATGTTCCATATTAGTTGTTTTTGCTTGGTAGATATTTATTTTCATGAAAAGATTTATCTTAAATAAATTAATCTCATTCAATCAATACTTACCAAAGCAATATCTTTATATATAATTCAAATATAAAATATTAATAATGGATTATTAAATATTAAACTTGATCAGGTATGTTTTTTATATTGAACAGTAAAAAATTACAAATATTCCCTTTGAACAATAACCAAATAAAAACTAATTGAAAAAAATGAGTAATCTTCCGAAATTGTAGTTTCATTTTTTAAGTTTTATTACTTTTTATCTCGTAATACGCATTTTTGAAAAATATTTTCAATACTTTAAAATATATTTTCATTGTGATTTATGCTTATGATTCGTATTCGAATAGTATATGTATATATTCTTTTCAAAGGTCCTTATTGTGTCAAAAATTTTTTATTAAATTTAGTTTGGTAGAATCTTGACAATACCTGTTGGTACCTTTATCCGACCTTTATCACATTATTCTTGTCACATTTTTTCGAAAAACAAATCATTCACTTTCTACATTATTTTACACGGTAAAAAACGTATATTTAAAAGAAATGTATAGATCGCTTAAAATTTTGATCTCGAATAAAGTTTTGAAAAATATCTTTTGACGTTAAGGAGATGCGAAAAGAGGTATATTACAGTTATGTTTAAGATGATTTACGAGCATCTGAGGTATTCAGGAGATCGGGTAGGACTATTGATCCAGGAGAATGATCCGGGTGGGGGAGTGATCCAGGGTAACTCTTGTGTATTAGGGCTTGGATATCGCGCGGGGGTGCATACATGTATATCTATTAAAACAATCGAAAGTATACGTCTCCGGTCTCGGGCAATAATTTGCTCGACTCGCGACTGAAAATTCGTCGCGTCATTCCCGCAGGGCCATTAACTTCTGGTAACGTGCGAAAACGGCAGTAAATTTCGGCGGAAGTAATGGATGCCGAGCTTTAAGGATGTACAATGGGACGACGGTCCCCCCCCCCGTCACTTCGTTGGTTCTTCCTTCTTCTCCTTACCACGTAAGAATGCGTAGTAATATACTCGGTCTCTCGCACTCCCGGGGAAAAGGGGTAAACAGCGAGTCGGGGTGGCACTTCCTAGTGGTACCCCCGCCTCCACCGCCACCGCATAAACATAAATTATCAGCTGGTAATTACAAGATACGGCCTCTCTCCTCTTTTCTCTCTTCTTCTCTTCTCTCGGGGGCCTCCCCCGCTCCGGGTTCCTTCATCTGCTCCAGCTCCTGCCGTCGTTACAATCCGACGCCTATAATGAGGAGCGTAAGAGGGTAAGTAACCTTCTCATACTTTCTTTCACCCTCGCTTGCCCCCGTCTTTTCAGTTTTACACTGCTCCGCGTTAGCACACGCGGCACGAACCTCGCGACTTCTAATTGTTATATACATTCCATTAGGCTAATTACCAAATTAAGACTTCCACCGGCAAAAGAGGAAGTTCGAACCAGAAAATGTATACTGAATGGGGAAAGATTCGCGGTAAACATGTTCCAATAATTCTGCTCCAACAATCTCGATTAGTATTACTTTATTATTCCTTGCTTCATTTCCATTCTCATTGGCTTACAAATATCGGTGCTTAGATTTAAATTGCTGTTTTTACAAAAATTGAAATTAAATATATAAATTATCAGTTAAAATATTCAATAAAAGTTATAAATTTAAAAAACTTACATATACTAAAAATGCATTATTTGTTATACAAGTTAAAAGATTAATCGTTACATTATTTTGTGCCATATTTCATAATATTAGATAATATGCGTGCTAATTACAACTTAATGATAATGTTAAAAACATTATCCCATTATTTCTAAAGATTTTACAATACTTGATAATTTAAATATATACTTTTTTTCTGAAATAATTTATTTATTATTACTATTTGTTTTTATTTCTTAATAGAAATTATTGAAAAATATTTATTTAGCGAAAGTTACTTCAATTTATAAATGAATTATTATTTAAATTAGATTATATTCTTATTATTCGTATTTTATTTAATTTTAAAAAAATTATTTTATGTATTACAAATGTATTTAGGTAAAAGAATAAAATACATAAATATTTTTAATACAAGTAAGTAATGTATATAATATAAATAAGTTTCTAGAACTTATTACTTATTAATACGTATAATAAAAATATAATGGTATAGCTATAACACAGATTAAAGCAGTAAATAAATGTTTAATAAATTTGAAACTATCAAAGTAGAGAATGTTAATTAAGAAATTTTATGAGTAAAACTAGATACAGGACAATCTAGAAAAAATTGTACATTTATTAAGTTTCTTATTACTAATACTGAATATATAATAAATAAATGATTGTTCGCATAAAAGTAAAAAATTAAAAAAGTTTTAATATATGGTAAGTTAATATCAAGTCAGATTAAATTTAAATTTTTTCTCAAAACTAAATATAAATCTCTTGTAATATTTTATGAAATAGAAATGAAAATTTTATTTACAAACATCAATTTTAATTTTATATTATAACAAAATATCGTAATAATTTAATATAAATATAATTGTTTATAAAGGGATTTAATATTGATTGATTAAAAACAATTAATTTAAATTCCAAGTAGCAGAAAAAGCATAAATTTAACAAAGTTTAGGAATTGAAGAAACAGTAGCAGAGATATATATATTGAAGTGAGTGAGATTATTGATGGGAAGATAGAGATAGGGAAAGAAGGTGCGGAATGCAGATGAGAAGAAGAGGTCTGAAATCAGTAAACGTACGGAATTTTCACTATCGCAAAAACAATTAATGCTCGTTAAAAGAAATTCGTGATTTACGGGCGCGTACCCGGGGGTTGGGGCTGACTCCGACTTGGAGATAACGCCCAAAACCCCTTCTTAGCCCCGACTTAACAACCGAGCTTACATCCAGCATCCTTTCACCTCTCTTTCACCTCTCTTTCTCCTCTTTTGCTCCGCACTTTTCCGCTGCTCCACGTCCTACACGTGAGCTTTTCCACTTAACGACTGTCAAAGCTGACCCATTCATCTTTTGGAACGAAGCTGAGCTTCTTAAGCTCACCTTCCATCATGCACTCGTAACAATTAAAAGTCTACTTTTGGATTTCTCTCCAATTCTTGGCAGCTCACTGAGGAACTTTTTTAACTTTAATTACTATTTATTGTATTTGAACATTCATTTAACGCATTGCCTTCTTTAGGTTTTAAATGTACAAAACGTTCAACTTTAAACGCAAATGCAAGAATAAAGTAGTAATTATATTATAATGAGCTTCAAGGAACATGATAAAAAAGTTACTTGATTATTCAATAAGTTTTATTTTTAAATGTATATATATATATATAGAACAATACTATTTATTTTAGCTGTACCAACATTATTATTTTTTTTTTTTTTTTTTTAAAAGATTATGCGTATTGCAGTGTATAAATTATATGTATCTCACAAATTCTAGGAATTATAAAATTGCGTTTAACATAACAAGTATTAAAATACAATAAATTACTTTTATGCCAATTACATTCAATTATCATGATAATTTCACAATTATTTCACAATTAAAATTAAATACATTTACAGGGTAATATTTTTTTAATATTAATCATACAAATAAAGGAATTATATACATAAATATCACAATAAAAAAAATTAGAAATAAAATTTTGAGGTTATTCTTCAAAAGGAAAATATGTTTATATATTGTATAAGATATTTATTTAATAAAATATAAACGTTTATAAACTGTAAAATTTCCTTAAGAGAAGACATACTGAAGTCAACTGAACTGAAAAACGGACATACAAAACTACAACTAAAATAAACGGTTATCTATCTGCTTGAGGACACATACTTTGGAATAGTTAAAACAAAAAAAGGGGCGTGTCAGTCTCTTAAGTAGATAAACGAGGTTTCCCCATCATAAACATCCCATATTACAAATATTCGGAACCTAATAAACGTAGTAAAGATTACAGTACAGTTAATACTTTCAACATAAAAACTATTATGAATTTAAAGAACAAGTAGCGTAAAAGTTATTGTGGTATTGTCTAGCTTCAATTTATTCATTAGGTATAAATATATACAAGAGGAAATTAAACAGTCTTGATATAATCTTGGATTTTTTTGTGGCTGCATTTTATGATTTTTTTAATTTAAATTGCTATGATATATTTTATATTAAATAATTGTAAATAATTGGTGTAAAAAAATATATGTGTTAAGAGTTTTTTTTTGCTATTTTCCTGCAAATATTTAATTTAATTTGATATTATTTTCGCTGAATTTAATGTATTTTTTAAATTATAAATTGAAATCAAGCTTGTTAGATCTAAATAGATATATTTCACTTTATACTCGCAAAACGTTAATTGAATTAAATTGCAGTATGTGTATAAAAGAGAAATCGATAAAAATGTTAGTCATTTTTAATATCTCATTGATATTATCATTGAATGAACTTACGACTCAATAATTTCAATTTACAATTACAAAAAATTTGTGTGAAAACACTTTTATTCGTGGCCGTTAATATATATTCTGCCGGTAAAAAATGTTTCAAGCCTATTTCCCGAAGAGTTTTGCATAAAGAGAAATGGACATGGCGTTGCAGGGGAGGCGGGGGAGGGAGGGAGGGAGGGAGGGAGGTAATAGTAACGAATGTCTTAGGAGCGCACGGCGCGTTATAGCCATTAGCGGGTAATTAGAAACAGATGCCGAGCGAATCTTTTAAGGTGAAGTATAACCTTAATTTATAAAGCACGATTATTCAAGAGGCGTGGGACGCGCCATGCATCGGCGCCATCTTCGAAACAAAAGTTTTAATTATTTATTATCTGAGAGGGCCGCCATTGTCTCTTTCTCCTTTAAGTGCTCTTTAAAACTTTTATGTGGAAGCACGAAAATCTTAAAAAAAAAAAGATACTCCTCGACCCGAGTGAGAAATTTCGCTCATTCTCGGGTGGCGATAATTTTTCCCCGAGCATCGCAATAATACGCGCGAGCAGTCCATTAGTCAAATCGAACCCGAGACAATAACAAAGAGTATGATAAAAAAAAAGAATTCAACTCGAGCTCAGACGGACTGGATTGACGTGACTCCTCGGAGCCGCTATCGTCCAGCAGAAAATAGCCCGATTATACTTGGCCGCACCCTCCTCGCGTGGGTCGCCGGATGTGACAGTCGCCCGTTTTAATTACTTACACGCGTGAACCAGGACGCAGTCCGGCACCGAGGCACCGAGGCACCGAGGAACCCAGTGCAACACACTTAATTTAAGACGATTCACCCGAGATAATTGATTCGAACAATTATTGACCCTTTGCTTACTACCTTACTGTGATCTCATTTCCCCTCGAAATTCATATTCTGCCGATTGCGATTTTTTGGTACTCGTCATTTGCCACTGAATATTTCTACCTCGAGTCCACTTAATGTTTAATATGACAAAAAAAAACATGTGATGCACAGACATCCGGTTGATTGTCAAATATTTTTTACGTTATTTATGATCGTACAGGACATTCTGATGTGACGATTATCAAAATATAAATAACCAAATATAAAGAATGAAATATTCAGTATTATAGTATAAAAAGGAAAAAAATTGAATATGCATAAGCGGAAATAATGTTATTCCTACGAAATTCACGCTAAATGTGAAACAATTTTTTTTATCGATAGCTCTTGAATATTTATATATATGTATACATATTAATACAAATTTTATTCTCGTATTTATTTGTTTGTATTTGTATTTGATATCTTGTTTGGAGCTTAAAAATTTATCATACGAAAATTTAGTAATACATTTTATTTTTAAAATAGAAGAATTAAGATTTATAATTGCATAATAATAATTAGTTAATAAAAAATACCAGTATAATATTACTCCATAGAAAGTAAACATTTTTTGTAAATTATTAACAATTTGGAGTATTTTCCAATAATATATATTTTTAAATATAATAAAATAAAAATATTATTCAAAATTATTTAAATATATTATGCAAATAAATACAATAATTTTATAAAATAAATAAGATTATTAAAAGAATGAATATATAAATAATATATTTAAAAAAGGGCTGAAAAGTGATTTTAAAAAATTTTAAAATAAATTAAATTTATTATAGATGTACATGTTTGTTTAACCTTTGATTAATTATACAAATATATCTTAATATTGCAATTTTCTTAAATATAATTCTGTCTATTATTATAAAAAAATAAATGTGTCAAAACTTATGAAACTCTACAAAATAATAATGTCTACATTTGAAACTATATAAACAACATGCAATACAGTGCATATTTGGGTTTGAGAAAATTATACACTTTTAGATGTTGAATAAAAATAAGTTTTTAAATATAACGTTTCATTGAATTAATTTTAATGTGTTTTAGTTACTCAAAATTATTGACAATATTTTGTTTTTAGTACAAAAAGTAATATATCATACATCATAAATTACAACAGTAATATTAAAGAATTATTTATATTTCTTGTTTGTTTTATGTATGGCTGTATACAAGGTAGTGGCATTATTTATTTACAACTGAGTTCTTGAAAAAGTAACAAATACACTTTGATATAATTTTTAATGTAATATTTTTTTATTCTTAAAATATTATAGATTATTAGTAAGGCATATTATTTATATATTTTTTGATGTGCCATATAATTTAGTATTTTAAAATAGTGATTATTCAATACTTCAGGCATCAGTGATTTGATTAAATTTACATTATAGCTAAAGTTAAATAATTTTGAGATTAATTAATAGAAATTATTTAGCAGCTATAAACACTCGAGCGTGTTTAATTAGGATTATGTAAAATAGTCGCGTAAACTATTGTAATAATTTGGGAAATTAGTAACTGTATTCGAAACCACTGTAAAATACTGCAAATTAAAAATAAATCTTATACTCTTTCAAGTGCAAAGGAGAAATAAACGTTTTTGATTGCGATAATGGCCAAATGATTAAATAAGGCATAAATTTTTGAGAAAAATTGTATTTCAACGTGTCGGCGGAGCGAAACATTAGACTAGAGAGAATCGAATAGAAGAAATATGAGGATTGCAAGTGAAGGGTGCCCGTAATAGCAGCCAACAGCAAATATATAGTTCTTCGGTCCATAGATCAATGGCTGGTAATTATTGTAAGTTCATTAGAGTTTGGGCTTTTGTTTCACCCTTTCTCTCTCTCTCTCTCTCTCTCTCTCTCTCTCTTTCCACCCACTCGCTCCTCTCTTCCTCGAGAATCTTGGCAAGTTCCGCGATGGAGTATCCGAGTTCGCTCGATGGAAGCTATCTCTTCTTGTACAGAACTCGGGTTAACCTTGGTCTTTCCTCCTCTGAACGAGTCGAAATTGCGACATTCCGAGGAAGGGAAGGCGTCGAAACTATTTGCGACTCCGTAATTTGCGATTGTAGTTTATTGTGGATTAGATGGACTGGGGGCGGGGGTGGCGAGCGAGAAAACTCGTACTCACAGAAACCCGCGAGGAACGAGTCGGAATCTGCGGAGGCAAGATTTTCGCGGTGGTAATTCCCTGGACTACTTGGACAAGAGTTTGAATTACGCGGCAATGAAACACAAGCCGGTTGATAATGCAAGTTCAAATTGTTCGGAGAGCCGAGCCGTTGGAAGTACACCGTAAGAGCTCGCATTGTTTTTCGAAAATTATTTCTTAAGCCGCTTGAATTCGCGCGAGAAATTCGAGGCGGCGAAGTGCGATAAAGAAAAACAAAGATATAAATAATGAGGAGTTTGGTGCGGCTTAGAGGGCGTGGGAATGAGAAAACAAGCCAACAAAAATTTCAATCAGCAAAATGCGTTACATATTCATATTCTCGGCAGATTGGGGGTGACTGCACCGACTAAAACCTCCTCCGAGTCTCATAAATAAAATAAGTTATAGCCCGCCGAATCGTAGACAGTTGTATCTCACACACGCACTATCCTGGCAGCTTAAGCTCCAAGTGTGACTGCGCCAAAGAGTCTAGAAGAAGACCTGAGAGAGGATGTCGAGTCGACTCGTCGGTAAATAGCGATGATGTAAGTCGCGCGTTTTCCTTTTTCCCGAGTACCCCCCCCTCCACCCACCCGCCCTCCATTGAACGAATGAAAAATTGTCCCGGTAAATTAATTTTTTGTCTCCGTTCATGATCGATCGAGTCGACGATCGCAGTGTCCCTTGATCGCTCATAATTACGTAATCTAGTGCAGACGCTCTCGAATCTTACAACAGTGGGGTCCATTGGGCAATTCTTTATCTTGAAACCATTTCCAGACTCCCAAATTGTAATTGCAAACTTGGTGATAATCGTCGCGCCCCCCTTTGGGTAATAATAATTCTCATTGTGTCATGACTGCAGCTCAGTAAAAGAGATAATTGTTCCGTCACAGTCTTTGCGAGACGGATGATTGAGGGCGCAAAGAATGGAACATCATCGCTGTTGTCATCATCGAAATTCGCGCTCCGCGGCTACCAAACACGATTAAACGTCATTTCATCCCGCAAAATTGCCACTCTAGGCACTCAAGTGTTTTGCCTCGAAATTCGACAATGGCTTACCCAATTCCCCCCTCCTCCTCCTCCTCCTCCTCCTCCTCACCTACCTTCCTAATATTCACCTGGATATCATGCTAAATGCGTGTCGCAACGATCCACCTAATTAAGTAAAGCGATTTGTGCGTTTAAACGAAAAGCGAACGACCATTTGTTGCAAAAGTTCCTATTGCAAAATGCTGAAAAACACGGAGGAGTTGGTATCGGGGAAAGAGTTTTCCTCTCGAGAGATCCGGATCCGGGCTCACACACCATTTTTCCTCCCTTCATCCATGAAAATCTTCTTTTCCGGGCCGTTTATTCAGGAAAACGAGTCTGCGCAGTAAAGACGCGTTCAGCTGCCTCGTCGCAATAAATAATAAATAATTCTTAAAGCAGTCGCCTATGCATCATCGTGTCATTCCGCGGGCGAGATGCCGCTGCCAACGCGACGGAAAATTTATCGATGCTAATTTTCCGTCGCGTTCGCGCTCGCGCCTCCCGGCTACGTCATGAAAAAGAAATTGTATATTTCTACGATGGTGTACGCTTTCTTCCGAATGTGCTCCGTCCCTTCTTCCATTAAAAAAATACGATACTTTTAATGTTCAACTGGAGTTATATCATCCTAAACGCCATATAATTCATTTGTCTTTTAGCATACCGCGCTATTTATATTACTTTTTATAACAATTACATTTTCAATTGTAATGCGTTACGTGTCTGTAAGCGTTTTTTACTTTTAATTTATATGTGAAATGTAATAGTGTACAGAGATATTTAAAGATATATCGTCTGCTAAGAAACTTAATTTTTGTTCCATCATGGAATATACAAAATTCTTGAACGTGCACTCAACACCGTAAACTACATTTCGCTACAAATCACACACTATTTTTTATTTTTTTTTTATAAAACATCATTAAAATCAAATTATAGGAAAAGAAACATTTTTACTCGATCATACCAAATCAACCTGCTTATCGATTTTACGATCCATGGATAGTACGTTCGAAAAAATTCGCAAGCGAGTCAATCAAGTGCAATTGTTTAATGTGCAATTGCATTGTGGACTTGGGGGACGTTTTCGGAGATGTTGACGAACAAACAGCACCCGGACTGCTTTTGTATGTCAGAGTAAGACTCATATTTTATTATTGCTCGAGTCGTTTTGCGGTGATGCTGCGTCGCTGTCATTAGCGCTAGATTTTTGTTGACTCGAGTCTTTTACCACCGTCACCGCGAATGGAAATGCCTTCGCATAATTAAATACGAGATTGCACGTTTACATCTATAATTCTCTCGAGTTTAGCAATGTTTAATTTTCGTTCGTATTACGTTTAGTTTTCGTAGCTCCCTTTCGACATTTCGCTGCGCTAATTCGTTCGTGCCGGCGAAAAATAAGAGAGATTCTATTGCGCGAAAATTCGAGATTATTAATATAATTACGATGCCCATTGCGCTATCGGAAAATACAAGTGCAATGTTCTGAAAACACCGTTTGTTGATTAATCGAGTGCAGAAAAATTTACAAATAAATACGCAGGTGTTTTTGCGCGCGAGCGTATGTAAAAGGAGGATAATCGTTAAATGGAAAGCCTCAAATCTCGGCCAAGCTAATAATTAATTTTCAATTAGCACATTCAGCCACACACAGGCCGAAGTTTGTTACTTGGACGGCCGCAACGAAAATGGATCAAATCTCTCGCCGAAACTTTTGCTCCCCGTCTCCTTTCTGATAGCGTTTTAATTCTCGTCTCGGCATTCGCGAGAATGTGCAGGACGTGCTTTACCCGTTCTAGAGTTTCACTTGCTCGCTTACATTTTTAATCGCACGATATCCTGAATCGTAGCGCGTATGTCTCTTTCGCATAATTAGGAATTAGCGACGTGCCACCGCCCATACGACATTCCTCTAGATCGATTTTTCATATCGCAAATGTGCGCCTGCAGTTTTTCCCCAGTCATCGATTTTTTTATTTCCTACTTTTTGTCTTTGCATTCTTCTTGGCTAAAATGCTAATTTCCTCTGCGTAACATATTTACTTTAACGAATTCTTTAATTTTACTCGTGCAGAACAATCTGACAGGATAACGAGAAATTTATACTACATCGGTGATATAAAACTCGTAGCTTCATATTTCTAAATATTAATCAAATTCATCCAATAAAATCTCTGCATTTTAATATCAAAATAGTTTTTTGTTAAAGTCTTTACCATAAATTTCAATCTACACATACGTGTATAAAATTATTCATATGCATACTTTTCTTTAGCTAAATTAATTATTTATCGTGTAAAAAATTTAATTTATAGACTAAACAGTTTCATAAATTTATGTTTAAAAAGTATTTTAATTATATTTAAATTTTAAAATTATATATAAATTAATAATTTCATTCAAAATCTTGGATCAACTATTTTTTATCGTGAATATGTTATTTGTTGTGAATAAAAGTTTTAGTTTTGTACTTTTTTTTCGAGTATATTTTAGAATCTTTGAAATTGACCAATAGATTTTTATTAAATAATTGTAATAATCAATAATACAGTGAGTAAAAATAGAATTATTCTTTTTCAAAAAAAATTAGTGTCATAAAACATTGCATGTTTAAAGTGTAAATTGGAAAAATTGCGTACATCGAGGTATGGATTGCATCGAGGTTTTTAAGAAAACCTGGGAAAAAACAAAGACAGAGAGAGAGAGAGAGAGAGAGAGTGGTATGACGCTGAAAAGCTATTAGTAGCTCGAGTCAATAAACAAAGGAGCGTTTTGGGCGATATAATATTGATTAATGGGAGGTTAAGGAAGCGTGCCAGCGTTTAGTCGGGCAAAGTTCGCTCTAAGGTTCGCTCTCGCGCCTCCACCCCGTCCTCCTCTATTAGGGAGTGCGCGCTCGCATCTCTGCCTCCTCCCTCCTACATCCCTCACCAACACTTGGGTGTGTGCTGAGCGATTATCGAATTTCCTCCCCATAACAATGAGGTCCTATTAACTCCTACCCTCTTTTAGCCTCTCTTCGGTAGGTGCAGAGCGGCGCCCGCCTCGCCTTCGCTGCCTTTGTGTATTGTTAAGTCTATCCGCATTAAGCAATTCATAATGCGGAGCTATTCCTTGCGATAAATCGTTCCGAATTGCTTCTCGGTCAACGACAATGAATTAATAATGTCGATCATCATTCTGACATCGCCTTCGACCTTAACTACCATCACGACTTGATCTTTGCATTGTCTCTGAGCAAACTTCATCAAATTGTTGTCTCAAGAGTTTAATGAAAGACACTGTTTTAAAAATTAAAGTGACGGAAAATCGATCTAATCTATCGATCCGAGATTAAGTATCGAGCACAACCCTTATGCCTGATGAATTAATTGAAAATAAATTTCTCATAGTCTCTTTCTTATTGCAGCCTTAATAATACACAATCTCATTTTCTCTTTTGGGATGTATTTTAAGAGTCGAGTCTCAAGTAAAAATGACGGAAAATATTAATGCTCGTATAATAACTCAGGTACATAAGTATAAGTTGCTCTAATTTTGTCATTCGCATACTTGAAAAAAAGGTACTTGTCCTTTTATCTTTGTCGAGTCCCAACTATTTTTTCGGAGCAGTAAAGTACGGCACACACTCCAGAACATGTACATCTACGATAGCAACAGCCTGCTCCAGAATTCTAGATACTGGAAGGTGATGCTTCTCGTTTTCGTATTTCTTCTCACCATCGCCTAGTAGGCTTGTTTGCTACACGAAGGTCCTATCATCCTGGAGACCAATTAGTTGCTTTTTACTTTTCAAGGTAGCCTACCAACTTAACTTGTCTTCAAATATACCGTTCTTAAGTTCCTCTCGTCTATCTTAAAATAATATTTTTAAAAAGTATCTTCGATAATAAGGTCTCGAGCAAAGAAAACTTTTTGAATTTGTCAGTTTCATTTTTTGTCATCATTAAGCGAAGACTGAACGTTAACTGAATTTTGTTGCTAATATTACATCAAGATCAATTTTTGAAAGGTGTCGTTTAAAAAGGTAAAACGAGAGTGACAGAAATGATGTATGACATTAGAGATTAACAAATTACATTTCCAATTGACTCAATATTATAGTCCAAAAGAAAGTTGTTGGCAAATGTTAGTTCGTAACATTAAACGAAATTTGATATTTTCGAACAATACCTGTCCGTGCATCATATTAAAAATAAATGAAGGAGAAGAAGAAGATACGACGAGTGGTAAAGGTCTGGCACCTTCAACGCGAAATTGGTAGAGTAAACATTTTGAAGTTTCGCTACTAAAGGATGACTGGAAATTTTAGGCACACACTTGGTGCATATATTGAAGAGTCTTATTAGTGCTGTTTGTTATTGTTCGCGCGACACTCGGCCTAAAGAAAGAAGTCGAGATAAAAAAAAGTGAAATGGGAAAGGTGGAAAGGTGGGAAAGTGGGCAATGCAAGAGGGTGCCTGGAGGTGTTACGTTGATCTCACTGATTCTCACACCTCGCACCTCGTCTTGTCATCCGGCTCCTTCTTGACGCGACGAGCTCCGAGACAGCTGCGCTGCTTTGCAATGACAACTCCTACTACTTCCCCGTCTACTTGTCCTCATTTTTGGTTTCCTTTTAAGCAACTTCTCTCACAATACGCGAAAGCTTGTTAAGTAGAAGTATACTTGCACTGATATATTTCGAGTCTGTGACTCTTCTTCCTGGATTCAAATTTATTCTACAGAAATACGTGAACAACTTGCGAGTCACTTTAAATCGTCGGTGAAGATTCTTCCTACGTTTCTTCAGCGATAAACAGGAGAAGACACTTTTTTAAATTAAATTTATCGACCTAATATTCGGGATGAAAATTGGGAGCTGGATAAAAACTACGGATTTGATTACTCTGAGACTTGATTATTAAATTGTTTCCCACGCATCTTCGTGTAAAAATCGAGGCATAAATATTGTGTACTTTGATCAATATGTTCAAAAGCATTTCTGCGCAAAAGTGAAAAGAACACTACTCCTTCGGATTTTTTTTAACTTATTAATATCCGTGCACATGTATCTGAAGTTTAATTAAAAGTGTTCTTCGGGGCTCATTTTGTGCTGCAAATCCAAATTCGCACCTCTAAAAATACTTTTTTAAAAAGTAAGGAACATCACGTTCTGTGCTACTTTGATGACAGAAAAAAGAAGTTGCATCGTCGACAAGTAAAAGCGAAAAGAGAAATCCAAAGAGAACAAATGTTAATAAAGAAGAAAATAAGGAAGGAAAACCTGAGCAAAGAGTATCGTGAAGGTCGCCCGAGGTAATACAGTATGGTTGAGGGCACTCGGAAACTTCAGACTTTAGTAATTGTAAAGAGACTCGCCGCCCCCGCCCCCACCCTCGCCCCGCCCCCGCCCCCTACCAAGTAGTGACGGAAGTCTGCGGATTCAAACCCCACATACGTGAAAAGTGCGAGCAGTCTATATATATTTTCTATATGCCCAGTATTACACACAGCCAAGTAAGAAATAGATTTTGAAGAAACAGAAAACTGAAGTTAGCCGAGAGACTTCTCGCTATTTTAGAAGATCCACGAACAACGGAAATATGCTATATATTGCTTCGATAATTTCTTCTTTTTTCTGCAAATTTCAATTCACGTTTATCCGCGGTTATTCAAAAAATTGCTACCATAGAAAATATTGATATTTATTATGAATTTGAAAACATTTTTACCAAATGCATTATTTCCAATTGATCAGCATTTACTTAAAAATCCTTTTTATAACATCAAATATGAGTTTTAAATTACTAAAAAAATTAGGTTACGTATCAAATTGAAGAAATGCAAATCTTACTTTTTTATTTAATTGAAAGTACCTGTAAAAAGTAAATCAAAGGATTAAAGTGGCTTGCGGTACTGCATCGGACGAATTAACATTGTGTATGTACGATAAAAGAAACCATGTTTTATCTTCAGAAATGGTGTTTGCACAAATTTTCTGATTTTCCGGGTATATTTTTCTACAATTTTTCCAGACCAAAGATTTTACATTCAGCAGGTTGATTTTCCAAATTATCTTGAGATTGCTTCTCATTTGCTTCTCATTAGTTGGTTTAGAAAATGTCAATTAGCAAACAACATACGTAAGTGAAAAGTAAAGATTTTTCTAATTTTTTTTGCCAAAAACAATCATAAAAAACCACTTCGAATTCTTTTTTCATAAATTATTCGTAATTTTTCATCTAAATTCAGCAAAATGATGATGGGATGATGAATTGGCGATGGTAGTCTAATGAGAGGGATGAAGAAAAACTGGAGCGCCTTCGGAAGAAAAAGACAGTAGTCAGTTTCTCCCTCTTTACTTTATTTGTAGAAGCTAATGGTTTGGTCCTGGCCAGGAGGTTATTATGTGAAAGTACAAAAGCGATATTTTTGCAATTAAGATGTACGGCTACGTTCTAAACTGTCCCACTAGTTGTGCTTTGTTCGAACAAAGTCTTATCCAGCTTATTGTTTTTTCTTCACTTTTCTCTGCCTTTGTAATTTTTTGCATTTATTTTTTCAGAAATTTCCCATAAATCTTAACCTTTTCTTCTTTCATAAACTTTTATAGCTGTATTTTTTTTATTTGTGTCATAATGATCTGCTCAATCACTTGTAATGCAGTTCAAGATGACGATGAAAGAGAAAAAATTGACACAGGAAAAGTTTAATATTCTGAAAACAGTTTTAATCTGAATTTGAAAACATAAATTCACAAGCAAACTTTTTTTATAACATCAACAACTACTTCGAAAGGAGATGTATGCACTTTTACAAAAATTGGCTAGTTCAGCTCCTACAACTCAGCTTTTAAAATCCATTGATCGGTTTTAAATTTAAGATCAATCAAGTCAGTCTTACACTTGAGAGTTAAAAATCGATTATGATCGAATCAAGAGTACATTTAAAAAAAGGTAAAAAGGACTTTTAAATATATCTCCATTCAAGAAATGTGTTTTTATTATAATTATTATTATTAATTAAGAGCGTGACAGTAGGAATAACAAAGAGGAGAGTTGGTTGTTCTGGTTCGCGAATTATGGACACGAGTAAAGGAGGGATGAATGGAATAAGAATGATCAACCCGTTATTAGACGCCAAGTCGAACAAAACAATCGCCTCATTGGAAAGTCAAGAATCTCTCAAGTTCGTCGGAGTTCGACTCGACATTAGGAGCGTCGGTTTTAATTGTGTCTTCTCTTTCGTTCTCCACGTGCGTTTTCGTGCCCTTCCTCGGGTTCCTTTGGCTCTAGTCCTTGGAAGGCTCGCACACCCGCACTCGCTCGTGTGTTTTCTCGATTGCGCATATGTGTGTGCGCGTGTGTGTGACTGCCAGGAGATCATGCCCTTTAGCCATGTCTCATTAGTTGCAGCAGGCTGCATCCGATGAGAGCTTTCCTCTTGCCTCCCACCCCGACCCTTGAGCCACTGCAGTAATATTAGCGAATGCGAAACTCGAGTCCCCATCACCCTGGCCTGGGTACTTGCACACCTCCTGCACCGCCCTGGGCACTTTTCTATCCTTGAAACCGTGTGCTTGACGATGTCTGCCGATAACGGTTGATTCCTAACTCTTTTATTATCTCACTATTCACCCTTGTCTCCTTTAATCGATTGAAAATCTGAAAAGAAGAAATATATTTCTTTTTTAATTGAGCAATTTAGCTGTTCGTGTAGTGATCGAACAATTTGTGATTTATTCTACAAAATATAGATCAACACTTTGAACACTGGTATAATCGTTAGTGATATATTGAGCATAAGCATATCGTATGGTGTCTAATGCCAATGTATGAATGCAGTGACGGGGCTAGTGATTGACCACGGAGCCACTGATCAATTTAGTGATTGTATTAGTAATTTAATGATAGCTATACCGATAAAGCGAGCGTGATAGTGACCCATTTAATGATCAAAATAGTAAATTATTGATTAAGATCTGTTAATACATTACTAATCCCCATAAGTATTTCGAATATTTCACTTGCAATATTACATTTACTCATCGCATTGTTTAGATATTATACTAATTGTATTTAATATAGATAGATGTAAAATCCTCTTATTAGGAAGCTGTAAATACAAGGGATATTAAAATATTTTCCATGATTTATATTTTTATAAACATTATCATGAGATCAGATATAAATATATTAAATGATCAATATTTAGAAAAAAAAACAGAAAGACATACGATGTATTAAATAAAAACACATGTATTTGTTAGCATATTTATATGATGTGTAAATATTAAAAAAACTGTTATTTAAAACAAAAAAAAATTCATGATTAAAAGTCATATAAACTCAATTTAAATACAATACAATTATAACATCTCTTCTATTAATTTTTTAATTAAAAAGATGCATTTTTATTACTTGTGTTTTTTTTTGTATTTCATGCATTACTATTACTCACTAGAATAAATTTTGTACTTTTATTTTTTTTATCTAAAAAAAGTATTGTGATTTATGTATTCGAGCAGTTGAAACAGTAAGCCGTAAAATATATTGTTTTTAAATACGTAAAATGTATTCAATCACTTTGTTTGGTTAATTAAGTAAACAGGCGAAACTAATTATTTAAAATCTAACTATTAAAAATTAAAAATAAATGAATACGAATTTAAATTTAATATTATATAATGATATTTCCATAAAATAGTAGCCCAAAGAGTAATCTACTTTTCAAATTGGTAGCTTAGCAATGAGAGTAGAGATTTAGTGACATAAATATTATTTTAGCGTTTGTGATAAATATCGATATAGCGAGGTACTGGAGGGGGAGGGGCGGGAGGGCGTGGGAAGTAGTAATTTAGCGATAGATATGCACTACTCATTTCTTAGGAAGAGCACCGTTGGCATCGTTTCGCTCGCTACGTGTGTTTGAGTTTCGAGGATGCTGCAAAGAAAATTTCTTCTCGCTCCTTTGCCTTTTCGGAAAATGTGTGTGTTTTTTGATGAAAAAATATTGCACAATTCACTGCAACAAATTCAGGAACAATAAGACGGGGTATAAAAAGCGAAATAAAAAGTTCAATAAGGACAATAAGGAGGAGGGAACGGAGGAAAAATGAAGGCCTCGACGACAAGAAGCCCCTGAGCTCGCCCTCCGTCCTCCGCCCTTTGCCCTCCACCCTGTGCTCGGGGGTTAGAGGTGGAGTAAAAGTGCACCCGATACGATACACTCGCTGGTTTCCGGGACGCAGACACGAGTAGTTGCTCCGGGCGCAGCTTGATTATTTTCCGCTAGCTCCTTCATTCAGGTGAACCGTGCGGCCCGGCGCAAGCTGGAGGTTCAATTGGAAACAGCAATCACTGTTCGCCTGTATTTTCCTCTGTTGCAATGCAGTTCCAGCCAGAAAGAGCCAACGACCGAGCGGCGAACTCCAATAATAAGCTTTCTCCTATATTGCCTCTTCAGCTCCACGCCGCCGCCGCCGCCGCCGCCGCCGCTTTCGAGCTTTTCCGCCCCTTGTTTTCCGCTTCCACTTTCCCGGTCTTTCCGAAACATGTTGGTTCGAGAGCTTCTCTTTCTCGTCCGCCTCGCCCAATTCAGGTTCGCCGCTTTTCGCTCAGCTTCTTCTTACGCGCGTGACGCTACCTAACGAGACTCGATATCTACTTTTCCGATACACCTTATCCTTTAAACACACTTTGCTCTACACCTTCTCTTATTATTATGCCAAAAGAGACTTTACCAATTGACTTACTTTTATTTTTCCTTTCCAATACATTTTGAATTAATTTTTCTCTTTTCCATAAGTTCATTATGCATCGCTTACTCTTGCCTCGTTTACGAGATGGTTCAGATATGAATTTAAAGTAATAAAATTTTATTTAAAAAAAAATAGATTGCAAAGTGCCTTTTTTGTGGTTGCATGTAATATTTGCACAAGATTTCATTCAAATTATTTTTTAATGATTATAAAAACTGAAATATAAGATTTTGTTTATTTTCGTAATTATTCAAATATAATTTAAATATTACTGTATTTTCCGGAAAAGTTTCGTTAATTTAAAAAAAAAATTATGATACTTTATATATTATTATTATTAAATTATTCTAATAATTTCTTATAAATACTAATATTCTTTTCAAAATGAAACAAACAATGATAAAATTAAATTGAGGATTTCTGAAAATTGATTAAAACGAACTGTCAATGTAAAATATTGCATAAATAAGTAATTATTTTTCAAATATCAAGTCATCATAATATTAAAAAATTTTGAATTTAAAATTTTTATTTTTTTTATACTTTTACTTGCATTTGATGGGTCAGCAATAAATTCGAAAAATCGATTTTTTCAATATGTGGATATAAAAAGTTTGTTGATGCACTCAAAATCTTTTATTTGTTGATATGATTGCACAACAACAATTGTATTATTATTTATTTTTCAATTATGTAAACGCAAAGATTAAAAAACAGTCGGAGGTCAGCAAATAATCGTCAAGAGTAGGACAATTAATTCAAAATTCTTAAATAATCATATTTTCCTAATTTTTGCAACAATATTGCATTCCAATTGTAATTAAAAATGACCTTTTTTTAACGAAAGCTATCTATCTATATATGTATATATAAATAAGAAAATGAGTTAAAATAGAAAAAAAATATATAGATTAATTTTTATAAATTAAAAATGTATTTATAATTTTTCAAATTACGCGAATTTATGAAGTATTTATAAATATTTTTATTTTTGAATGAAAAAATATTAAAAAATTATTGAACCATGCAAAAAAAATTATTGAATAGATAAAGCCTGAATATGTTGTCATTTTTCAAAGCAATGAATGCTTTTATCGAAGTGTAATGCTCATACTCGTGTAATACTTATTATAATCGTAATGGTTGCATTAGAATATGAATATTTTGTAGAATTTCGTCGAAAAAAGAATTTATTTGCATTCTCTGTTTTGATAAACAGTGGAGCGTACTATAAAGAGAAAACAACGATAACAAAATTTGGTATTGTCATCTTTAAAATAAACTTGTGAAAAAAGCGTGAAAAGAAGAGTAGAGAGGACAAGCAGCATGTTAAAAAAAAAAAAAATCAAAGCTTCCTGTTTGTCAAACACACGTTAAAAACGGGTGCCTGAACGCGAAGGGACACGTACACGGGGGATGATGGCGAAAAAATGTCGCCGAAAAATGGGGGACGATTTTTCCTGTAAACTACAGGTCTGATGGTCGGGCTCGCGGCGCGGGGGGAGGGGGGTGGTTGGGCAATGAGAGGCGCAATGCAGCCGGCAAACGTCAGCGATAGTGCGATTGCCACGGAGTGTCGGGCCTCTAACCCTTCCGGCCTGTAAACGGCACATAAATACATCGATTCAATTCCGTTTGGCCGCTGGAACGCGTCCCCCGCACGAGCCCATTTCACCCCCGCCCACCCCCATCCCTCTCGGTCGGCGTACTCGCCCTTCTATAAAAATTTATCGACTGGCAAATTGTTTCGCGTGCGCCTCCTCCGTGTGTTTCGGCATGTGTACGCAAATGCCCCTGATGTCTCTGGAGGGGTGGACACTTCGTACGCTGACCGTTACGCCGATAAGCCCAGGCACTCGGTGTCCAAGCCTTTAATTAACAAAAAGTCATTAAACTTTTCGCAAAAGGACCATCGAACGCGTTCCTTGTTTTCATCGTTGTCCCCTTTTTAGACCCTTTTACGAGCGACTTGTTCATGGATTTCTTTAAATGCCCCGCATTAAAAGACGACCTTTACATGGACCTCCGTCTCTACCGTCCTGGCTACAAAAGTAAATAATTACTAGAGAAGACAATAAACATTATGCCCTTGTTCCTGCTGCACTATTCCAGGATGTAGAGCTGCTACTCTTTGTTCGCGATTAATAAAATTCCACGCGCTTTCATTTGGACAAACGAGTGTAAACCACTTTCGATTAACCAGATTCAACTCAAACTCTTAACCATCAAAATAAGTAAGCGAAACTCCAAACCGGAGTTACTATTATTGCTTAGAGTCCATTGACAATTCAGACCTTTTAAAACAAGAACGCGAACGGCAGCTTTTAATCTTCCTTTGGTATTTACAAATAATCAGTGATGAGTATTTTTTAAAAAAAAAGCCGCAACTACTATCGAACGACACTTGATATTTGCAATTGCGTGCATTTGTTGAGCATTTAATTAGTGCAGATCCTCGCAAAGTGTTTTGGCATTCTAGGTTTTCGGAATGAATTTCGGGAAAAAGCGGGCGGCCATCAGGTATGGTTTCGTTAGAGCAGAGCAAATTTCCTCGGACATTACCGTGATCGCCATGCAAACGATACGCATTGCCACTGTTGTTTAGATATTTTGTCGTGCGAGTGTGTAAGTGGTCACCACTACTTGGTCGGGGACCAGGCCAACACGTTGCGCTGCCCTGTAATGCGAGCTTAACACGACAAGGCGATAATGATGGGCATAACCATTAGAGCCCATGGTTGGCGAACACTAACAGGGGGCTGTTGCGCTTTTTACCCGTTCGGGGGCTTAAAAATTACTCGACCAGAAAATTAAATTGTCGTCCGCGCCAATGCAAAAATTCCTCCTTTTTTCCAAATCGAGATAAGTCTTTCTCGGATGCCCGCGTGGGAACGGATGAGTTTGGCGCGAGTTTTGAGATAATATTAACGAAATAAAGATCATCGGGAGCAAAAACTTTGCCAATACAAAGTGCAGCAGCGGCTGCAATAAAAGCCGAAGGATGGGAGCCGGTGATTCTTTCACCTCGATTAATTTCGGAATCGGCAGCGATCCAGCCGCTAAGCCATTCGGGCCGGCATTCCGGGCGTTCCTCAAACTCATGGAAAGCTAAAAGAGAGTGAGAAGGTCGGGGTTAGAGTCGGGCCAGGCCCCCGAGCACCGCAAACCCAAAATGTTCACTAATTTTCTGTTTAGTCGTAAAATAAATTCGCCAAGGCATGCGGGTGCTTTGACCCGGGGAAAATGGTCTCCGAACATATTCCTCCTTTAACCCCTTCACCACGCTTCTCTATTTTTGCCTTGACGTTGCAATACGCAAGGAAGCCTGATAGTGCGATTCCGGCCTTTAACTGCGTGCGCAAATGCCAAAATTTTAGGGCCGAAAGCGATCGAAGTCGTTGGCGTTGCTTAATGAGAGACGCGTAATTGTCGGAAAACACTATCTTCTCCCTCCCTCCCTCCCTCCCATCTGCACTGCCCTGTAACAATTTTGTCCGGCAAATGCTTATTAGTACAAGGTCGAGGCACTCGGATGCCTAAGTGTTTAGATATGGCTTCTCTGTTGGTTCACAAATATGTGCAGTAGTTTTAGATAAATACTTTTCTGAATGCATGCGGACACTGGGTAATTCAATGAAATGTTAAGATAAAAATTTTAATTTTGAATAACTCGTTCAAATCACTTTGTTAATATTTAAAAATTCTATCTTTTTGTACAAAGTATTCAACCTAGTGGACAATTGTATAAAAATGTAGAATAAAAATATTTATTTTTAAGTTAAAAGCCCTAATTATATGTATATATGGACAAGTGTAAAGGGACAATTTTACGAATATCAAAGATATTTAATATGTGCACGTAAAGAAAAATGAAATAACAAATCTTAAATAATCATTATCAATACGGTAATTAACTGGTCTATGAAACCAAAAGTTTTATGTCACAACATTTTAACAGAACCTCTCGTGTTTGTCCCATCGAGAGACGGGTTAATTTTGGTACTGGTTAATTGCGATGGTATATACATATATGCGAATCTACACGAATTTACTGTGACACTTATTTACATTTGTACATTTCCATGAGTATGCGTTAATCATTAAGGCCTCATGAATAAAATTCACCTACATTTATAATTTAATGATGGTGAAATTATTTGATTCGGAATAGAGGTATTTATTTTTCTATTTTTTCGTCTCTGTTATGTTTATGCATATGACAGGTAATTGGTGTTATAATATTTGCTCAATTAAGAATAAAAATAAAAAAATCAAAATTATTAAATTCAGATAAATAAAAATTTTGTCTCAGAGTTTTTGAATTATATACGATGTGTAGAAATCAATATTATAAAAACAAAAATTGAACATTATACTACATTACTACAAGAAAACAAAAATATAAAATAAAAATAATAAATTTAGAATAGTTAAATTTATGTTATTTTAAAACGATGTACATATTCGATAAATTTAGAGATATTAAATGATAAATTGAAAATCCAAGGGCTTATGAATTAAGGTATTTTTTTACGTCGCAGGTGTTAAAATTAATAATAAAAAATATTCTCATTCTGGTATTATTATCGGTTACGTATTAAAACTGATAGGATGAGTATGATATGAAGTCATGGACGTTGTTAATTAAACCGTCTGCAGAGGAAGTCATTTAATTGGGTTATTCTTGAACAAAATAAAGTTCGTAATTCATAAAATATTTTTGTTAAGCAATCATAATTTCAAATGAATAATAAGTTATCGTACAATTTTGGTTATTATTGGCAATTAAATAAATTGAAAAATTCTTATTATTTGATTACATATTTGATTTAAGTGAATCGAATGTTCATATAAATGTAGGTTACTGTGTATAATTAATTTCATAGATAAATACCGATAAAGCACGGAATTCACGGATATCACCAAATTCCTAAAATTTCTGTTAATAAGTTTTTATAAAATTCCAAAAAAGTTTTACGTAAATGTTCAACGTAAATGTTTTTTTATAAGACAGACAATGAACTATTTAAATTCTTTTGCTTAAAATAAAGTTTTTGCTCTTTCCTTCTCTCTCTCTCTGTATATTCCGTCGCACTCTACCCAGCAATTCTCATTGTTATTTATTAATATCGTCCTTTATTATGTGAACATTCAGCTTGGAGACCAAATGCTTCTGGAGTCATTGATGTACATATACAAATGTTTATGCAAGTACTCAATAACCCGAGCAGCACTCGTACAATGTTCGAAACAGCCTCGAGCCTCCTCAGGATCGATGGCCGAAAAAGATAAGATTCGAAGGACACAAACCGACAGACGGATCTTCCAAATGATTTTGTTGATTCTTATTTTATTATACTATTCTCAATAAAATAAATTTATACTCCTCTCTTGTTTTTACTCAACATTTTTTTCGGAGCATTTTATTATTTTATTATTACATCAACGATATGCTTGTAACGGCACGCACTGCATATTAAATTAAAACGAGAGAATTTTTGATTATTCTTTTAATCCGAGCATAAATATTGTGAGTATATTATTTTTCAAATTAGGTAATATTTCGAGATAAAAATACAATAAAATAAATCGTATGGAATCAAGTCATTAAATATTATTGATTTTTATCTTGTTAAATTGAATGTGTTTTTAGTCTAATGATACTTTGAACACAATCTTTTTACATTTCAGTTGAATTAAATTTAATTTTTATATAATTAACCATAATGAAACAAGAAAGTGAATGATGAAAAGAACAATGTTTTTTACAAGATAATTATTTAAGATAAGACTTTTCAAAGGTTAAACAATACGAAGTTGACACATTACTCGGTTTTTTTTAAAAAAACTTAAATTTAATAAAATAAAAAATATTTATTATTAAAAAAATATATAAATTGTAATTTAACAAATAATAATGCGAAAATAATTAGTAAAATAATATGCATTCGGGTCTATTATCCAATTTGGAGTACTGGAAATCCGAGAAGAGTCCTTTGTATAAATAAGAAGATATTTCCATGTCGAGGACCTTTTCCGAGGGAATGGTAAAAAGGTGAGCGGCGATGAAGAAAAAACCTTTTTTTTTTTTTTAACTTTTGAATTTTATAGAGTTTGAAGAACAATCGACGGTTTTAGTATACGTTGAACACTTGTACCGAACGGATCTATGTTTTATTATTTAATTACTATTAATATTAGTATGTGATGGTGTATGATATTAATTCGAATCTTCTAATATCGTGAAGATTGGAATATAGGGTTTTAAAATAGATCTTGATTAGGGGAAAATTGATTCCTACATGATTACCTAATACAACGACGTGTGGGCGTCATCCGAGATAACAAGTTTTCCGAAGTGGTGGAAAACACTTTTTCCCCGCGAATCCGTTTGAATAGTGGTGGATTCATAGCATCTTTCATCAAGGAAAATCACTGGATGCATCCCTTTAAGGAATCTTTCAGTGCGATGACGAGTAACAATATATATAATGAAGTATGAGAATTTCTGCAGAGGCTTTTTCTCCTTCATGGAACGAGGTTTTTATATTGGAGGATAGAGTTTTTCTTCTAACTAGAAAGAAGTTTCTATATTAATCGATTTATAGAAATAAAGAAAAAATAAACAAAATTTAATTAATGCAGATTTTAACAAAATTTGCTTTAATTTTTACCACATATTATGAGACTTGAATAATTCGAATAACTTTAAATTTATTAGCATTATTATTAAAGGTGCAATAATATATTCAAAAATAAATGTTACCTAATAATGAATGAAAAATAATAAGTTTTATTTGTAAACGTTAAACATTTTATAAAACTCTATTGTATTAGATGAAAATTTAACATTAATAATTTCAAAAATTTTCATAATATTTTTATATAATTTAATTTATTCATTATTGGCTTTGGATAATTTAAATTTAATTAGCTATTTCCAATAATAATGCTATATTATTTTCTAATTTATGCATTATAATATTTTAAGTACTTGTTTGGGCTTTCAAAATATTTGTAAAAAATTAAATTATTATTATTATTATTATTATTATTGTTGTTGATGTTGTTGCTATTATTTATGTTATTATTACTAAGTAAGTTATATCAAAAGTTTAGTAGTACATCAATAAAAAAAATTGTGTTTTTAGTATAATACAAATGTTAACATACATTTGTTTCACTGCTATAATAAAATATTTTTCTAGTGGTAAAAATAATATTTCTTCAAAGTTTTTCTATTGCCATTTAGAAGTTTTCGATTCTGAAGCTTCGACTTCTGTTTTTTCCCCTCATATTGTAAGCTTACGTAGTTTTGCAACAAATAGTGAAAGCAAATGGTGATGGTAGAAATATCGTTAGATTATACTTAAGATGTCTATTGGATGTGAGCCAATATTTAGCTCTCGTACACCTTCTCTCACTCTCGCTCGATTTCTTTCTCCTCTTTTTTGTCTACTTATCTATTTATCTATCTATCCATTTGCTTTTTTCCTCTTTTTTTTATAGAAACAAAGTAGTGAGTCGAAAATTTTATTGTCTGACGATTTTTCAAAGCTCTTGATGACAATGGAAAGATTCGAAAAATGCGTTTACGACTTTAATTTGAAATTATGACGTATAAAATTTTTTATTTTTTTCACTCTTCCCAATTGATTGCATCAATAAATAATGTAAAATTGGTGATGCCAACTGTTATTTAAATGATTATATTATTGATACAACATCGAAAAGTCTTCATTTATTGCAATTTTAATAATACCAATTCGAATAATAGAATTATAAAAAGGTATGTAGAAAATTAAGTTTTTAAAATTAAATATGATAATACGGGAAACAAAATTCAAGATAACAATTATACTTGATTTAAATCGCTTTCCTTTCATACTCAAAATACAGGGGCTCCAATGCTAAGACTTCAATTAATTAATGACATTAGTTAATAACGAGTGCCTGCAACAGACGAAATATAATCTCGGACGTGGCACCTAGATAAATTTCATTATAATTATATGTGTTATGTACATTGTTCTTTGTGAGTAGAGCAGCCAACTTTCTCGTTACTTTGCACACGCGCAAACACGCCGGAGTTGTGGTCACCTCTCACCCCCTTTCTCCGCCCCCCTCCACGTATTTACTCTTCTCCACGTATATCGCGGTGGCTGCGGTCTCGCGTTCGCTGGAGCCCACGAATTTAAGGGAGACCGAGAGAGACGGACACGAAAAAGTAGGGGAACCGAGCCTCCCTTTCTCCCAAGGTGCCGCCGACGCCGATACCCCACGTCGCTTTCACGGGGGTGAGATGAAAATGAGATGGCAGAGAAAAGAGACCGAAGAGAGGCTACAACAAGCCACATACCATTACCATTACTCTATCTCTTTCCTGCTTCCTCTTTCTCTCTATTCCTTCATTTCTCTCTCTCTCTCTCTCTCTCTCTCTCTCTCCCTCTCTCTAGTTTTATACGAATATTACGAAGCTTCGCACACAAATGCAGAAATATTTTGTAACAGAGACACGTTTCTTCAGAAATTAAATATAGCTATGGTAGGGCATCCTCATGTGAATAAAGTGACTACAGAAGAATAAATAATCATAAAAAGAATAAATTTGAATTGGAGTATAAATAAGAATTAGATTGTAATTATGTAAGGCTAACGAAAATTGGCTCTTAGATCAAATTAAAATATCCTATGCTCGTTAGTATAATTAAGCAAAATAATCGCACTGGAATATAAATTTTTCAATTCATATTTTTTATACATTTCAATGAAAATAATTGTGTCTTAATATTACTTTTACTCATTTCGTCAATTTAGTATAAACTATACAGTAAATTGTTTTTTCATTTCTGATATTTTTCGAAATACTTTAGCTTTTTAGTGCAAAAGGAATTGAATGAAAATTTATTTTTGAAATTTTTTCTTTTGCTTCTATGTGAAAGAAAACAAAACTGGTCAAAGTATAATCAAAATTGATTTATATCTTTTGTTCATATGTTAATTTTCACATTGTGTATCAAAGAATCAGTCGCATAAATGTTCCCTTAAAAATATTTTATGTTCAAAATAAATTTTAAATTGATAAATTAACTTATAATTTTATGCAGAAAATATTTATAAAATATTCATACGTACAAACAAATTTTTATAGTCAATTAGATTTAACATTAACTTATTTTTATAATAAAAACTTTAGAAATACAATTTTATTTTATAAAAAAAAAAAAAAAAATTAGAATGTAGATAAATCAATTTATTTAATGAATTTTGTATATATATATACATAACATAATAAAAATATTTAATAAAAAAATACATTAAAAAAACTTCAAGTAATGTAATTCTACGTTTATACATATTTTAATATAAACTACAATTTTTAAGCAAGATATGTCTAGATGTGTTAAATAATATGATATATAAAGAAACATATAAAATAAGACATGTAAAATCTTTAATTTTTTATTATGAAATGTTTTTCTATTTTTCTAAACCAGACTGCAACAAATTTTAACAAAATTCATTTCAGGAGTACTATTGATTTTTGTTTAGTGTCATTCGTGTATATTATATTTTAAGCAAAAACTGTTGAATTAAAACTTCAAGAAAAAATAATATTTTCCATATAAAATTTTAATTTTTTTTTATCTTGAATAAAAAATTTATTTTTGTTTGCTCAAACATTTTACCATTATATGCAATGAATAAAAATATTTATTGTAAATAATTTACCAAATATTTAACTAAAATATTGTATTCATTTCAATGTTTTTGTATTTTATATTATTATTGAGATTTTTTTACGTCATTTTAGACAAGTATTTTAGAAATTTATGTTTATGAAAATAAATCTTAAATATTTGCAACATTAACTGTATTTTTAATAAAAATAACCTTAGCCGAGTTAATTATGATAGAAGTTACTGATTGCAGTTAATATAATAAGTATTAGATAACGATTCAACAGTTGCATTTAAAGTTACATTTAACTTATTAATTTTACAACATTAAAATGGTATTAAAGCAATTGTTGTTTTTATCAGTGAGAAGAAATGAGAGCCGTTGTGCATTGATAAAAAGCTCATTATCGCAGTTTCTAACGTAAATATCAATGTTTTACTTTAGTTTTAATTACTGTTCTAGTCGTTTAAGCAGTAATATTATTTTCTTAGATAATTCATTACGGATGAATCATTGGGAAGGAGAGGAATAGGAGAGATAGAGAGAGAGAGAGAGAGAGAGAGGGAGAGGAGAAAAGGATGACGTGCCACTTCGTGCCGGGGATCTTATCACCCGGAATTTACATTGTATCCAGTGGACATGTTTACAGATTCTCGCACACAATTAAAAAAAGGGAAATGGGCAGTGGCGGAGGATCGGCGGGTGGGTGGCCAAATGGCTCGGTGGTCATGGCTTCTAAATTTCGCTTGGACTTGGGGCTCGGGGGTTGGGCGGTTGGCAAAGTGATCGGTTAGACATCGGACAGATCCGAGGCATCTGGGGCTTTTACGATTGCAGTTATTCAATCAACGCGAACAGCAATGTTTATCGAAACGCGTGTACTTTAAACGTGCGTATCATTGCCGTTTCGAGGCTCCGAGATGATTCATTGGCGAGCAGCGAAATTTTCTGCAACGAAGCGCGACTTGCGTACCTCGTTTATTCGCATTGCACCAGTCGTACGAGGAAAAACGATGAATTTGCCTGAATGTGTCACATAAATGAGAGCTGCTTTGCTTCTTCTTTGAGTTTTTGCCTAGACTATGGCCGATCGTAAACCCGTGATTTACAATGGTCGCACAAAGTACCAACTGAGTGGTTCCAAATTTCCCGTGAATTCCCAAATTATTCAAATCTCGAGTCAACGTTGCTCAGTAAAAATAAATTATGCCGCTTGACGGGACGCATCACTTTATTCTCCTTCGATATGTCACCTCTGAAATCTTAAGGAGATCCGAATAATTCAAAACATTCATTGTCCGCTAATTGAAATTTGATACTCGTCAGTTATTACCGATTTTTATCTAACGCGCGTATTAACTCTACTCTGTTCTCATTGGTGGTATTAAATTTCGCGAAGACGGGCGCGTGAAAAATGACGCTAAAACATTACCATAAATAAATGGCTAAGTGCATCCTCTCAAGATCAAAAAGTTTGGATGTTTTGGATCTGGATCGGGAGTTGGATGCTCGAACTCGGGCTGTCCCAGATTGTACGCATTCTGGGACCATTTCCCGTGTGTAAAAAAATGTTGATTATGACAATCTCATGAATGGAGAATATTTCTGCACAATTCCGGAGGTCCCTCAAGTTGTGGTTGTAAGTAAATATACTCGCGACCCTCAACAAGACTCTATGCTACAAATTAAACTATAAATACTCCCAGACGAATGAGACTGAACGAAAGTCTTTAATGGAGGCTCTCGGAGCGTTTGAAATTTTGATCGCTTTGATCATAATATAACATTTAACTCTTCTAAGAACATGGTCTTTTTTTACAATTTTATAAGTTGTGTGCCAATTACTAAAAATGAATGGAATAATCATAGAATAATCATAGATACGACCAAGACTTACGCATGACACTATCAGTACGAATACTAATGTGGGAAACTATTTTACAGTAAAGATAAAATTTTCTATAACTAATTAATTTTAATTATGTGCTATTATCTACTGATACATCAACGAATTCATGCAAGCTATAAGAAAAAAAAAATTGATGCACTCCACTTTTTGTGTAAGGTAAATTTTCAATAATACATAAATATTAATTTTAATATTTAAAAAAAAAAAATACTAATTAAAATTATTAATTTTTTTGACATTACACCTACTTTAATATTCTGATTGATTGATATTTATTGTTAATATTTCTCATTGCTTTAAAATTTTATTCCTGAAATAGTATGTTAATGATTGATGCACAATATATTCAAAAATTTTCTATTATATTATCATTTTATTAATAATTATCAACGACAATTAATTTAAAAATACTTTACATGTTTTACAAATGACATTAGTATTCTCTAAGTTTGCAAACAATAATAAATGATCATAATAAAAAGCGTTTTAAAATATTCCACTTTTACGATAATTGTCAGGAATTTTGGAAGAGGAGAAATAGGAGGGGAGCAACGCTTTGAAGGATTTCTCCCTAAAAATGATTGTGAATTATACGGAAACATCGGGTAAGATTAATTTCGAGTGACGGTGCGCAGGGAGACACCGAAAGAGAAAGAAAATCTTTGCTCGCACACATGTGATACACGCGTTTTTCAAAGATACCCGAGAGATAGAGGAGCATCAGCAGCATCAGCAGCATCAGCAACATCAGCAACATCAGCAACATCAGCGCAGCATCGCCGTATAACCGCGCGGCCAGTTTTTTGTCGGTCTGCAAGATCTCTCTGAGCTCGCCGACTCACACGGACACGTGGCCCCGCCACGCACACACACACGCGCGCGCGTTATGTTTGCTTTGGCTACTGACTGATTCCCGCGCAATCTTCTTAGCCTCATCTCCCACATTCGCCATATTTGAAACCCAGGCGTCACTGCACCAGCAGCGGCAGCCGGAATCTTTTTGACGATTACTACTCCCCAAGTTCTTTTCGAGCAAAAAATCACTCGCCCCACGTTACCGCGTTTCAGCTGTGTACACGTTTTCGGAGCTCCTTTTCGGCAACTATTTCTATCTTCCTCTTGGATTTCGCGAAAATTTCTTATTTTTCCCTTGAATAAGACATCAACTCCTAATCAAATTTGTGCTCTAGCCTCGATACCGGAACTATAATGTTCGGCGCGTTCGAAAATCTTGATAAAAGTTGACGCGACGACACCCACTGGCTCTATAATAATATAATCCTACGATACGCAATTTGATTTTACGATTTTTATTACATGCACAAGGAAAATTCAATGTAATAACCTTTTATTAAACTATATATTTCCAATAATAACATGCCAATTTTTTGTACGCTGAAATATCCAGGATAAAAATACGTGAATATATTCAAGTCGTATATGGGTATTAATTATTGTATTAATCTCGAAATAAAGAATGAATTTTTGTTGCTATAATTTAATACGAAAATCATAAAAATTATTATTATTTTATTTTCATTGTGTTTACAAATGCTTACAAATTTTTTAAACCAAGATCTCCTGATTATTTGTTTACAAGTAATCAATACTAAACATTTCATGCAACTCTCATATGTATTACAAATCAAAGCTTTTCTTTTAGTTCCAACTCGATCGGTTTAAACAATTTTTTTTTTTTTTTATCGTTTGCGAAAGTAATTTCTTTAAGAATATATATAAAAAATTATATTTAAAAAAGGAAAAAAAAACTTTATTAATCTGGTAACCAATCGTATATTAAAAAAAAAGAAAAATATAAATTTTAAAAAATGAGCTATAACAATGATTGTCAAAGACAATATAATACTGTATCTTTTAAAGTGTCTTTATTATTGTTCGATTAAAATTTTATCTTTTACCATTTATCAATGATTTATCAGTATTTACATCGAAACAAAATTCAAATAAAATCATCTATTTGAAAGTCGAGTCAAAGGTAATCGGGGGTAAGAAGCAATAGAAGGTGATGGGGAGAAGGAATCTAGGTAATGGGACGAGTTAGCTCTCCCGATTTTCGATGTGGATGCTGGAAGTTTCCGACGGCGGAGGAGAGCCGGTCGTTGTCGTCGTCGTCGTCGTCGTCGTCGTCGTCGTCGTCGTCATGCTATTAGTGCCGAGTTAGCCTCGACCGGAAATGAAGTGAAGGATAGAAGGGAATATTAATAACTGAATCTAATCAATTCTGTGAAACGAGCCTGGCCACCCTGGTTAGAGGGAATGAGAGAGTGTGTGTGTGTGCGAGAGAGAGAGAGCGAATACGAGTCCGGACACTTCTAGTTGGGAATCGCTCTCGCAGAGAAGCAAATCGCTCATCATGGACAATCTAATCCAACATCATTTACATTTGGCTAATATAAAGATATTACGAAATTATTCCTAATTCAGATCGTACAACATCGAAGGTCATAAAAATTAATGTTACAGCGTGTCTTGAGCACCTAAAGAAAGTGTGTTTGTGCATTTTTTTTTCTTTACGGACCGTTGATTCACGACAGCCCATTTACCTCTGCGATTTCTAGAAATCATGGTACTTTGTTTAAAGTATATTTTTATAGATGTTCTTGATAAATAACGTCATTATCCAAGCCTTGCAATTGATTTAACTTTATCAGAATTACCGTAAAATAATCAACACAGTTTCAATGGATTGTCTTTATTCAAGATTATCACCATTACTGGCAACAGCTGAAGATGAATTATATTTGAGTTTATAACACCTTAAGGAATGTAAAGTTATTTTTATTCCCTGATAATTTTTTTTTACATTAACGGTACTCATCGATTAGATGTTCAATTTACTTTGTTTTTATTTCTCTGGTTCTCTCTCTCTCTCTCTTCAATTCTTTTTTTCTTTTTTACTGCAATTGTTACAAAATTATAATAATCATATGTATTTCTAAACGAATTTCTAAATTATCTATGACTTATAATTATCTTAATATGTAAATGTATTATTATTAAGACTTTCCTGAATTTCAAAATTTCATTTATTCAATTTTTGTCAATGAATATGAATATTTTTAATTTTTTTTTTTATTGAAGGCTAAATATTGAATACAATTATTATAATTTATTATATATTATTATATAATATATATATTATACATTATTAATGAGATTGTTTTTATTTTAATTCAAACTAAAAAGTATTACATAAGTTTCTTTTTAAGTTTAATTACGTCTTTGATTAATTAACAGACGATAAGGAAAATCAAATTTTTTCATTATAATAATTTATTAATATGTGTAATGACTATTTCGAAGGGTAATAAAACGATTTAAGGGTTGGAGGGAGTGTTAATCGATTTATGGAAGTGAGTGCGAAAAGGGTGTGATAGGGTGGGATGAGGTGGGTACTCGCGGATCTAGCTGACACCATATCTCCGTTTCCATTAGCGATTGGCCGTTGCAATAATGCGCACCCACGCACATAAAGTGCCCTAAAAGAGGCTTTTGCCCGGTAGTTTGTGGCGCGGAAACGGTTGTGCGTCCCGAAGCCGATGACGAGCGACGGCTGCGCCTCAAATCGACATGATGAATCACGAGGTCATTAATCTATTTCTACGTCCCGGCGACGGGGTCCGAGTCGCCCTGACTCTCCACGGACACGATTTCCGAGAAGCGGCTTTTGATCTGCGAAGATGAATCGGTAGCAAGTACCGGCCTTGTGCCCTCCCCCTTCCCCCTCCCCTCCCACCGGCCTCCATAAGTCCTGCTTCGACGAGGAGCCAAACTCTTTAAGGGTTGCGGACCGAGGCACTTAACCCTAATCAGACGTGGCGAGCCAATGCCTCAATAAAACCTCGGGACCTGGACCTGAGCAATTATTGCGACTCGCTTATTCATTACTTAAGCATAAATTTCAATGACCTCCTACCTTTCCAACCGGACGAATTTCATTTCCTTTCCTTGGCGTTTTATTAAGAAAAACGAGAAATTGGCGCTCGTTCCCAAGACGACATTCGCACGCACTTAATTATGTAAATGATAATAACAATAAGAATGACATTTTTCCGGAGAAGGGGAAAGGTCAATAGGCGCAGCTCCGCAGAGAAGTGGAGGCGGGGGGGGAGGCGCAAGGAATTTGTCGTTGTTCTCGCATTGTCGCTGCAAGTCTGTCGCGATAAATCATAAATAATGTTCCGCTGCTCTCAGAGCGGAGGAACTCTCGTAGACGGCGGGAAAACACACACACACGCGCGCGTGCGCGCGGGCGCGCTCGAAGAGAAGGAGAGAGAGAGAGAGAGAGATAGAGAGAGGTGGAAAAATAGTAGAGGGAGTGAAAGCGCCGCGCGCTCTCTCGCGATCTTCGGTGCGCACAATGGCTAAGGACAGCGGCTCGGAAGCTGGTGTGTTGTCATTCTGTCGACTCCGACGGTGGGTGCGATACTCCCGGGGAGTGCGGATACTCGACAACCAGACCGACACAGCCTCCCGAATATTTTCGTCTTGTAAATACCATCTATATTTACGGGCGCGTATATTTAGCCTGGGCGACACAGGCTCCACGCACACACGCGCCGGCCCGAGATGAGACGAGGTGGGTGTGTCGTCGGTGTCCGCGCCGCGTCTCCACACACTTGCACCCACACCCCTGCACTTATCCATTTCCCATAGTGGTGCACCGAGTTGGTGGTGTGCACTTGAGTCGGGCGATGGCTCATTTCGATGCTCAGGCGAGGGGCGCGAAACCTAGCGCCCTCCTGCAACACCCAACCTTTGAGACGCGAGCTTTGAAAATAATCTCCCTGTCGCTCGCCTAACCTCTCTCGATCTTTCTTTTTCCCCCCTTTTCCCCCTTTTTCCCCTTTTTTATCTTTTTCTTTCTCGTCCGAAGCCAATTCTCGGGATCGCGCTAACAGACACAAAGCCAGATCGTTTTGGCATAAGTCAAAACCTTCGGTATGCGAGCACATGGCGCGACTCCTCTTCGGATTTTCTTTACTTTTTACCACCATTTCGCTCTTTGCTCACAACTAGCTCTCTTCAACGCTTTTTGGCCTTTTTCCTTCTCTATCTTCTCGGGAATCTCGGCTTTGAAAAGAAATAGAGCTGCGCGTGCTGTAGCAAACTTATATTTATCGATAAATCTCCCGCTTACTTTTTCGCGTTTCTCAACTTTTTTGTTTTACGCGAAAATGTAATTCCGATTCAAAGAGGCCCTTTGGCACGGAAATTAATATCTTAAAAAACCCTAAGCGTAATTGCTTTGACTTGAATAAACAGAACCGCACACTGCACTGCAAATAAAGTAATTTTGAGAAACGTCGAGCCAAGTAATATATTTAAAAATGTGTGCACACTTTTTTGATAGCTCGATTTCTCATCAAACGCGCGCTCATGTTTGTTTAATTAACATTTAAGCTCGTATTAGGGAGCTCGGTTTCTTTCATTAAAATCTGAATTTTGTTTTCGAATTTGATGTGTTACATCTGTTTATCTAATGTTTTCTCCTGCCTCCACTTGACTTGACGCTCCCCCTCTCCAGCCCCGACACCCGACTCTCGCCCACTCCCCCTCCCCCTATCCCTCCCCGCCGCGCTCCGGCAATCCTCTTTTTGTCTATGTCGCGTCTTCGAGAGCGCTAGAGCCGACCGGACCGAGTTTATTTCCGAGTCAATTAGGCTCGTTTATTTGTCACAGGATCTTCCCAAGTAATTACGTGTCCGTTAATAGTTAACGACATCTACCGCGGACAGGTGGCCCCGGCAAAGGCGACGCTGAAAGACCGATCAGAACCCTACAGTGACATATTTACGAAAATTACAAATTCTTACCGAGGCTCCCGCGTAAATGACCAGCCAACTCGCTGTTCCCTACCCCGCCTGCCCCTCTTTTTCCCTCGAGCCCACAGATATCCGTCCCGCATTTCCCTCCTCCCCCCCTCCTCCCTCATTCCTCTGTCTTTTTTCTCAATTTTTCACTCTTCCACTTTGGCGGCTTTTTTATTATGTTTTTCGCCGGCGCGCACTCCCGCCTTTTTATATTACTAAGTGAGGAGTGTATTAACGACTTTATGGCAATTATCAACGTTGTTTTTGAACGCAGTCGTCGGGTGTGTATTTTTAAAATACATAAATATCGCCTGCAAATCTTACAAATGTAACTTTATGTTGTACCCTACTTTTGATTAACGCTCTGACAAAGCTCCGTCTTCGCAGCAGCGCCGAGCTTACTTTTTTAAGAAGTAAAAATCCCGAACAAAAACTTTCGATCTTTTTTGCCTCTGAAATAACAATGGCTAATGAGTGGGGGGACATACAAAAAGGGATTCGAACTGACCCAGCTTTCCTATTGCTCCCTCCTGTAATTACCCCCTTCTCGTTCTCTTGGTTTTTATTATTTCTAAAGGATGGATACTAAGTTCTCATCGGCCGACGTTGATTTAATGAAATTCCATGGAAGAGAGACCGATTGAGCTTGATGTTTGCTCGGTTACAAGTCTAAACAAAAAGGAGATGAACGGGCAAACGATCGAAAGAGTAAGGGAAAAACTTTCATCCTCTCTTTTTTGCTCAGACTCATTTTCGCGATCAAATAAGAAATACACATTGATATTGGGATGTTAATACATATTCTGATGGAGCATTACATTATTTACGGATATTCATCTTTTCCCAAGATACTCTTCGTAAAACTGTCATTTTCTATCTTTGGACTCACCTATCTCGTTCCTTACTTTTTCTCTCATTTCTGTCGCTCCTATTTTTTTATCTCAGTGAGTATCAAACATAATTTCTGTACTTCTTGGTACTTTGAATGTTTATTCGCTAAAATTTCGACATCAATGAAATTAAAGAATCAATTTTTTTTTAAGATGGAAGAAAAAGCGAAGGAAAATTTAGCTCGAAATTTTGCATGAACCTGTTTTAGAAGATAATAAAATGACAAGATTTTTTAATTTAATTAGCGAATAAATATTCATGTTGTTAATTTTTTCGTTGATTTCTTCTGGTGTTAATGGTACTTACAAATAAAAGTTACTATATTAAATTTTATCTGCTAAATTTAGCATGATTTTTTTTGGATGTTAATCTTTTATCTGTTCGAGGAGCTTTGGTTTTCTGGCATTAACAAGATGGATATTATTTACAGCAACAATATTGGAAACTATAGTTTCCATCTATTATCAAATATTGTACAACTAGCAAATTAAGAAAATAATTAAAGAGTATAAATAGTAGATTGAAAAAAGGCAAAAGCTCCCTTTTACGACGACAAAATGAAATGGATTGATATATTGAGATTTCCCGCTGGAAAATAAGGGAAAGGTTTCGATATCGGAGGCTAGACTGCAAGAAACTGTCAAAATTGAGTTGGTCGGTAGGTGAAATAGCAGGAGTGAGCCGACTGGTGGAGAAAAATAAAGTCTCGTGTTTGTGTTTGTGCGTGTGAGCATTCGAATCAGGCGAGTCGTCGATCCGCGACTTCATTGCCAAGCTCCTACTCGTAAACGTCGGGCGCGTTGCGGCTCGCTGCAAAGCGGACGTGCGAGCGGTCCTCGTTAAATCGTTAAATCGTTAACTCCCATCCGGAGCAGAATCGTCGTCGACGTCGTTGTCGTCGTCATCGCGGTATCGCCCCCCTCGCACGAAAATCGAGAGCAGTAAAAGTCAGGGCATCCGCGTCACGTGTGTAAAGAAGTCGGACGGATCGCCGCGGCGAAAGATTCGCGTCTGAGGCTCTTTCACGTGTGTCTCGTAAAGCAGTTGCCTCTCTCGCACCCCTGGCACACTCCCTCCTAATTCATCTCTATCCTCCTCTTTCACTCGTTATTATTATTATTATTATTATTATTATTATTATTATTATTATTCATCCTATTGTAAAACTATCGCTTTTTGGAGGCCATGCCGTCACCCAAACGATTTTCTCCATTCCGCAATGGGAATCCAGGGATTTTCAAAGGCTAATATATAACATAGTTCTGATGTGCTTTTCGCGCCTTTCAAGATAACCATTGAACGAGTTTTCACTGTTTTAGGTACTTTTCTCACCGTGAAAAGAGAATATGTATTTATTCGCAATGAGCTTACATTATAGGATACTTTTCAGCATTTTGGGAATGTGGTCACTGATAATCCAATTCGCAATATCATCAATTTTTACTTCAATCACGACTTTAATAATAAAAAATACTAAAATATCAATGTTTTATAAATAATTTCATTTTCGTTACAGTAGACAAAAAACAATAAATAATTTGAATTTTTTTAAATTTATACAAAAGTTACTAACAATAATTTCTTACATATTGCATAAGACACATTAATATTTTACAAATTCATTCTCAAAATGAAAACACCTGTTAAATGTATATTTTCATAAATGAGCAGGTGTATATTTTAAACTTTATTACAATTTCACAATTTTTTTAATTTGTTACACAATTTATTGACAAAAAACAAAGAAATTTTTTAATTTATAATTTCAGATATTATATTTTTGGAAGAAAATAATTTTTGCATAAATGAATTTCCTACTTGTAATTTCTTTTTGAAACTAGCATAATTTTTTTAAATACTTTTCTGAGAAATAACTATTTTATCCATATTACATTCACACAGATCATTTAAAATATCCCAAAGTCACATCTTTTTCCTTAAATTAAATAAAAATATACAAGAATTATTCTGTTAATGTCTTGTATATTATTAGCTTATAATTTTATTAATAAAAAAATTATTATTGTTCTTATATAATTAAATTAACAATAACATAAATTTTTGAGTAACAATATTTTTTTACAAGTTTAACATACTTATTTATAAATAAATTAATAATTATTTCATTCAACAGTTTAAAAAAGATAATTTTAAATTTTTAGTACATTATTATTGAAATTTAATAAAAAATATATAAAAATTTCACCATTAGAAAATGCCTTTTCATTTTAAATTTGATTTCATTTATAAGAATATAACATATATTATCATAAAAAGAATAATTCCATACTAAAAGTTTTATTTTGTAATAGGAATAAAACTACATTAATATGGTATATATTATTATATAATTAGTTTCATTTAAAACATTAAATTAAATTCACTTTCTTACTGTTTTATATTTTTTTTTATTAACAAGAAAAGCCTTTAATTATATACTTGAATATATTTAGATAAGTTATGACTAATAATTAAGTACTTATTTAGCTAATTAAACTAGAGACAATAAATCATATTGTTACCCATGTCATGAAAAATTAGAATTGAGTACTTTCTCATTCCTGAATATTAACGAATAAACAATTACTTCCATTCTTAATATTAATTAAATATCTCGATTAAAAGTTGAATGAAAATAATGTAAAAATTGTGTTTTTCATGTAATAAATTAAGGTAAATTATACTCGTATACGTATGGACTTAGTTTTCATTTTAATGAAAATGGAAATTTTAATCAAAAACAAATATCTTTAATTTTCTGCATAATGTAACTTTGAAGAAAATTACGGAAAATCAGTTAACATAAGTTCAGTAGTATTTACTAATTAGTGAACTAAATTATCCAATAACTTTAAATTCTATTATTATTGTTTTCTAATTTCTTTTATTTATAATTATTAATATTTTTTTGTAAATCTTTTATTAATACAGAATTATGTTTTTAGTATGAACAAAATATTCAATATGATGAAACTTGCAATCTGTTCGTCTGTAATAAATGTTAGGTTTATTAAAATTTTAAAAGCATATTTTATTTTAATTTTCATTGTTACTGAACTTTTATTATTTCTTCCATTATTTAAAACAAAAAATTTTCAATAAATTGTGACTTGCTGCTTTTTTATTTTATTAAAATATTTTATAAACTTTATTATTTCATTTTATTTTACAATATTATATAATCAATATAAAATTATATTTTAGTTGTGCTAAGAATCATTTTAAATCAATGGTAATGGTAATAATATATACATTTTTAAATTATCAGTTCTAGAGAAATTTTTTATTTTATTTTTATAGTTTGTATAAAACAACCAAATTTGTATGCATAATATAAAATTTACCTTCCTTTTAAAATAGCAATAAAAATTGTCATTAAAAATTTACAAGCAAAACGAGAGTTATTGTTACAATAATATTAATAGAAAGATCAGTGCTTTAGTAGTATTTCAAAGTTATGATGAATCAAAGATATAAATTTTACAATTTAAAAATTTTCAAATATTTCAGTATTAATTATTATTTTTGCGTAATTTAATGATATAAATAGCATAAGAATTTCAATAAGAAACTTTAAATTTATCTCAAAATATCGTACTCAAAATAATTATCAAGAAGTTCGTGCATTAAACTTGAACTAGAATGCATAAATTTCTGAGACAAAAAGGAAGAGATGTAATAAACGACACGACATCAATGAAAACACTACAAAGCTAAATCCTCGAAGTATTTCTCAGATGACGTTTGCATTAGGCGTTAATTTATTGACGAACCAGTAAGCACCACTTGCAAGACTGGAAAATTTGAGATTTCGCAACACGAATAAATGCACTGGATTCCTTTCAATGAGTATTTCATTGTAGCTCGCCAAGTTCGATGCACTTGGTTGCACAATAATAAAAAATTTTAAAAATATGAAAAGTTAAATGGCTTTTCGAGCATGGATATTTATTTATGAATGTCCGGTAAGCGGTACGTAATACGAAAAAGAAAACATGTTATACTTTTTTGATGGATTAGAAATAAAAGATGGCAAATAAAAAAGACGATTATTTAAACGGAACATCAATTATTTAACGAGTGTTGGGTAATGTTAGAGAAATGAGGAAAAGTTGAAAATCATGACACAACACAAGGCAACAAAGCAAAGCAAAACAAAAAACAAAAAAACAAAAAAAATAAAAAAAATATAAAAAAAAAAAAAAAAAAAAGAAGAAGAAGAAGGAAGGGAGGAAAAAGACTTTGGTTGGCAAAAAGTGGGAAAATGGTAACGCAATAAGTCATAAGTAGTCGGTACAAGGACAAAAGGTAAAGGTAAAAGCAAGGAAAGTGCCAAAGATATTAAGAGAGCGTTCAAGGGTTGAGGCAGGAGTCCTTGTTTTTGCACGGTGCGCTTCTCCGTAGACATAATAATACCCGCGGCGACAACAACATCGGGGGCGGCTCTGCAAATAAGCGAGTGTGTGCACTCGCGGGTGTATGACCGATACGCAGCCTCCGGAGACGAGCCGAGGTTGTAACCATCTGAAGTTGGAAATATGGCCGCCTATTGTCGTGCCAACATTCCGGCCGGGAGGAGTATGTAAATAATATGTTAGAGAAGAATCTGTCGGCTTGTACTTGTTTTCAAAATAGTTGGCATCATAATGGGATTTTGAGCTCCGAGTGAGTTTCTGGAGACGCAGCGCAGCTTCTTCCTCTTTACCATTATGCATGTATATTCGTCGCGCGCTACGCCTCTCTGTATGCGTTCGTCCGAGAAATTGGATTTTCCTTTTTTATCCCAAATAGAAACTTTAAAACGAGGGTGTTATTCGTGCGTAAATCGTAATCGTCACTAATAAAAGCCGAGCTAATGGGCGAATTCACACGTAATTTGAGCGACGCCTTAAAGATATTCTCGAGATCTTATTAAAGTCACGTGCAATGAAGAGGACGTTGCGAAATCGCGGGAGATAATGAGGAAGCGGCTGTCTCAATCGAACGTGCATAATTTATCCATGGGTATTTGGGACTGTCGGGTTGCGCATCTCCCTCTGGCGGCGAGGGCAAAAATAAAGGGGACATTAATTTCTACGTCACTCCGGTGGTAAAAAAACGAAGACACTTAATCGTCTAGATCAAATCGCGGGGAGTTGTAATATTTATAATCCGAATATGTTCAAGAGGAGACGGAAGAGGAGGAAGAGGTAGGAGCAGAGAAGGAGGTCCGAGAGAAAGAGTGTCGGGAGACGAATTAGAGACGTGGGGTTTTGTCGCTGTTGGTGCCCCGTTACGCGTCTGCTAGATATTATTGGATCGAATGCATCACGTCAAACGATACGTGAAATAAGTTATAGGTTAGTGGCTGCATTGGCACCGCTCGTGACAGCCTATTCCTGGAATGACCAACCTCTACAGGTACTGACGGACGGGCCAACGTTTTCCCGGGCTTTTTCAATTTCAATCTCCGCCCGTTAGTCGGGGAGCAAAAAAGCGCGCTCTCCTTTTATTAGACAAGCTATTTTCCATCTTATTAAATTCCGCGGTGACGAGGTCTCTCAGCATCCCGCCGAAAAATCACTGATATAAGACCGAGTCGCGGCGCGAACATTTTTGGCAGAGGATCATCTCGCTTGACTTATCGCCTTAATTCCCTCATTTTCGCAAAGTGTTTTTTCACCGGCCGAGTGAGCGGAAGAAAGCGTTGTGCTCGCCCAAAAAGTTACATAAAACCGCTGACAACTCTTTGTAAACAAATACTGACACTTTATTGTATGATAAAGTGTCGCCGAGTGCTATTCGTAAAGTGAAAAATGAAAATTAATTTCCTTGGGAAGAGGAGGAGGAGCGAGCGCGAGCTGAACGAAGCAGCTCTTCTGATGTGAGAGAGACGATTTCAATGCGAATGGAAAAAATCCAAGATGCACTCTTGTAATGTTTATTGAAGAAGATTCCGGAGTTATTGAAAGTGTCTCAATGAAGGCAGCGCTTTTCGAGTCCTTAATTAAAGGATTGCTAGCTCGGAAAGTAGAGAAGCGAGACCAAACGTCACCGATGTTTTCCTTTGCTAAAGCATCACTCTCGCTCTCTTGGTCTCTGCCTCTCTCTCTCTCTCTCTCTCTCTCTCTCTCTCTTTCAGACCTCGAACGCCGCTATTTTCAACTTTTCAGATCTTCTCTCTCTCTCTCTCTCTCTCTCTTGGGTATGTGCATTCGTTTTTACACGAATGAGCTGCGTTTCTCGCTTTATCGTCGCTCACCCAAGACCCCCGGTGGGCGTCGCGTATTAGTGATAAATTGGGCCAGATCATATCATTCATACAAGAGTCGTGGTGCGCATCTGGATGTCACTGCCCAATGTGGAAGAGCGTCGTCCCCGTCCCTGATGCTAAAGATACCCACCCAAGAGCGCCCGCACATCCCGTGTTAACATCGATTTTCGAACTCTTGTTTTTCGATCTATTTATTTCGTGCACAAAATGCAGAAAATGCGCCTCGGCAATTAACCCTCGAGGACACTTGAACTCCTCGGCTATTTTGGGCGGGATCATGATTGAATTATCGAGGTATCGGCGTGCTCTTGACAAAGCAATTGCTCGCGAATGATGGACGCCCGATGTCTGCGCGAATCAAATGGCGCAAGCGTCCAACGCTCCAATTGGCAAAAGTTCGCATATTTTTTTTGCACATTTTCATTCGCACCGCATTCACATGTATAAACTGTGGCATTTCTTTAATCGCATTTCAAAAAGTCGAGTATAATGTACACTTTAGACTCGCTTATTGTTAAAAAGCATTGCTTATCTCGAATTCGACGCGAGCGCCATTGTTTCGTGTCTATCGGTTTTTATCTCCATTTGCTTAGAGTCGCTTTGAAAATAGGCGTCGAATGAACGAATCGTTAACACAGATTTCTCTTCATTTACGAGGGAACGCTTGTCCAGTGACTAATTGCAAACATATCAACGGATACATTATCGAGATAAAAGTAAAGAAAGAAAGGAAGTAACGAGACACCTGCGGGAAAACGGAAAAAAGTTCGCTCCAAGGAAGTCTGGGGCTGCCAAAGATTCCCTCTCCCACAAGCTATCTCGTTATCTCGGAGTAGAAAATACATTTGTTTTACGAACGAGACAGAATTGAATTGCATTTTGGGAAGGGCGGAGAGATTGTTGCTCGTTATCTTTGACCGTAAATTAATCTCGTATCCCGCGGGCAGAAGTAAAAAGCCGCCCTCCCGAAGGATTTTTCCCCGAAGATCGGTCGGGCCTGTGCGGAGCGTTTCCCAAGTTGCAAAAAGCGTGCCCAAGAATACTCTCGGTTGTGAGAAAAGGCAAATCGATTTCCATAATGAGTAATTATTATTCGTGGGAGGGGAGGGGAGGGGAGGGGGAAAAAGCGAGAAAGAAAACAGAGGGAACGCTCGTGCGCCGACACAACAATGAGCGTGTCGCCGCGCGAAACGACGCTGCACTGAATTGAAATTGCGAGTGGTTACGGTTTAGCGAGGCTTAAGCCACGGTTAAGCACCGGGGCGCGCGCGTGTGGGTGCGTGTGCGTGTGGGTGTGGGTGTGGGTGCGCGTGCGGAAATGTTGCGCGAGTATTAAAAGGCCCACGTGTTGGTGCGCGCGGTGCGGGTCTGTGTGAGCGCGGGTCGCCGCCGCGGTGGGGACTTTAGACACGCGCGCGCACGTATAATCCGCGACTGTAGCGAACAAATGCGGCGTGTTGGCATAAATCTCGAAATCCATTTAGAGGCGCGAGAGTCTATTACGCCGCCCTGGAGCGAGGAGAAGCGCCTTCCCCAGGAGTAAGACCAGGGCGGGGCGGGGGCGGGGGCGGGGGATGGGGGCCGGGGAGCCACCAAGGGCTGACGGACGGTCGAGCGAACGGACGGACGGACGGACGGACGTTTCTTCTCTGAAACTTGCCATTCGCGAGCTAATTAAACAAATGTTCCCGGGGAAGGGGAGCGATGCCCGGAGTCGAGAATGACGACAACCTTCAATCCCGCGGATCGCCCTTTGAACTTAATTTGGTGAAGCCACCGCATCTTTTTTCTTCCTTTAGCTATTTGTTTGGGATTTCCTTTCAATTTACGCCAGCATTCTTAACTCCGTAATACAACAAGCTTAGAAACGCTGCATTTGCAAATTGGCTGGCAAAAATTGACAATTCACGTGTCACGCGCTTCTATTATGCAAAATTAATTGTTTATGTAAACATTTTGTCAAAGTAAAATATTGAATTTAAGATAAACGACCATATTGCTTTGAAAAATTATTAAAAAATATTGTCTTTAAATTATTGATAAATTTAGTTTTTACTACGACATAATACACTCTTTTCAACGACTGAAAATTGCAAAATCCAACAAATTTATAAAATTATACTATATTCAAAGAAAAATATTTAACTTGGTTCATAAGAATCCATTCGTTTAATAACTTCGTTAATTAATTTATGATTATTAGTTAAAAGCTAACGCAATAAATTATACGTGATATGATTAAATAAATGATTAAAATAACTTTTAAATGACAATCGCTGTCTATATATATATATTTATATATTTACGTAGGGAATGCCTTCTGAAAGAATTTCTTCATAACAACTAAAAATAATCTATTTTCTCGAATTATACACAAAAAATTATTATTTTGCATCAGCAGTTAGTAGTACTATTTGAATAGAAATAATTTTCACCCTTTGTAATTTTCGAAATTATCCCTTTTAATTAAAATAATACACGATCTCTTTTGCATATGGTAGAATTAGCTCTCCCTTTCTGTCTCTGTCTTTTAATAATATCACGGTGGGTGGTTAATCTCGTAAGTATATTTCTCTCTGGGTCTCCGTCCCGTCATTACTCTTTTTTCGTTCTAAGCACATATGCATACGTCACCATCCGTAAATCCATATCCTCCGTTATGTTTTTCTTTGTTTGTTTCGCGGCTCTCTTTTTACATTTTACTCCTCGCATGTCTCACGTCCTCGATGCCGATCGAACAAAGCGCGCTCAAATGAGTTTCTATATTTAAGTCAAAGATTTTTGATGCTCCTTTATAACTTACCCGGCTTTCTTTCTTCTCTCGTTACTCGCTTTTTCTTCTCTCCATCTCTAACGGTTACCCCCCCCCCCTTCATCCCACCCCAACCCCTCTTTTGCACTTCGATCCCACTTCTCCTCGTAAACTGATGGATTCGTGTGTATCATCTTTCAAATAAAGAGGAATATTTGTCCAAAGATTAATCTAAACGACTTTGGAAAATTGAGCTTTTAATTGATATTTTGGATGCTTAAGCGTGTAACCGTGGAGAGCATTTTTAGTTCTCGTCCTTAAAAGAAAAAGCAACGGATTATTGCATCGAGTAATGAAGTAACGTTAAATAACCAACAAATATTTCAAACGAAACGAAATGCTAAGCACAATCGACATTGTTATTTACAATACAAGAGGAAGAAAGTACCAAAGGGAAGAGATTAAGAAGTAGAGCGAGAGGGGTTAAGGTAGAAGGGAGGGAGGGAGGGAGGGAGGGAGGCGCCGTTTGATACTCTCGAGTCCAAGCCTACTCTCGTCAATCTTCAATGCGAACATAATTTAGACATTAAAATGCGAAAGAGCAAGACCGTAGCACTATTAGTGCCGAGGGCGTGCAGCCAGTGACGCCATCCGATGCAATTATATTTTATGCCTCCCGCTACGTTTGCTCCTGCTCCTCTCCCTCTTTGTCGTGCAGCCCCGCCTTGAGCAACTTTCCTCCTCTGCTCGTCCTTATATTCATAATCTTATTTTTCCTTTCTTCCCTAGGCAAAAGTACAAGCACCGGTGCCATCCTTCCTTCCTTCCTCTCCAGCCCCAACCCCCCAACCCCCGACGCCGATTCTTTTGGCCTCCGAGCCCCTCCTCCACCCCCGCCGAGACACAATTCGGTCGCTTTAACGGCGTTAAGTATAGATTTATAACTACTTAAAGTTTCGCGATTTATTTCCCTCTTATCGCTCGGATGGATATATGTCGGCGGGGGTTTACTTATCACTTAGCAGATGCAAATAGTGATCGAGCGGTGCGGGCAGACGGGCACGCGCCTTTAAATTAAACTGCCCCACTGATTGGATGGCTTCGGATCGCACTCGGATGCTGGCTCATCTCCTCGGAACTTTGAGCATCCGACGAGATCTGCGGCGGGCGGAGATGTAATCTTTAAAATTGCGTTTTATTGCTACGAATCGTTGTGGACCGAGTGTCGCCTCCTCTCGCCTCGACACATTCAATTTCTATAATTTTGAATTATACCTTTCTCCAACACTTTTAATCAATTAAACTTCGTACATATTTATTAAAAGTTACGCGGGAGATGTGTCAGCTTTGGGACGGCAAATTGAAAATATCTCGAGCAAGCGTTCAGCATATTTTTATCCTTCGAAGCGATTTTAGGTTGCTTGATCGCAAATCCCGCACTCCACCACGAAAATTACGCACTTTTAATTGGTCTGCAAAAATGAATGACGCGTAAAATTATTTTCATCATATTGTAATAATTGTAATCGATTTCTTCAATACCAATACCAACATGGATTTTCCAGTTTAACCGGCATTTTATTTATTGTTCGGCCCCTCAGACTTCCTCCTATCAAAAGTATCATTTTTAATAAGAAGTGAGTTCGACGGGAAATTCAGCAAAAGTGGAAAATAAATAAGTTGCTTTTTGAAAAGCGAGATATTGCAATAATATGCAAAATATATGAGGGAATATATTAATTTCGCGAAAGCGGATGAAAGACGGTGGAAATGAAGCGTCGGTCGGTGTGTACGTATAGGCGTGGAAATGCCTCTACCGAAAAGATTTGGTTGTAGCAAACCGAGCCACTGAATCACGACTTCTGAAGTGAAACGAGGACGAAGGAAAATGTCAAATAAATACGCGATATCTGGATGCTGGATGAGGCCTTACACCGCGACAGTCAGTCTCCGAGTCTGAATTTTAATTTTCCGTCCTAGATTGCACATCTCCGGAGGAACGCTGATTCTCTTTTGTGACGGTTATCCGAGCTACAAGTTTCTGCGACTTTTGCACCAAAAAAAGGCAAGGAAAAAAAGAGTGCGGGAGGAGAAAAAAAGGAAGAGACGAAGCGGATCCAAGTCATGGGATTTTTTTATCGTACGAATGAGATGTAAGATTAAATTATTAAATCTCACACGGGCTCCGGGCTCAGAAGCATTTTTTGTCATCTAGAAAACGGTTTTATCCCGAAATAAAAAAAAGAGAATTCTATAATTCTGCGAATTATGGCGATGCATTTCGCAAAAGTAAATTGCGTTTTCGTATCTCCCTTAATTCCAGCACAGAGTTTCTTGTATAATATTTGCCAACTTTGAGGTTTACACGATAATTACAATGAATAATCATCCTAAATTTTTAGATAAAACCCCGAGTGAAGGGCGAAGTTTTGGAGAAAATGCACTTGTCGGGCTAATGAAGTAACTGAGGTCCATTTCATCGACTGGAGTTGCTCAAGAGTTTGGCTTGAAGATTTGCGGGGGAAGGGGGATTCGAAGTGAAGTCGGATGCTGAAATGTTGGACGGTTGGTTGTCGCCGTAGCCTCTGGAGGCGGTCGGTCGGTTGATTCTGCCGAGTAAAAAGTTAAGAAAAGCAAGAGTCGAGAGATCAATACGACCGACCGACCGACCGACCGCCACCCCCGCACGTCGCCGTCGTCGTCCTCCGAGACTGAGAAGGTGGCACTCTTCCTCCTCCTCCTCCTCCTCCCCCTCCCCCTCCTTGTACCAAGTCTCCGCAACTCTCGATTGACCCTGCCATCCTCTTCTTCTTTCTTTCGACTTCTACTGACTTTTCCGAGTTCTTGTGATTTTCTTGAATCAAACTTTATTCACATTTCTACTAACTAAAGGCAAAATGATCGCTTGTTTTCTCTCTTACATAATTTGGAAATTATCGTTTAAAAAATTATTCTAATGGCTGTCTATGACTAACATATTTATGCTATAATGCATTTATTTTTATAATCATAAAGGTATAGGAATTAAACCAACATTAAATTACTTTTATATTAATTCATGTTGAAAATTTTTAATTTTATTTCAATTGATTTTTTTGTTTGTTTCCAAAGTTTTTGCAATGCTGAAATTTGTTCAAACTTTCATAGATATCAAAGCACAGAAAAAAGTTTTATTTATGATATTATTAAATCAATCTTTTACATGCATTCAATTTTCAATTTAAGTTTAAAAAGTTTTTGTAAAAACATGTTCTTACAAGATTTTTAGTACTTCTGATAAAATCATTATTAATCCAGTACCTTTAATTAAATAATTATGTTAATTTACTTTATAAGTAAATAATAATGAAAAAAATAATGAATTACCATTATTGAACTAAAAATGAACCTTTTTATTTATCAATTTTTAACAGAATATTTTATATTGTTATTCTAAAATCACTTTAATTAAAAAAATAAATTATTATCGTTGCAACAAAAATCTCGTTTATTTCAAGACTAAAAAAGCAGTTTTACAAATATGAATTTTTTTTTTTATAAATCAGTTATAGAGTGGAGTGAGATAAAATATTGTGAAAATCTAGCGATAAAAGTAAAAAACGATAACAAAATCTATTCATTGTAAAGTTTGCAAAGTGAATAGCTTGAAACTGCATATCGCACACTCGACTCGTCGCCGTTGCCCTCATATAAGCAACTTTTGCCTGCCCTTTGAGCTTTCCAATACACACGTCTAAAAGTAAAGTATTCGGTTCATATTGCCAACATACGCACACTCACACACTGACTGACAAAAATGTATGCACACCAGCAACTAATATTCACAAACTGCGGTGGTTGAGAGTTGAAACTATCATTAAAATGCGAGTGAAAGTATTTCATATTTACTGACTGGAAACTTGGTCACGACAATATTTTCGCGAATAATCATACGGCACGTCTATATGCGTATAAATTAATTTTGCAATTTTTGTGCAATTTCTTTTATCAAAGTATTAAATTAAAAAGTGCCGTATTTAAAGGAATGGTAAATGACACTAAAATTGAAATACTGTGCATGGCACGCTTTTTTTATTATGTTTTTATGTATCTTTTAATATAAAGATACCGGTTGAAAAAAAGATGAAAAAAATTTCTAATTATTTGGGTATATATATCTGAACATAGATAATATCAATTATTACGCATGTTACTTCAAATAAAGCATTGTTAATAGTAAAAATAAGTAGGATTTTAAATATCCTTAAATTTGTTATAAATAACAATAACATCTTAATACGTATTTTTAAATGGTTGTAGCAATTACTATGTTCAACATTCTGTGGATTAATGTATGTATACATCAATTATAAAGTTATTACATCCGCACGTAAATAATAAAAGATAAAGAAAATGAATCGTTTTGATGAAGAATGTAATTGTATATTCGAAATTAAAAACTTAAGTGAAAAACAATATTATCTGACAAAAGACTAAAGTAAAAAGTTGAAATGTGGCTGATGTATTTACAGGAATTGCTTGGAACAAAAGAAAATTACATTTTTTTCCAGCATATTTGTTTTAATTTCAATAAAGTTTATTATTCAGTTTGATTTGATCAATTTTTGTAATCAGCAATCACACATACCACTGTTGGGGAGGTAGCAAAAACTCGGCGGAAGAAACAACGGCTTCCTCCGCGAGGTTATAACTCATGGCTAATCTAATCCACAAGCTGGCCCGCACCAGGATGATGCTCTTTCTCTTTCTCTCTCTCTCTCTCTCTCTCCCTCTCTCTATTCACGAGTCCGTCGAGGCGATTTATACTCGACAATTCGCGCGGACTCACGGGAGAAAAAAGCACAATGGCGGCAGCACATCTCAGTCGGCGCTCTCTCTCTCTCTCTCTCTCTATCTCTCTGTTTCTCTGTTTCTCTTTTCAGGTTCTTTATTTGTTTCTTTTCCTTCCGCAGTAACCCATCTCTTGTTTCTCTGCATCTCCTCTACCATCCCCGAGACCACTGTACCTTGCACTGAGCACACAGTTGCAGAACCCGTGTAAATCTGCACGCCCAATTTCGTATATTGTCAGTGATCCTGCCTTAGGTGTACACAAGACTGGACATTAATGGGAGAAAGAGAAAGAGAGAGAGAGAGAGAGAGAGAGAGGCAAAGTAAGAAGTGGAGAAATAGAGAAATAGAGGAAGCTGAATGAAGAAGAACGGAGAGCTTGAGTTGAAACCATTCCTGGTCGCGCGGTAATGTCTAAATCGTCCCAACAACTCATCCGATGAAAGTTGCAACACAAGCTCTTGTAATCTATGACCGAACGTACTCGCCTATATAGGTATTTATAGCCCTTTTCCTCGAGAGGAACTATTTTTTTTTTTTTTTTTTCTTCTTTGTGGACAGCCACGAGATGTCCTCGATGGTGCATTTATTTATTTATTTACTTTATGGATTTTTTTAACATCCGGTTTATGCTCTGAAGCAGTGAAGGGTTTTAAAGAATTTAAAATGATGCACCCGTGTGAATTTAGAATTAATTTTAAGTTTAAACTCTTGAATATCATTACATTTAATACTGTATGTTTAAAAGATGACTTTTATAGTTGTAAAAAGTGCGCGTATATAATTTTATTGTAGATATAAAAATGATTTGGATGGATCAAAAATTTCAATATGATGATAAAACTTTTTGTGGATATAATTTTAAATGTTAAATTTGAGCCAGCATTTTAAAATAATCAATACTTCAATAGCCATGTACAATGTTAAATTTTTTTATTGTTTTATAAAAAAAGAAATGAAAAAGGTAAGGTAAAATATAAAATATAATGGAAAAAATTATTACTAATCAATATTGAATTCAATAAAAATTTTATTTACACATTAATGAGAATATGGTACAATAGTCTTGGATGCTTAAAAAATGTATCATCATTTAAAGTGATTTATAATAAATATATTAATAAAAGAAGTCTGACTGAAAATTTTGGATTAATGTCGAGCGATATTCCATGATATACTAGTACAATATAGTCATATTAACGAGTTATGGGATTGAAGGAAAGCACGGAAATGAACGCATTTGGCTCAAAAACTATATGTAAGGGACTAGTAGAATGTATAGTAGAGTGTATGATAGCTAGTAGAGAAGTTAAGCATAACTGATTATGGATTGAATGTTATGTTTTTTTGAAGACAAGCAGTCGATTTTTCAAGCCTCGGAATCATGTTTGTGATATGATGCCGGAAATAGGAAAACAAAAGGAAAAACGAGTTAGCTATAGCATAGTCATCGTTAATAAGAAAAAAAATGAATTGCATGCAGGTCACTTACCCAGTAAATAGCATCTATAAATATAAAAATATAGAAAATAAAAATTCGCGAAAATTATAGGGAATTACATGGGCTTTAACTCCTGAAATTATACGAAAAAATCAGTGTCAATCTAATTCAACGACCTATGGATTATAAATTTATTAATTTAAATTAAAGTTCTATTGTCTAAAGTAAATTTTATTTATTATCAGTGTATAAAAATTTTTAGTAAGCTTTTATGCAAGAATATTTTAAAATATTAGTATTTTTATATAATTAAATAAAAAAGAAGTTAATAATAAATAAATAGTAAATAGCTGTATCATTGTAAAAAATTTTTTTTTTAAATTTATAAAAAACATGATACAACAATTTAAAAACTTAAAAATATTGATACGAATATTTGCACAGAATCGTACGGAAAATATTCTCAAAGTTTGGATTTCCTCCGACTCGGTAAAAAAATGATAAGCAACGGTGTCAAAAACATTTTCACCACGATTGAAGACGCCAGAAAATTTCCAAATTTATAAATAGACCCAAGATTCATTTTTTTCAATACCGATTGCATAATTAGTAAAACATTTTCGATAACATTAAAGATATGAATTCATCATCCCGATTAAAATGTATTATATTATTACCTTTAATTTTGACCATATAACTACGACTTTTTTAAAATCATGCATGTACATAATCTGAATTTGTCAAGATTCATAGATATATAATTATTTAACCAAATTAAATTATGATTTATAATTTTTAACCATTCATTAATACCTCAAATGGCTTCTAATTTGCTAAATAGATGGATGTTAGGTGAAAGTTTGAACAGAAGAAACGTTACAAATATTTCTTTATAAATTCATTAATTTAATGAAAGTACTCTTGTCTAAAGTAAATTTGTCTCTTATTTATTACCAGTAATTAAATGATTTTATTAATCTTTTATACAAACACATTTTAAAAGTTAATATAATTAAGCACTTGAGTCAAAATATAAAAAAGTATTGGTAAGTAACATACATTATTATACATCGGATTAAATTGTGGATTATTTCACGAGCTTTAATGTGGAATAAGCTGAGGAAATACAATTCAGAATTTTTAAAGAGCTTTCCTTCGTCTATTTCCCGTTCTTTTTAGGGGTAAATGAAGTTTAATCACACATCAAAAAACGAAAAACGCAACATAAAAAATAAAAAAAGTTTAAATGCAATTGATCGTATTTGCCGAGCATAAATGATTTAATTCCCCATGTGGATCCGGTTACCACGAGTTATCGAAATGGAGGCCGTTGGTAGCAATAATGGCGAACGCGGAAGCTGGAGAGGCGTCGAAAGAAGGGGCGACGCTTCGGTTTATCCGCGTTCGATTTTTCCACGGCTGCGACAATTCGCAGGCGCGGCCTCGCTCTCTCTCTCCCTCTCTGATTCATCTCCCTTCCACCCACACCGCCCTTGGGCCTCCGGTCTTTCTTTCCGCGCGATAAGAGGAAACGAACTGGAGGTGCGAAGCAGGAGGAGGATGAGGAGGAGGGGGAGGGGGAGGGGGAGGAGGAAGGAGCGCAACCGAACGAACAAGCGAATAGGTTACGCCCAGATGCGCGCATCGAACTCTGGTCAATAGAGTCGCGGCCCTCTCTTCTCTCTCTCTCTCTCGCTCTCTCTGTCTCTCTCTCCATCCTTTTTGTCCCGCGTCTCTCCGCAGCAACCGCTCCCTTCCATGGGATGCGCGCCCGACGCGTATCAAATGGGTGGGAGAGAGCGAATACAGTTCGATGTGGAGGTGCGTGGAATGCGTTGGTCCACCTACAGCATCATCAGTGATCGCCTCGCGGGGGAGAGAGGCATCGAGAGGGAGAGGGAGGGAAGCGCCGGCGAAGCGCGCTCTCGCTTCCCCGGAGAGGAGGACCACCCTCGCCCGATTGGAAATCTATTCCCTCCCCTCGAAGTCGAACCTCGACCTATCGGAGGGTTCGGTTCGGCGATATTGAGTCTGCGCTCTCGCAAGCTGCATCGACTCTTCCGAGCTTTTCCCTCTCACCCACTCCCGTTCACTCTCTTCTCTTCTTTCCCTCTTCTCACATTCTCTCTAGCACCTCTCTCGCAATTCTCCATGCATTTCACCTTTCTCGCTCTGTTTCATTCTTTCTCCTATTCCATTGTTGTAAAACTGCCGCGTGTTAAAACGGCTCCTCCATCGCTTCCAATGCTCCGTGGAAAAATCAATTCTTCTCTGCACCGAAAAGACGAAGAGCTTTATTTTGATTTCTTTTCTCCTCCTGGGAAATTTTTTCGAAATAAATAATAACTAAACTTTCTCTATTTTGATGGGTTATCTATTTAGCCACTCGGCACGCTTATTATCCCTCTCGGTTACAAATAAGTTAAGAAAGCACGATGCGAACTTATACCTTCCCGAATAATTAAAGCGAGTGGATACAAAACTTTTGTAAATCAGCGGTAAATAAATTAATAAATTATTTCACATCGTTAAATTGAGAATTACCTCAACATACATTAGATAATTCCTCGATGTTAAGGCTCCAAAATTACATTATCAAAGTTTAATCATAAGCATTTACTTAAATTGAAGCACGACCATTTTCAGCTTTCTTTTCATGTTAATTTTGCGTAGAGACGAGAGCGGTACCTATAATTTATTTAAAAAGTACCGGTGATAGAATACGAGAGCACAAAGATTGTTCGACGGTTAAAACAGTTCTTTGTGCTCGCATATGTATAAAAAAGGAAAAAAATGTCGTTCCTATAATGCACAAACGCAAAACACAATATTTCCGAGAGAGTATTATTCTCGTAGTGACGAGTCACGCTTTGATTGCGCTCTTTACATTCTCTCTTGAGAGGTATTTGACAAAATTAAGAATGTCGTGTAATGAGCAGGTGTACGCGTACGGTATCCTACCTCTCAAAGCGCTTAATGAAAGTGAGTTGTAATAAGATAACAAAAGTATCCACTTGATTTCGAAAGTACAATACTTTCCATTTTTTTCTTTCCTTTAATATTTGCTCGTTTTTCACGTCCATTGCTGACATATTACGCGTTTTTCTACTACTGATAGAGAGGGGGGAGAGGGGAGGGGGCGGGAGAGCAGAAAGAGAGGGTCAGGCTATACCTCATTGCACCGGATAGTGCCGGCCGGTCAGATATTTACACAATAGTTTTCGCGTCGGTGACTCGGTCGCCAGGACCTTCCCCGCGGGGGTCAGAGTTGGACATTAAATGGCGCCATGGGTTTTCAATGCACCTTCCAGTTCTTCTTCTGGAGCAGGAGGTAGTGAGAGCGACAGACAATAATAATAATAATAAGCGCACTTGCGCTCGCTTACACTATTCGCTCTATCGGTTTTTTGTTGCAGAGATGAGAGAGAGAGTGAGAGAGGGATATGTGTGCCGTCGCCATTGCACCACTTTTCTTCGCACACCGACTGCGGGAAACTACGCCTTTATCACGAACCTATGATTCGTCTCGAAATTCCAAAAGAGAACGAAAAGTGAGGGGGTGGGATTCTGTGGAAGTCGTTGTTTATGCGACTCCTGTGACCGAGTCAAATCTCGAATTTTAGATGTTGGCTTTGTTGCCCACACGTCTTATGAATTATGGGATGAAGTTCTTTTTATATCGTTTTTTTTTATGTTTTGAGAAATTATTATTTTTATAATTTTAAAAAATGGTTTTTGAATTAATGATAAAAATGTAAAAGAATCACTCAATTTTGATACTGAACAATCCTAAATTTCCGCTCTTAATCCATATATAATTTATCTAAAACATCTACTTTTTGCATTCCCAAAAATTTGGACCCAAATATGTGAACGTAATTTGTTCAATTAACCAAGAAAATGAAATTATATAAATTTAATACACTATTATTATTGTTTTTTTTAGTCGTTGAAAATTATTTTCAAGAACAATCATTTTTTATCAATTTTATATTAAAAATATAGGCGATTAAAGTCGCGTAAAAGTTACGAAAAGAAACTCTAATTTTTAAATAATGAATTATAATTTTACTTTAACGTTTTTTAATATACATCAAAAAGTACATTTAGAATAACATATTTTAAATCATTTTTACTAAAACCTAAATAGTTATTCATAAATTTTCTTAAAGTATAAATATATTTATTTTAAAATATTCGTCATTAATCAATATTTACATAAAATTTAAGAATGTAAACTATATTAGATTTAAATTAGATTAGATTAAATTCTACTATAAATAATTTTTAAAACGACTTTGAATCAAATTATATAATTATTGTTACAGATAGTAATTTTTAGTTTTAATTATTATTTTAGTATCTACAGTGAAAAATTATATTTTTGTACTTGCCAAAGATATTTTTTATTTTGTTAGTTATAAAAAAGATTATGTAAATTTTAATATTTATTCGGATAAAAATCAGGTAATTAATAAAAATATTTTTAACAAATGTGTAAGAGAAGTACATTTTTTTTATTTCATTTGTTTGAATTTTTTTTTTAATTTGCTTATTACATTTTTTAAAATAAGATTTATTTCTTAAAATAATCATATATTTTACTTTCATTTTATTTATTAGTTGCACCTATTTACTTGTTTTTATTTATATTCTAGCTAAAAATTAATGAGAATAGTATTTTCTTTACTTTAAATTCAATATTTTTTTTTTTTTACATTTAGTAATTAAGCTAATCAAGATAAAATTCAATTGGGTATAATAAAATTATTACATATAACTTTTTATTGTGTGATTAATAATTATTTGGACATTGATAAAACTTATCATGACAAGTAAAGAAATTCAGAAACTTTGAAAACTTTAAACTTTTTGAATTTGTATTTACTTTACAAAATACGTGCACATAGTAATGATTCATTGAATAGTTATTAAATTTTGTATTAGATAATAATTAAAAAAAAATTTATTTTAATGCAATCATACTATAGTTATAATTTAGTAAATAAGTTTATAAAAAAAATTTTTTATTATTTTTGATAAAATATAGTATACTTGAAAAAAATTTTTTGATAAATGTAAAAGAATGATATGAAATTGAAAAACTAGGAAAAATAACTTTCAATGATAAATTAAGGATTCTATTAAAAAAAAAAATTGAAAATTTCAACTATTAACAAATAAAATTAAAGTAGAAGATATCATTAAAATCTTTTGAAACTCCAACAAAAATGTATAATTTTGTAAAGTAATATTTTTTATAATGAGCGTGTTAAAATATGTAATTATAAAATTACTTGTATTAATAAAAACGTTTGTTATTAAAGTGAATGTATACTATTATATATACAATAATTTGTTCAATATTTATAATAAAATAAATAAAAAAAAAAATGAAAAATATATTAATTTTTATTTTAACTCTTTATATATTCTAAATTTTGTTTAATAATCATTCAATGCATACTGAAAAGGCTACTCTGAATTATTACTAATAATTGATTGGTCACATATGAAAAATGTTCCATTATATATATTTATAATTCACAATTTAATGATAAATTTTAAAAGTTTTAACAGATATAATATCAAGTTGAAATAAGAAAATATCTCTCATGAAAAAGAAGCGTGAAAAGTTTAATTAAGAAAAGAATGTGAAACTATAGTGAGACAAGATCGATCTTGGTACATGTCTTATCCAAGCGTATATAGAATACCGAGCGAAGATCAGCGTTAGAGAGAGAGAGAGAGAGAGAGAGAGTGTGAGACGGTCGGCCCAACTGGAAGATAAAAAGAGAGGTCGGAGACCGAAACTGGAGAAAAAGAAGAAGCGAAGGTGGAATAAAAGAAGCGAAGCTGAAAAAAAGTCGAGGTCGTTCTTCGCTGACGAGGTCGACGTCGAGCGGCCATTTCTTCGTCAAAGTGTTATTCCCGCCTGAACGAACAGGAGCAAGCGCATGGCGCAGAGCGCCGATAAAAAAGGTGGAGTGTGCACCAGCTCTCCTCATCCTTTCTCTCTCTCTCTCTCTCTCTCTCTGTTTCTCTCTCTCTGCCTCTCACTCTCTCCTCTCATCCGTCCTCCCGGCGGGCGGGGGTGGACGGGTGGCGCTGCCGCCGGTAGCGCGACTACTCCGCATTGGCGGGGGCGGTGGCGGTTGTATAGAAGCTATCGACGTTTTTACGTAACAAATCAGTCGTAACTGTGCGCGAGCGCGACCCCGGCTCCCGGTCGACCAATGGGAGTCGATACTCGATACCCGATCACATCATAGGTTCCCGGAGCCTCCGAAGCAGCGGCACCCGGGCCGTGCCCAATGGCTGTGATAGGAAAAAACCCGAGAGGGAGAGGGAGGGAGCGCGGTGTCGTCGACGGTGAGGGAGGAATCGATGAAGGACGAGGTGAGAAGGACGGGAACATCGAGTGAGGGCACATCAGAGGAGGGATTTATCTCGGCGAGCTTCGGAGGAGAAAAAAGGAAAACTCGCGCGAGGGAGCGGGTGGGGCGAGAGGGAATGCCAATGCCCGAAGGGGTAGTAGAAAAGAAAAAGGTGCAAGACTCCTTTTCTACTCTTTTTACCCTTCTTCCTCTGTTTTTACCCTTCTTTTTCTATACTCGGAACTCAGCTTCCATATATCCGTGCAATCGGCGATATCCGTTCTGGCAGGCAATTTTTCCTCGAGAAAAACTTTCTCATTTCTGCGCTGATAAAAAAATTATGGAGCTGGGAAGAGCCGCATTACGAGAAAACGGGTAATAGTTTGTAATTCCGTGTTTGATATTTGAATAAAAGCAGAAATATCTCTCTTAATTCCATTAAAAGGAAAAAATTTTTTAATTATCACGAAAAGGGTGAGGAATCAGTAATGCTTTTCGAGTTTCCCACCATTTGAATACAAATTCATCATGCACGCACATACACGAGGAAAAGCACACATGTGTCCATAATGTATAAATTACACGTGCGTGTGAGACGGTGTGAGTGAAGGAGAGAATGGCGAACAGAGGGAGTGGGAGGCGTGAGTGGAGCCTTTGAAAATATAAGATAATTTTCCATCAGGACAGATATTCTGAAGCACGAAGGAAAAGCTCTCGGTCTCGCTAACGCCGCCGCCGCCACCGCCGCCCCGGGATTTCGTTTTACGTCGCTTCGAATCACACTCCGTTCTTCGCTCTTCACCCATCCACCTTTCCTTTCTCTCTCCTTTTTTCTACTTTCTTTTCGGCGAACGAGCGGAGATAGGAACCTGATCCTATAATATCATCGTCATTTCAGAATACGTAAAGGACGCGAATACGTATAGAATATTCAGATAAGAGCAAGAGAGAGAGAGAGAGAGAGAGAGAGAGAGAAAGGGCGATAGAGAGAAATGGAGTAAAGGGAGGATGGATAGGCGCGAGTGCAGAAGGAGCATTTTAATCTATGGTCATGTGGTACGAGAGACGCTCCTCTCTCCTCCTCTCCTCGTTCCCTCTCTCTTCCTCTTAAGCGCTTGGATTATAATCAACCCTTTTATCCTAGGCTTTCCATGTCGCTAATTTCCATAATTACACAGACGCTAAAATCACAATATCCTCCGCCGGCAGAAAGGAGTAACCTACGTGAGCACGGCTGCAGCCTCGTCCTCATCCTCCTCCTCCTCTTCCTCCTCCTCCTTCTCCTCCTCCTGCTCCATGTCCTCATCCGAGCTTTTCCTCGGAGCTTGGCGCGTATATGGCTTCGTCAGCGCGCGCGCGCGAGGTGAGGAGGAGGGCGGGAGGGACGCGCGAGAGATATAGAAAGAGGTGAGTGCGAGTCTTTGGGACTCTGTGCATGTGTGCGCGCGCACAATTGAGCGAACACACCAAGAAGAAAGCGCGTGCGAGAGAGAGAAAGAGTGCACAGCTCGCTAGAGATAAAGGTGCTCTTTAGCTAGGATGCTGCGCCGTTCGGTTCGCATGTTTATGCACTCGTATCCGCGTGGCCGGGCATAGAAGTGCCTGGATAACTAGCCAAGTGACAAGCCGACGCTGCACCGGGCAGACCATCCCTCTCCCTCTCCCTTGCGACTTGAATTTTGAAAGCCAGCCAACTCGGAATGCCGGGCTTATAACTTCCTCCCCCTCCCCCCCTTCTCAACCTCTCACCCTCATTCTCTCTCTCTCTCTCGATAAAAGACTCGTTGTGCTTCACTTTTTCATTTGCTCCCTTATTTCATCGCCCGCGCTGACACGATCCACGATGACTTGGCCGCATTATCAAAAGCTCGTACATGTTGTGTTGCTTTGTGCTGGATCTCAGGTACAAAGGGCTTCGCTCTCTTCCAGGCGACTCTCCCGCATCTTCCAACCATTCGTTTATTATATTAAATTTATTTTTCCCAGTTTGCGTAAAAAATGTTTGATAGCTCTTTGTTGTTTGGCTGGCGGAAGAAACAAGTGGATACCAATCGTAACCTCGTAATTGGAGTTAATTTCACGAGCCAAGTGAATTCATTTCAATCATAATAATCCCTAATGCCATCTCGTTAACCTTTAATTTATTAAATATATGTGTCAGAGATAAAGGATCCAATTAAACGTCGCCTCTGTATCGGAGGATCAAATATTTCTTAAAAGTTTGCTTGTACTTGAGATACCGACACTCGATGCAAGTTGGTGTAGTACCTCGAGTCAACAACTTCTTAGACAAATTTATTAGCAAAATCCATTTGCGTGTTTCGCGATGCCGAGTTTCCTCTCTTCGGGGAAGTGCTTGGGAAAGGAGGTCAGGGAGAAATAAAAAATTTCCTCAGTCAGACGGGGAACTTCTGACCCAGCCGCAAAAGTACCAGCGGCTTCGAGAGCTTCGATGCAGCGGATGCATCCGCGGTATTATATTGAGTCATCTCCTTCGCATCCGAAGCTCAGAAGCGCCGAACGAACCCCCGAGTGACTCAGTTGACTTTTCTCACTTTAACCTCGCGATACGATGCTTGGCTTTAGCTGGAGGATGAGGTTTTGCTGGGGCTGTATCGAGCGGCCCTCCCACATACATCTATCTCCTCCGACTCTCCCCCTCCCGCGGCTCCACACCCCCGAGCCTCTCCCACCGACTCTCTCCTTCTCGCGCCCACCGCCTCTCGCCCCCGCGCATCGGCGAAAGAGACTCCGTCCTCTCTTTTCCTCTTTTCCCTCCGACATTCGTGGCCTTCCACCCCTTCTTCCGTACGGCAGCCTCCCCTTTCTCGACCTGCGCCTCCTCTCTTTTCCTCCCGCGCGATTCTATTCCTATTGCAAGCGCTGTCGAGACTCACCTACACTTTCTCTCTCCCCCACCCACTCCCCGTGAGCCAGCGCCGCAGAACGACTCGATATCTCTTTCTTTCGATTTATCTTTTGATTCCCTCTCCTGCTTTCGCCATTTTATTTCACCCCTACCCTTTTCCACGCTTCCGCGCCGCCCGCGAGAGCCAGTTTCTCTAGTTTCGACTTATACCCTCTGTCTAGCTTTTTGCTACTCTCTCTCACTCTCTCTCTCTCTCTCTCTCTCTCTCTCTCTCTCTCTCTCTCTCTCTCTCTCTCCATCCCACTTGATAGCCCACGTCTTCCTTCACTTTTCTTCCACTCTCCTTGCCACTCCATTTGAAGGGTAAACTTGATGCATTTTTCTGCAACAAGATTAAATGATGAATGCCTTTGAAAATATTTACACGTCTACACTTTTCATGATACTTTGGATTTTTTTTTAGAATTCAGTACTGAACTTTACCGTCAACCTTTTCAGATTATTGTCAAGGAAAAAAAAATTTGTGTCCAAAAATCTTGCATTAATATTGTAAAATTATGCACATTGTGGTCAAAATAAAATTTTTTCATAATTCATTCGACTTACTTTTAATATTTAACTTTATATAATTATGGATATTTTTTTACAATAAAACAAACAGTTTATTATTTGTACATTGTATTGGTTTTTTCAATCATTTTATAGGAAAGTATAATAAAAAGCATAATTCCTAATTAATATTATAAACCTTTTAATGTATGAAACTAGCATTCTCTAAACAAATTTTATTAAATTATATGTAATATTTATTGCATAAATTTATTTGAAAAATCTATTTGGTGTTTGGATAATTTAAAAAATATATATTTATTAATTTTTATTATAAATATTTGGTTAAATAAAATCATTAATAATTACACTGGTGATTATTTTTTAATAATTATTACAGTTTAATGATTATTATTGAATTTTACTTCTTTTAAACATTGATTCATTATTTTGTGTCAAGTTTATGCAATTATTACATAAGATATTTTAAATAAATATTTTACTTACTTCTATTATTAATAAATTTTATTATATGCAATAAGTAATTCTTATAGTGTTGTTAATAATAATTATAGATTTTTAATTTATAAAATATTGTATTGGTTAAAAAATATACGAAATTTTTTTAAGTATATACAATATGTACAAAACTATAATTAAAAATAATGAATAATTTTATAAATTAAAGAAAAATAAAAATTTTAAAATTAGTTATATAACAAAGATATCAGAAATAATGACAAATCATAACACTTGAAATTGATTATTTACCAACTTTTTATTCTTATATTATCAATTATAATGTTTCTTCATGTCAATTAAATATTTTGATGAGATGTATAAAAAAAATTTATAGTTACTCACATAACTGTAAAAATATTAAAGTATTTAATTTTATCAAATTCATTGTTTAATTTCAAAAATCAAACAGGTTAACTCGAAATTTTCTTTTAAAAAAAATCATTTAAAAAATTAAATAAAATACTGCAAAAAATGTATTAATATATATAATTTTATTTAAAAATATATACAAGTATGCGGAAATATTTTTATTAAGCAAATTAATATTTATATGAGTTTTAAAAAAATTTAAAGAAATAAATGAAAATAATGATATTAATATTTTTTAATAAAATTGTCGAATCTATTAAATATTCATGCGAAATGCTTTAATAAGGAAAAGCAAAAAGTAATAAACATAAAAAATCAATAATAGCGCAAGAGATAATAATCAGTCTCATTATTTGTTTGTAAATCGTCAAAAGGACAAGTTCTACAGGAGTAAAAAAGAGACCCGACGGCTCTTGAAAGCGAGAGCGTTATGCACTTTCCTTCTCCGCGTGCGGAAAATCAGATGCGGGGGTGGTGCGAGCCACCGAAATTGCTTCCAGTGTGCCGACGGGTTGAGTTGCCCCCCGCCGCCACCGCCACGGCAAACTTTAGCTTTTCGACTGCGAGCGAGAGAGTGAGAGAGTGAGAGAGTGAGAGTGAGAGTGAGCGAGAGAGAGAGCGAGAGAGAGCGAGAGAGAGAGAGAGAGAGCGAGAGAGAGCGAGAGAGAAATGTACTTGAGATGGGAGGCTGAGGGAACGACCGACGAGCTCGACGAGCGCAGACTAGACGGAGACCGAAGATCAAACTACAAGGTCACGCGTCGACTCTAATTATTAACTTTTCCTAAGCATAACGAACAGCGCGCTCGCGGGTTTTATATTATTATGCAATCTATTGAAGCTTGTGCGCGTTTGACCTTTCTTTCTTAATATTTTCAACGTGGAGTCATTCGTTTTCTGTAATTTCTATTAATTGATTCACTTGTGAAATAATGATTATTTCAAGTATTTATAAGAGCTTGGAATTATTAGCTTTTGCCATTGTTGCAAGTGGCATGTAAATTTAGTTTACTTGTTTAAACGATCGTTACATCTAATTTATACTTCTTCTGAGTTTAATTTGAGTGTGTATGTTGTAATTTATAATATTTGTCAATTAATTTATTTACTTGTCGCCTTTGACACACATTGAAGTTTTAAAAAATACTTGAAAATTCGAGCTTTCTCTTTAGACGATTAGTAATAATGTTAATCATTCATTTTATAAGAATACAAGCGAAGGCCACAGGTGAACGAATTAATATTTTAGCGGTGTCGACCACGTCTATTTCCAACATTTACAAATTTATCTGGCTAGTTTTGCATTTTCATACGCTATTACCCGCCAGGTACTAAAACTATAATTTACAAACGAAAATACTAAATAACATTATTTAATAATACGAGTGGGAAACTTTGTAACACTAAGATATTAATGTGCTCGCCTATATTTTCAAAATGTAATTATAGGTAAGTATTACACGAGACTTATATAATGGCAATAACCAGTAGGAAGGAGAAAAGCTGCGCAATTATCAGAAACTAATAATATTGAATAATTTGTGTCTACTGGATTTTGCGCTTAACAAAGATTTTTGAAATGACTCCCCCCCCTTCTGGTTATAATAGTCCTGTTGATTGTGTACATGTATTAACCATCTATACAAGAGGGAAGAGGTTGAAAGACAGAGAAACCCCGCTTGTGAAAAGAGAGAGAGGCGCTTCGGATGCGATACGGGAGTTAAAGGAGGAACATCATGAAGGGGGAGTAGAGGGAAGAGAAGATGGAGAAGACGGCGGCGGATGGGGCTGCAATCGGCAGAGGGGGTGGCTATGCCGCCGGAGAAAGAGAGGCTGCCGAGGCAGTCGCTGTCGCGGGAGGAAGAAAGAAGAGCCTGGATAGATCGGCTATACGCGCGGGAGGGAAGGAGGAGGAGAGGCACGAAGCCCGAGAGACGAAGACGGTGAGAGACAGAGGAGTAGGAGCAGTATCTTGGAGACTTTGCACTGTATCTTGAAATGAGTTTTGTTGGATCAATAAGTTCCACTATAAGAACACTCTCTCCTCTCTCTGTCTCATTCCCGATGAGGCCTCGCCTCCTCGATGCCTCCTCTATCTGTGTTTAGCTCTATTTAACTGTATTTAGTTCTGTTTATTTGTGTCGGCAAATAGATCTTCACGAAAACGTACATTGCTTTCCCTCCCTTCCTCCCTCCCGGCGCCATGTTTATATATCCATCGAATGAGATAGAGTCGTCGGGGAGCGATTCGCTACGCGTCGAACTCAATCTTCACTTTTGCGCGATGCCTCCGAGTTAAGAGAGATAAGGAGGGATTTGACCCTCGGAAATGCCTGCACGTGTAAACCGGCATTTTCCCTCCCCTCGAGAAACTTTACGTGCAGCAAACTTTTTGTGGACCGCGTGGGATTCTGGGTCACTCGCGATCTTCCTCCAATTATGCAAACTGCTTTTCAATGCGCGAACGGATTCTCGCACTCGCGTGCCTAATCAATTTGGAATTTTTCAAGATTGAATTCCCGTTATCTGGTGCACACACTCGGTGCTCGAAAGTGCGGGTAAACGAAAGTACCGGTAGAATGCAATCTGTGTGTGCCACGATTCCGAGCGAATGCAAACACGAAGGCGCAGTTGCGAGTGGTTTCCACCCCTTTTCTTCCACCCCCTTTCTCGATATCTTTCCCTTCTCCTTCTTTATAAGCCGCGGAGCTCTGAAGCATCGAAACGGAACTTGCAGATACGGAAGACAACTGCTATCGGCCCTTTATGAATGCACTAAACCATGCCCCGATAGCTACATTAAACCCAGCATCACTTTTAATCCTTCAGCAACTCAATGCATCAAAAATGAGTTTTTTGATTCTTGAAGGAAGAGGAGAGAGACTGACGTATATTCTTTGTAAAATTATCATTGGTCATTCTTTTTATCAGGATGTAATTGTCTGTGGATCGACTTTTATCAACGTTTTGTAATTTTATCTCTGCGTGGCCAAGCAGCAATTAGTTTTGATGAATACCGAGAGAGAAAAAAAATTAAGTGCTTCCAGGAGTAAAAATTAGAAATAACAAAATGGAATCTAATTAAATGTACGGACAATGCGTTTATCCATTACTTTTTATAAAGGACCGCTGAAGGCAAAAATTTTAATTTTTCGCTAAATAAAACGTACGATTTCTCACTCATATTTTATGATTCCTTCAAGTTTTATCTGTCATCCGTCGGTTTGTCTCTCCATCTCTCTCTCTCTCTCTCTCTCTCTCTCTCTCTCTTCTCGGTTACTCTCCGGTGCGCTTTAGATGTCCTGCGATAATCCAATAGAGCTGCTGTTCGACCTATGGGCGCGCGATCTGGCAGTCCGAGCACGAACTCCCGAGAAAAAGGAAAAAGGTGGAAAGGTAAAAGAGGAGACGTCGTAAAAAAATATCTGAATCTCGAAATGCGCTTTGGGACGGGCGGGAGTACACCGACGACTATGAACCCTTCGCTCTTTTGCGCAACTAAAGCCGAGGAACGAAGGGACGGAAGAAAAAAGAGTCCATGTGAAATCCTCCGTCTGTCTCCTTTTTTCACATGTATATACGTGCGCGCATACACATCCCCCGTTATATTGCTTTATGTGAGCACGATCTTGGACGATAATCAGCACCTTCTTGTCTGTCTCCTCCCCCCCTCTCACTCACTCTCTCACTCTCTCTCTCTCTCTCTCTCTCTCTCCCTCTCTCTCTATCTCTTTGTCGGCTGTGCGTGCACGCGCGGTTCCGTTTTACATGAGAGCCGAGGTAAATCATTCACTAAGACGACTCGCGTATGTCTGAGCTGAATTTGGTGCAAATGCCTCTGTGGAGTCTCCCATCCCTGTTGCAATTCTTTCTTTTCTCTCTCTCTCTCTCTCTCTCTCTTTCTCTCTTTCTCTCACTCTCTTTCTCTATTTTTCCACTCATTTTTCTTTTTCCAGCTCGATGTCATGACGATAAGGAACTCGAATTTAGCCTCAAATTTCTCAGAAAAAAATACACGTACAGGCTCCTTAACAATACCGTTGACATTACACTGTAATGAATTATTATGAGTTGAGGAACAGAAATGGAATTTTAATATTTAAGCCTTTAACTTAAAGTTCGAGCTCCTTAAAAAGTTGAGTTTAAAACACATTTTTATTGTTATTCGGATAATTAAAAACAGTTAATATTTGGTTTATATTAAAAAAATTTTATTTCTATTAAATTTTAGACTGTCAATCGAAAATAATAAGTATAAACCTAGTATAATTATTTTAATGATGTTAAATACAATAATCTAAAAATGAAATAGATTTGATAAATAATAATTCTAATAGTTTAACGTAATTTTTCGAGAAAAATTTATAAATCTTGTCTTATTCATTTTCGTTGGATTCTCAAAAGTTATTTAAAATTATTTAAAATTGAATTTATCCGGAAAATCAGTTTAAAGTCACTTGAAAAAGTTTCAAATTATTTTCGACAATGTTACCAAGGGAAAAGTATTGATTAATTAATAGTGGTGATGTTTAATTTCATTACAAATTCATTGCAAATGACACTTGTTCCGTAGAATTGGATAAATTAACAAGCTTGCAGCTATTGTTAATTACGATCGCAATCTCGAAATTAGCCCTTTAAAACAAAGCCGAGCATTTCCACTGCGAGGATGCGCGCATTAATTATTTGATCGATCCGGATTAACAGGAGAGCCGGACTAATTACCACGCGCGCTAATTGTCCAACTGACCGGACAAACTTCCACTGAATCCTCTTTCCTCATAAAAGGATAAAAGCCGGACGGACCGGACTCCAGGAGTGCAACTGCAATTCTTGGGGAGCGAGTGCGCTTGGGTGCATTTCGCGGTGGGAGTGTCGGCGGGTGTTATCGACGCGCTCGCGGCCGCGTAATTAGATGCCGCGAACAATGAGGAGTATAACTTTTATTTTGCTTATCCGCGACGGTGATCTTGCCTTTCCTCCTCCTCCTCCTCCTCCTTCCCTCCCTTCCCCCCTTTCTCCCGGCCGTTCCCCTAGACCCTAGACGCGCGAGCAGACGATACCGGGAGAAACGACTTGTAAAATTATCAAATTTGTATGAGCGCATAATGAACAGAGACTTTAAATGCGCGTTCAAGAAGCACTTTCTTAATTTATATACCTCCTTTTAAAAATTAACATCCTCGTTTCATTATGAGAATATACGTTTCGTTTATGCGTAATTTTTGGTTTATCTTCATTGTTAAAAACTACTGAAAATCTTTGTGTAACTAAGCTCATTCGAAGGTCGTTTGAAGCCAAACATTTTACCGATCAATATCGATTACTTTATTGATAAATTTTCAGCTGCTTTATTTAAAACTTTATGCTTGACAATTTTTAATGCTTCAATTGTATATTTTGATTTATGGTCCTTATTAGTTACAGGTGATATGAAAGTGTTACTTTTGAGAATGAAATCCAATCTTTGCTAAAAGTATCTGACCGAGTCATTTGAGGCTAATGACTAGAGTGGCAATAGAAAATCCTAGTATGTCAACTTGTCACGAGCGAGATAAGAATCTTTTCAATGTGACACTCGTCTTTTAAATAATACTGCGCGATGTCTAAGATATAAGTGATTCGATCCGCGTCAGTCCAGACAATGAATACATAATCTATAAAAAATTATTATAGAAATTTTATGATTAATTTATTTGAGAGTACGATCAATACGGGCAATATCATAAAATTGTTTAAAGCATTTCGTACAAATATATGATAGTATATTAAATTTAAATTGAAATGACAAACTGTCGACACAACACAATTGACTATTTTATATTTGATTAAAGTAATTTAATAAATTGGAAAATAATGATAAAAATGAAAATGAAAGTGTGTAGTTTTTATTAAACAGTATTATTTAACATAATTCAATTAAATGAGTATGTCAGACTTGTTTATTAAATATAATAATATACATTAATTTTTTGTTCAATCATTCGATTCAACTCTACTTGTAATGTGATAAGTGTATTTTTAAGATAATTAAAAATAAATTTTAATCTTCAAGTAGCAGTATAAAAAAATACCCTTTCAAAAGACTTGTAGTAATAAAGTAGAGTGAGAAATGTGAAAATGCGGACGTTTAACTTTGAAAGGAGATGTGAAAAATCAGGGATAATTGGCGAGGTTGATCCGTTGATTGTTGATCTGTTATCGGGCTGTCAGTCGGTCTGCTGGGGAGTGTTGGTGCCGAGTGCGGTGACCGAAAGTGGTCAATGGCGTTCGCGCGCTTTCCCCCAGACTGACACCAGGATCTCCTCGGAGTGGCGTGTGGCTTCAAAACGAGTTTGGAACGAGGCGATGACTCGACACGACGCTACTCACGGAGGCAGAAATCCGTCTGGATGCGTCAGGTGTGACCCGGAGTGCTTGGCTTACGTCAACCCGGGCCACGCATCGGCTGCACCGGCAGTCTTTCCTCCACGGCCCAACGCGCACTCGGTCCCAGGAGGAAGAGAGGAAGACGGAGCTGTGAAGGAGTGCAGTCGCTGACACCCGGACGAGACTCTTGTGTCCACGGTCACGCGTTCGCCCAGGAACCCGTTGTCACCCAACCGCCGACCATTCCAGATCGGACATTCCTATCCGCGGACAATCAAAATATTCTCCTCGCCCGAGCCATTACATTTGAATTGAAAAATGGAATACACTTCCTGCAGTTGTGTAATTACCTTTGGATTGCTCGATAATTAAGCAAATTATTTTATTCGACGCTATTTTATTCGATGGCCATTCGACGTACGCTCACTCACTTACGTCCTCTAATAATTACAGGAGCTAATTATTACAAATTAAAGTACATGTGTGAAATTTTTTTTTTGTAATTGCGTGTTCGCCCGATTCAACGAGCGTTATTCACTTTCATCCATTCAACATTTACATTTCTATGACCACAATAATTTTTAGCGGGTTTGGTTTTTACGTGGAAGAGGCTCTCGTTACGAAACCGTGAAACCCGAGAAATTATGAAATTTGTCATCTGTCTGCCACCAGTTTGATTAAGATGAAGGTAATAAAGAGGGAAAAGGAAATGTGTAATTGAGAAACTGAGAAGAAAGCGTCCCGTAATAATTGTTGATTTTCAAGTTGATGGAAACAGAGCAAGACCACTTATAGATACAGACAAATGTATATTTACGAGTGTCGTATCGGTACTCGAGCCATCGGAAAAGAGCCGAGATATGGTTAACAAGGTTAAACACCTCGGCCGAGTTAACGGGAACATTAACACTCGCTGATCAGTATGATTACATATGTCTCGAGTGGGACAAAACGAGATGGATCATGTGAGTCGAAATTAATTGACCAATGGATTATTTATTCGAATTAACCACTTTTCACAAAGTTATAATTACTTTTACGTAAAACAATACTCAACAATAGTTTTCATGGTTGAGCAGAAGGATGAAAGCGTTCATACGGAAAAATATATATATAAATACATTACTTATGCTTTGTATTTTTTGCTCAATTATTGAATTCTTCAGAAAAAATGTTTTTTTTATTTGTTTAAATAAAATTTCAGATTCTCAATATTATGATCAATAATACGTAATTTGCACAATATCACTGAGAATTTATTTATCCTCAATTTTGAAATTCACTTGTTAATGTATTAAATACACGTACATACAATCAGAATTAGATGTAATAAAATATTATGTTACATAATAATATTGATGAATATACAATGAATATTAAAATACATAATAATATAATAATACAATTTAATGATAAAAAATATATATACTTTATGCAACTAACAATCTACAAATTATATTTGCAGGTTTATTACAGAATTAATTTATTGGATTGGATTAATACAAGTAGTTAGACTATCGCATAAAAACAAGATTCCTGTATAGAGAACTAAGAAAATATAGGTAATTTGATTCACAAAATTAGATATGAGTAATATCAATATAATTTTCTATAGTTCAAGTGGATTACAGGATTTTTCAGAAGAAGAGGAAGCATCTAAGAGTAAGATTTCGTGGGCAAAAGCTTTCTTATGGCTTTTCAAGCTATAGTATTAAATCGAATTATTACTGATTAATAAATAATTATGTGTATTATAATATTTAATGCGTATTACAACTATATTTTCTAATTAATTTAAATGAAATTTTGACGAAATTTTTTTTTTTTTACTATTATTAACATAATGTTATATATGTATATAGTAACCTAAGGATAAATTCTGTTAAGTCTGCACTAACGTATGTGCTAAAAATAAGTATTATCAATAAAAATTGTATGATTTGAAATAGACAATTAAATTATGAGTACAAAAAAGTTTAATATTATAATATGTGATACATTATATTCTTCAATTTTTCCTAATTAATCAATTTTTTTATATTTAAAAAAAATATTTCTTTTACAAAAGGAAAATGGACATTTGACAGATTTCTAATTCTATATTTTATTGTTAAACTTTGTACATGCTTTTTCATATTTTTCATTGATAAGTTTTATTTCTTCTTTGTAATATTAAGAAAAGTAGTATATATACAGAATCTATTTGCTTTTCATTCCAAGCAATCACACGAATATTTTTATCAAAAATTAAATTTCTCTTTAAAACAAACCAATTTAAAATAATGTTTAAAATTAATTGCTAGTAATTAAAACAATGATTTGAAATAAAATTTAAAAGATTTTATGTCGATATACAAAACTGGCATTACTGCATTACGTAACTCCATGTAGTTTCTTCTTTGTCCACCCCTTACTTAATTTAAATTCTATTACGGACGATCTCTATTCCCTCTTCCCTATGAATATTCAAACCGAGCGCACAGTCTCATCTCCCTTCTCCTTTATCTATCGAGTATCCAAAGAATTAAATTAATATACTACGTAAAACAGCCCTTCGTTTTCTTCTGTGTCGCCAATCGGGGTGCACAAGTTTCCACGGTCCACGAAATATCTTGCCACGGCAGTCATTAACATGATTCTTATTTTTTTCTGCTAGATCGAGCGTCAGACCATAAAAAATTTGGAGATGATTTATCTTATTTTATAGAGTGCCCATCTACGGTACCCCTGCAATTCAATACGATTCATTATTTAAATTAAGATTTTTTTTAACGAACATCGTTGACATTAATTCAATAAATGATTAATATTCAGTTAGACAATCTAATTTATTAAATGAAAATAAAAATCCATTTGAAGCAATACATTAATTCAAAAAATTATTAAAGCTTAATGAGTTTTTCTCGTATTTTTATTTCATCTCTTTTAAATTTAATTAATATTTACATTTTATTTAATAAAATGAAACAAAAATTTTATACTACTAATCCAGTATTATAGATTTTTTAATTTTTTATTACATTTTAATTAAAGTTGCATAAAATTTCATAAAATTTTTTTTGTCAACTTGACCCTGTTTTGATATTTTTTTTTTTTAATCATTTTATTTTATAATATAATTCAACATATAAATCAATTTTAAAAACACAAGTATTAAAATATAATGTAAAAATTTAAGTGCTCAGAATTTAATTAATATATTACACATTATATTGTTATTTTCTAGTGATAAAAAATATAACATTTTTGTAACTTGGCCTAATATCTTTTCTGAATGCTAAATAATTAAAAAGTAGTATCATAAATAGGTTAATGACAAGCCAATTTATTTAATTTAAATAAATTTAGTATTCTATACTTAATTATAGACACGATATACTTAAATCAAGATTACCCGAATTAGATTGACACTGATTTTTTTTATAACTGTTTAGGAGCCAGAGCCCATACAAATCCATATAATTTTAATTTCTTTTGTTTTTATATTTATGTATTTTTTTATTCATCCACTGTGTAATTAATCCACATAAAATTATTTTTTTTCTCATTAATGACGACTGTGCTATAGCTTACTCAAGCATCCTTTTGTTTTTCTCTTTCAGCTTTCACAGAAAGCATGATTTCTAGACACAAAAGATCGACCGTTTGTCTTCACATAGAATAAGACATAACATTCAATTTATACTTTCTACTAACCTTTTACATGTAGTGTTTAAGCCCTAACTTCATCCATTCTCATATTTGTCTTTGGCTCCATTAGCTCATTAGCACATTTACCTAAAGCCCTTTAGACGGAAGATGCAGATCTGCATCGGCCAACTGGTTTCTCGAATATTTCCATTAACGTCGACCAATCTGGATGTCCACATCTGACTAACAGAACAGTGTAAAATCCTTACTTTACAATTTTCCGATTTTTCGAACTATTTGGATTTTATCGATGAGTGGGAATCATCAGAGATCATGCATTTCGTGCAAAAATAAATACTTGTTTATAAGAAAACTTTTAATAAAAAAAAGATGAAAGATCTCACTTGCTTCAAAAATTGATATCACATGATTTTTAAAATCAATAATTCACATATGAATATGAACGTGCAATTGCGTACACACATAAGCAAATTTATTATATACGTGTACGTATAAGCATCTATTTATATATGTAATGATTGACATATTAAATAAATGAAATGCTTATGCATATAAACAAAAGTACATATAGGATTATAAATATTCACATAAGATTTTATATGTACATAATTATATGCATACAAACTTACATTCTTAACAATCTACACACAAATTAAAATATTTTAAATGAGAAACATTTATTTATTAAATTAGAAAGAGAATTTTTACAGTTCTACAAGTTGCTATTAATGTGTATTTAAATTTAATAGAGTCATTAGTAATACAAATAGACAAACATTTCATGATATCAATCGATATCCATAAATATTTTCTTCTCAAATATTTATGTTTAATTAATTCCACAGATTTAAAGAACGCAATGTTATAAAAAAATTAATAGATATTATTTTTTAATTTTCAAAGCGATCAACATATTCATAGATATTATAGTTTACAAAAAAAATAAAAAAAATTATTTTAAAAACAGTAATACTTCATTTTTAAATATAGTTATGAAATCCTTAATTATTTTGTTAAATTTAAAAATCAAATATATCTGCTTGAATTTTAAATAAAAAAAAAAAACATGTGTCGTGCACCTTAAAAGTAATAATAGCTAATTAAAAGTAAATATATAGTAGTTACAAATTAGCAGTAAGTACCAAAGTACTTATTATTGAAATGATATAATCAATAAAATGTTCCCGTAAACGAACTGTATGAAATAGTAAAAATAATGCTCATTCAGTTTATTAAATGACTACTATTTCCATTCCATTCCAACGCAATGTTTCTTAATTTGAATTTTATATATGTTTGTATACTTTATTCCAACTAGAAACATATAACTATTCGTAATCCACGATTTACGATCCACAATCTCAATAAATAATCCGCAATGTATCTCTTCATTACATGCACAAGGCATCAAACAAGTCGTTCCAGTTCGTATTCACGTGGCTTTTCCTCGCATGCAACATATCATTCCAAGTTGACGGTAAATTATTCCATGGAAATAATGAAAAATAAAGATGAGCAGAGGTATTCAATCGAGAAAAAGATGAAGTGAAGGCAGGAGCTTATCGTGGCCGGTAATGCACAATCCTAATTTATTGCATATCGATTTGCCAGTGTTTTTTGAATAGTTTCAAAAAACACTAGCCCGAATGAGCTAAAAATGAAAAAAGGCCAATAATTTTCAATAATGAATTGCAATTTATGCGAATTATAAGCTCTATGTATGCAAGTATAGTTACGCGAGTCGAATTCGAACCGATGCGAGGCGTAATTCAGTAGCGAGTGCGCGAATAATTCTCACTGCGAAGCATCCAATTAAATTCATCCCATATAGATGCATAACTGTTATGATATACCCATTGAATGTTTGGGATTGCTCTTTGTTGCTTTCAAATTATTTATTTATTCACTATTTACTCTCTTAGCTCTATAAACCTTTCCTGGAAGCTCCTCAATGCGCGTTTAATGCGTTTTTTATACGTTTCTCTATGCAATGCGTTATTTTTAAATTTTGCGTCAAATTGTTCGCGAGAAGGACAGAAACGGAGAAATAAAATATGAGAGAAAAGATTAAATCGCTCATAAATTTAATTGCATTCGAATTAGAAATTAAACAATAAGCACACTCGTAGGAATTTATGTTGGATCGAGAACAAAAATGTATACCCAACGGTAAGCTCAGTATCGTCTCATTTTCTTTTTTATTCAATCAACTTATCGAAATTTAATGAATAACGCATGAATTTTATACAAAATGAGTATATTAATAAAATTTTACTTATCATTAATTCATTAAAAAATATTCTGAGAAAAATGCATTCAGGTTCATTTATTATAAATTTATATTTACTATAATTATTCGGTGAAAAAGCTGTTATTCCACATTAAGATTATATTTACGATTAGTATAATTATACAATATTTTCATTTATTGCAATTTGAGAGTAAAATTTAAAGAAAATTATTTAAGTTATGATAATAAGTTGTAAAGTTTTCATTTGAAATATTTTAACTTTAATATTAGATTGAATAAGCAATTGATAAAAATTTCATGCAAAAAACATGTATGTAGTACAATAATCATTTTCACAGAGTTGTTCAATTAATGATAATTTAATTACTTATCTATTTAGTAGTGAATATTCAAGTAAAACGAATAAGTATAAATATACTGGAATATTGTACATGATATCTTGTTTCATATCGCGCGTAAATAATCCTGGGAATGTATGGATCTAAAAACTTACGCATACGAACTCATTAAAGTATATCAATAATTAAACTTTGTATATTTATCACATAATAAACGCATGTACATTCAGACATTATTAAATGATTCATACAGTTATATGTGAGTGCTCCTTTATTTTTGCATTTATTTTTTACTTTGCGCAAACTTGATATAACGTGTAATATATATAACACGCATGCGCACACAAATGCACGTTATCTTGTTAAAGAGGCTGATCATCTATTAGCCGGTAAGCACTGACTCTTATCACTATTTTATCTTATTTCTCCATTTTCATGAAAACACTCCGCACTTACCAATTATATTCCACGTATAATCAATCGTTGATTTTATTTTTTATTTGTACCAATTATATCTTATCTATTGTCTGGTTTATATTTATTGTTAAGTTAATATCATTCGTATAATTTTCATGTGTGCCGTAGCAATGAATAGAATAATACAAATTTAAAAACATAAAATGTTCGTAACAACCATGAAAAATAAATGAAGAATAAAGTCGCACCAAAAAAACTCGAGTAAGGGTTGAATTATAGTCATTAAGCGAAACAAACACTTGTTAGTCTTCCACGAATCCGAAGAAAGCATCCCCGAGAAGTGAAGAAGAAAAGGTAAAGAGCAAAAATGAAGAAGAACGATAAGTAGAGCCGATAAAGAGGACCAAAGGAATCCGACAACACCATGCGGGTCGGGCTCGTAACCAGATTGCATTAAATCCTCTGAGCAAAAGCAGAGAAATGGATAAAGTAAGGTGATAGACCGAGAGACCCAAGGCGGAGGAGGCGTAGAAGAAGGTGTGATAGAGAAATCCGCAATCTATCCGTTCAGGATTCTAAAAATACAATTGGGTACCAATTGACACGCACATAACCTCGCAGGCATTTGGCGCCAATGATATCTTCCATTGTAGTTCGGAACTCAGTAGCCGTTGTTATTATTGTTCCTGATGATGTTCTCCTGATCTCGGTCACTTTTGTTGGCGTTAGTGCAGCTTGGAAACCCTCTTCTTCATCTTCAGGGAGGGCCAATCCCAGTGTAAATACTACAATGTGTTGAATTATTAGAGTTATTTCACTTTTAGATATGATATGTGACTATCTCACATTTTGCCTCTTCTTTAGCGACATCAAACGATGCAAGATGTAACAGTTGGTACATTCAACAATATGCTCGATTTCCACGCTTTCCCCCTTTCTTTTAGTACCCAGTGATTTGTCGGCTATTCATCGTCGATTGTTGTTGCTAAAAAACTAATTGCCAAAGCATTTTTTTTTTTTTTTTTTTTTTTTTTTTTTTTTTTTTTATAGAAATCTGGGCAGTTACTTAGAGCTCGTGAATTTGTTGTGAATAGACCGACGACAGGCATTTGCAATTCCTTTTCATTCTCTGGAATCGCTGGCACGAAATTTATTTTCTACAATTAAAAATGAGATGGAATAATTTAATTATGCCTTGAATAGATTGAAAAAATAAGGTAAAGTAATCTTCTTTGGGAAATGCGAGCTCAGGATGCGATGGTGTGACAGAGTATCAGATGGACCAGGAAACAGAAGAAGGTTCTTTAGAGGGAGGAATGATTTTCCGAGACGCAGCATCGGAAAAATGCCAAAAATCGTCCGAGTAAGTAGATATTTTTCTTTGAGAGTGCTCCAAGAGCGGCCAGCCTGATGAAATGGGTTAAGACAGTATGACGAAGGTTGGTAACGCGCTCGGCGATTATCACGTCCGTCACGATTATGCGGCCCGTCAAGATAGAACAGGGTATATCGCAAAAGGGAAACCGTGCATTCTTGTTTTACTCGGTTTACTCGGGCCCGCTTCGTTTGCGATTCGCTCGCGATTCGCTTTTTCCTATCTGCATCCATCGCGCTAATTCCGACCTGGCCTGTCGCCGCTCCTCTCGATATTTTTCACGAGAGCGCAGGTCGGAGTCGCGCCGGATGCAGAGCGGCGATGGATTCTCTAACTGTTTTTTTGTTCGCGCACAGTTCTCTTTCCTGGCGCAAAACGCGTATAATTTACGCGTATGGTTACACAGCGACATTACTTTGATCTGTGGGAAATGTTTTATTCCGCGCTTCGTGTGTCTGTTATACGAGCTGGAGTTATACCGAAGTGGGCTGGGAAACAGACCACCTCTCGACTTTTTTATGCCTCTTCCTTATTCGATGTATCTCTAGTTAATCGACGTGACTTACTAGTCACGGATGTCCTCTGGTTAATGGTCACCTCCCCTCCCCCCACTCTGCCGTTGCGCCTTCACTGTCTTCCTCAATGCGAATTCGTAGTGCTAGAAGATGATGGCATAATAATTTCTTGATTCGCCTCGACTAACATCAAGATATTTCATTACGCTTTACATTATGAACTTCTTACACACCAACTCCAGAAAATTATTGTGTTTTTATATTGAGCATTGATTCATAATTCTTGTTGCGACTGCAACGAGGAATAAACCTCACCGAAATTACTATTCTTATTATTATTTAATATTTTCATGTTTATGTAATTGAAATCACTTTTAAAATTAAGCTGATTGATAATTTTGGTCATTCGTGATATTTAACTTAGCAATGACTCTGCATTTTTAACTACTCAATAATTTGTTTATTATTTACGATTTAATGAACTTTTAATAATCGTGTGCATATTTTTAGTAACGATAAAATAACATGAAATTTTTATCTTTAATTTATGAAAATCATCGTACATGGTTTTAATGATATATAAACTTGAATATCGCGATAAAAAAAAGAATCACATGTCCACACACTGTGACTTAAAAAAATTATATATAAGGTATTAAAAAACGCTTACATATTTTATATAAAATTAATATATATATAAATCTAAATAATGAATTTCAAATATATTTTATAAAATATATTTATATATAAATGAAAATGTAATTTGTGATTTTATTTTTAACATAATTAACTATTTGACATAAATAATTAAAATTAAGCTTAAATGCATAAAAAAGTTTTTAAAAAATGTAAACAAAGAAAGAATATAATTCGCAATATCCTAATTAAAATCAAAATAAATCCAAAAATCTGTTGGCCGAAATAGATGAATTCGATTTACAATATATTTCGAGATAAGCAAGTAGTTTCTCTAGGTATATAATTATATGTACATGCATGAATAAAATGTCTCTCTCTCTCTCTCTCTCTCTCTCTCTCTCTATCTATCTCTCTCTCTTTTTCTGTTAGGTCTTTGCAATTCTGATATTAAACGACAACTGCACTGATGACAACGACGGCGGTGTAGCCACATGAGTGTTCGAGGTCTCCGACAACCTTTGTAAGGTTGGCTGCCTGATTTTCATACGCCAAGATGAACGTTCAACGTTCGCGATTGTGCGGTACATATTCGTACATTAATAATACAAAAGGGAGAGGGGAGAGTTTTTGGAGCCCTACAGTAGTTCCCTTGCCTGAAACTTTAATCGATTCACCGTTCTCTTCGTTTGACACAAGTATAATTCTTGCGCCTCGGAAAATTCAGGGATGAAACACCCTGGCTAACGTGGCATTCATCCAAAATATCTGAACACACTTCAATTTCCCGTGAAAGTTTCTTTCGTGTTCTTTTCTCTGCCATCGGTCCACGCATTCCTTTGACATTTTTCTTTCAAATACCAGTTTCAATAAGTCGTATGTGTTTACTTACAGAACATTGAATAGACTGGAATGTTTCAATGAACTTTACCATTTGCAACATTTTCGTCTATTAGTACACTCACAGCTTACAGCGATTTCAATTTATTATTACCTATGCACCTGTATCATCAATAAAGAATTTATTTTATTAATGCATATTTCTCAACTGTAAAAATATTTTTCTTTTACTTTTTCGGAAAAATGATAAAAAAATATATTATGAATTCCTAAAAATAGAAGATTAAACATTAAAACGTTATGATAAATAGACCATAATTATGATAATTAGGTTATTATAGTTTCTGATAAGCATCGAGTTAAAATAAAAATTAACGAAGACAATTATCTTATTTTTCAGTTAAATCAAAGTTATTATTAATTTTAAGCATGCGCTTGGGCACTAAGATACCTAACTTTCCGGTTTAAAGTTTGCAATAAAAGTTATAGGATACATGGAGACACAGGTAGTAGTCTTTATTAAATTTGTCAGTTATTATAATGAGATGATGAGATAGCGTGGGACAATAAAAATTAAGAAAAAGCTCGAGGCAGTTGCTAACCGACTGGAATAACCATAACGAGGTGGCTGATCTTCTCCTTCGGGTTATTCTGCGAGTGAGAGAAAAGAAAGGGGCGCGGGAGACAAAGAGAGGCTACTAGTGGAAGCCAAAAGCTCGGATCGCGGGATTAATCAGTGCGTGCGACGGGGATAGAATCTCGTTTTAAAAGGTATTTCCCGCGTTGGCAGTTTGGCCATTCTTATTAGAGTAGTCAGGCAGAGCCGGTAATAAGACAGCCAAACACGCGGTGAAACTCTTTCAAGGGGAACAAACGCGTAATATAAATTCGTTCGCACACTGGTTTTACACGGAGGATGCACCGAGACGATATATTCGCACTCTCGGAGTCTTGGTGCTCTTTTCCTCCTCCTCGTTGTCGTCGTCGTCGTCGTCGTCGTCGTCGTCGTCGTCGTCGTCGTCGTCATCATCATCGCCCTCGTCGCCGTCCCGTGCAAGTGACTCTTATGCATCTTTATAATCGTTCCGGTCAACTCTCACGGACGCGCGGACACTGTATCCAGGCAGAGCGGCGAGTCGGGCACCAAGATCAGTCCTCCGTTACACCCTGACATCATCTCCGGGAACACTTATTAGCGGGGGGAATGCGACACCGAGTTGGAGACAATGTCGCCGGCTGACGGGAGTATCGCTTTCCGCTACTTGGCTACACTGCTTCTGTTATAATTCTAAGTAGCGGCGACGATCATCAAGGGGACTTGCGAAAGCGGCGCCCTCCGCCTTTTTATCCTCTTCCCCCTCGATCGCGATCTATTTAGGGGAGACTATTTCGGGCGGTAACTATTCCGGATTCGCGATTTATGGTTGTCCAATGTAGCCGGAGTCGGTGCTCGCTCGATTGGTAAGCCTGCCGGCAGGACCGCATGCAAAGGAGGATTAACGAGCGGGAAATCGGCGCTCAAAGCAACGAGTGCTCACGGGGATAATGAGGTGCGCAATGCGGGGGAGGGGGAGGAGGAGGAGGAGGAGGACCGTTCGCGGCTTATGGAGGATAAATAGTCGTTTAAGGTCGGGCGCCATTGCTCGAGTGTGTAATAGGATATCCGCGGATACTCGAAGCCCTCAATTGGCTAATTTGCCGGCAGTTAGCGCGAGTGCCGTACGCCGCTTAGGTCATCCCATCCCAACGCGATACCGTCGCCGGCTGCTGTTTTTGCTGGTTCAGATGCTGCTACTTCGGCCTGAATAATTTATAACTGCCTGTTTACGAGAATTGAGAATGATGAATTTAAGCCATGTCTTCATATCGTCATCACTATGCATTATGTACCGGTTTTAAGTGATAATTTCGTAAATGAGCTTAGCGCACTTGTCAATGAGATAATTGAAAAATTCAAACTTTATTCTCCCATAAGCGGCGGGGATTATTTCCCTTTTTCGACGCGGAGGGAAAAAAGCGTTTACCTAATTAAGAGAGGCAAGGACGACGGCACCGACGACCGGCGCTCAATTGGCTATGAAAGATTTCATTGAAAAATATGCGAAAAATTGCGCTCTCACTCGCGCGGATGTATGCATTATTGCGATCAGCGATACCACGAGAGCGAAAACCGCCCACGCGAGTTTCGCTCGTTGCTGGTGTCGCGACGCTTCCGGTGAACGCTGGCGATTTCAGAAGAAAGAGCAAACAAGAAGATGAATAGGAGAGAGGACCGAGAGAGAGAGAGAGAGAGAGAGGTGGGGGGGGGAATGAGAGGGATTAGAGAGCGACGCGCGACGATGACAGGAGACGGAAGGGTTTCGATGTAAGTGAGCAATCACCGAGAGAGAGATGGCGCCTAATAGATTGGTTTGTAGGTGGACGACGCATTATCTCGGCCGACAGACACCCAGACCGCGTGTGTGCGCGTGCGTGTGGCCACACACTCGTTCGGCTAAAGTTACGAGCGGTGCGTGTGGCTGGAGGAGGGGACACGCAATGGATAAAGAGGCAATTGCAGACCTCCAGTCTGAAAAATAGAGCTCTTAGACGAGAAAACGACAATTGTTCCGTAGGAATAGCCAAACAGCCAAAGCGTATGCACTCTCGGGTATAGAGTGTCCGGGGCAGGAGGAGGAGGGGGAGAGCGAACAAACGAACAAGCTGCCCGTATGTTGTGTGAGTGTAAAATAGAAAGGAGACGATGCGCGACAAAGTTGTGCTACATTAAGAATGAAATAGGTGAAGTTGGCGAAGACGAAGAAGTTTGAGAATCAACGTCACAATGGCGCAAAAAGGAACGAGGAGAGTCGGGAAAGCGAGCGAAGCAGAAAATTATTTGGTCTGGACATGTTTCTGCGAGGCCCGATGCTCCTCCGAGGACGGAAATTAGCAATACAGCAATGAGAGCCAGATGAGGGAAAAGGAGGGAAAAGGAGGGAAAAGAAAAGCCGAGCTTCTTGATGAGTGGAATCAGAGTCGGCGAGCGCTCAGCGCCAATGTCAAGACGATGAATTACGCGTCTATCAGACATGATTGGTTGCTGCCGAAATGCGCCCACGCACAACCAGAAACACGACCATCCGTCTCAGCGTATAGCATTGTGCTGAAAAATTGAAGATCTGATTCCATCTTCTCTCTCTCCCGCTCATTACATTCGCCTTTTTACTATTACCTTTTTCGCTTTATCCTCCCCGAGTCATCCGTCAAAAGGTCTTTATGCAAATAGGACAATAAAACGCGCATATTGATTCCTTTCTTTCCTTTTTCCCCAATAACATTAACTCCCACGTATTAATCCACAACATTAATGCCGATGACGTTACTTTAATTTATTGTTTATGAGTACTCACTTTTACTTTGTTTCTATTTTTATCTATTTTCACTACGCGCTAACTTATGTTGGGCAACTATTACAAAAAAAAAAAACAAAAAAAAAGAAAAGAAAAGAAAAGAAAAAAATCGAAACATTTTCATCAAACAGTTTGAGCTGTAAAAACTCGGCTCGAAAATATTTTTAAGTTAAATTAACCTTCAGAGAGAAACGCTATCCACTAAGAATCAATAAAATCTAAAAAATCAATCGAATCTTTTCACAAGGCTATAAAACGTCGAAAAGAGGTATAAAATTGTGAGATTTTTATTTTACTTTAGAAAAGCAAATAGTGTATAATTTAGGATTTATACGGCGGTAATCCTATAGACAACTTCATAAAATAAACCCATAAAATCATAAAATCGAATAATTTTCTTCTTCGCCGAGACGTAAGAGAAAACATTTTTCTGTTCAGTTTCATCATTCTCGCTTAGATGCATTAATACGGAATAATGAGCAACGGTTCACGAATTTGATCATTCTCAAATGTAATTAACGCGGAAGTTAAAAAAAAAAGAAAAAAAAAAAAAAAAGAAGAAACAAGTCGGAGAAGCAACTTAGTAAGCGCGAAATACTCTTTATTTGCGCAAATAATAAATAAAACGCGAAGGTATATTTTTGCATAATTATCAAGGGGCAAATAAAATAACTGAAAAGCAGTTGTCGCGATGCGAATTTATTGCTCTCGACGTTGACGCTCTTTGATTTGATAGGTTGCTTAATTCATTGGTTATTTAGAAAAGGCTTTTATTGCTAGCGTTTACCAATACGCGCGCACACACGCGCACACACGCGCACACACGCGCACAGAGGAGCCTCTTAATGGCGGATCGATTTGGAGATATGCAAGCAATAAGCCTTTAATTGTACGGGATTCCTCATCTTCATCCTTTGGGCCGAGTAGTTTCTTTAAAGGCTTGCACAGCCGTCAGCGGCTTGCCGCCTATAAAAGCCATCGGACCTATAAAATACATCCTTGGCCGTCCGACATGTTTGTACGTATTGTAAACATGCATGAAGTTGTGTCAAAAAAACATTGAACTTTGTATGACTGCCTTTTTGGTGCTGGTCTTTTCGAAATATCCAGAACAAACTCGACTAAAGCGGTTTATATTTAGAAAAATTTGATAGATAAGCGTAATGAGAAATTTATCAATCGTTAAAAATTATTTTTTTTTTCAACGTAGTAGATAAACTCTTCCATTGTATGTGAATATTAAATATTTCAAAATACATCATACAAGTTACGCTTCGGTATTTTAATCTACATTTTTAATGTTTAATAACTTTTAGTGTTTTTCAAATGAAATATTGCAGATATACGCTTTCTAATAATACTTCACTTTATGCAGGTGTATTCATTGAAACAGTTTCTCATTTTTTTATGATTAATAGAAAACAACAATAGACGAATATTATTATTATGAACAAATGCAAGTACTTTACATTGATTGATTTGTAGATAATTAATTAATAGGTCATAATAAAATTATGTTTAATTATTTTGAAAATATAAGTATTTTTTTAATTATTTTAACATCAATATAATAAATTGGAAACAATTTTATAATATATTATTTCTAAATTAAAATTAATGTAATAGATTATTAAATTGTTTTCAATGAAATTTTGGTTAATCGTTTTGTGGTGATAAGTATTTCACGTTATCTCTGAATAAATATAAAATTATCAAAACCAATTATTACAAATAAACAGACAAAAATACGGTATAAATTTCGTGATTAAACATTCATTTATCCATAAACTGGTGAAATTTTATGATGGTTCAAACTGAGAAATGTGTTGACACACTTTTTATTGTTACTTTTTAATTTTGTAACAATAGATATAAGAATTATATTATCCAGTGAGTATTTCAAATTTCATTATTGAAAAATATTTTGTATTTAAATATTGATAATATTTAATATGTTACTCGAAATAATAACAAGAAAAATTAAAATTTTAATTTTTTATCAAACATAAGATTGAAATCTGAAAAATTTTTAATTTAGCAACAAAAAATTTTACTAAAATTCATTATGAATAATATGAATACAAGATAACGATGATGAATTTTTTATCTATTTCTTTAATATATATATATTTAAAAATTGACTGGTAAAATTGGAATTGACTTCATCAATATTTTTAATAAAATTAGAAATGGCATCGTAGAATTGAATACATTAAATTGAAAAATTTATTAAAATATTTAAATTTTACTTTACTATTTAATAAAACTTTTGTTATTACAAATTTTAAAACACAAATGAGATTTGTAATAACCTTATAATATCCATATTTAAATTAAGTATTACAGAAACTGGAAAAATTCTTTGAATTCTAATTTTGAATAAATGTCTTTAATACAAATTCTATGGATAATTAGTTGTTAAAAATAATAGATTACGATTGATTACAGAATAAAGATTAAGTATTCAAAACTTTGTGATGATTTTATAAAACTCTTTTTTATACGGATTCAATAATTTTTGTCACTTGGTATATACATTATTTTAGTAAGAGTTATTATATGTTAAATGATGAAAAAATGAGCAATTCTTATTGCTTCTTTCTGGTACTCGGCGTGAAATCGAGAGGAAAGTTGAGCAGACAAAGTAATTTCAAACATCTGGAGCGTTTTAATTAATGGGATATTTTATATACATCGCTTCTTCATTTTTTTCTTTAAAGAGATTTTTCTTGTTCTTCATTATGACCGTACTTGGTCTTTTAATTGGTCAAATGAACGTATACGTATTGTGCGGTATTATGAGTATTTAGAATTATTTTAGAAAAACTCGTCGAATCCGTATTTTTAACGCATTTTTATCATTCGAATATATTCCATCCATAGTAAATAAGAATTATTTTCCGCTGATAAATATTTATTTTTACAAATATAGCCATGAGAATTCCGTGAGTCTTGTGTTTCGTAGATTCTCAGACTGTATAAGTGCTGCGAGGCACCGTCATGATACTTTGGTATTTATTGTTTTACGGTGAGGCTTATGGGCTCTTTTTGTTTTTCACCAACCAATTATCCGACACTGTGGCTAACATCAATGACGATGAAAAAGCAAAAAGTACCAGCGAGAACTCGGCGTATTATCTACTCGTATGAACGAAGCGCGACGTGAAAAACGATGATGTTATTGGAGCGCAAAACTTGCAATTAGTTTAAAGAAGATTTCCACGCTGCAGATGCGTTACTAATTGAACTCGAAACATCATTTGTATTTTTCACGTCAAATACTTAATAACTATTCTTTCGAAAGGAATCATTTTCTTTGCAAATTCCAAAGTGTAAACAGGAGATAAAGACGAGGTCAAATGAAACGTGAACGACAAAGTGACCGTTGTTGGGAAATAAAAGATACAAAATTTCTTTTTTTGATGGAAAGCCGAGTGTAGGTAAAAGGTTCTCGGTATAAAAGATGGATGCACTGTGATTGAGGGATAGAGAGAGAGAGAGAGAGAGAGAGAGAGAGTGATCGGACAGAGTCTTTTCGAAAATGAGGAAGTAATTAGAGTTGCGCGAGAAACATAAGCCTTGATGATGACAGTTTATTGCATAAAATAGAAGTTTAATTGAAAGAAAACAATAATAGAATAAAGGCGCGGGTCAGAAATGGTATTCGAGGTTGTGACGCGATTCTCTTCAGTTTGCCATCATTTTCTTCCTTTCTCTTTGTAGCTCTGCACTTCTCCGCGTCGAAGATATGAAATTTCATGTAGATACATCTCCTGACTATGCGCACTTCCATGACTTGCATTGCCGCATTCTCCACAATTTAGAAATCTAGATCGCTATTAATTTTATATCCTGCGCTGAATATCTCCAAGAGCGACTCACGTTCCTGGTGTTATGCAATCTATTTTCGTGTTGGTTTTGCGCATCTTCTCCTCCTGGATTAATTAGTTTCAGTACTTTTGGCATATATACTCGGTGCTCGATGATTTGCTATTTCGACGTGCACATGAAAAGTTACATTTACATTATTCAATAACAAAATTGAAATAGAGGAAATCACGATTTCTTTTTTCTCGAGTAATAGATATGAAAGTCACCATTCGAGTTATTTTTGTTTTGACGAACTGAAATTTGTAGCCTCGTAAAATGAATTGCCGTTGTTGAAAATGATCTTAAAATCTTGTTCGCAGTACTCAAATAATTTTTTTTACGAATTAATACATCCTAATGAGTGTAAAAGTGGTATTTTAAAATTTATTTACGATTATTAATTATTTTATTTAAGGACAGCAATGAGATGATTCTGAGCATTAAGCACAATTACAGATTATTTAATCTTTCAACAAAAATCTTTATTAAAGTTAAGATTGATACATTTTTTATTTTTTGGTGTTCATATATTAATATTTTTTACGAGTTAAGCAAAATATGAATACATTACAAATATTTTATCTCACAAAAAAATAAAATAAAATACTAAACACTTGTATCGCTTGATATCACATACTATGTTTTAAAAGAACATAATTTATTAATCAAATAATAATCATAATCATAATAAAATAAATTATACTATTTTTTAATATGAAGATACATTATATATAATTTATTAAGTTGTAATTTTGCTCTTTGTTCTTTTGCAAGTATTTTGACCAAACATTGAATATGGTAAATAAAGAATGTGATAACTAGATTCTTGATAGAAATTTCGATTTGAAAACTACTTGATATTGTTTTTTAAATTATTAGATAATACTTTTTATTGTAAAAATTTTATATTTTAACTTGTCAATAGCATATTATATTTTATTATTCCATATCATCATTGTAAATCTTTTATCGCTCTTTATTTCATATATAATTAGAAATATAAAAGACATTAAATATTTTTATTTATTTTTAGTTTATTATATAAATATTTAATTGAATAGATATTCAATTTTAAATCATCTAAGCATAATGATGACAAATATACTGAAAAAAATTTCATTATATATTTGAATTTCAAACTTAATTATAAAGTATTTAAATATTAAAAAAATACCCATAAATTCACGGTCAAATTGATGTATATATAAAGTAAATTTAAATTGAACAATTTAAATTTTAATAAAACATTAACAAAATAAAAACTTATTTATAAAATTTATTTTATTTTAATATTTTTATTGACAAGGAACAAATTAGTAAAACAAGTATTATGAAGTATATACATATATATATATATATATATATATATTCATTTGATAAAATCTTGAATTTCATAAATATTATATGTTGAGTATATAATACATTTTCTATTTATATTTGCAAAATTATGTCATAATTGTATTTATTAAAAGTAAAAGTACTTGAATTACGAGTAATAAATGTTGCTTTTAATTAAATGAAAATATTTAGTTGAATAATGCAGTTCATACATACCAGAAAAACATTCAGTATACATTTAATTATCTTTTCGGTTTCAAATCAATTTTTTATTAAATTATAGTAAAGTATTGATCAGATTGATATGAAAATTTATTAAAAAGATATTAGTATTGACATTTATTTTTTACATCTATTGACAAACGATTTATAAAAACATAAAATTATTCTAATGATATTTTAATTAAAAATTATAATTTTCTTTTTACAGAATAATTATTGTAAAGCAAAAGTGCGAGGAATTACAGACAAATGAAATATCGGAGTAATTATTATTTTTACAAGATTATTATTATTATTATTGATGGGTATACCATTGAATAAATTAATGAAAATAGGGATGTAATAAAATAATTAAAAGGGAACTGCAGATAATTTATAGGTTGCAAAAATTATTGAGATCCGGCGAAAAGACCGAAAAAATGAACCTTCGTCATTTTATGATCGCCGAAAGTGCGCGAACCACCAGACTGGAAAAAGATTTGTAGAGCCATAAAGTTTGTTGACGTTATACCAAAAGAGAGTAGCTCGATGTCAGAAATAAAAGTATCGATCGACAAAAAAGACTTATGCTCCTCTCTCACACACTCGCTTTTCCTCTCTATCTTTCCTGCAGGGAGGGGGGGGGAGGCGGTCGAGGAGGAGCTAATGTAGTCAGGCCCTACTATCAAGTAATTAAAATCGCAAATCGAACAAGAGCCATTAGTAAAAGGTTGTTAAAGAGAAAGGTATAAAGCGTCGATCGCGTATTTTAAAGTCCGCGATGAGTGCCCGATACGCGCGCAACCCTCCCCGCGAGTCTTAAACTCCCAGGAACACGAGGCAGGTAGTCGTCCGTCCGCTCGTTTCCTTAATCTCGACAATGATCGTCGTGCGCGCGAGCACCGACTTTTACGAGCGGCTCCGAGGAACGCGAAACGCACCGGACATACAAAACGTCCCACCACCACCACGACCACGGGGTTGACCCACGAGGAGGAGCAACGTCAACTCCAACTCCAACAACTTCCCACGGTGCACTTTATTTTCTTAATTTCGCCGTCCGCGGTAATGGTGCTGTGAATTGCGCTATTGTGCAACGACGTAACTCTCCCCGGCAAAGCTCAAAGTCAAGGGGAACTGCGTTCATGCCGAAATATCTTAAAGTCCCGCGCAAAGCGTAAAGCGGGACTTTAAGATATTACATATTTAGTAAGCGCATGCGTATCGCTCGAGAGTTATTGAATTAATAAAAATGGGAGCAAAGTCGCGGCGGGGGGGTAGGAGGGTAGGAGGAGGGAGTGAATTACATCGATGATCTCATTCACACTCTCTCTGCGTCTGTCGTTCTCCTCCGCGTCCGGGATTCCTGATGGAATTATTGGCGAATAAAGTTTTCGAGAATAGAATGTGATATTCCGAGATGTGAATGGATGGACCAGGAGAGAGAGAGAGAGAGCGAGGGGAGGATGGGGGGATTAGGGGGGGGAGCGGCGATACTGCGGATGCTGCATCGAAGGAAGCAATGAATGAGCACGGGGAGGGCCCAAAACGAGAAGCACGGCTGGACGCGGGAGGGAGGCTGGGCTCCGGGGTATTAACGAGCTTAAACGAACGGAAACTAAGTGTCTCGGCGGAGTAAAATTAATTAATCGCAATCGTCGTCGTGGCACGGTGACGGTGCAGTCATTCGCTCGAGTTTACGCCTGATCGTCACCATGAAATCCAAGAATCTGTTGCCGTTCAAGATCATTTCGACGAGAGGATAAATATGCGAGATCTGTACTCGTTACCAGTCCACACGCACATGCACACGCTCATCGCTACCCTCCCCCTCCCCCTCCCCTCCCCGACCCTCTTTGGCTGGTCTTTTGCCTAACTTTCGTTCACTTAGATACGCAAAACGCGCATTCCGCCTCGTTACGCATTGATTTTATTGGCCGCCAGCAGGAAATTATATTTCTGATGATTATTGGCAATAAAAGATATTCTTGGAAATAGGATAATAATTATAAGTATTTTACGCGTGCTTCACATTAAGATTACGATCTTATAGCTTTAAGGTGATCGTCATTAGACGGAAATAAATACGATCTCTATTATAATTATCTTAGCCTATTTTAGATTATTGTTCAGTAAATTTCATTCATTTTAGTATTTACCCGAGATATTTCGAACATTCATATTGGTTTCAATAAACAATTATTTTGTAAAGGATTTAACCACGAGATTCGGACAAATATCGAAGCCGCCAAAGTATTCATATATTTGATTTTTTAAAGCTAATTAAAATATATTAAATGAAAAAAAAATGAGAGAAAAATCATTGTTAATTGTGTAATGTTCATGTATTTCATAAATAATGATAACAATTTATTAAACAAAATAGTTGGTAATAATGGGACTCTATTTAAGTTCTCTCTTCATATGAATTTTTTGCACGTTTAATTTTTTGCATGAACATTGGAAATTACAATTACTTATTGATTAATAAAAAATAAATTAAATTTAATTATTTATCAATCTAGTTTAGTGGTAGATTTTATTTTTAGACAGAGGTGTTTTTTTACTGCATTTAATGCGTCTTCTAAATCATGTGTAATGTCGAAAAGAATTTGCTTATCTACCGAATAAAAATTTTCAAATAAAAAAAAAATTTAATTTTGTCTAAAAGTAGTTGACTTTGATATTAATTTAGCACCGATTGAGACTATTTTTTTTCTTATCGCGTTTGTTTTAAGCTCAAAGTTCAATTGCTCGAAAAATGTCAATTGAATCGATGAAACACAAGCGATAAAGCAAAGACAAGGGCAGGATAAAAAATCACGTAAATAGGGAAAAAGCGAGGATGGGGGGGGGGAAAGGAGTTCATTCACTCGAGGGAGAGTGAGGAAGGAGTTGATGCATCGGAGGAGGAATGCGCGCACAATGTCGGTTCGGACTCGGACTCGCGCCCCGAGACAAAAGTAACTCCGACCTAGAGTTGCCAACCTCGGAGGACTTTCCTCCCAGGTGCGTATAATCGCTCCGGAGCTAACGTCGCATTCATGGGAGTTTCTTTGGCTGCTGAATTTACGGGGGACGGGTGATTCGCCAGAACGGTCCCATATAAGGTCAATACGCAGGAAAGTTGCGAGCGCGAGATCGGTCTCGCTCGGGGGACTCGCTCTCGGGAATCCTCGAGAGTCGGTTTTTGGAATCGCCGGGAATTAATTATACACATTATCATTTTCAGAATTAAAACAATCTTGCCTTTGAAATTAATGGCTTAATAACTGCGAAGGCGATACGATCTTGTGTGTATTCTTTGAAACATTTTAGCCAAGTAATTTTGACACATGTGTGTTTACACCCGAGCTCCCTCTCCTGTTCTCGGTAGTAATTTGTATTTGGCGACCAAACCTGTTACTCGCTCCCTCGGCCCGTCCTCGTATTAATAAGTTCCGAACAAATGATTTTGCCCGATGTGGGCATTATGTAATTCAATTATTAAAATGGTAAACTTGGCTAGGCATCGCTGTCAGAGGAGAAAAAAGTAATTACGCACTATACAAGATATATATAGCAATAACACGAGACTCGACTTATCCTTCATCAGGCAAACGACGACGACGAGTTTACTGCAAAAATTAATTGTTGAAAACACAATTAAACGGCGATTCGGTAGTTCTCGGGACTCGGCGGAGCTCTCGGCTCTTCATTAGCCGGTTGTTCTCACACACTACGCGTGTTCACGAAACTTAGATATGATCTCTTCTGATAACGGAGAAATGAGGTGTTTGTGTGCGTGTGAGAGAGAGAGAGAGAGAGAGAGGGAGAGAGGAGAGAGGCAAAGGATCGAGCCATCGGCATTGTCCAACGAGTTTACACATGCTTCGCGCCTTGGAAAACCCGTCAAAAGGTGTGAGAAAGAGGCGCTGCTGTCGGGGAACGCGACGGGAGAGTAAGAGACTTCAGCGATATTCCTGATTTATGGATACCCTTGGCTACTGGCACGAGCGGCTGCTGGAACTCCGAGTCCCCGAGCTCCCATCGTCATCCCCGTGATAATAAGCCTCCGCGTAACACCGACATCCTTACCCGACACCCTCCCTTCCCCCTAACTAAATCGTCATTAAAAACTCAGGCCTCTGTCGTGTGTGTGACATTTGTGACACGTTTGTGTGAGTGTGTGTCGCCTCGTTCTATGGCAAGGAGAATCTTACAAGTAATAATTAATGATTATCGCGATTCAAATTAAATCAAAGCCTCCAAGTGATGCAAAGGAGACTTCCTTCACTTTTTTGTTTCTTTCCTTCTTCACATTGTAATTAAAAATAAGCTCCGATGTACGGCACTAAAATGTTTAATTTATTGCACGATAAAAGTGAACAAAATGTCATTATTAAAACGAAAAAATAGCACGTAGATTGATCGCATGCAAAACTCATTTCGTTCCAAATTAGTATCTGAAAAATACATTCTTTTGTCCAGTACATATATCTTTATTTATTTATCTGAATTTGTGGAAAATGGAATTTTCGACGCTAATTAAAAACGATGGTAGGGCTTGTAATAAATGCGTGTTCAAAGTCACGCGCGCTAAAATTTGGAAATAACTTAATATTCATGCTTCGAATACAAGATTTTTTTTATATGCATTTGTGCTGGATTTTATTTATGTGGTTCATAGGAATTACAGCTTCTGAGAATTATTTTAATTTAATATTGTTCAAGAATAATTCGAGCAGTTTATAATCGTCTTTATAATCGTCATCTACGTGATACTAAAAGTCGCTTTGTCGTATCCGTGAAACGGGCGAAATCGCCGAAAGTCGATTCGAAGGACTGGCTTCTTCGAAATTTGATTTGAAAAAGGCGCGTGACTCGCGATTCAGAAGGTTTTCGGAGTCCGGTTTTTACACGCACACACAGGCATATTTATACATATCGCATTTTTAGCTTGATGGTAAGTGCCCGAAACGACCGGAATTTACAATTAGATAATAAAAATTCTAGATCGCACATAGGATTTATAATGTAATATTTGTGGTATATCGTGAATCGAGTGCAGAGAGAAGAAGTCATGATAATGCGATCGACTATTTGTGCTAATTAATAACGGATTTTATTCCACGTCGAAAAATCTGATTCGAGTTAACACTTTTTGCAATTTAATGCAAATGTTTTAACAATGATCACGGGTTGCGAAACTTTTATTTTTTCAACGGTTCAACATTTCTAAATTCGCTTATATAAATTGCAATTTTTATGCTTTTCTCCATTTCTTTCAAAAAAAAAAAGTTTCAATGTAATAAAATAAAAAATCCATTCGAGTAAAACACGTTTTAAAAATAGAATTCGACGAAAAATTTTTAATTTACAATTCTTAATTTGAAAATACGGTTATAGAAATACGTTTAATACGAAGAAAACATTATCCGACATTATCGGTGCATTTGTATTATACAGATCTTTATTAAAAATTATGTACTGTTTTTATGTTTCTTAAGTTTATAGATACCGCAAATTTACCAAACATATGATGTGATAGTGATCATATTTTTTTAATTTTTAAATGAAAACATAAAATAAGCACATTCGAATATTATTACATTGTAATTTTCATTTTACATTTCAAAAAAAAAAAAAAAAAAAATAATATTAAAACAAAAGAAAGCCTGTATTTTCAGAAATATAAATATTAATTCAATATAATTGATATATAATTAAGGTTATTTATTAATTATAAAGATTAATAAAGACATTGTCGATAATACAATCATAAATTATTAAAATAGATCTTTGTCTTTAATGAAGATATTTCAAATGAAAACTGATTTTAATTTAAAACAAACTGCATTTTTTTAACCTTAATATAATATCGAAAGCAATATTACTCACACACACATATGTATATATATGTATATATATCGTACAAAATTTGTAAAAAGATTCAAATTGCATAAAATTAAAGGAAAATGAAAACAACTATTTGAGAAAAAGCAAAATGTAGCCAATCAGAAAGCGGAATCAAAACCTCTGGCTTACTTCTCTCTTCCGCCCTCTCGCGTATTTCTAATAAGTTGCGATTGCGATTATAAGTTTTATTTTCTTTAATTTATTCGAATTTTAGCCTGGAAATATATTTTTCCTGGAAATATAAAAGGCAATCAACTAGATAAAGTATAACTTGACCTCCAATTCGTAGATTTTAGTACGAAATTCCAACTCACAATGCCAATTTACAAAGCGAGTATAATGTCATTCAATGAAATAATACCCTATTTCTAATCACATAAATACAGTATTAAGAATTTATTTTAGAAAAAAGTTTTTGTTCATATATATATACAGATAATTGAAAGAATGAAAATATGCGGAAATTAACCATGAAATTAAAAAACATATAAAACAAGTGGTTCATATATAAGTATATAAGTATATTTTATATATATTTTATATAAGTAGAACGAGATTTTGCTATGATAAAAAATGCAAATAATATTTGTATTGTTATGCGAGTATTTTGATTAAATATTAGGAGTACAGATTGTTCAATGAATAAATTTATCGAGTCAATATATTTTATAAATTATATATTTTGTTTTAGAAATAATGTGTTTGTACATATATTATCTTTTTCTTCTCAAAGTAAAATGGAAGTAGGTTTCTTATGAGAAAGGAAACGAGCGATATTTTTTATAAAATGTTTGTGAAAAAATGTTCTAGTAATAATAAACGAATTTGATGAACGTAATGTACTATTCAGTAAGTCTGAAGGTAATTTATTGCATATAATTTTTATAAAACTATTTCTGAGAATTCATACTTTATGATCCATGTAAAAAACTGAAAAAATCAAGTTTCTCAGGCCTGAATATCAGTGAATAAAACGGATTTTTTATAATTGTTTAAAACATTTATTCTTATAAAATCATTTGATACATAAAACTTACTAGAAAAAATAAGTTTAATATTTCAATTTTCCCTTGAATCGCTCAACTGCGTCTAATCTAAACTATTTTGTTTTAAAATTCATGACGAGTTTATACCTTATAATGATTTATAATTAATTTAATAATATACATTTTATAAATACATGAATTTATACTTATTAATTTTCAATAGTTTTCATTAAATTTTTGTATAATTTACCTACAATAAGAATTTAATTATAATAATCATGTCGAGCAGGATAAAATTGAGAATTTTTATAAATACAGTGTGTATTTATAAATGCAGTATGTGTTTGTAAAATACTCAACACTGATATAAAATCTGTATATTAATTAATGATATATATCTACATTTAAGTTAATAAATTGATAATATTCTTCTATCACATCTGCCTCTAAAGAATGTTACATATTTATTTTAAATATTTGAATAAATACCGATAAATAAATACTTAATTAAATAATTATATTATGAAAAATAATTTCATGTAATTTGTTTTGTTACATAAAAATCATTTTCTTTATTATTAATTTGTTTTCCAAATTTATTTAAATGCATCAATTCTGTATACTTGTTAAAAAAATAAGGTTTTTAAGCTTACCGTTTAGTAGTAAATAATTCATAATCAATGGAAATTACAAATGTCTCTTATGTATAATTCTTCTTTTCTAATTTGTATTTTAGTGAGATATGTATTTAGAAATTTTATTTCAATTAGATTTTCACTTTACTTTGAGAATAATTTTTTATACGATAATTATCGAGTTGAAAGCGCATGCCTTCATATAATCATGAAAAAAATATCAAAATACATGTAAGCACGAAAGAGGTAAATATGACATGTGATGTGTTTGTAAAATAGACATTCGAGTAGGCTTTTCGGAAAATGTGCTGGTAATAAAATTACGTGCATGATTACATGAAATGAATAAAAAATTGCAATTTCATTTCAAGCTGGGAGAGTATTTCTCTAATTAAAATCGATTAGATTTAAAGTGTATTAAAAAAAATTTTTTTATTTATTACTTGTACTAATTTAAAAGTGCTAAAAACAATGCTATTCAAATAGGATTATTAATTTTTTTTTAATTTAACTCAAAGAGAGAATTATTATGTTTCTTATACATGAGAAACCTTAATTATTAAAGCTGGAAATAAATTTTAATTTTAATAATTTATTTTTGTATATGATGATATTATCGATTAATAAGAATACAAAAACATAAAAGCTGTTATAATTGTAACGAGATAACGAATGACTCGTGAGAAGATATACATTTAGAAATAGAATAGAAATACATGGAGCAACCGCGATACAATAGGCTTGATGAAACTAAAGTAACAGAATAAAGATCACTTGATTTTGAACGATCTTTGAGTTTGGATCACCACCGCATTAAAGAAATAAAAGCACAAATTATTATCACTTATATTGATTTTATTACAACCTTGAGTATCACTTACTTATTATTATTATTAGTTTTATTCTAATCAAACAGTCACGAACAATAATTGTAAATTTATAAAAAGATACAAGTATATTTAAATATAAAAGGTGAGCATGTTTCATAAACTAATATATTGAAAAAATATTTCTACAGGACTAATACATTTCCAAAAGTTTTCATTTTCATTAGCATTTCTATCTATTTTGTTGATTTAGGATTCAGCATTTAAATCAATTCATTTAAGTTTTATATTTAAAGACTCATACGAATTTCGTACTTATATGCGAGTGTAATATCAAATAAAAACTGAGTTATAGGGGATAAAAAAAAAAATTATGTGACTTTCATTTGAATGGATTCGGGGTGATCAAGAGACGCAGATGGGCTCATACAATCTTAAGACGTTCATTACAATTATCATCTGGCTTTGAGAATTAAAGGCTTTTTCGTCCTTCCAATCTTCCTAGATATTCGCGTATCAATTATTAGTCTTAATATTCGAAAAAGATCTTTTTCAACATTATGAAAGATGTAAAGTTCTGAGTCTATTTTACATATGAATTAAACAATAAAGACTAAGAACTGAAAATTATAATTACGTGGTTAAAATTGTGTTTCTGGAGGATTGAGTGTATTTAAGGCAAATTTTTATTTATAAAATATTCAAGTGCTTAATGCAATGAAAATTATGATCGTCTTACATATTTTGGAGTATAGGAGTAATATCAGAAAAGAGAAGAAAAAGCTAACAAGATGATACTTGACACGAATCTGTACTTAAGCTGGGGGATTGAACGAATTTACAACAAGATTACTCTTCCATCTTTTTTTCTCAATCACTCTTCTTATATAACTTATCCCATTATTGAGATTTTGGAAATAAACGATAAAAAAAAGGACTAATTTCAGCGAGTCAAATAAGCGATCCTGATTTGAGTGTCGAGTACAAAGAGTTGCACGAAGAAATTTTAAAGATTGTTGAACTGGCGAAAAGGATAAAGTAGAAGTTGAGATTTTTGAAGGTGGACTAGACTGTTGAAGGAAAAAAAATCAAGTTAAGAAAGTACGAATGCTGGGAATAAACACTAGAAAGCTGAGGCAATCGACGAGAGAAACACAAACAGTAATTACGAATATCTCAGCCTGAAATCGAAAGACACTGCAAATCTTTAACTGGTTTCCAAGCTTTCTGCTCTCTCTCTCTCCCTCTCTGTTTTTAACCCTTAGCTCTCTCGGCTTTATCGTGAAAATCGGAGGGTTCGAGCTTCCCTCCGGCCATATCGCCGTTCGGTCGTACTTTCAGATTAACCCTCTCTTTTCCTCACCTCATTTCGTGTCGAAAACTTATTAGTAATTACGCTGAATATCTGATATCTTGGGGATCGAAAGACGAAAGTCTTGGTCCTCTCGGGCTGTACCATCAGTTCCACTTCTCACTCACCTCGCCCCCCCCCTTTCACTGCCGAAGCGGCTCATCCATTCACCCTCCGCCCCGTTTATCCTACTTTGGCTTTCCTTTAATTCCGTCTCTCGCGCTCCGATAACTTCTGGTAAATACCGCTGGGCCGTCGAAAGCCAGCCCCAGTCCATGTATAGATGTAGGAGTGCCCCCACCCCCTACCCCCTACCACCCTTCATAAAACATTGGATTTTCTCGTTCCTGTAGCTTGAAGTTGCGCGTTCGCTCGCTTGCACCGTGGTTATAATTAATCGCAGCGCGACATATTTTACCATTCTCACTCTTTACTTTCCCGATTTTGCGAACGAGAGGGCGGGAGGAGGGAGGCCAAGAGGACGTACTAGAGCGTTAAAGAGGCTTGTTTTCAGCTTGGAGCGCGCGCGCTGCTAATTCAGCGAACCGAACGCAGAAGGCAAAGAATAAAAGAAAGCTCTCGCCGTCCGCCAACTTGCAGGGCGTATAACTGAGCAATTATTCTCAATTCTTCTGTGAATTTCGACGTGTATTTTTTCCTTTAATGCGAAATTTTTACCTGTTGTCGGAGACGAGAGGAAAAAAGGAATTAAACTGTAGGGCAAATGCCGTGAGCGAATGGGGTTGGAGGGGGTGGAGGCCGCACGATTGTTTGAATGGCTTTGCTTTTTCGCGTTTCTTTTTCGGCTCTCCCTCCTTCATTTTTGCTCCTTTTAATCTCGAGTTCCTTTCTTTCTTCGGTAATATGCATTTTTATGCTCTTAATATGCAAATGACAGGAGAGCGGGTAATTCATGTGGATGTGGATGTGGAGGAGCTTGCGAATCAGTATGAAGCAATAAAGAAGCCCGACTTTACAGGAGCTTAACGGCCAGACGGAAACTCCCGCAAAAACAAGCCACCCCCCTCCCCCGCTTTTCCCATCCTTTTCTTCCCTTGGTCAGGTCGTCAGGGGCAGCCGCCGGACCGCGAAAATGATTCCCCATCGTCGGGGGGTCGTCGGGGGGTCGTCGGGGGGTCGTCCAGAGACAGCCGAGAAGACCTTTTCGTTCCGGGCAATGCGCGTACGTGTGTGTACGAATGGCTGGTACCCGGGAAAAGGCAATCGCGCACTTTTACGAAGGCCTTCATTTACTCATCGCTGGGCTTCCCAGGAAAAAGAGATCGCCTGCGGTTCGAGGGGACCTGCCTCTCCGTCTTCCTCCCTATTCCTGTCCCTGTCCACCCCCGCGTTCCACCGACTCGAGCATAATAATCGCGCGCGTGGGCTCGTCTCTAATTCCGCGACCGACCCTTTTATATCAGGGACCCTCCTTATTTAAATAGACGTCCGACATGCTCCCACAGTTTCCTACAACCGCCCTGGACCGCCATGAGAATTCGTGCTTTTACTTTATTTTCATTCGCTAAATAAATATGTCATCCCGCTCCTATCGGTGCTTTTTGATACACCCTTCCCTTTAATTGTTTTTACACCCTAATTACTGGAATTTCGCATTTTCTTCATTCAATTAAATATATTTATTTGTCAAACGTTGTATTTGTTCAATTTTACATTATGTCGAAATCTTGTTTGATATACAAGAGGAACGTAAAATTTGGGAAAATATTAATTCTAAAACGCAAGTTCTTGTGAGGGCACAAGTATACATGGATTTAAATTTATAAAAGTGTACTTTGATTAATAAGTTGTTTGTAATGTGTCTGCCAAAAAACAAATATCCGTTCCTCATTTAAATAAATTTTTTGTCTTAAAAAATGAGAAAAGAAAAATAAAGAGTCTCGTTTCGTTCAAGCCCTTGTGAATATCGTCTAAAAATTCAACTAATTATTCTCATATATTATTCGACGTATAAATTAAAAATTTATATTTTTAGTGAAATGATAATTTTATCACGTCATTTTACATTATAAAACTTACATTTAAGAAGAATAATTTGTCGATTCTTTATTAATTTAAGAGCATATAATGATGTAATGTTGGAGAGTATTTTTATGTAACTGAAGTTTCCATGTACGCAAATGTTGAAGAAACTTAAAATTTAAAAATTAATCTACACCCTTTAAAAAAAAGTGTACAGTTGCATAGAAGGTATGCATTTGTTTAAGAAATTTAATTCAACCCTAAAGATTTATGAAAATCGTCCCTTCCAATTCGTTGCATAAATGAGCAATAATAATATTAATGATGATGATAATAATAATAATAAAAAGCATTCAATGTGAACCGATGACAAATTGAGCAATCTTGAATGATGTTGAAATAAATATAACAATCGATGAGATTATGAAAGGACTTGACAAGTTATTGGTTCTCGTATTCACTGCATTTACATGCGATTCACCCCAAACGCACCATAAAAATCACCCCTGACCGCAGTCCCGTCGTTCGCCGTGCGCGAGATTGCGACGGGAGAAAGGAAAAAAAACATTCCCTGTCGATAGAAAGAGAGTAAAAGTAGAAAGGGAGCGAATTTTCCTCGTCCCCCCGCTCGGGCGCGTTAGCAATCACCTTGTGCACAAAAAAGTCGAGTGCGTTCAACAAGTGTATCCTCGTAAAAAAAAGTAAAACGAGCACACCCTGCCCACTTTCATTGAAATTTGGAATCAATAGCCTGTGAAGAGTTGGGGGAATCCGACAAATACGTACAGATAGATTGTTTTGCTTACTTTAACCTATTCTTTTTATACGATCGGCTACATATGTGTCATGACATATAGCTAAATAATCGCGAATACATCTTTTTTACTATTAGGCTTTATTATGAAGTAATAGATCAACATTTTTTTTTAAGAATAATTAAATATTGTAATTCTTTTAAATTTAAAAATTTTTTTTGTCAATTCTAACGTATTTAATTGCATTCATTTATAATTTTATTTTTCTTATTAACTTGGACGCAATTGTTAATACAATATTTGTTTTATCTCATAATAAATAATATAACAAACTCTATAATATATAAGCGTGAATTTTAAATTAAGTATGTGAAATTAAGCTGCGTATTTATACTTTTTTATGTGATTAAAGGAATAAAAGTATAAATAGAATCATAAAAACTTTGTAGTATTGCGGTTTATAAAAGTATTATCGAATCACAGCTTAAATGCTTGTAGAATAATTAAGATTAAAAATATATCGAATGTTTTGCCCACAGAGTTATTTGAATCGGCGAATTATTGCTTGAAAGAGATATATTTAAATAATAAAAATTTTAAATATTAGACCTTTATAAAATATAATACTACATATTTTCGTATATATTATTACTATAAATATTAAACATTAAAAACATTATTATTATTACTATTATGAAAATTAATCATTTTGAAATTTATTTATTAATTTTATAAATGTTCAAGTGAAATTTTATATTTGGTAAAATAAATAATTGACACTTTTAAAGCAAAATAGGTGTTCAGAATTAAGTATAAAACATTAATTATACAATCTCAATCTTTATGTTCTTGTGTCTGAATATTAGTTTTGTTTTTGATCTTACCGACCTGTCATGCATTTGAGTTGGAGAAATTTAATTTATAACAACATTCGTTTGATGAATTATCTTAGTTTTGTCCTCAACATATAAAAGTGCCAAGATTGTTTGCCAAGATTAGTTTTAATATTAGATGCTCTAAGCTTATTAAAAACCTTTTTAAAAAAATTTTTTTGAGTATAATAATAATAATAAATGTATTTTATTTTTAGACAAATAATCATTACTTATTGCACTTATATTTGTATTAATTTTGAATTCCTTTAGTTATTTCTTAATAAATTAATTTCTTGACATAAACATTAAATTATTTATTTGTACATTCATATTAATATTATATAAGTTGTAATTTATCATTGAAAATAAATATTAACATTATTTTCATTAATTATTATTATAGGAAGAAGTTTAAATTTGTGCCAATTTATATTGAGCTTTTTTTAAATTAATAATTATTATTCGGCTCGCAATAAATATACAGCTTGTTTTATTACTCATTTATCAACGTAAATAAATTAGTAAATTAGATATCTTTAATCATTTTTAATAAATTTTGTTTTCGTTTTAAATCAATTAATATTGCTTTTTAGCTAAAAGATTTTTAAAAAAATAATAGTTTGATGTTTAGCTAGTACAAAATATAACTTATACATAATGGTTTTAGTACGAAATTATATTTATTACATTGTAATTAATTTAAATGATAATTTTCAAATTATGTATTTTTGGTACCATAATTAACAAAGACGCATGGAAATTTGAAAGATGTTTTAGATATGAATATTATAATATTAACTATTAATGTCCTTTTTAAAGTGTAAAATTTAAACTTTGGATTACATAATTATTTCATGTACATGTAATCTATTCATAAAAGAAAACGTCTTAATAATTATAAGAAAAGTTTATTATCTTCTTTTCTACAAACATTGATTTTTTGAGATTTGAGTTATATTCTTAAGAACACTGTGATAAAAGGAATGAAAATAGTGGTGGCCAGAGACAAGAGACAAGCCATCTTATACTATTTTCACAAAACAAAGAATATGTGGTTGTGCCATAATACTTAATCTTATCTTGATCTTCAGGATTTTAATACACGATTATTCATAAAACTAATACAAATAAAAAATTATTTACAGTTTTAAAAAAGATTTTCTAATCAATAATGTTACGATCATATAAATAAACGTTTAATCCACATCACTTACTTCATAAATGATAAAGTTGATAATTATAATATCCAAAATATCTTTTCACAAAAATATCATGTTAAATAAAAAGACTAAATTAAGAATGAAAATTTTATATTATTTTTCATTTCATCTAAATCTAAAGTAATTGTCTAATAAAGCAGACAATTAATATTGAAAGCATTACCTTTTATCGTAAATACGGCAACACAATTCCAGACTCAATTGTCTGTTAATAAGTAAATTGAATACTACGGTTCGGGGAAAGTCGGCACGCCGCACAAGATTTTTTCTTCCAATCAATAAAGATTAAAGCGAAAAGAACTCGGTGTAAGATCTTTCCGAGAAGTTTCGAGCCTTTATTTCATAAATTGACGCGAGCAAACAAGCGAGCGCATAGGTGAGTCGCTCGTAAAACTCGCACCTTCTTTCAAACATCGATAATATATTCCTCATTTTCCTCTTTTCTTTGTCGAGCACCGCGTGCTGCAATATTTCCCGGACGAGGCACGTCGGTTAATTGTTCGAGCACAGGTATTTTACTCGTCTGACAGAGCCTCGAACCTTAACCAACGATACTAGATCATTTAAATCGACCTTACACAGCTTTATTTGTGCATATTTTTAAGGAAATTGCTCCAACGGACAATATTCTTACATTTTAGCTCTTTTCCCAAGCCAACTTTTTACTCTTCCTACTATATTTACTGGAAAATAGGTAAATTTATTTATTTATTAATATTGGTAAATTTTTAACTTATCAGTTACGTTACAAATAAACATTTGTTCTTGCAGCACATGTGCTGTAGTGAATAGACAATATTTATTGCTAGCATATTCTGAACCAAATTTATATAACTCAGTTTACCGAACCTGCATCTATAAATAGCCTCAAAAGTAATATTTAATAATTTTTCTCTGTTGAAATTATAGACTAATATAGTTTTAATACACATGTAATAAATTAATCTTTTTTTTTTATAATTTCTATTTATAAAAACCATTACATATTAAAGAAATTATGAGCTAAGAAATTCATATTTAAAATTCGTTTCAATATTTTATATTTTAAAGTATATATAGATATTTCTTCATTATTATTATAATAACCTGGCAAGTAATTTTAAATGAATATTGATGCAAAATATATATATGCACATGTATATATATATATATATATATAAGATCATAAAAATTTAATTAAATAGTAATTAGTAGCTTATTGAAAGGGGAAAATTTTTTTTTCATACAATTACGTAGCATAAATTTTTTACCATTAAAAATAGATGTGCAACCATTTACACTCGGACAATGTTTTATAATAAAATATGCACAACTATCGAATGGATACTGATAAGTTAAAACAATAGTGACGATGGTAGATTGAATGCTGTAAAATTTAGCAGCATCATTTTACGTTAAAATAAAATTATACGAGGTACACAATGCATGATTCCTCTGGGAATTCACATTTCTACGTCACAAGTTTCATCAAATAGTCAAAAGTCGATATCTGGCTGTCCTGGTTTCTCATTGCCGCCGACATCCTTTATATTTTCAGGGTAATGGCAACATGAGCATATGAGAGAAGAATGTACGAGAGCGAGTCGCGCATATGCGTCCTCTTGGCTTTTGTCAGCCCCGGAGCTCGTGAAATTCCGTCTCATTGAAATCCTACACTACTGATAATATCAAAATATGCACTTTTATCTTGTCCTTTAATTTCTTTAGATTTTTTATTTAGTTTGTTTTTGTGTTACACTATTTCTAAACTTGAGACATTATAATAAAACTCGAAGATTTTTTCTGACACAGTCTTATGCTTCCGAGCGCCAAGAAATCTAACGAAGCGTCTTTTGAGTCTTTGATTATTTTGCTAGTAATTAAAATTAATAAAATAACACAAAAATAATCAAAGGTAAATGCATAAATTTTAAAATCAATCGACACGTGAACCTACTTAAGGACATATTTTTCTGAATTTATACGTTTTGGCATAGTAATTTTTTCTCAATTCATTAAAAATAAAAAGACAAATTATTTTATTTTGTGTATCTATCGATTATCTTGTTGTAGTATAATTGATTTTAAACAAATTTATGAAAAATCTTTTAAAAATAAAAATGTTTTACTCTGTAGCAATGGTTAAAGGCAAACATTTTCTTTGTACCAGAAGAACGTATGCTGGACTTTTATTTTTTTCTTTTTTTTTAATGAAATCTTTATTAAACAATAATCTTTAAAAATAATACCCATTAAAATATTATAATAAAAGATTAATTAATTGTAATTAGATTTCTGCCAACATATTCATTAAAAATGTTTTGTGGCTCGCTTTTATAAAGGTAATTGACTAAAAACATTCACGGAAATATATTGTATACAAAACACAATGAATTAATTAATTTGTTCGAGGTTATTCAAAAAGAACCGTATTGTTCGGGCATTGTAACAAATTTCATTTTTGAGAAGCCAAGGGCCGTTTACGTAGACATTCGCAGCAGTCCGACCGCGACATCAAAGGCAAATTCGCCTCTCACTTCGGCTTCTTTAAACTTTTTCCACCCTTTATTGAGAGAAGAAATTTAACGTTAGCTTTCGGAATTCGCATTCCCTCCCCCGACCGCTATTTAAATAATTATGATCGCAAGATGCCCGCAGCTAGGGAGATCACGAGGAAGCACGACAGTTCGGATGTCCGCAATTATTGGAAGGCCAGGGGGTGGTAAAGTGTACGGATACCTGCGGGATAAAAGTGGTGCGTACCGGGGTGCATGGCATCGTCAGAATTTCTTGCAACCCTTTCAGCCATTGTCGAGGTATGCCTTTGCCTTTGTCATTTAATATTGACTGCGGTATGCAAGAACTTGGCTAAGGAAGCCTCGGGTGATCGCTTTGATGGCGATGAGGTCCACTCGTGTTCCTCTGATATTACAGGAACGAAAATTCACGTGCATGTGCCCCTCTTCTTTGAGTACTCCACTTTTCTTGAAAATTAATTTCCAGCAAAAGAGGTCGAGGCATCTGCGAGAAATGAAATCTTTACGTGTTTCAAAGTTTTCCGAGGCCTGCGTCCGCTCCGTTCGAATTCTCTGGCTCCACTTTTTAACAATGATAGACAATTTATTAATTACTTACTCCGCGTGTATCAATAAGAGTTGTTTCGAAATAAAATTCAACTCGCGATATTGTTTTAGTTTTGAAAGAATCTGCTTTTCATAAAGGACTTAAGAAATCGACATTCTCACAGGTACATGAGATCGCGGATAATATAAGAGGCTCCTCGCTCGTTTACAATTCTCAACGACATTTTCCTTGAATTCATCGGAGTGATTTCTCAACGACTATAATTTCATGAGGAAATGATTGCATTCGAATACGAGTGGAAACGTTACGATTACACATCGTAAAATCGTGAGGATGCATGCGCCATAAGCCATTATTTCGTACTTTTCTTTGCCTTTCCCACAGAAGTCACGATTTGCGGTCGCGCTTGATAGCCCCACCGTCTCCCCTCCCGTCTTCTGTCTCGCTCTCGCTCTGCGGTAACGCGTACACGCCAAAACATATCGAATACATCCTCAAAACTGCATTTTTATGCATGTGTACACCTCCGAGACCGCGAATACTTGGACGAATTAAGCGATGGGAATGCACTCGCACGCGTAAGTAGCTGCGCTCGTTTGCCCTCCCCCCCCTCACCCTCACCCACCACTCTTGGGGATGAATTCAACGAGTTTTATGTTAATTGAATATTTTCATTATTCAAACGACTCTTTATCGTTATATCAAGCTAAAACGTTAATTACATACAAAACTTTTATTAAAAACTTCAAATTACTATTTAGATACGATGTGCTCCTTGAGCGTTTTACAGCATTTTTAATCATGAGGTAAGAAGTGATTGTATTTTTAACGTTGGAAAGTTTTCAATAACCTTGTTATCCATACATGGATTATTCAATTGAATTAATTAAATATGGTTATGTTAAATAACATACCGGTTTTATTTTTTATAATTTTATAATTAACTTTATAATTTTAATTCATAATTACATAAATGATAAATTTTTTATTCACCACTTTCTTGCCATGATGTATTACACATTCAATTTTGTGTTGTGAATAATTTCATACAATTATTCCGATTAATGAATTTATTATTGAATTTGATGCGAAACTGTATTTATTTCTTAACAATGATTTGAACTTTTTAGCTTTTTAATGCCTCGTTCCATGTACTTATTATCCAAAAAACACAGAAAAATATTTTTCTTTTTGTCTTGGTCAAGTGTACGCGTAATTATTATACAATGATTTTTAATTGACGCTGTTCTTTTTTTTACCAAAATTACTTAAAAAATTAAAATAATATGGATTTTTGTATTAAATTAATTTCCGTTTTAAAATTTGTTACTTACGTTGTTTAGTAATTTTAAGAATTAATTATTATGATTTTATATAATTGTATTTAATTAACCATAATAATAAAATAACAAATATCTAGTTAATTGTTTTCTTTGATTTTCTATAAATGTCTCTAGATTTATACGTAATTAAATTAAAGAATTAATTAATCAATAAATAATAATAATAATAATAATAATAAATTTCTGAATTAGTTGTGCTATAAAGATGTAATAAAATCGAGACTTGCTCATTTAAACAGATAAAACTTTTATTAAAATATTAACTTAAACCTGATTGAAGCAATTAAAAATAATTTTTATTAATATTTTGTAATTCTTAATTGATAGGTAATAAATATATTAAGATAACAAAAAATACAAAAGAACAATAGTGCACAATTTAGAGTAATAGTAAAGAAGATATTCGAAAGAATTATAAAAAATAAGTGTTTGAAACAAAAAGAAAAATACTTATGTCACAAATACAAAGTATGAAAAGACAGATAGAAAGATCGATAGAAAGATAGATATGTATTTATTTGCGTACAGCAAATTGCAGAGCGGTATTAGCTTGAATAAGTACACTCAAAATTAATAGTTTAACATTTAATTATAGTAATTTGTTATTTGCAAATCGGCAATGTAATGGATAATATAAATCATAACATGAGTTCATAATAGCAGAGGAAGAAAGTGAAAACAGAGACAGTAAACACAAGTCCTTGGTAAGTACAGGTGTCGACACAGCAGCATCATGATACTTGCCGTTCTGTGGAAGTCATACACTGTACGGCTGGTGAACGTTTTGGTCCAGGTTGTCATTCAATACCCGGTGAACAGGTCAACCACAGGAGCTCACCGTCACCCGAATGTCCCATTCCTATTACTGTTTTAATGGGTAGAGGCAATTTTTAATCTGAACTTCGACTATCGCAGTAGTAAACTACTGCGTCACGTTCACGATCGACTATTTTCATAAAAATGCTATTACAACGCATTCTCTTGCTCTTTCAATGCAACCGAAGTGCACGGTTCAGTCTTTTTTTTCGGAAGTCCGAGGAGTTTGTGTTCGAAATAGTTCGGCTACCCGTGTGAATTTATTTAACTTCTTTCCATCTTACTCAATTGATGAACTGCGTAATAAAGTGGATAAATAATTACAATGTGCTTTCTACTACAGACGTTGCTATTGGTACATATTTCATTGTCTTCGTAAAAATTATGTAATTGCGAATGATAGGTAACGTGGAATGCATTTCACACGAACGTTCCCCCTTGAATATTTCTTTTCATCTAATTAGAAAAAGTTGTTTGGAACGTATGTAATATACAATAGACTATCTTAACTTACATTGATGACATAAGGTTTGCGTATCTGTTTAATGGTTTTTTATCTAGACAACAAATCTTATTCAATTTTTTTCATATTTTGATTCTATTGGTTGAGTGTTTCCTCAAACTTTTCATATTTACGAGTGTGCATAATTAGCTTAACCACATATTTTAATCTTTGCGTTTTTTAATGATGTTTGAAAAAATTTTATGTAGATATCATTGTTGATGCTTAAATTAAATATGTATACATTTATTATATTCATATATAGTATTTATTAGGAGTATTATAGATACTGTATCTTTGTCGAACATGAAATTCTGGATATATAGATATGTTTTATTTATTTTGAAGATCGATAAGCAAACCAGATGTTAATGAATCTTTCTTTCTTCAATTGTAACATGTACTGGATATTATGCATGTTCTTAAACGAAAAAATCCACGATAATCACCGAATCATGGAGTGTAATAATAATAATAATAATAATAATAATAATAATAATAATAATAAGATAAATAGTTCGAAAATTAAAATGCAATAAAGAAACATTAATTTGACCATTTGGGAAATAAAAAGTTAATAAATATCAAAGCTAGTAATTATTGGTTAAAATTTAAGATTTTTTTTCCATTGGTGCAAATGGTCTTTCGTTTTCATTTTCTGTTTTCATCAATGAAATATGCTTGTATGGCTAGTGTGTTGGAGTCTCCAATGATTTACAGTGAAGCGCCGGAGAAACAAAGTATAAACAAAAAGCTTAAGTACAGAATCCACCCGCACACGTCGTCAAAGAATTCCTGGACATAAAAGTATCCGAAATCCATTCCATTATTATTATTGTTATTATTATTATTACTATTATTACCATTATTTTTATTATTATTATTATTCAAGATGTATAATTGAACCATCGTTTTATTAATTAATTATTACATGTCGGAAAGAACAACACAAGAAACATTATGTCAGGATTATAAAAAAGGCCAATAAATACAGGCTGAACTTGTCCACGAGGAGGAGCGTTCGAATTCATCGTATTCGGGATAAATGTTTGCGCTCACATAGAGCCGAATGTTTGAGAATCCATGTATAAATGAAAGTTTTTCCATTCTGGTGGACATTTCTCTCTCTCTCTCTCTCTCTCTCTCTCTCTCTCCTGTGCAGACACAGACAGGCACGCATACAGACATGTGTCTTCCTCTCCGATCCGTCACACCGCCTCCGCGAAAGACGGCCACAATGGAGCGCGCGGCAATAAATTATAACGTTATGGTTTCTCTTGACATTTCTGTACAGAGTCGACTAGCCCGACCTGTTCCCTAACCTCCTGTGTTCTTACTTACAAATGTGCTCGCTCGAGGGAGGGAAGGAGAGAGAGAGAGAGTGAGCGAGCGAGGGGGAGAGGGGGAGGCGGGGGGGGAATCGAGACAGGACAGGAGAAAAAAGAAGACGGCCAAAGAAGTCATGTACACGCGTGTATAAGCCCGAGCACATAAAGACGCGCTCGAGTTTGGTCGAGTGTGTGCCCGGCTTTTGCCAAAGAGGGTGGGTGGGGTGGAGGGGGAGGACGGAACCAACAATACCGCCGTAGGCTCACGCAACTGTCCTTTAGCATCCGCTCTCATCGAATCTCCCCTCTCTCTCGCGCTCCCCTTTGACCAACTTCTTCTCATCGGCGCCTCTCCTTCTCTCTTGAATGCTCTTGTGAATACATTCCTGCGGGGGCGGCGAGGACTCCCATAATACCCGCAGCAATGAGATATGGGCATCGGGAAAATGAGAGCTGTCGAGTCCGAGGCGAAGGAGGATCGCGCAAAAGAGGTAAAAGCGATGCTCGCTTTATTAATAATTACTGTTATATTCGTTGATGTCGATGTCGGGCACAAGCGAGTCCCACGGGGGAAGCCTCGATAATCCCATGCATTAAGGCGCCCGTCGATGCCTCATTACACGAGGGGGGCGGGGGGGGGCGGGGGGCGGGAGAGGGAGGGAAAAAATCTTGAGTCGACACCACCACCAACACCACCACCTCGAAGCCGAGGACGCGCTCCAGCTCCTTCTGCGGAGAGCGAGCGACAAAACCTTTATTTGTATTTTCTTTTCTTTCTTTTCTCTCCTCTTTCTAGATTGGTGCTCCTTCATTTTTACATTTTTACGGAAGCGCTTCCCGCGACAGATCGTCGGTTCCGCTCGGGGGAGCTCGGGGAAAACGAACTCTTTGAGAACGCGTGTATCCTTTCCTTTACCGGGAAAATTCCTACCTCCGCATAATTAGCGATTGCATATTATTTTAATTAGGCGTTGAAATGCTTTCGGCTTTAATGTCTCTCTTCTCGCCATATGTTCCTGTCTAGGATGCTTCCAGGAATATCGCAGAATAGCACAAAATACAAATGATCCGACCACCCCTTTCGATACAATTTTCTAGCCTGAATGTTCTTGGTGATCGAGGCGGGTCTTGATATTCTGCTCTCATGGATATTATTAGTTAACACTAAATTAAAAAGAGCTGCAAAGAGAAAGAGAGAAACACACGCACGCAATTACAAATAGAGAGAAAAACAGAAACAACCACTCATTACGATCTGATGTAAACTAGTCGAAGCTTGAAATAATAAGCGTCTTCCCTAATGATTTGGCTGGCGTTTGAGTTGTCGACAAAATCGTATGGCGTGTCGCGCGCGTTTACCGATGTAAGTAAAATGCGTGACTATACGCAGCTGATGTGTGAACAGCCGATTATGAAGTTCATGTAGATATTTGTGTGCATGTGTGTTTATATGTGTTTATTATATGTGTGTGGGTGTGCGCGCGCGCGCGCGTGTGTATTTGTTCGCTCTCTTTGTATTTCTACTCCCATTTTTTGAGTGTGAACTATTCTCTCTTCGGCGTGTGCTGTAATTATTCAAATTGCACTATAGAAATAATTCAACGCATTATTCACAACAACAATACACACTTTTATTTATGTTGATATGAAATGTTTATTGATTTTAAAAATTATTATAAATTCCAACACATTTTTAAATCGACTTTACCCATAATGCTAGTACACTTACAATGTGGACTTAATTGGTGTACTTACAACACTCTTCTCAATAGAAACATTTTTGTTTAGTTTATTTATATATTTACTTTTGTAATTGAATATTACATTTAAAACATTAAAAGCAAGCTTTCATATGGCTTCAAATTAATAATAATAATAATAATAATAATAAAATGTCAATTAATATATCTTAAATATAAATGTGTTTTCTAATATTCCATGTACTGATCAGAATATATCAATTCGATGTTTTCTTTTGAAGGTAAAATTTAATTGTAAAAAACTGGACAGTATTTGGTAATAGACTAAATATATTAAGTTTATGAAAATAAGCTAAAATTTGTTAAAACTGAAAAATTATTATTTTTATTGAAATTAAAAACTATTACTCCAATGATGGTTAGAGCGAGCCAAGCTCTCGTATCACCGGAGTCAGGTGTCGGAGTGTAGGACTATTAAGGGCAATGCGTAGCGGTCCTCGTCGACGTCGACGTCGTCCTCGTCTTCCTCTTCGTCCCCGTCGTCGGTCTTTCCTTGAACGATGTTAATCAACGATTTCGTGACAGACACGGGGCCGTGGCCACGCTAACGAGCAATCACGGGAGCCTTCGTCGCGACACTTCTTACGCTCCCGGTGTGTCTCGGGCGTTCCCCGTCATTCCTGGCTAAAACAAGAGAGAGAGAGAGAGAGAGAGAGAGAAGAGACCGTCCGTTCGTCCACTAGGCATAATTGCGCTAAATCTATCATTATTACTTCACAATAACATTTGACATTTATCGCGAATCGCGCTCCGGTTGCGGTAGACGCGCCGTCTAGGACTCGCCAAAGGACTTGTGACCCGAGCGTCTCCTTTGCCATCATCCCGTCCTCGCAGGAAAAACCTCCCCAGAAATTCCAACTTTTCTTTCATCACAACGTACTTTTTGCACTCGCTTGCAAAAACGCACAAGCTAAAGGATTTTTCCTTGGAGCGCATTCCTTCGAGTCTATTGAATTTCGTTTTCCCCCAAGAGAAAATTTATCTTTCTTTGCCGAGGTTATGCGACCGCACGACAAAAGTACCTATAGTGCCAAATCATTTCTTTCTTTCGAATTTTCTTTTATCTACTAATCCAATAAGCAATACATGGAATTTTTCTACATATACTCATATTACCAATAACAATGACAATAACAAATAATAATAACACGAGCTTTTATTCGTCTACAGCTTTAAAAAAACTTTTTACTGTAAGAAATACAAACTACCAACTCTATTCAATTAATAAAATTGAATGATAAAAACCTTTTTGATTGATAAAAGGATATTTTTGATCCAATGAGGTGTAGGTTTAATAAAACATAAGATTATATTCTTAATTAATATTTCGTTAAAAAATACCTTGTTCTTAGTAGAGCTATGTATTGATGAAATTAATTTAATATAATTACATAGACAAAACTATTATACAATATTATTAGAATGTTTAATACTTACATAAGATTTTATAATAGAAAAACAAATATAAATTAGGATGCGATTGTTGTAACATTACAAAAATTGCACTTCATTAGATCTACACTTTGTTCTATTCAAGTAAATTAAATTTTAAAGGCGCTTATTTTCTCATTTATGAGCCCGATTATCAATTTATTGAGTATTAATATTCTTCTGTTTTTTTTATGAAAATATTTCATGCAAAAGACACTCTCAATGAATAAACTGAATAAATAACATGAATATAATTCATGATTAATTTTTAAAATTATATTATAAAAAAAAAAAAATAAATATATAATTAATTTATAAGTATAGTATTTAGAAATTTATATAACGCTATTAAGCCTACTTATTTTATTTTTGAATTTATAATTATTTAATAATTATAATTTATAAAAGTAGAAAAAATAGTTATTTTTTCGTGGTCTGTTAAAATAAACTAAAATCAAATATTATTTTATTAATAAAATAATTTTTTAAATTTTAATTTACAAAATCATTTATAATCTCCAACATTTTTTTTTAATAATCATAATAAAAAGAAAACGCAGTAATAGAATCATATTTATTTTATAATAATTTGCATTATGATTTATTCATTCAGTAATCTTTTTTGATAATTTAGTTAGATAATTAATTGAGTATAATTGAAAAATAAATAAAATTTTGCAGCATCATAATTATTATATTAATAATAATTTTATTTTAAAAGTATTATTTGATTTTTATTAAATATACTAAAAATAATACATATATAAACATTTATTACAATTTAATACATTATTTTTTTTTTTGTTTAATTAAATAACTTGGAACATTTTAAATATTCATAAAAAATTTGAGCTACTAAATATTTCAATTTCAAAACAAAATGCATAATATTTTAATTAGTTTTATGAAGTTATCATAATTAAGTCTGATTGTTATTTCAGTAATTAATTTTAGGGACATCGAAATCTCACGCAAATTATTTTGTTATCTGTGTATAGTTCAATTGCGTACTTTAAATAGATATTCCATGTCTTGTCAGGTTTCATGGCTTCATCAGTTTTATGTCTACACTTGCATTACAGATCATAAATTATATATCTGAAATAGACATAGCACAAAATTTTGCGATACATTGTTTTCACTTATACAACTAATAGTTTTTACTTCACATGACTTGTTCAGTGAGTAATCTTCTTTAATTAAAAATTTATTTTTAAACTCCTTAATTATAGGACTCATATGTTATTCATTCGGAAATAGTATTCATTTCTAATGATGTGAATAAAAATACTTCAGAATTTGTTTGTAGCATGTGCATTATACAGAAATCACAAAAATTCAGCTTGTGCAAAATAAAGGAAAATGAGAGAAAACTATATGACTCGAGATGAAAAGAATCAAAGAGCGAAATTTGAGCCACTATCCCTTTCTTCTAATTTTTTCTTCTTCTCGTAATTTATCCTTATCTTTTCTCTCTCGTTCATCATTAACCAACTGCAATTTGATAATTTTTTGTATTGATTTATTCATGCTTATTTAATACATATATTTTTTATAAGAATGAGCAAGAGTAAAATTTTATAATATAAACGTGATTGCAGCTTTGCAAATTTCTAGGATAAAATTCAACAAGCAAGGTGTACTTGTGTGAATATAATATGACTCCGAAAAAAATTGCAATATGCAAATGAATAAAAAATGAAAAAAAGCTTCTGTATTGATATAAATATTAAATTTGATTTTTGAATTGGTTGAAAATTAATTTTTTAGAAAATAATCTGATAGATGAAACCTATTAAAAGAATTTTGATATTTTATTTTTTTGTCAAATCATTTATGTATTTAATTTAATCTTTATTTTCTAGTGATTTAGAATAAAGTTATATAATTTCATGATATAAAATATGGTTTATTTATTTATTAATGAAATATTTCACAAATGTTTATATCCATCGAATTATGAAATCTATGTTTCGGTTCTTGTAATTTTTGCAATATTGATTAAAGAAGAAATATAAAAATTCATATTTGAGTTAAATAGACATAATTACATTGAAGTATAATTTAAGAATAAATACTATTCCACAATGTTAATAAATTAATTATCAATTGATAAGATTGTATAAAATGATAGCGCTAATCAAAGAAATGTAAAGTTATATTTAATATAACGACTGAATACTGGATTGTATCTGTTTGAAAATACATTTTAAATGAAATATAAGATTAAAATTCTCTAAGATTTACCGAAATAAAAAACAAACTAATTTTTTTCGCGATACTCGGTCTCTATAGTGATTTCTTTTAAAAGTATAGTATCATAACGCGAAGATCTCCTATTTTTGTCACGCCAGCAGTAAAAATGACGCTCGGCGTATTCGTTGAAAAGTCGGAGCCACTGCACGATACAAAATAATAAAAAGAAAAAAGTGCGTACAAAGGGTTGAGTGGTAGTGGTGAATAAGAGGGAAAACGTCGAAACAAATTGGAGGAGGAGGAGAAAACTGAGAAATGGGGAGGGAGAGTAGACTGATATAGATGATCGCTCATTCCGAGACCGACTGATCATTCCACCGTCACTCTCGTAATTATTATTCGTATTTTAATGGCCGTCGGTTGCAAGAGGCTCGCCTTTGAAGGTGAGGAACGACGCGAGCTTACACTTTCTCTTGATCCCTTTCTCTCTCTCTCTCTCTCTCTCTCTCTCGCTTTCCCCTGCGCCCTTTCGCCGATCTCACACTGGCCCGCCAACTTCCACTCTCTTATTATCTTGCGTTTCTTGCGCGAGCTTTTAAAAATATTGGGGATTTCAGATATCCACTCGCAGTTGGGCGTCCCGGAGGTTGCGGTGGCGGCTCCAGCGACGGCGACAGTTGGAAAGATGTTTTTTTTTTAAATTTAAACAAAGATGGAAAAATGAGAAGAGCCGAGGGTGGAAGCTGACGGTCGGTGAGTCGAGTGCCTACGGCGAAGCCCATTCAATCAGAAACCCGAGGATAAGTCGGTAGCAGCGGTCGCTCCCTCACTCTCTCTCTCTCTCTCTCTCTCTCTCTTTCTTCTTTCTTTTGCTCTCTCGCACTAAGCTCGATTCTTATTTTTTTCTTGTGCAATATCGATGCGAATGTAATGCTGATGACTGTGCTAGCGAAATGCCAAGCGCCATTGTTCGAAGCTCGCCTCGAAATAAGAGAAGGAACAACGAGCAAATGATTGATATCGTGAAATATGAAATGGCAAGGACGAGACGCCTGCAAGATATTAAGAAAGGATGTGGAGAGAGATAAAGAGAAAGAGAGAGAGAGAGAGAGAGAGAGAGAAAGAGGAGAAGCCATGACATCAATCAATTTACAACCCTTCGACTGATTAAGCCGAATCAGCGACGGTCGAAGACATTCGCTTACCAGGCACTGCCTCATCGTTAATATGGATTAATAGATAAATATATAATCAAAAGTAATCTATATTAATTAAGGGAGGGTCTTGCGCCTTGAATGTGGTGGTTCTAGTTTGCTTTACTCGGCAGCTCACCTCCTTTGTGGCTCGCGCCCCGTGAATATCCGCCAATTCATTCGTTAACCCTCACCTTCGACCTCGAGCCCTCGACACGCGAACTTTATACCCAGTACCAATATTACCTACGTCTATTACCCTGAAAGAGTATTTGAGCAACCTTCCACGATTACGTTATAATTTTACCAAGTTTTCTGTCGATAGGCTTCATTTATTTAACACCCCTAATTAAAGAATTTTCTAAAGCGCTCGCTTCCGTTTGTTAAATTGTAATTCTTTCCTATTATTCTGAAAATTAGTGTCTCATACTTTTAATCGAAATTATTTCTAGTCACAAAATGAACGGAATACTAAACTCACATTTACGCATTCCTGCCGAAGCTTAATATAATTATCGGTACAAATATTCTTCAAAATGCATACATTCGTTTTTAAAATTTTTCCTTCAACTCTTTTGTATTTTATTTAATACCGAGCAATTTATTATTCATTCATTATTATTATTAATTATTGATAACTTATTATTAATAACAAAACTATTATTTACCATTTTATACTTCGGTGCGTACTCATCATATAGTTATTGACACTCCCGGCTAATTTAATTAAATCAGTAATTATTCTATTCTATTTTATGAAAATCAAATTTTAATTATTAAAATATGTTACATAATTATATCCACTTAATCAACATTCGATTAATAATTTCAAATATCTATTTATTTAAAAATGTAATATTATATTTTATTTATTGATTATTATTTCTTTCACAAAGTAAAATCGGTAGATTCATAATAAAGTATCCGGCTATATTTTGAATCACTGTATTATTAATTAGTAAAATGATTATAATTGAATGAAAATAATGAATAAGAAAATAAAAAGTAAACAAATTAATGCAACAAGAATAAAAAAATATCAAAAACAGAATATTTAATATACAAACAGAATCCTAAATTTCAAATTATTTATAAAATATATGATGGCGACGGAAAATTTTTAAAATTATATTACACTTATCAAAATTTTCTACATTATTAGAAATATTTTAAAATAAGTGTAAAATTATGAAATAAATTTATAATTATAATATAATATTTTTTTCAATTATTTATCTTTTATAACCGAATTGGTTTTGGAAAATTTTATTGTTGTACAAAATATTAACTTATCAATTAGTTATTAATGCATTTTTATAAATTCATTGATTTATGATAGTACAATTTATTAATTTATGATTGTATTTTATAATTTCAGAAATATGTATTTTGAATTCAGAATATTTCTGGATAATTGCTATTTTAGTACTATTATTCTGCAATTGAAAAGATTAATTACAATAATAAAATAATATTATAAACCACATATCTCTAAAGGAACAGAAAGAAAATTTTCCTCTCAAGTATAAACATATTATTATTTATATCACTGTTTAATCATCAATTTTTTGTTTCTTTACATTTCTTTGTTAATGAAAGTATTTTTAATTATTAATAGTCATATTTAAAGCACCATGTAACATTTAAAAAAGTTTTATTTCACATTGCTGCAGTCAAAAATAAATATAAGCTTTAGCGCTTTAAAATAATTAGAAACATTAATAAATTAAAGAAAGATGTGAATCATGCGATACTCGAGCATATATATTTTTATACAATATTATGGTTAAATAAATTTGATATAAAGAATTTATATTTTTTAAATTTCCTATTTATATAAAATACATATAAATTTTTAAATAAAAAAAAAATTATAGTAATATTTTCGTATAAAAATAGAATTAATAATATAATAAAAAGTGAAAGAATAATATAAAATAAAACTACATGATTGAGATGCAATAATAAAACCATTTCATTTAATTACATTACTTACTAAATTTCAGCATACACAAGCATATAATTGTTTAAGAAATTTTTGTAATAAACAATACTCTTAAATAACATGTGCCTTGAAATTTAGCTATGCACGTAAATCAATAGTCTGCACATCATTAACCCTCATGAGCATTAAACTAAAATGAACTCAATCTAAAATACGAGTCATGTAAGAATATCATTAGAAAATTGCTTAATTTACGAAGTTACTTTCACGGTCGTCTGCTATTCCCAACATTGTCAGCAGCTTGACATTAATACCCTAGGCTGGACCCACAGCATCTCGTGATCTCTCAGATTCCGCGAAAAAGGTAAGGAACTGACGGCGTGTTTATAAAAGAGCCCTGAGACAAATTGAAGGAAATTGATGCTGGGCATAAATCCTCGGATCATGTCCGTTCGTCATCGCAATGCTTTTTAACGATCGGTGTGTTTCACGGTAGTGAACTCTCCCGGCCGCGACAAAGAGCTAACGAGGCTGTAAACAAATAAAGTTATTGACAATTTCTCTCTTAGTTATGGACACAGCGTATTAGTCTTGGGTCGTTACCAATCCAATGGAAAGCGGGCTGGGGGAAGAGTCGAGATTGTAAAAAAATAGCGATAACCAAAGACTCGTAACTCTCGAACGACCTATAAATAACGCGCTTTTTATCCTTGGAGCATAAGATAAAGAGCATCAGTAATTTTTAATTCCCCCTCGATGTGCGATAAATTTAAGGCGAATGATGTATTCGCTTGTACCTCAATTAGTCATTCCTTTAAAAATCTTCATTGTATTAAAATCAAAGGTCTACGTATAGTGGGAAAAGAATGAGGGTTGGGTGGGGGGGGGAGAGAGAGTGAGAGCGAAAGTAAAAGAATGAATCGGCCAATATGCATATATCTCCGGGTGGAGCACAATAGACGAAATCCGTTTAGAGATCGGAGAAGGACTGGCCATAAATATAAAGCACGCGGCGTTATCAGATAAGAAAATAGCGCCTAGCCGATGCTTTAGCACGAGGAGTCGAGGCGTGGAGGTGGAGAAGGAGGGGGAGGGGGAGGAGGAGGAGGAGGAGAAAGAGGGTCGAGTCGACTCCACGCGACGTCTATAATATATTTGGACTCTCGCGGTGGGCCCAAGAGGAAGAGGAGCAGCAAGCAGCTCCTTCTCGGGTCCGTCCCTTTCCCTCTCACTCTCTCGCTCTTGCCCTCCTGCTACCTCCTCATATATAATCCGGGACGTTAAGTAGAGACCTCCCCGATGGAACGTCCCGTACGCGTTTTATCACTGAGCTTACACCGTTTCAATACACTATCAATAACACCAAACCCTTCAAATAGTCACAACGAGTCACGGCACCCCCGAATCTTCCCTTTTTTAATTTAACCCAACTTTTATTCCTCTACAAAATTGAGTGTCTGGAGTTTTCTTTCATTCATTTTCTTATAATAATGTTTCTTTTCTCGTGTACGTAATGTAAATATTCTGAATAAACACAACAACAACAATAGTCATTGTGACAATATTAATGTAAAATTTCAATTACAATTTTTAACCAGTTTTAAGTATAATTGTAATTCGAGCAATTAATAGAGTATAAAGAGAAAATTATACATTTTACATTTGTATTTTGACATTACTTGTCAAAATACAAATGTAAAATTTCTACAATTTTCAAAAAATTTGAAAGCTTATGAAAAATTATTGATCATATGTTAATGTTGTAAATAAAAATAATTAACTCAATCAGCTAAATATCGAATCTACATCTTTACTTGGGAAGCAGTTTGAGTTTTAGCCAAAAAATACTGTAGCAGCATGACACTAAGACAAATCATTGTTTTTTCATCATGTACAAGTCATGTATACATGCATTTGATCCCCTTTTCCATTACTCTCTGTCTCATTGTCCCTTTGTATTTGTCGTGCTTTTCCATAATATCGAATTACCTTTTGTACAACTGCATATACTTAATTATAATATTATGTTAATTCGTTGTAATGTTGAATACCGTTGAACAAATAAGGTTTACTAAAAATAAAGTAAAGGAGGTTAAGTATGTGATTGCTTCAAATAATAATCGGAATCAGTGTTTCAGCTAAAATTAAGCTTGCAATTTTATACGGCAATTAAATTAATGAAATACAATTTTCTTTATTCTCCACGTTTTTTCAGAGCATTAGTAGGGCGGGGAGAGGGGGATGGTGGGGGGGGGAAGAGCTGACGTCACGCGTCTGACACGAAAGCTCAGTTCTATTAGGAACAAGCAACAAATTCATATTCAATCTTATCTGCTAGTTGTTGTAGCAGTTAAGTTTTCTAAAGAGCAGGTTTTTTTTTTAATGTAAATTGCAGTCACACGGTGGCACTCGTGTGGCGCTTTTCGTGTCGCTCGATAATTAAACAGATCATTAACGTCATAGCAACTTGCGGTAGAAGAGAGATGGATAGACGGATAGAGAGGGAGATAGATCGTGTTTGTGTATCGGGGTTTGTTATTTGTGTGCGAGGGTAGGAGAAAAGCGAGCGAATCGCGCGAGAGCAGCGCATTACCGTTACGCGATGGCCGGGCAGCGATACGTACCTTGACTAATGCGACGCGCTGCACCTTGCAAATTGCCAGAGTCGCGCATCGACGTTATTTCGCACACACACACTCGTGTGCATGTAGCCGATTACCATCCTCGTGAGAACTAATGGATGCAATTCCAGGCACTCCGCGAGGGAATGAAGTCGGCGGTCCGATCAGTCCGATTATTCCGAGACTGACGGCCCGATCGAACCAGTCCAACTGCCAACGGGTTGCACCTGTTATCCCAACTCGGGTTCAACTCGACCGTCCGCGCTTGAATTACGAGGGCTGAGTTCATTTGGAGAAAGCGCTTTTCGGGAAATTTTTTCGCAAGATCCAACTGTTTCAATCCTTTGGGCAGAGGCCTTTGGGAAAATGCACTTTCCGCAGGATAATTTTTGTAAAGTGTTGACCCGTTGCTGTTGGTATTGTGGACATTAAAAATTCAACGCTCCGACAATGTTTGAGAGGACTGTATAACTAATATATGTATTTTAATGATATGCAATGTAGCTGTGGTCAGTCGCTTTTACCGTCATATTAACTATACAGAAATGAAAGAGAAATACTAATATGTGTAAGATCCACACATGTAAAAATAATTAAATCTTTTACATTATGCTTATAAAATATTTCATAGCTGTACTAGTATTCCATCATGTTTTATGTAAAATTTATTTCATAATTTAATAGCCCTCATCGAAATAATTGTCGTTGATTCAAAATTCAGCAAATAATATTATAATTGATAGTTACAAAAAATATGTATTGATGTAATTGTTCAATCAGTGTTGACTGTTTATTAAAATCAAATATAATAATGTTCCTGTTTTAATTTCTTAATAATTATTCTGCGAATACATTATACTTTAATCGATAGTTAATTAAAATAAATTTTAATTTAAATAAATTTTTACACCATAAATATTTTTCATCATTATAAATAAATATTTAAATAATTCCACATTATTTATACTACGTTATATTAATATATAAAAGAAGAATCATAATATCAATAACTTTAGCCAAGAATAATAACTCATTTAGAGAAGTGTAAGTCCATATAAAAGTTTCACTTTAATCAATTTTTTTTTAAATAAAAATAATACATTCTTATAGAATCATGGTTTTTTTATACAAATAATAATGAATATTTATATAATTATTGATGCACACATACAAGTTATATATTTTAATTTTTATTTTTAGTATTAAATATAATTTAAAAATGATTTGTCACTATAGCGTGGAATTAAAAGCGTTAAATTGAATAAATTTAATATCTAATACGTCGCAGCGAGCCTGATGTTGAATTAATAAAGTTACGATTCTCAATTAAAATAAAAAAAATTAAAAAATATGAAAATTATATTTCAATTACAACAAGTATCGTGGAATTGATCTTTGATGGCTTGATCATAAACTTTGATCACAATAATAAAATGTTGCATATTTGGGAAATATTATTGATAAGTTAAATCCTTAAAGTTTTATAGCAAAAATGATGGCATGTATATGTGCGTATTTTTGTCCGATTATTCTGATCAAACTACTATCGTGGATTTTTTTCTCTTTCTCACTTTTCTATATAAAGTCTGTATATAAATCTGTATAAAGTTGATCTATCTTGCGTCTAAAGCCAAATTGGCTTCATCGTGGGTATCCTTTAATTTTCATTTTTATAAGTAGGTAGTTTATGAATACTGTGAGGATTGCAAATAATAGAAGTTGATATTACTCGATCTCACTTTGATTAAACTCGTGCAGGTACATAAAAATTTGATGGCATGAGTTACTCTTTCGACAGGTAAATACATACGTGGATTCACAAATGATTATAATAAACAATTAATATAATAAATAAACTAAATTAAAGGAAAAAAGGAAGAATAATTGTAAAAACATAATGGAGTTGTAAATTATACATACAAATATATCTATATTATATGTATCGCGCGTATTAGGTTGATTCTCGCAAATTTAAATAAAAATAAATGTAAAAATTAAATAACATTTAGAATATTTTTCCTTTCAATTTCCAGCGAACAGGTTTTATGACAGATATATTATTTATAAATATATTATACAATTCGAAGGTATATAATTATAATAGAAATTTAACATTATAAGGCAGATCGTAGAATATTTGAATTTCGCGGCGATTTTGATAGACATCCCGCAGGGACATCGAGGGAGAAAATTCTAAAAAAAACTGTTAAAAAAAAATTTTGTATTTAGTGATTTGGGTTTAGACGGTTATTGTTTATAAGATGCAATGAAAATTATTTGGTTTTCTCGTTCATAAATTAATATATCTCTTAAAAATAAATTAATTATAGGCAAATATATTGTTACATAATTTGTGAATTTTTGTATTTTCATTTAATTTTATAAATTTAAGTTCATTTTTTGTATATAAATTCCATGAATAAAGCTTTCCTTCATTTTTATCGAGAAAGTCCAATTATGAAAAAAGGAAAGTGTATTTTAGAAATTTTCGAATTTACAGTTATCCATCACTTCTTGTACTCTTAATTTGTAGAAAATATTAGACCCTGCTAAGAAAATATTCCATATTGTGAATAAAATTGTAAATACAATTCCCATAAATATATGCTATCGAAAGTTAAATAAGCAAAATAATTTTATACCCAATCTATTTCGTACACAAAAACTCTTTTTTTGCTCGATGAAAGACTCCTGTAAACAAAGCGAAAAAATGCCGTAATAACACGAGTCAAGAAGGAAGACATTAGTGGCATGGGGGTATGTCAATGAATGAAAACAGTGACCTTTATGTGTGTCGATAAAATAAAATTGGCTTTGCTGTCAAGGGCAAAAAAATAAAATTAGTGGGAGGTTACCCTAGTATCCAATTAATTTTTTTCCTCAAAACAGCCGAAACGATGGGACGTGCGCCTCAAAGAATTTCACTCTCACTCTTAGGCGGGCAATAAGTCGCGTATAGACCGAAGATCAATCGAGGCGACCTGTAATTAACGAGTTACGGCCGGGCGCGGCTTTGCATTAAGACGCTCCTTTTTGTCACTTGGCAAGGGTAATTACCTGCACCCCCTCGGCGAGTCGCCGGCGAGTGACTCTCCTCCTCCTCCTCCTCCTCCTCCTCCTCGCCATCCCTCCCCTCCGCCGCTCCTCCCTTCGATTAGCTATACACGTGGGTTTTTCTCGCTATCGCTCGCCTCCCCCCACCCACCCCGTCCGGGTCCCGGTCCCGGTCCCGGCCCCGACTCGCAATCGGCGCTCAGTGACACTCGTCGTCGTGCTCGTCGCCACTCATAATGACATTGAAAATTATAATTAGTAGGCGTCGTTCCTTACGCCTACTGAATAGTATCCACTCTGGTAATTCGCTCGTGAAGCTGGCCTCTCGAACCGCTGCGCTCAATTAACGATCCAGCTCGCTTAATTTTAAAAAATCGAATCCGATGCACGATCTTCCATTGCAGTTGCGCGAGCAACTTGTGCAATATTTTCTGCCTTTTTCGCTTCCACTCGTGTGTAGTTTATTTTTAAAAACTAGATTTAAGTGTGTACTCCCTCATTCATTAATTATCTTCGTATGCTACTTGTTATAGAAACAAGAGGTTCGAATCTCAACATCATGAATTAATTATTGAGTGTGCAAGCATGGATGTTGAGTGAACTAGTTTCCAGAAATATATTTACATGTATAATGACTCGCAAGGGGCTTTAGCTGCATCGATACCCATTCAACGTAAATCGTAAAAAAGTAAAAAAGTAATCATTAGGGTTCTGAGTATATATTAGCTGCGAAGGTAGCCATAAAAGCGATGCATTTGATGCTTATAGAATATTTTTTTCCAACAATAGGTAGAAATGTTATTCTTAAAGTCACGCTTCGATTTTCTTTCCCACAGGATCAAAGCGAGCATCGAGAAGACGAATAAGTAGACAAGTAGTTCCGTGCGAAGTCACGCGCGGTGAGCGCGATGACGACGGTTACAGATCATTCATCGATAAGAAAATAAAGACACGCGGACGATAAGCGAAAGCGAGAATAGCCACCAGTTCCTCCTCCTCCCCTCCTCCCCCTCTTCCTCCTCCTCCACCCAACTTCCATAATACTCGATCGTGACAAAAATGACACGTATCCGCCGGAAGTCGGATCTTCTCCCCCTGCACTCGATTCCATTGCTTTTGCTTAGGCATCGCTTCCCGTTTCACCCGAACTCCGTTCTTTGGCAACCAACAGATACCTCTATTATTTCGTAGTTAATTTCTTTCTTTTTCTTTACGTACCACTTAGCCAGAACTTTGCTGTGAATACTACTCGCTATAATGATTTGTCGTTTTACTTGGCCACCTCGAATTTAGCGTCATCTTTGGTGTTGCTTTCCTTTCTTTGTTTACCCATTTTCTTTGAAATCGTTACTAAATAATCTTTAAGGCCAGAACGTATCAGAGTCTAAATAAATAAAGATCTTAGAAGCAAAAATATTATTTATATCCTCTCTTTGAACTTTTATTTCTCGATCTCTTAAATTTCAATACGATAGTTTTCGAGTAAAATTGATTTAAATTGTATCATCAAATAATTTATTGCGATATCAAAAACTTAAAATAAGTAGTAGAATAATTTATATTTTACAGTTTTATCTAATAATATACTGAATATTTCAATTTTAATATTATCAAATAAAATATCTTTTATCAATTACAAAGTGGAACATATTTGTTGAAGCATGAAAATATTTTAATTATCAAATGATTTCATCATAGTAGGTCACTAAATTTATATAAATCATGTTCTGTATTATATTGAAGCTGATTTTTCTCTTGATTTATTGACATTTAAGTAAAAATATGTAATTGTATAATCAATAAGTAATAAATTAATTTATTCATTTGATGATCGTAATATTTAGATAATTTTTTTTTAATGAAAAATAATTTTAAGTATTAATAAGTAAAAAAATATAATTAATACTAAATAAAAATAATCATACTAATTACTGTGAAAAGTAAAGGTTTAATAATAAAAATAAACTAATGTTAAAAAGTAATTTAAAAATCAATTATAAAACTAATTATAAATAAATATAAATACTTATTGAATCTACTGCTTAAAGTTCTTAGTTTTTAATAAGGAAATATAACTAAAATTTAAAATTATAATGTCTTAATGTACCTATTAAAAATGAAAAAGAACATTTTAATTAATTAAAAGCAATATATGCGTATATAATACTTCTGTATTGCAAGGACATAATATCAATCGCATAAATTAGATTAAATATTATACTAAATATTATTTTAAGTATTTCATCGAATATATAATGGTGGTAAAGAAAATAATTTTATGATTAGAATATGTAATTGAAATTCAAAAATGTAAATTAACAAAGAATGTTTTTTTTTTTATTATCAACGACAATTTAATTGGAATTAATGAACGTTGAATGAAAATATTTGAATATTTAAATTTAAATATTGTAATTAAATCCGATTAGTGCATAATTAAAGTATGACTTTATTTGGACAGATCAATGCTTGCTTTAATTGAAGATAAAAATGTGAATTTTACACGAACGTTTAGGATCAAGTAGTAGAAAGAAATTTTGATGTAAAGAAATGGTTGAGGGGCGCAGGTGTCCGACGAGTAAAAACGCAGGTCGATGTCGCCTTCCTTTAAGACGCAACCGATCCATCGCAACACCTAAATCACACAAGCGCTTTTCTTCCATTTTCTTTTATTTCTGTCTTTATAGTCATAGTTTCCTGAAATATTCCAAAGGGCGCAAAAAATGAAAAACGCATGAAATTGTCTGTGTGAATCGGAAAGAGTGAAGAAACCGCGAGCCAATTACCAACCTAAAGGAGAACGAGTGAGGATGAGAGTTCATCTACTCATATGAGTAACGCGTATTTATCTTAATTTTCTTCCTCTATTTCACTCTGGAATTATTATTTTCAAAAACATATTTCTTCATTTCTTTGTAAAGTTTTTTTTTTATAATTCAACTATATTTACAAATCATGATAACCTTTTAATCAGTATTATTTCGGTTCAATTGATTTTGTTATTTAATATTAATATTTAATTAAAAAATATATCTTGATAAAATTATATTTTATAAAAAAATATGTAATAAATATTTTTTAAATATACATAAAAAAAAATACACATATTGGCTTGTTTTGTAGTTTATAGTACATGATAGGTTTTCAAATAATGTTATACTCTTCTTTCTTATTATTATTTTTATGATATTTTTTTTAATTAAAAAAAGATTGATCTAAATATACGTCTTTTTTACAGAGACATTAGATCTTTGCTATATTGTTGAATAAATCCAAAGTTCGGCAACCCAAAAAATGATGAAATGCAAAATTTATTAATAAGTACGAATTAAATAATTAAATAGTTCATTCGATAAAGTTAATAAATTAACTAAAAATTAATATTTAATACGAAATTACATAAGCGAAATGAATTACCTATTATTTTTCAAAGAAAGGATTCAAGGCTAAATAAGGTAATAATTTTAAGTAGAGAATTTGTTTTTTAAAAAACATTTTTTAAATATTTTTAGAAAACATGGTCAACACAATATATGACATAATTTTAATTGGTTGGTAAGGATTTCTCTTGGCATTTAGTAAAGAAGAAATTTAATGTCCCAACTCACAACTACATTCGGCATCATTTTGTAGATTATTCTTTTGATAAGATAAAAAAGTTGTATTTTAATTTTTGTGGTATTTATCTATGTAAAAATATTTTAATGTATTAATGGGAAGTGTAATATTGACATTTATTGGAGAAAAAAAGTTTGAATTTTTTTTAGTAGATTCGCGTGTCAGGGGATACAGATTACAAAGAAATTTATACTGAATTAACTAGATATTACATAAAAACTTAATAACCACAATATTGTACACGCATATATATGAAATATATTTTAGTAGACATGCGTAACGCATTGTGGATAATATTTAAAAATATGCATGAGTGTGTACACGCGCTCATGTAAAAAATAAATGCATTATTTTTAGAGAGTTTACTGGTGATTTTAATATACATGTACTTTCAAAAATTTTGTTTTACATCATTTTTAATTTTCTATCTTTTTCCTTATATTTTCAAATTTCCTGACGTATGTATATCGAGCTAATTTAGTATTTTTTAAAGATTTATGAATAAATTTCGAGATACTATAAATTTTATCATTTTTTATTTCTATTCATTAATTTACTTCTATTGTGAATATTCGAGTAAAAGTTTATTTAAAAATATAAATAAGTAAAATGAAAATATGTGATAAATATGTAAAAAAATCATATTATGTTATACAATTGAGCCAAATCATTTGATCATATGATTTATGATTTATTTGTTGATTAGAAATTTGATAAATTGAGTATTCTTCGTTTCTTTAATGGGAATTTGTTCCATCGATCCATAAAACCATTAAATTTAATCAAATAAACACAACATACAATATAAATATATATTTAATAATCTTCAGAAGTGCTTTATGTATCAAATCAAGACATTTTTCTCTGTCCTACTATTTTTCTCACATTTCTTAATTAAGATCATATACTAAATGATCTTGCGAGTCCAAGCAATAAAGATACGAAATCTTCTCCTATTCCATTTTTATTTCTACCTGAGCTAGTGCTAATGGGAAACGAAAGACCACATGTTTTTGGGGTGCGTGCGATCTTTTCTGTGCTAAAAGAAAACTAATCATCGGCGATACGTACTATCTCGTAAATATTATTCTTATAATTATGTGCAACCAAAATTTTATTAATGCTTTGTATTAGCAACATTCTACAAGGCTAATTTATTTATTTCCAGTCATATTCACCGTTAGGAAAATTAAATATTGTTCTGAAAGACGTGAAAGATTGATATTCAATTATAATTTATGAGTTACAGCAGTTTCATTAAAAGAAACATCAACAGAAATTTATTTGTTTATAACTTATAACTAAAAAATATCGTAAAATATAATATGTAGATGAAATATTACAACGAAGTATATATTGTATTAATTTTTATTTAAATGGATTTGGTATTACATTTTTTGGATTTTTCTAAAGATTATTAATGATTAAAATATCTGTGTTATTTATAGAAATCATTTATTATTACATTTGAACAGACATTCTTTTGTACACTACTTCTTATGTTAAAAAATCATAGTTTTATTTTATGAAGGAATCAGAAAAAAAAAAAAAAAAAAAAAGAAAACGAAACACTTGCAAAGACAAAATAAATATTACTTTTGGACAAGAGTGCACGTAAATAAACTTGAAGTTGAAGCCACGAAAAATTTATTTCCGGGTGTGACAACTAACGAGAGAAAAATTATTTTATTATTTTCGTTGCTTTCAAATGATGAGAGGTTCAATTTCCTTAAATCTATGAAATACTGACAGTTTGACGGGGTCGTGCTCAACTTTTTTTATCACGAAACTTGTTCTGCGGTGTTTCGAATGCATGAAACGCCAACAAAATCAGTCAGTATACAACGACGTATCTTTAGCTGACGTTTGGTGGAAACATTTTTACTACATTTTGCGAGGATTGTTAACATTTTAAATTTTTTATTCCACTGGAACAATAACTTTAAGGTTTTTGTTATGAACACTGATTTTTAATAGCATGTTTATAGGCAATTTTTTATAAATTTTAATTTGCACCGATTTAATTTTTTCGTAGTGGGTAGAAGATCGGAGTGTTGAATGCCCTTATATTATTTAAAAATAAAAAGTTCTATTTTTCATTAAAAATATGCTTCTACAAATAATCTTTAATCTTGCTAGAATTTACAGTGTTTAATAGCAGAATGTAAATAATTTACATTGGAGTCGCACTGCCCCACGTACAATTTATTTCACCTTATACTTAACCTTTTTGCGTTACAGGCGAAAATTCATTTTTTCGAAAATGACATTATACGGTAATTTCATTTGAAGCACTGCAATCCGGCGATCGAAAAAGAAGCAACAAAAAAAAAAAAAAAAAAAAAAAAAAAAAAAAAAAAAAAAAAAAAAAGAAGAAAAAGGCAAGGAAAGCAATCAGAGGAACTTGAAAACGCAAATTGAAGCAATCGCCGTAAAACGATATGATTTCTCATAGTTCCTCGGATATTTGAAGGCATTGCCTATTATTATCCAAAGCAAAAGTCTCGACGTAAATTTAATTACTTTTCATACTTTTCATGCGGGCTGTGGCGTTGAAAGTCTGTTTGTGGTCGTATTCGTAGTCGTCGTCGTAGACGTCGTCGTCGTCGTCGTCGTCGTCGTCCTCGTCTTCGTCGTCGGCGTCCTCGTAGTCGTCGTCGTCGTCGTCGTCGTCGTAGTTGTTGTAGCTTTGGTTGTCGTCTGTACGACGTGTGCTTTTAAACGAACCGCTGTCTTTCCCTTTGATTTTACGATAATAGGTTTGTTTGCATTCCAATTTCAAGAAGTTTAACGACGTCGTACCTCCCTCTACTTCGGCCGGAGTTGTCCCTTTTTTACTTGTGGCGTCGCTCGCCGCCTCGGATTCGGTCTCGGCTCAACTCCGCCGAACCTTTATCGCTTTTTCATCCCGAGCATCTGCGGAAAAATGTGCCACGATGGAATTGCGTCATAAATATTTTCGAATCGACAACTCATTTGGCCGGCTGCGGGAAAAAAGGCGGAAGGGCTTTATTGGATGCAGTGGATTGCGGGCGATTGTCTGACCTACGGAAAAAGCTAAAGTTAATTTCTGGGAGATAAGGTGGGTTGGGCTGTTGGTGCAATCGTCATGAAAGTAACGTAACTAAAACTCGAGACGATAGCGTGTCAGAGTGCACTGAGTATCACCGGCGCTAAATTTAACGCTGCCAAATAAATTGTACAACTAACTTACAAAAAAGAAATCGAGAAAACGAATAAAAACGAACACATGAAGGAGGGTAAAAAAGTAGAAGGCAGTGCGGTTCATGCGATAACGCTTTGGTCGGATAAATTTAAATTCGTCCGCTATGCACATTTACAGTCAGCTCAGATCTAATCGCAATGCTTCGTTCTCTCTCTCTCTCTCTCTCTCTCTCTCTCTCTCTATCTATCTATCCCTCTTATTCCCTCTTCACCCTCCCTCTCTTCCTCTCTGCATCTAGGAAAGAATGCGCAGAGAGGCAAACCAACCAAGGGTTAAAAAGCCTTTTCTAAAATCACTTTACTTATGCTGAACATATTAAATTTTTTTTTGACTATAATTTCATATGTTCACAGTTAAATATTAGTACAAATTCAGATTAAATCACGTTAATCCTAAAATAATTTATTCAAATTATAAACACTTTTTTTATACATACAGCATTAAAATATACTTCCAACATTTACAAATTATATTGGTTTGTGTCAGTAATAATAATGGATTTTTCAAAGTTTATTTTTCGAAATTTTTAAGTAGATTTTTACATCCCTTAGATTTTGTTATATTTAAAATATTTATTTTAAAAAATATTTATAATTGAAAGATAATATGAAGACCATTAATTATGCATTAAAATTGAAAAATTTTTATCTTGATCCACTGAATATAAAATATTTATTTAATTCAATTCATGTCAATTATTTGTGACTATTCATTCCAATTGATTTTTTTTAAGGATTTATTTTACTTGACTTCTCTTATATCTTTTTTTGTATTAAATATTTAATGTTTCTTAAATTAATTAACACAGAAGACTTTATGCAATTTCATACATGAACTACTCTAAAATAGAGGTTAATTTGTATTTCTAAAATTATTCCGACTATATTGTTAATTAAACATAAAATATGGATTTCTTCGACTTTAATATGATTAATACCAAATAGTACTTTAGTGTCATACTGATGTAATAATTGAGTCTAAAAGTGATATATTTCGAATATAATACGACTACTTATACGTATTTTTGTTAAATTATAATTTCAATTTATGATTATTCACAAGAATAAAATTAATTTATTCATATTATTTATACTCAAATTTGATTCTTAAAAAATCTGAACCTATTAGACAGATTTATTTTAATTTTAATAGATTATAAATTTAAAAAGATATCAGTAATGTAACGTATGTTCAGAAATTATGAAAACAACTTTTTCAATATGACATAATTAATTATAAAAAAATTTCTAAACAAACATTTTATCAAAGATAAATTTTGATACCACATGTAAGTCAAATTCGTAATCCATTAAACATTTATAGAATAATATATCATTTTAAACATCGTATTTTTTATATTAAATTAAAGATAATTTATTAAGTCAATAAATGAATAAATATTTAATGATCAAAGTTATTACTCTTCAAATTCTTTGCTAACGATCGCTTCAAAGGTTTCGTTGGTAAAATTTTAAAAACATTTTTTTTAATTAACGACATTAAATTTTATTATTATTTTATTTTTTCCTTATGTTTATTGATTTATTATTTTATTATGCGATCTTAAAAGAGATAAAATGTAATATTTTTATTACTTTTAAATATCATTAATCTTACTAATATTATATTTTATATAATTATATTATTGTATAGTAAAAGAAATTTTTTTAGTATGTTTTTTTTTTATTCTACGAGAGAATAATAATGAATTTAAATAAGAATATAATATATTATGAGAACTAGGTATACTGTTTCAATATTTATAAATAATAAATATTTATATATATTGACAATTGTAATAGCATATATATATATACTTATTATTTATTATTGTACATTAATATTCATTATCTAAAATTGAGAATAAAATACAATATTGTTATTTACACAAAGATATCGCATTAGAATTCTTAAAAAAAAAACATTTATCATTTATACACATTTTTAAAAGTAAGTTACTGGAACTTTTTTTTTAATTTAAATTTAATGGGTTTGGTGATCAGCTTTGTCTGAAATACAAATATGAAAAAAAATAACTTATTGCCTGCATATGTTTAAACTAAAAAATCAGAGGAAATTAGATTAAACTTCAAAAATTTATTAAAAGTAATTCAGATTTAATTAGAAGGTACAAAGAAGTAGTTTGGAGGAAACAAAGAGAGAAAAAAAATGTAAATAATATTATACATTATACAGTTGTTTCCCCAAACGGCTAAAAAAATCTTACTAAATTTTTTCTCTGATGAATGTTTAACATACATAGTCAAATAAATTTATTCAAAATTTACCTGTACTTTTTGTTCTTGATTCCATAATTTATTATTTAATTTGTTATTTACTACATAATTTATTAATTAACATATCAAAGATTAAAACGTTAAATATTTGTGAATCTCGAGAAAAATAGTTTTCTGCAATCCATAAAGTACTTGAAGGGTAATACATTTTGAAGAATTTAATTTATAGTTTCAAATATTGATAGTAGTAATAACACTAGCATGTACGGACGTTTATCTCAAAAAATAATTTGGACATTTGGTGCTAACTTTTTAATCATTATTTATACTTTGAAATTAAGACACCCGGCTTTTCATACAACCTCGTATTTTAAAGCCAAGAGTTTTATACGCACAAGTCATTTTAAGAATATTGAAACAATTGTTTTAAAAAAAGGAACACAATGACAGCATGTGAACATTTGACAAGACCCTTTGGTTTAAAAGTAGTCGGAGAAACATAACAGTACATATGTCATTTTCGAATCTGTATTTCGACTTATTTGAAAATGTACTTGCGGCAAAAGATGCAAAAACAAAGGATGTCGGGGGGTGTATCCGGTTACGCTCCGTTCCCGAAAAATCGTTGTCGCTCTTTATTCTCCAGGAAGATAAAAAGAACGTTCGCATGTAAAAATGGCATTGGCTCTTGGAATAATGAAGGAGAGGCTGTAAGTTTTTGTTTTTTGCGAGCAGCGAAGGAATATTGATGTTGGGTTTGAGTACGCAGTAGCAATAATTGTCAGGGCATTTAAGGCCTTTTCGCGAGCAATCTTAGGGCAGGCGGGTGGTCGGGTGGGGTGGGGGGAGGAGGCGGGGGGGTTGCCTTTGGAGCCTTTGGAGCCCGGCTGCCGTCCGACGCGATAAACAGGAATAATTGCGCGGACCAGGTCCGAGATTATCGTCCGGACCCTGGCAGCCTCCCGGCGCAGGTACGGCCCAGATGCGCGCAAGACAGCCTCGAGGTCGGTAGCTCATGAGGAAACAATGAAGGCACCGAGTAATGCGACTTTATTGCCGCGTAAAGAGTCCTGGGAGTAACTCCTCGCGCGCCCGTAAATCGGGCAATAGGAACCGACCACCCGAGACCACCGCTCATTTTTTCCCTCCGCACCGTCTCCCTCTCTCATTCTCTCTCTCTCTCTCTCCGTCTCTCTCAATCTCCGCTTTCCTTCTCGCACACTCCGCACGCGCGTAATACATCTTTTATGAAGCTTTCAGCGAATGCGCCAGATGCGTTACGTGCGGCTCGTGGAGGTGCGCGAGCGCCTGTCAATTATTGAAATGAGCTAATTATCGTTTTCGCGCGCAGCATCGGTTCGCAGCTGCACCGACGCCATAAACTCCCGGGCGAGCGAGCGCGAGGGGCAGGGGGCCGCGTGCTACGGTGGCCACTCGCGCTATTACCCTCGTGGGCATCTTCGAGGACGCGCGTCCTCGCGCTGATGAGCACCGCCACCACAGCCTTTGAAATTCCAGCAACACCCGGAAGATCCTGGCCCGAGATAAAGCCCTCTCTCTCGCTCACTTATCGGGCTGTCGTCGGTCAGTTTACGCCTTTAAAAAGCCAAGGGGCCCATCCCGGAGCAACAGCGATGCAACGGCTTGCCAATACCACTCGCACATGCGTTGAGCTCGCAATTGGCACTCGCGCGTGCGCACTTTTTTCGTAGTTTGTATAATGTTTTTCTGAAGGGCCGGCGTGCGAGCCACTGCTACCTTATTAAATATAATAACTATCGTGCAGCTTCGGTAGTTACGCTACACATTATTCCTCTAACGTTTTTACACGTTGTTTAAGCAATCCTCTCTTTCTTCGCCATACGTGCGCTTCGAATTCCAGATTTTATTAGATCATTAGATTTTTCTCGTGCGTTAATTCCGCGGCTCATTACCGACTTTTTCCCGGTGGAAGCGCGCGCGCCCTTACCCATCACCACCCCAAACCTATAATTTATTCGCGTCAAGCACAATAATATTCCGCGAGAGATGCGTACAATTTAAATAATTTTCCCGGGAGCCCGCGCCACCGGGGTGATGTCCTTCGGATTTTTATTTCGAGATCCTCGCGTCGCTCGCTCAATTAAGGACTTTGAATAAGCCTCTTAATTACGAGTGTTCGACAATGACGAGCTCGGAGAGGGAGAGGGAGAGAGAGAAAAGTGCACCCGAGAGGTCGGTTAATAGCCGAATGATTGAGATGCGCTCAATCGCACATCTTATAACGTGTGCATTGCATTCCTTTATGCTCGTGCGTGTAGGAGACGACCAGTACGAGCTCGACCTAGTCAAGGTCGCACTCAAACATTCTACATGTTCTTGCTTGTCTCGCTTATTACTTGTCCGGTGCGCGTGCGCGCTCGCGTTTGTGTGAGTTTCTCCCTAGAGGGTCGCGCAATCAAATAACGCATTAACTCGCTTTAATGCTAAGCTGGCGGCATTTTCTCAATCTACACTAAGGCCAACGAAACAAGTGCCAAAGTCTTACCACTATTTGGTCGAACTGAAGAAAAGTGTAAGCTGTCTTGCACTTCGCGCGATATTCAAATTACATTGCAACTGATTTTTCTCTCATATTTACTTTCGTACAAGTTAAATATTTGTAATTACTTTGTCTTTCATCATACGTTTTTCATTGGCAATGGTATGTGTGCATATCTAGAGATGTTGAGCTGCATATTATTCTTAAAATCTTAGGTTCTCGTCAATTAATTAACGAGTAATTAAATAATAATTAATGTACCTCTTTATGAAGTGCATGTAAGTTGCTATACATTAAAAAACAAAACATTAACAATTTGTTAATAATTCATTTCAATTCGTACATAATGAAAATTTATCTACAATATTTGCAAACCGCTTCACCTTATTTACACACATGTTATTAAATGTAAATAGAGAAGTATCTATAATGCTTATTTCCTTATTAAATATTTCTTATTAAATATTACATGTAGTTTTCTTGATTATTGATATGGAATGAGATAAGATAGTTTTTTTTGTTAAATAATGTTAAATACTGCGTTAATAAATTTATTCTATTAATTTTATGATGTATCCTTCCAGTTTAATATGTTTTATTTGAATATTTATTAATAAATTAATGTATATACATTTTATTACTTTACATTATAAAATTTATAGCTCAAATTAATTATAATACAAACATGATGCATGAGTATCATGATATTATATTATGATCTATTGTTTACTATTAACATCAATATTTCATATATTTTTATTATTAGTCTTAAAATTTATTTTTTAAAAAACTAATCAATTATTAACATTCGTATTTCGAAATTTTCGAAAAGAATGAATTATGCAGAGAATTTAATATTTTTTCAATCGCATTAATCGGAATGTTATTCTGACATCAGTACATTTAAACTAGTCTATTGAGAGAATTATAAAGAAAACATCTCCTGCAGGTTTATACAGACATTTAAAAATCTGACATAATTATTGTTTCTAGTAGAAAGCGTCGACCCTTGTTTTTGTGAAAAAAGCATCAGGTAATAAAGAGGATTGGCGAGGAATGAGTCATTGTATTGTGATACCAAGAAGGATCGATTTTCGATTTGATCAGGATCGGAGTAGCGTTCGATCGACCGAAGAGAATGCGTGCGAAATCCAAGAAACATGCAACACGTCCAACTCCTCCCCCCCCTCCGCCCTCCCTCTGTGTCGTGCTCTCGAAACCGGTCGATGAGGAACGGACGGTATGTCCTGGAGAAATGTCGTCAGTCGACCAGCTGATCCTGGGAACAACGCCCCGCACGCGGACGCGTTTCTTGCGAGAATTAGGGACTCCACTTGATTTAAGACCTTCGGGTGGAGTTCTCACACGCGCGTACCGTCTTCCTTGTCCCCGTCCTCGTCCTTTTGCGTTACGAGAGAGCTGGTGCCAATTTGGTCCAGGCGGTGGCGCGAAGGGAGACTTCGTATTTACATCGGTTCTTTGGCCAGCGGGGTTTGAGATGCGGGTCGCCGACTGGTTCCCAAGCGAGAGAGGCTCAGGATGCTGAATGTGTCGATTGGTCCGGACTCTTCGTGAAATTCCTTTAATAGTATTCGATGAATCTATCGAGGCACGTCGACTTCGACTCGATCCTTTCGGCAGCTCCACGGTATGTTGATCGCTCGCCCTCATCCAGAGGTCCACATTTGCTTTCTTTTAATTCCCCCTTTCACAATATAATCTCCTCTCCTCACCTGACCTACTATCTCCACATCGCAACAAAAATAACGAACAATCTTAAATCTTTATTTATCATGTCGTCGACTACTCTTGATTTTTTTTTAAAGGAATTTTATATTTAATTATAAGGATCTTTGGAATTCATATCTTTGGCGCTTTACGTCCATTCGTCACAAAAACCAATGATCTGCATTGGACAATTGTACTTATTGTTGTAACAACAATTGTATCCACCCTGTCATAACAATCATTGAATATTTACTGTATATATAATCGTTTGGTCAATTCCTGCACTATTTTCACTTCCACAACTGAATATATTCTTGATTTAAAAACATCGTAAACTAAATTTACTTATTTACAGCAATCGAATGCTTATTTATAAATTGTAAATAAATATTATATCAAGTTTTTGTTTTTTTACCTTTGTATTAAAATAAGCAACAAAGTTAAAAAGTATTAATGTACAACTCGAATAGTTAATTTATTTTTTTATTGGTACAAGTCTATTGAGATGAAGAGTAACAAAAGTCGAGAAAATATATGTACGAGTAACTTTTAGCTAACGACGATCTACACGTACAATAAAATTGAAGTATGCGCGTTTCTCGATTCCCGCTCTCGACGTATTATTTTGAAGAGACAATAACAATAACAAGGAGGATGATAATAATTGCAAAGAGTGTAGGTAATCATTGAGGAAAGAATACAAGGGAGAGGTCGCGCGCGCGAGTGTGTGTGGGTGGGGTGGGGTGGGGTGGGGGATGTGTGTTTCACAAAGCGTTTCCCCGTGACTTGGCTGATACGAAAGAGACGGAGGCTGTGGGTCGGGGCTACCCTCCCGAGCTTTCAAACAAATAGGAAGTTTGTTCGTTGTCTGCACAATAGCTAGAAACCAAATGATATGTCTAACTAAATACGTTACTGAATTCGCCGTATCAAAGAGAGAGCGCCGAACCTTTATGACGGTTTCCAGGTTGGTTCTCGCCACTGTTGCTATCTATAATACCACCGCAGTGCTTTCGACTCCTTCTCTCTCTCACTTAAGGCAGTCGTCCTGCTACAATAGCTTTCAAAAGTCTATTGCACTACGTTAAGGGCGCGACTGAAAGAGCGAGAGAGAAAGGGGGAGGGGAGGGGGAGTGGGAGGGAGGGATAAATTAAGAGTGAGACTCTTTGGCCTGTTGGGTAAAACCTGTTAACTATGATTGTACTAGCGATGTATGTGTTACATGTACGTTAAAGCGATGCTCTATATGCAAGTATCTGCATGTGAAAAGCTAATTGTATACTCAAATATGATAATTCTTCGAAATGCTGCTACGTCAGATAAGATTACACGGACTTTTATATTAAGTATAACAGGATTCACTAGATAATTGCCATAATTTTCACTGTAATTTAATCACTGGTACAAATTTTACACACGTTCTGTAGTTTGATAATTTTTGTATTAACCTACTTTTATTTTAATTTTTTAAATCGAAAAATTACATCTTCAACATTTGCCAACGTACCGCATGTTAAATTATTCAATTTCAATCACTGTATTCTTACATAAATAAATTCGTAATTAATAAATATTTCATGTACATTTTTTTGCATAAATTTTCAAAAATTAAAAAAATTTTGTATAATTTTCTTGATGAAATTAAAAAATAAACGGCTATAGAGGAAGTATTTTCTTATTTTTTCTAAGTGTATAAATATCAAATAATTTTATAGTAAATATAGAATTTGTATATTATCTTGTATATATGTATAAAAAATTTAATAGAATAATTAAAATCTATATTTATCATCATGTATTGCATGAATTAAATTATTATAAAAATAATATACATATATATTTTTAAATATTTTTAATATTTTTTAATGCAATGGAGTCTTAAGCTTAAAATTTATGACATTAACTATATCTATTTTAACGATATCTATCTGTATTTAATTCTAAAGGATAATTCTATAATTAATTCTAGTGATGATAATTCTATGATAATTCTAGAGATGAGTAGAGAAATTTACAAAATTATACTTTTACAATAAACTTCTTAAAAATAAAAATATTATACTCGTAAATTTACCGAAATTGTGACAATATTTTTAGTAATTTGACATATGCAATATGATACCATATCGATTTTCTTTTTTGCATTTACCTTTTATTCAAATATTCCATATTCAAAATTACTTGTAAGTTGTTTTATTTTTATTGTTGGATGAATATTTTATTGTCAATTATGTGTTGTGATTATAAAGATAGGCTGCTTAAAAACATTCAATTAATTATTATTCAAATATTATTGTAAAATAAACAATTATACAGCTTCTTTGAAGATATTTATTTGTTTAACCAAAAAAATGATAAATTAAGATAGCATACAAATTTACATACAATTCAATTTTATTTTCGAATGCTGAAAAGTCTTGAAATGTCTATATTGTGCATAAATGCAAAAATATTTGGGCTTTATATATAATTATATATATTCAAAAACATTATATAAATAAGATAAATTGCATTTCTTTAGCTAGTTAATAGGCATAATTGCAGTTCAAAGAATATGAAACGAATCAAGGATCAATCGATTCTTAGCAGTGGATCCGTGTACCCTTGAGAATCCTTCTCGGTCCCTCGTGCGCTGAGCACGCGCAGCATGTGGGATCGTAAAGAGACGACAGGAAAGGACAAATCCGAAGGAGAATAATAAAAAAGGATCGAACGCCTGGCGAAGAAGGAACAAAATCGAATAGTAGAAGAAGCGGAACAAACGCGCGGACCAGAGAGAGCGAGTGAGCGAGAGAGCGAGAGAGAAAGGAAAGATGCAAAAAGTAAAATCGTCGGCGATAGACGCGTCGTGCCTTGCGCGCCTGACTTCGGGGAGATCGGCTTTGTCGGCGAGTTTGCTAATTAGTTTACTAACTTATTGACTATCCCTCGTATTTACGACCACACTACGTGTCTTTCTCCCCACCCTCTCCCCCCTCCCCTCCCCTCCCCCTCAATCCGTTCGCTTTACCGATGCCTTTACGAGGAGGTGCATTAATGATGATCTACATAGACTGACCCTTAAAATTATATTTCATCATACCATCCAGCACTCTTAAACGTTATTTTACTCGCGACTCTGCTACTCGCAACGTTTGCAGCTACTTATCCTTTAACTTTTTTATCACAGCATAATTCATTTACTGATTTTAAATCATTTTGTATTTTTTCATTATCTCGATAACATTCGAAAAATTATCTACAATAATAACATTTTTTTTAAAATAGGTTAAATTACTTCTTAAGCTATTATGGATATTTTTTAAGATTTAGAAAATTTTCCTAGTGGTAATTTAAAATCAAACCTTTGAAAAAACTATAGTTCCATGCTTTAAAAATCAAATACAAATATAAAAACAAATTTGAAGTTTTGCACGCACATTTAATAATACAAGTAATTTAAGAAATTAAAATAATATTTGATTCGCATGAGAGAGGAAATAAAAATAAAAGAAGAACAAAAAACAAAATAAAACCATGATATTCTCATTGATTGATAAAGGACAATAAAGCTTTTTGCAAATCCAATGTAGCTTATAAAACATTTCTTCTGATGATTCTTCAAACAAGTATAATGTAATAAATAAAACTATAAACTGTAATACTTTATCAATTATGATTGTTTTTAGATAGTTTAAATAATTGAAAAATGAGGTTATTCAGTGAAGTTATTCATGAAAGTTAGAACTTCAAATTTACATAGAGCAATTAGATGAAAAAGGTCACGAGTATTTACTTCTTGCAGTTTGAAGTAAGGGACGAAATGAGAAGAGAAGAATCGGAGAAAGAGAAATAAAGGGTGGGAGGGGAGAGAACGAGAGAAAAACAAAAAATTTTAGAAAAAGAAGAGTGGCAGATCGCGCGAAGAACGCCGCTGAAAAGCCAGATGGCCGATCAGCCCGATACAGTCGCGTTCCAAGAGACAAATTAAGTTCTTGCTTCTTGCCCCGTAACTGCTCTCCCATGCCCAGCAAGAGAAAGAGTGAGAGAGAGAGAGAGGGAGAGGGAGAGAGAGAAGGAAGAGCAATCGACGGAAGATCCCACTCGAGCCTCTTTAACGAGACTTTACCGAGGTAGATACGGTCGGCAAAGATCAGTTGAAATGAAAGTCTACGTGCTTCAAGCCTTGACGCGTCACCTTTTCTCATGCGCGCGTCGTTGATGATCATTAGTCTCAGCTCTTCCCGGCTTACCTTGGCAATAAAACTTCAGGAAATTCACTTTTCACGTGCTGAACTCACGCGCGGAGACCGCAAATATTCAATTAAAGAGCTGTCCGACACACACGCGCGCGCGCGTGCACGCACACACACACACATACACATACTCAAAAAGTCCCCACGATCGACTCTTTTTTGTCCATCTCGCTTTGCCTATTTGCCATTTTACCCTTTTCACCTTCTCAAATCCGAGGGAAATCGGGCTTTTCCGATCCGAAAGATATCTTCCCCGGCTTCAACAATTTTCATTAATCAGAATTTTTATTCGCCCGGCTGAAAAGAAAGAGATTAATTTGTGATGAAAGATGAGAGATAGGGAGGGTTGATTGGCTGGCATTGCTCTGCGTGTCGAAGCATACCTATAAAATTCATAAAATTTATTCATCCCTAAGAATAATTTTTTAATGTTATTACGTCCCCTTTCCGCGACGTCGGGACGACGCTCCGACTCCTAGTGCAGGTTGCCTCGCCCTTCGCTGATTGGCAATTTTGCGTCTTGAATTTTTATCCGCTACGATTCCGTCCATTCGTTCGTTCGTCGGTTCGTTGGCTTCCTCCTTCAACCCCTTCATTTTTAAATTATCCGCGAGATTAATTAAGGCATCATTTTTCACGTCCAATTTACAATAAAAAGAAGGGGGTAAATGGAAAGGGGAAGGCTGAAGGAGTCGATTCATCGAAGTGGAAAGAAGAAAGTGCGATACCGGCTCATGCGGAAGAACAAACCTTTCTCTTAATTGATACATTTTGAATTAATTAATCCTTTAAGGGTGGAAGGGTTACATGCAATGGGACAGTCCGCGAGGGTAAAAAAACGCAAAAGAGCAGTTGGTCGCACTCGCGACTCCTTTCGCGCCCCCTTCTTTAATTAGAGCCGCTCGTAAATTTCTTTCATTGGACACTTTTTTCTTCGATTATTAGGGTATGCGTCTTGCTTGTCAGAATCCCCAGGATATTGGCGCCCGTCCCCGCCCTTATTCAACCCTTTCTTCTTGTGGACGGCGGACATCTGTCGCCAGAGACAGAGAATACCGAGTGGCGTGGATCAGGGCTCGGCTCTTTCTTGACGATTAAAGAAAACCGCACGCGCGAGACTTCACAAAGGAAAATAAATCTCGGGACGCAAAATACAGTGTCTGTCCCCCCTTGTGCCCCTTGTGCTCCTTGTGCCCCTTGTGCCCCACCCCGCCGCCCGACATTCATAATTTAATAATGGAATTACGGGGCTGCGCTACCGATGAAAACTGATGAAAAAAAAGTTTGTGATTGCGATATCGCGGAGCGCATGGTCTCGTAAAGTCTTCATAATTGATTTGAGCTTTCGCTGAATTATAGCCGGGCACACGAAAAAAGGGTTGAAGTTTGGGTCTCGCGAGAGTCAAGGCCGGTACTTTTCTTATCACCCAGCCCTCGCTCCTTAATTCCAGGTTGTTTAATAAGAAAGCGGCTCGAAAGGAGGAAATTCGCAATCCTCGAGAGACCCCGCAAAAGGCGACAAGCCAAATTTCTTAAAAAAGCAGGACTTGTTGAAAAGGTATCGACGGAATTGAATTGCTCTTGGGTTAAATTTTATGTTCGAGCTTTAATTTTTAAAATAAAAAGTCTAGCCCTATCTCATGGGGCTCCATGCTGGAACATTACTTTTTGCCCTTATTAATTCATTTAGTTTTAACGATTTTTCAGGACATAGATTAGAACTCTTCTTTTTATGCAAATTTAACGGAATATAAAAAGCTCTTCCGCGAAAATTCCAACTTTGAGAACTGATGATGAGTCGAGCGCAAAAAGTAAATGAAAAAGAAAATGTAGATGAGTAAGAGAGACAGGTGCACTGGATTCTTTCATCCACAAAAACGGTAGAACCGAAGTGGAGGTAGAATAATCGAACACAAGGAAGGCAAAATGGATGCACAAACACCAAGAAGAAGCGAGGGGTTACGAATCATTTTTACAGAAATTAAATCGAAAATTAGACTCACATTAAAATGCGCTTCCAATAAGAGATTCTCTTGGTTTTCTCTCTATTTTCTACTTTCAGTGATTCTCTCAGATTGCTGCTGGCAGTTCTAAAAGAGAAGAGAGAGAGAGAGAGAGAGAGAGAGAGAGAGAAAGAGTGAGAGGTAGTCACTCGGCCTTGGCTAAGAGGTTTGCCCGGAGAAATTCCCTGTTCATGCAAATCGGAAAGACAGAGAAATGAAAGTAGACAGAGAAATGAAAGAAGATAGATAGATAGATAGATAGAGAGAGAGAAGGAGAAAGACAAAATTACTGAACAGAAAGAGAGAGCAAATGAACGTTTTGATGCGCCTGATTGTACGAGTTAATCAGGAAGAGCTCAAGTACTCGGGCTTGAGAACCGCTGTCCACCAAACTCGAGAAGCTCCTTGTAACCGTCTTTTACCTCGGCTGCTTTTAAATATTCTTTCGGAATTTTCATAAATTTTGCCCATTTTAATTCGACATTATTTCCAGGGTAAAATAATTACTAGTTTAATTCGTAACAAGACAGATTATTCAAGAGTATCGCTGTCGAATAAATGTATCGTATATATTTTGCATTTCATTTTAGGTGATAAAGAAATAAAAAATTGAGGGTGCCGATGATCGGAAACCGAAAAATCTTGATTTAATTAACGAGCCAATGAAATGAATGGATAAACGAATGTATAATCGGTGTAAAGGGGACAAGAAATAAATTACCTGAGATTGAGTTCCGATGATACGAATTGATATGGGTAATCGATTAATGATCACAGGAACCAAACCGCTATCATTCCGTAAACTCGGAATGAAAGAGCCCGTGAGGCCAATAGTAAATTGTGAATAATTAAAACATCAATCCTCAAAACATTCCGAGTTTCGACAAGACACTCTTGATATACTCGCCAAGGTCACCTCTCTTTTTATTAATATTTTTCTCTTTTTCCTTTCCCTTACCCACGTACTTTATTTATGGTCTCTATAGTATCTTAATCTTAAAAAATTCGAGAAACAAACTGCACCTAATAAATTTGATTTACCAACGTTGCGGAGCTGAATAGCCAAGTTCAAATGAACGCAAAAACTAGGAATTGTGAAGATATATGTTTCTGAAAAAATCTTTGTTCGCGCGAATAATGACACGACGATTCCTTCGCTTCAGAAAAAAAGTATCGAGATTAGTCGAGCTTTACACAAAGAAAATATTGAATGTCCCTGTGAGTTTTGAGCTCAGCTGCTCTGGTGCAACCTTGACACTGAACAAGTCCCAAAGGCCAAAGGTCGATACGAAACACATCTCGCGCATGAAATCATGTCTCATTACGCGGCAACTGTAAATAACTCCGCGTGGAGTTGGGGTAGTTTTGGAAGAGGGTGGCGGTGCTCGAGCCGGAAGTCATAGAGCCGCTCGACGACTAAAGCTCTTTAAGGTCCAAGGAAGAGCGATACGCATGAGATCATAAAGGAGTTGAGAAACTGTTGTGGAAACTGTTGCGTGGGGATGAGAGAGAGAGTGTGTGTGTGTGTGTGTGTGCGTGTGTGTGGAGTTTATAAGTAAGAGTGTGTCCTTTCTCTTCGTTCGAGGAGTCCAAGTATGTACCACGTGCTCTGCACTGCCAGACATCACTGGCCCAGTGATATACAGCGCTATCGCCCTCGTATTTACTGCAATGTCAAATAGCTCGACAACTTGCTTACAAATTAGTCCTCTGCGACCTAAGCTTTCCTAACCCTCCCCTCCCCTCCCCGCCCCTACCATCCCCGCCCACCAGCTTACCACCCGCACACCCTCATGAACTTCTAACTACTCTGTCCTTGTCTTGTATTCTAGTCAAAGGATTGACACTATTCCGTGATAGTTTAAACTACTTTTTTGGAAAAAAAAGACGTTGTTTCTAGAGATGTCCAATAGCACACATTCATATTATTAATACACTTGTGAAATTTAAATTCAAATTAATAGTTATTATTTGCCGCCTCAAAATACAGGAATCCCTTATTTTCTATTTAATTCAAACTTTAAATTCTGAATTACAGAAAACCATTATATTTTTAGTTTATGCTTTTTATTAAGAATTGAACTGTCAAATATTATTATATTTATTTTACTAGTTTCATAATTCAACAGTTACAAAGTTCAAAAAACAATAAAATTTATTTTTTATTAAAAGACAAAAATTATAATTTGTTCAATAATAACAATAATTGTAAAGTAAAAGTTTTGCTTTACAATTTATTTTATTAATAGTCATTATTATGAGTTAGAGTTATGTATGTTTTTATATATATATATATTAATGAAAACCTAACGGAAATCGAAATAGAAGTCTCTAGATCAAAACAGTCAGGGGTTAGTATTTTAATAAATGATCGATCGATCAATATTATCTTCCAAGGTTCAAACATTGTGAAGTCATAATCCCTGTTTGTCACTTTATCCTATCAATATAATATTAAATACTTATTATTTGATGCGTTAATTACCAAGATCTTAAGTTATGCCACAAGATGAAATTATCAATTTATAATTAATTCAATTTCCCATAACTCTTTGTCATTGTCGATGGTGAATAAGTTGGGTTGTTCATTTTACAATAGAAATGTTTTTTAGTACATTTATATTAAGTAATTCTAACTTTATCTGGATATAATAATAGGCAATTGAATTTAATATACATTTTTATAATGTAATCTAATTTATACAGATAGAAATATTACATTTTAAATATTAAATTATACATTCAAAATTTTTTACATGAAAAATACATAAATTATTTTATTCAATATTTACAATTTCATTTATTACTAACGATAATATTTAAATTAAAATTTCTAAAACAATTTTATATTAAGTTGTTAAAATAACAGTATTAAATTAAAATAAAAACTTTATTTTAATTATTATTTTCATTTAAACATACTTTATATTTTATATTATAAACTACGAATATATAAATTAAAAATTTGTAATCGTATATTTTAAAATGAAAATATTACATTATAACTCCTAAATCATTATATTATAAATTATAAGTATTTAATTTAAAATTTTTAATTGTACATTCTAAGATATAATAATTTATTCAAAAATAGCAATTTTAATGTAAAAGATGTATAATAATTTGACACAAAGAAATAAAGATATGTACAAAATTACGAAATAGTTATTAAAAAATCACGAAAATATAGTTTTTTTCAAAACCTAAATATTTATATGTACATATATAAACGACTGAGTAAGGTAATATTTGTTGTATTATTTTATGAAGTTTATAAAATAGTTGAAAATGAATAAATTATTTATATTTTTATAATATTTAACTATACATTTATTTTATACAGTTTATAATATGTTGTTTGTAATAATGAATGAAATTTTAATTTATAAATTATAATTGCGTATTAAATGTTAAATTTTACTTGTTTGTATTATTTTGATGCTGCCAGATGATTTTATGTTAAGTCGATTGCTTTTCGAATTTTGTTTACATATAATAGAACGGATTTGCGAATATTGATTTTGGTTTTTAAATAAACTATTCGTTTTGCAGATACCAAAAAGAATTAATGAAAACATTTAAAATATTATATAAAATAATTATAATTTAATTTTATAAATATAAAAATCCTAAATCCAAGGTGTAAAATATGTGACTACTTATCAACAACTGGTTGACTCTTTCATTGTATTTCTTCTTCTTTCATGTTTTATTTCTCACTTCTATAGTGATTTAATTCAATTTAACCATTTAACCATCTTGATTCAGGTAAAACTAACTTCGTGCGTTTATTGTTCAGTAGTGAAATCGACGTGCGACATATTCGGTGTGTGTATTTGAAGATAAATACGGGTTCTTCCATTCTGCTGATTTTCGAAATGTATTTGGATAGGTTGATACAATTATTTAGACAAGAATCATAGTTTTATAGTCACAGAAATATTTGAGGAATCTAAACAAATTTTTTTTTTTGCCCAAATAAAGTGTAATAAATTTTATTATATTTTTTTGTTAATTCGGTGATATATAGTATTTAAATATTTGAAAAAATGGTCAAGTATGTAATAGGTGAAGATAATAATGTATAGAATTTCATTCAGTTTATATATTCTGAAAAAGGTGGAATTAAATAAATAAATGGTATTTCATAGTGATGGATATTTAAAGGATATTAAAGGTTGGAGTAAGAGGGTAATAATTGCTTCCAAAAGTAGAATAAATGAAAAATAGCGACGTAAAAATGCAACATGTAAAGGTAAATCGCATCGGCAAAATTCGCATAATAGAGGAGAAGCAGAGGAGAGCGACTGGGAGAGAGAGGGAGAAAGTAAGTCAAAACTGAAGAGGGAAAGAGGGAGCGAGAGGGAAGGCGCGTCGTATGTTTATGCTCCTGGCAGCTGTTCCGCAGAACGTTGCCAATATTGGTTCTCAATTTAATGATCTGGCCTGTGCACGACGCCGTCGTAAACTTCGCCCACGCCTTCCTCGCTGCGATCGCACACACCGTGACTCCAGCATCCGTCGAAAATCGCGAGGGCGAGACGTCTGCCATGCTAATGTTTCGGCCGTGCAAAACAAGTGGTGCATTGGTTCGTGGAAGGCCCGGGTGGTGATCGAAGGTTGAGAGGCAGACGTGGCGTCAAGTCGATCAAGCGCGACTACTCCAAGGCATCTCCGAGAGTTCGAGATCCTCCCCGATTTATAGCCAATAGACGCGGCGCGGGCATATTATGGCCGTTTTATAGGCAATGCGTTTTTTCGGCTGCGTCGATGATACTGATGACGTCGGATCTTCGGAATCTCCGTGTCTCTGTGGGAAAGTACGAACGCGCGCCTCCCCCTCCTCCTCTACCTGCATCAATCACCATTTGGAAAAAAATCTTTTCCTCCGCATGTGCATTCTTTATTCGGCGAGTAATGAAATTAAAGTTATTGCATTTCCTCGAGAAGCTACTCATTTTTTACCATTTGCATCCAACTCCCCCTCCCCGCACTCACTCTTTCATCTGTCGATGGTTTATGGCGCTGTAGAGGCCCGTGACCGTTTTATTTCGTTTTGGCATAAGCGATCCGCGTGAGAGAAAAATACGGATTTATTGGGCTATTATTCCAATGCACTATAATCGATATTTCACATCCAATCGCGATTTTGAGAACCCCTTGTTCGGCCACGAGTTCGGCCATATATCAGGCGCGGGTCAACAAATGTAAGCGCTTGCTTGCAAAGAGAGCGAGAGAGAAAGAGTGGGACAGGGAGAGATTGAGAATGTCCCAAGTTCGCTTTGGGTGACACTTCAGGAGTTTCTACCTACTTGGATTCGCCACATGGCAGACGTTCCAAGATATATGAACATTATTGCTCGCTCTCTCCCCCCCTCTCTCTCTCTCTCTCTCTCTCTGTCGCCTATGCTTCACACGTTTATCGATCTCTCTTTCTCTATCTTCCAGGAGAAACGAGCGTGTTTCTACAGAAGGTTCCTGAATTATGACTTGGGCTTGCGGCTCGCTTGAAGGTGTACTTCGATGATGAATCAATAAAACTGTGCTTTATTCATTTATAAAAGTTATCTTACACTTTAATGACTCATTCTAATTTACACTTGTCTTTATATATGTCGAGTCGTTCATAATAACTTGTCATTTTCTAATTTAGCTTGCTCGTTTAGTATTATTATTATGAAATAGATGCATAAGCAGTTCTACATGCATAATAATGCTTTTTATTCAAATTTATTTTGATTAAAACAATTTCTAAAAATCTTATTAAATATCAATATAAGTAACACCCAGTTATTCAAGGTAATTTTATTTTTTCTCCTTTACTTTCACATAATTATTTCGATTTCACATCACATAAATTTATATTAATTCATTACCTAATTATAGTACACAATTATTAAATGAAAACATTGAAATAAATATATTTTAACTAGTTTTTGTGCAAATGTATTTTAATGATTCATTTCTTTAAACTACTTTCACACGCACTAGTTTTTCTTTATGAAGTGAATAGAATGAGTTAAATAAAGGTATTTTTTATGTACGAATATATTTTTCACATTATTAATTAAGTATAGTTTCATTAGTTTTTTTGCTCTATAGTTACATTTTACATAAAGTATTACGTTAACAAATACAGAATTGTTTGGGTGTGTGTATGTGTAATAAAATCTTTAATTCATTTATATATTATTTTTTGTATTATATATTTTTAAAAAAATGTAAAAAATATTTAGAAAAGTTAAAATTTTTAATAATAGTAAGTATAAGTGTTTGTTACATTAAAATAATAATTTTAAAAATACAAAAAAACAAAGTAAGTTTTTAACAAAATTAAATAGAAATGAAATATATATAAATGCAAATGGAAAAAGTAAAAAGAATTTTCTAAAACTTAAGGGCTATCAATTTATTAGAGTTTAGTCTACTTTGAATATGATTTAAAATTTAAAGTTATTGATTTCAAAATTGCATTCATTTGTCCTTTTACACGCAGGATAATTAAATAAATTTGAACTTTTACAAGAAACGAATAAAAGAATTACACAATTTTGCCTCTTTCTCACAGTCATTCGCCTTGTAATTATGACATTTAAAGTTTTTTAATACACATAATGACAAGTCTTAATGCGTCTTGTATGGACGTCCATTCTTTTCTGTTTTCTACTCTCTCTCTCTCTCTCTCTCTCTCTCTTTCTTTCTCTTTTTCATTCAATCACCATAGTCCTACCCCTTTGAATCTCCTTGGCGTGTTAAAGTATCACAGTCTCGACTTTTGGTCGTACTATTAATTTCGAGAAGTGAATGAATTTTTGTATTTGGGTTTTAATGGACGAATCGAGTACGGCCATGCGTACACAACTCTAATGTTACGCCGTAGAGCCAAGAAACCGTGCTAACGACCGGCGATTCACATTGACTTTTCACCTTTTACATTCATTTACACACTTCTGCGAATGCGTGTGTATTCTCTTTACAAGTCTCGCAGTTCTTAAAAGCAGTTAATACGAGATACGTGGGGATTAATTTAATCAGATAGCCGCAGAAAATTTTCCATCTGAAATTCGTTGATGGATATACAAGTGTGCGGATTCAATGTATAGAAGAATATTTGTTTTTTGTTTAAGAAAAACAATGTGCAAATGGAAAAGCAAAAGTAGCGAGGAGACATCGAGTGACCGTGACTCTTGATATGGTCCACAGTAAGAGGTCTGAGTTGACCGGTAGGTCTTAAATCCTTCTCACAGCTGGATGCTGCACACCGAACTCCTTCATACCTCTTAAAATTCTTAGTAGATGTCAATAGAAAGCTTATGAGCCGTCTTTAAAAATCGATCCTCGATAAATAAGATTTCATAATACCTCCGGTGTAAAAGAGGATTTTGCACCAGAGACTCGAGACGTTGCATTAATTTAAAATTTAAATCAATTGACACTTTTCGATTGTGGCGAATTTATTTATTCGAATATCGAATAAGCGCTCGCTGATTAATGGTCGCGCTTTTGTACTTGTTGACTTTTTTCCTCAAAACGAATATTTCTTGGAAAACAGTTTTTAATTCATAGTTAATTTTCTTTACTCGCCTATTCATCAGGGCTTGATCACAGTTTGAAAATCCTTGGTTGGCGTAATACGTAAATCCTAATCGCGAATCGATAAATTAATGTTTACGGGCTTTTAATCTTTCTCCTGACGTAGAAGGTTCACAAATTACACAGTCACGAATTCACACACAATCTGACAAATAAGCCCACCATGAACGGGCGAAGAAAAAGCGCGAGGTCCGCAACGATGAGCGTCAGAATCAAGATTATGACGGAGGCCCGGACATAAATTTGAAATTTAAGAGATTCTTCGCTTTTCTCTCTCGCTCTCTCGTCTCTTTTCTATTCGGGCTGCAAGCGTCCATTGGGCATTCGACGGGCGGTAAATCACGAGTGATATGCGGGTTCACCCGAAATTCTTGGCTAATCTTGAAATCAAACAGTCGCCCGGTGGATGTCGCCGGAGAACACAAAAATGTTTTATCGCCCTGTACCAAGTGCACTGTACCACCTTTTGCTAATCGTTTTATGCTAAAATGCTAAAAAGACGCATGGTGCCGCATACAACCAAGAGACCGCCCCTTGTCTCCAATTCGCAAAATAAGCTGGACCCCGAAGGAGGCGAACGGGGGATGATAATTCGCAGGACAGCGAATGCCAAGGTAAGAGTTCTCGTAATTTCGAATTCCGGTACACAGTTTTTTCGATCTTAATGATGTTATTCCGACGATGTGTCTTAAAATAATAAATTCCAAAATGAGCTTTATCAATGGCAAATAATTGAAATTAAATGCAATTAAATAATTAATTGGTAGATGATCGCAAGACGATGATTTATCGTTTTGTACGCTCAACACATTAGTAGAATAGAGAGGAATTCAGTTGAAGGGGCATCTTAAGCCGCTTCATATATTATTTCGAGGAGGTTTTTTTTGCAAAATAAAAGATAAATCTTTGATCGAAAAAATAATCCGCCAAGACGACGATAAAAGTAATAAATACGAGTGTTATGTGTATACAAAATGTTATATTTTAAAAAGCGACATGAATGTATGAAATTTACGAAATCCTATTAACGTCTTCGAATGAGATAAAACGTACAAAAGTTCAGCGTCGGTGCAGTTCAAGGTAACAAGAGAGTGCGCACGCTCTTGGAAATCGATGAATCGAAAAGGTCGCCCCCATCCCTCTCCTTCACGATCTCGTTCTTTCTTATTTTATTTTCGACAGTGCGGCGCGCCTGAGATGTTGTGTGAGCGAGGGATAGAGAGAGAGAGAGAGGGAGAGAGAGAGAGAAATAAAGAGAGAGAGAGAGAGAGAAGGTGCACTCGCCGCCTTCATAAATATCTCATTTTATTTCGAATGGGAAAACGAATGAGCCGAAGGCAGATATCGGCGGGCGCGAGCTTCGGAAGGGTCTACGCGGTTCATGAGTGCGTACGCATTTCGGGACACTAAATCAGCGTTACTTTATTAAGTATTACCTTTAGTTAACAGATACTTAATCAAAAGGTTCGCGCAGTGCGCCACTAATTTGACTTTGGATCCCATAAATTTTCCCTCGGGCGTCCCGTCTCTCTCTCTCTCTCTCTCTCTCTCTCTCTCTCTCCTTCTCTCTCTGTCTTGCACACACTCGCTCTTCGCCTCGTCCCTCTAGTTGTTTGGCGAATGTGTAGGGCGCGAGTGCGGATTCGCGATTCGCGATGGATCGAGCGGGCTTCGCGAAAACCGCGACCAACATGAAACCCAGTGCAGTTTCCGAGGAGAAGCTCCAGACCAAATGGTACCCCACCGATAAAATACTCCCGTAATTAAACGTGTGAGAGCCACATTCATCTGTTAACTCTGCCGTTTTACCGGGCATTGTTGATGCATTTCACCCCTCTTTCTCTCCGTTTATCCCGGTTTTTGAAATCCATTGAATAATTGACATGACACGGTGATTTTATACAAATTGCGGAATTTACGATTCCTCTTCTCAAATAATGCATCAGCCGTAAATAAAAAAATGTATTTTTTTTATACTTTCAGTGGTACAACATTTGCGAATGATTTTTAATTGAGACATTTATTATATCCCGAATAATTACAGCGATGTATGAGTTAAATTTTTACAAATAGTCTTATTCATAAAATTGTAGATTTAACACATATTTATTCAAGATAATAAAACAAAGCTATTAATAAGTTTATTTAGTAATTCAATCATTCAGTTAATATTACCGTTTTTTGAAAAGGCCGTTTACAAAATATAAGTATAGAGTAAAATTTTAAAATTAACATCTTAATTTCTCCTCAAGATTTCAATATTATTATTAAGAATTAACTAATTAAAATTCCCATTATAAATTATATTAGTCTTATGTTACATACATATAAACATTTCATGATATTTTTAACTAGCATTAGAGAAATTTTCTTTAAACATTAATAATTATGGTCTAGTGCTACACACTTTTATACATGAAAATGCGTCGAACTGTCTTTAACAATAATCATAATACAATTTAATATTACAAGCATAATATTTTACCATTGAAAAATTAATAAACATCCTGGAATATCACCAGCAATTGAGGAAAGCGACTGGCATAAAATTATAAAGTCTGTTCATCTTTCCGTTCGAAAAGTGAAACCATTGGTTGAGACTAAAAATGTTTTAAAAGAGACGCTCCTGCTAAAGTAACTGATGTGTAAAGGTTACAAAATCCACGTTTGTGAATCGGAAGTAAATACGAGGAAAGGAATAACGCGAGGATAGTTTCCGACGAAGAGAACGAAAGCCCGAGGCTTCGTGCTAATTGATTTGTGCTCCAGCTCTCCGACAGCTTTCTCTAGCAGTGGAGCGAAAACACAATCTGGACCATTCCCCTTGCCTCCCCGTTTTTGCATATGTGTGTGTGTGTGTCCTTTGCACTAATGTTCTCTCTCTCTCTCTCTGTGTTTCTTTGTTTCTCTTGTACTGATTTGATGAGCACAGTTTCAGGAACCACTAATAATCACTCATTCAGCTCCCGTTCTCGGACCTTTGACCTCCTCGGCCTACTCTCCTTCTGTTGAAAACCTCAAAGCGGCGTTATCTTATGAACAGGTCAGCCGGCGTCACAGGAAAGTACACGCGATAGTCAATTTCGCTCCCAGAAATTAACAACTTTTGATCGTTAGAAATCATGTTAACTTAATCAACTTGAAATCTACGTTGGTAAAAATAGATGGCTTAATTTCCTGGTTAATTAAATTTGCTTACTGCGCAAGAGAGATACCTTTAGATGTATGACTCGTGGCTTTATAAATAAATTATCTCAATTAAAACATTAATATGTTGTCCACTGTTTGAAAAATTTTTTTTTTAAGATAAATATATAAACTTTGGATGACCGATAGCTTTATCTAATTTACTTCAACCAATTCATTTGAAAGGAAAAAAATTGTTTAAAAATAATCGAGTAAACGTAAACGTGAATTATTTTCTGCAGTAAATGGTGATCATAAAAAAGTAGTAAGAAGAACCTAATTTTTTTGTTTTTCGCAGATGAGTCAGGTTGACATTACCTTTGAGCATTTTTCTTCGTTAATTGTGCAGAGCCTTAGGCTCCAGCTCCCGAGTATGACTGACCCTTTGTTCGGCTAAATGTTTGCTGTATTTTCATTCTGGTATTTTTCAGACTTATGTAATATTCTAAACAGTTACGGAAAACGAACTCCTTCAGAGTAATTCTTGCTCTCTTGGCTAGTCTACGTATGATTCAATTTACAGCATCCAAACTCTAACATCATCCCCTAAACTTCAAGGCCCTCGGTATTTTTTAGAGCCATGCTGCAGGTTTAAGTAAAGCTCGAAATTTACTTGTCACCGGAAATTTTCAAAAATGCTTCTGCCTTCTGGGAAGCATCATGATAAACGCGTTAAATGCTAATTACAGTTGAGAAGCTTAAAGCGTAGGGGAACAACAGGAGAAATGAAAACTGGCCGAAGCATTTGGCGAAAAAGAAATGCAAAAGTAATGTCTGCGTAAAGAAGCGTTTGATGGTTGGCCTTTGGACGGTCAACCCTCGTTGTTCGTCACGAGAAACTGCAGACAAGCTTAGATATAGATATAATTGGACAAGGTCTTAAACACTGGAAATTAGAGCAACGATGACTTACTCATTATAACACTCGGACTAGCTTCTCTCACTCGTGTCGTGCTTTCGTCCTCGACACTCGTTCACTTGCGATAATTCCAAGCTACAATTACTCCACCTTTTGCAATCCCACGATGCGGATCCCTCTTGGTCACGAGTGTCAGGGCGCCTTCCACATCCTAAGACAAAAAATTTTGTCGTGATTTTGTGTTTTAGTCAAAATATGTTGTAAAAAATGATATTTCAAATATTAGTAAAATATGCTCTGCGCAGCTCTTCTGGCAGCTCACCTCTAATTTTAAAATATTATCGTAGATGTTTGAAATGTCAGACCGTAACTTATGCTAAAATCTTCACTCGTCTCATTTTTTTTTAAGAGACATTTAAAACAATTTAAATTTTGTATTCATTTTTATTTTCTAAATTAAAAAGATTTTTATTATTTGGATATTCTGTATCATGGATCATTGTTCACTCCATGGCATCACCTTTAGGAAAGTAAATTAAATGAGTCCGATTAATTAAGTCTTGCACGTATTGTCAGAGAAAAACGTGGCAACATGATCAAAAATTTTTTTGATTACAGACCCTCGCCACTCACAAAGGCTCGATGCGATACGGATCGCTGGTCTCAGATTCAGCCTCAGAAGCCTACAGAGAGGAGAAAGAGGATTCAATTTGTAAGGGATGAATTGAGGATCCTGGATCGACAGCCCGCGGGCTTATTATCGCACTTTGCTCGGCTGCGATGAGAGGAGAGGAGAGGAGAGGAGAGGAGAGGAGTGGAGTGGAGAGGAGAGGAGTGGAGAGGGCATTGCGGCTAATGCGAAACAAGAGCAGTATCGCCCGTGGGCTGCTGCTTCTGCATGGGTCCAGATCACGGTACATAAGCTCCTGTGCCTTCATCGTCGCCGCCTCAGTCGGCACCAACCCCTTCCTTGCCATACTGGACGATATGAAAAGCGAACACGAAATACTCTCGTTATTTCCCGGAAACCCTCCCTTTCACTCTCATTTCAACGCGATAATGGCGATTCACCAATGAAAACTTTCGGTTTTGCAAAGAGCTCTTCGATATGTGAGTCCATCGATGTGTGGGAGGGTGTCATGTATACACATATTTTATGTTGATTATATCGGTTAAGCACGTGTAACTACGATTATTCTCGTATACTAAGAATACTTTACTTTACCGATAATTATTGATTGTTTGCATTTCACGCTTGTTCCCTTTAATTTCATTTACTTAACCCAAAATAAGATCCGTTATATGATTGATTTTTCCTTTGATCGTGGAAAAATATTAGCAAAATCTACTGCAATAAATGTTTACGAGTAAACAAATTTCATCGTATTAACTCATAAATATTTATGTATAGAATTCATAATAAATTTTACTCTTTTAAAAAAAAATGCGAGTAGAGTTATTATTCGTATCTACTGAACATTCAATTTATTATCATATAATTATAATTTTACTTATTCCTATAGTTACTATTCTACAATAGAGTCTATTACAAGTATTATACTTTCACTTTAAATTTAACTTTATACTTAACCATTAATTTATTGCTACTAATAATTAAATCTTATTGAAAAAATTTATTATTAATGGACAAGTCAATTTTATTGCTTTAAGCAGATGTGTATAAACTACGTATAAACTTTGGTGTTTTTTTTTATTTTATTCTTCTTTTACGCAAACATATTTACCATTTTAAGAAGTAAAAGATCCTTGAGCAAATATTGCTATTACTATAATTAAAATATTTGTATTATACGAATATTTTTAGTAAACCATCTTGTCTGCACAAATAGATACCTTTGTATATACTATAAATATACATAGAATTTATTTTGTTAATCTAATTATCTTAAATTATATATTTTTATAGCTTTTAAAATAATTTCTTGTAAATTGTTAAATATGATACTCACTTAAATTTAGGTAATTGAAAAAATTTTAAGAAATATTATGAAAAATACTTTTAATTGTTTATACAAATAATTAATACGGACACTTCCAACAAAATTAACATAAATAAATTATTTATATATATGTATTAAAATTATGTATATAATTCATACAATTTTATTTAGATTTTTATATTTAAATTTATATTTAATTATTTATATTTAATTATATTAAATTTTTATATAAAAATATTTTATAATATAATACATTTTAATTAATTAATTTAAAAAAAAAAATTTTTTCTAACAAAATTTATTTTTTCAAAATCTTACGGTGGCCTTTTTCGAAAAACGTATATTATAATGATTAAATTATCTATTTTATACATCATATTTTTTAAAAAAAATTTGTTATTTTAAATAATGGACATATATTATGAATATGTTATAACTAGAATTTTTAAAAAAGTGTAATCTTGTGTATGTACAGATTTAGTAAATTAATATATATATATATATATATATATATATAATTATTTATTTATTTATGTAACTAAATAAAATGTATGAATTTGTTATGGAGTAATATTTTTATTTAGATAAATTAACGAAAATGAGTGTTACGTATTTTTGATAGTTACGGCATTACTGAATAGAAATAAGCAATCTATCTGTAAAGGCATTAAACACAAGTGGTGACTAATCCAAATGTAATAAATGCCAGGCGTTTGTATACGATAGTTTAATGAATGAATTATAGTTAATTGATCGATTAATGTGCGCGCGATTCGAAAGCAACTTATTAAAAAATGATTCCGCAAAGTGTAATGAATTAAATTAACTAATTTCCATAATATACGAGCATCTTAAAAGCGAATTTACGTATACGCAAAGCGTATAGATTCTCATGGAAACATGACAAAACGAGCAACGCAAGCTCTAGACATCAATATACAGTGCTAAGGAACACGATGGGCTCGTTGACTGACTGTTTTTGTGAGGCGCCATAGGGTTTTTTCTTCTTTTTATGTCTCGTTTATTTTGGTCCTTCAAAATATCTGCCTGATCGAAATATCGAGGGAAATAATTTGCTCCCATCGCATTTTTTTTGAATTTTATGTATTCAAATATTATTTTTCATTTACATTGTAATTTTTTAATGACTTCCATTTTATTGGTCTTAGCCTACGTCAATGCTGAAAAATAAAAAAATTAAAATCATTATGTTAAAAATCCTAACTTTCACAGGGATGTTCAATAAATATTTGACATTGATTGCTGAATGCATCGTATTTTTTTACTGCTAATTATGAATATTAATAATTGAGCAATTCAATTTTATTCAAATTATTAAATATTTTCTTTCTTACCGTAATTATAATTACATGATCATCATATCATTATCATGTAAAATATATTTCGAACCATAATGTGTTCCGTGACATAACTTATATTTTTAATGTACCAAGAATTTTTAATTAAAAAATAATAAATTTGTGTATAATGATTAACTTAACTGTTTGCTGGCCCTAAATATAAAGTATTTGTTTAAGTGTATGAAAACGCACATACATACATACATATATATATATATATATATTTATATTTTATTTAACATATAATCAAGGTTTTTTAAACATTTATAATGAAACTACATCTTTGGAAAAAATGTAATATGTCAGTATATTTGTAATAAACCAATACAATTTAATGCGATACTATTCTCATGAATTACTTTAAAATAAATTTTAATTCAAATATATTAAATTCTTAAATTAAAATTTTACTTTGGGAAAAAATCAAATGAATCAAGAATCGATTAAAGTTGATTTAAAATTTGTTATTGATAGTCAATATACATATATATTTATATATATTTAGTCCCTAAATGTACAAAGCTAATTATTTTTTAATATTGAAGAAATGTGAAACAAAAGATGTTATATTTTATAATAAATATAGCGTCATATACGAAATCACATAAAAACATCTATAGTTTTATAGCCAATTATTTAATTCGAAGAATTAGATTGTTTTTACTTTATTTTATTTTCTACTATCATCAATAAAGGAAAAAGTTATTGTTATGAAATTTAAACGATTACATTAGAAATCACCTGAATAAATACTTGCAGAGATAATTTTATTTTATGTTGTGTATTTAGAACTTTTGTGATTCTTTGACGAGACAAATGATATCTATAACTCGTAATAATATCAGAATTTTCCACATAGTTTTAATTACTTTACATTTCTTTAAATCAATGTAAATGTTATAGATTCTAATTACTCAAATATGAAATAATAGTAAATAATTTACATAATTTATGAGTTTAAAATATCAAATCTCGAATATTAAAATTAATTGTTTATGGTGTTCATAAATATTTATTTGTGAAACAGAAATTATAAAAAAATATAATAAACTAATTAAGGAAATATATTCTGCACAGTTGTAAGATCTATTATAAAAGTTTATTATAAAATCAAGCAAAAATAATTCTTTATAAAAAAATTGTATCGATAGTAACATCTTTGTAAAGTATAAATCATTAGTCCTTAATTAAAATGAAATAAATATTTAAAATTTCATTTTGTTCTATTACTAAAAAAATATGAACACAGCTGTTTCTCAGATATTGTTAATAGTTTCGTTCAGCTAAGAAGAGATTTTTATAAATAAAGATGTCGATGTGACGTTCAATTAAAACGTTGACTAATTACACGAACAATTAAAAATAATTAAAAATATGTAAGATTTAGTATAAACTATTTTGCACTAGAGAAATAAATGATCGTGTTAATTTTATACACGCATAAAGTTGTTGTAGCAATTCAGCCAAAATACATTAAATGTTACAGTTTCGTGTCAAGAGACATTAGCTGAGTTTCGACATTGTTTTTTTTTTCCGCATTCTGAACTCCAACATTATCCAGATCATGATAATCGAAGCTCGTCCATAGAAACTTTGCTGCCTCAGCTTCTTTCGGTTCTTATTCTCGGATAGTGTGTTCGAGGGGTTGATCGTGGCTGCCATTAAAGCAACAATACCGGAAGTAAACTCGGGTGTATCCGTCTTTTGACGCTTCATCCGTCGCCTTCCCTTTATGCTTAACCTCTGTCGATACTTTTCCCTTTTCGAGGTACCTTTCATTTGCTTTTTCTGCAATTCCAACCCTGCCTTCTTTTTTAATTCCCATTTTTTGCTTGACTTATCCGAATTACTTTTCTTTTTCATGCCTTAATTTCCGTATTTCCATGTTGGTCCGCTGTCATTTCTTTTACATTTATTCTTCAGATCCATTCCTTTTAGACATTTAGATTATCCTATTTCTTAGTAATTCAACTAAAAACTATAGGTAAATATAAAGAATAATATTTGAATATTTTAATCAAAAGAAACGGATAAATGTCTGGAAATAAGTGCATTTAGTTGTTATTTAATTTGTAATCGTAAATAATCTTTTCTATACACGCTTTATAAACTAATATTCAAATTATTTTATTTTATAAATCTCAATTTATTGGTTAAATAGTTATCATCATTATATAGAATTTTACATTTTATGATAAAAATAATCTAATTATAAGAATTTAATAGGAGGAAATGGAATCTATTTACTAAATCTTTCGTTTCACTCAAATTGAATTGTTTTAAATCTAAATTATACTTTTAAATATCTGACAAACAAATTTCTTTCATCGCTATGTTGTTTAAATCATACAGCACTGATTGAATATTACATAATTTTTTTGCACAATTCATCAAATACTACCCTACAATTCTTTAGACATTTTTAAAAATGTAAAAGTTTTTCTGACAATTGCAACCATGAAAATGTACTAGATGATATTTTACCATTACTAATCAAAATAATAATTGTAAAAAGTTTGAATTTTAAATTTATCTAAGCCATAAATATGTGTATTAGTGATGAAAAATGAATATCTAATTTGAAATGAAATTTTATCCAGTCGGAGATTGACAAAAATAGAAGTACAATCGTATTTTACTGTTTTTATAATTATATCTGTAATCGACATTTATGATTTCTTCCACACAGAGTACATATAAAGATTATTTATTTTGGTAGAGTAAGAATTAAAAAAAATAATGGACAAGTAAACAAAGAATAATCTTTAATAAACATCGATAATTATTCTTAATGTCAGCATTGACATGTAATAAAAGATATATTAAAAATAATTCCGAGGTACTTTGAAATGAGTGGGCCATTATATTAAGAATTAATATCTTTGTCAGAAGAAATCAGGCTATTATCAAAATATAATGTCATATTAGATAAAAGTGGAGCAAAAACCAGGAGTATCGAAAAGTGAGTTATTACTGGCGAAAATATGGAAACGAAGACCATTAGGACGCATCATCTACAAGGCGCAAATACACAGCCCCAGTGGGCGTCTTCAGCGTCGTTGTCGTCGTCGTCATCTTTGCAGAAGTGCTTCCACGAAGTAATTTATATATTTTCTTCCGTCCGATATTTGTCATCAAAGAGCAGCCATTAGTGGAAGAGAGCCCGGCGAGAAAGAGAGGAAGGGGAGAATCAGGCGCAGCGGGAAGCATTAGACCGTGGCTCCCATTAGTGCAATGAGGCCTCGCGCGAGCAGCTTCTCTTCGCGCGCAGGATCCAGCATCCAGCATCCAGCATCCAGCATCTCACCCCCAGCCCTGGAATCGACGGCAGATTTCCGACTGTGGAGGCCGCGGGCGATCGCTCCGCCAGGGATCGATCCTATCTATCACGTATCCGAGGCGAGCCCATTCACGAAGGATCAACAAACACTTTTTATCAAGTTCAATCTCGATTCGGCATCGAGTGCGTTATTTTTAATCAAGATGTAATAACGCTTTTATGGACCCTAGAACTCAGCGCTAATATCTCCCGCCGGAGTTTATGCGATTGCTCTTGAAGTGCACCAACTAAAAAGCAGACGATAATAATCTATCTGCATTTTTTAAAATGAGGAATGAATCATTTTTTTTCTTCAAAGTTTGCTTATTTTGAGTACGAAAACCATTAAGCTAACAGGACATAAAATTGCTTGGTCCAAGATGTTTTTTCCCCGCTCCGTTATACGGACGCGCACCATCATCGCATCCCTTACAATTAGCCGGGGAATCTCGCGATATCAAAAAATGACCTCTTCCAGAGTCCGAAACGGTCGTCCGTCTGCGGCTCATCAAAGAGTCACGTTAATAAATTCTTATTGCCGTGCACAGGGAGGTTACTTTCTTCGAACCCGTTCGCGCTCTCATCCTATTCACACAAGGCGAGAGCCGCCTTCTTTTGAGTAAACAACGAAAATCAACATCAACTCTGCGATTCTCAACTTGCACTTTGAGTAAATAAATATTCAAATTAAAAATTCGGGGGTGGCGGGGGTGGCGGCGAATAGGGGCCGACTCTTAGACTCGCAGCACCAGTTGATTTTGCAGACGCGTATCGACGGCTTCGGATGCCAACTCGAGTGGCTAATTAATTTTATTTCCCGAGCAGGTGCGCGAGCGGTCGAAGACGGCGGTGAATCGACTCCATCTCGTTTGCAAAAGCTGTAACGCACGTCACGTAGGTGCAATGGCCCCCTCCCCCGCGACCCCGACCCTTGATTATTGTTCTTGGGGTTTCTTTCGACGTCGCATCCACGGCGGTTCGTCTGTTCGCACGAGGAGAACGGCGCTCCGCACGTACGTCGAGGCGGCATCCACCCCCTTTATGTGCATACGGGTGCACACATCGTCTATAATTATCCCCGAGCAATCACGACCCGCACCACCACCACCACCACCACCACCACCACCATCACCGTCTTGTGCATCATCGGTCGCTTACCGCAGTGCAGCCACCGTATTCCGCAAAATTAGTATTCCCATTCTCTGGGAAGCGGAGGCTGGGGGATTCCGAGGGCGGCCGAGGAGGAATGGAAGAAAAAACAAAGAGAGAAGCGGCGCTCGCCCTCCATTACCTCCGTCCACTTATGAGCAACATGTTTATTTTTGCAATTTGCCCTCGCGAGGTCGGCGAGCGGGCGAACCACGGCGCCTCGAAGCCCCGACAATTAGATTTCCTTGGCGTCGCGTCCAATGGCCGTTCGGCTACCGTATAAGTGAAGGGCCCGGATGATCACACGACCTTCGTCCTTCCTTCCTTACCTCTCCCCAACTCGAGAAATCGAGAATCGAGAGGCCGTGCTCAGCCACTCCATTATCCCAGTCGCCGCCTCTCCTCTCCGCCGAGGCATCCACGCGAGGATAGCCCCTGCTCAATTCTGAACCTAACGAATAATAAAATCGGATAACTAATTATCATCTCGCACGAAATCCATTTTCCCTTTGAGATTGAAATTCACTTTTGTCACTCGAAATAAGTGCTACCAGAAGGACAATTGTTTCTTTAATGCACTCGACACCTTTCTTTATGTTTTTATTGTTTTTTCCACTTTGCCAAGCATTCCAATGAACTAAAGAGATTTCACGAAGGAATATTACCAAAGCCAAGACAGGTATATTTAATATTTAAAAAAAAAGAAAAAAAGAAAAAAACAATTTGGCTATAAATACTCTCTGGTATTGTCATTAGAAGAATAGTGTGTCCAATTATCGACAACATGAGCACTATTTGCAATTGAAAGTTTGCGGAGAAAGATGTAGAAGCTCGGGGCGAGGGAGGGAGAAGAAGATAGTCAGTCAGGTGGCACGGGACCACCTACACCTGCTACGAGGTAATTTATCTCTTATCTTCTAGCGGCGATGCGAGATCGCAGGTGGAGATATTCCTGTAGCTCTGTGCCGCCCCGCATACATCGTTTTTCTATACAACAGACACGTTTTGTTCTCTCGCCTCTCTTCTCTCTTTCTTTATTCCTCCCTCGAAAGAGTATCGTGATTCTTCATTTTCGAAAACTCGAATGGGAATGGCGTTGGCCCATTAAAAATGCCCAGATACAAGGTAGTCCAACTCAAAAGATAAACACGCAAACAATTCACTAGCGCAGTCCAAAATAATACATTCCACATGCAATGAATATGTATAAGGCTTATAAAATTTGCCTAGTCGAAGAAAATTCGTTAAAGAGTAAGCTCCGAACTTGAAAATTAGGGAAACTGCTTTATGCAATACGAGCACAACACCTAGCCATTTAAAGATTCGTGCTGCGCGTGTCCGAGAGAGAGAGAGAGAGAGAGAGAGAGAGAGAGAGAGAGAAACAGGGGGACTGACTTTTTTTATTATCCGTTTGGGCTCGGTCTAAGCTCTTTGCGAGGTCTCAGCCTTTAAGTAACCGCCAAAAGTACAACCGTAAAAGCTAATCGAAGAAAGCACTTATTCAAGGCTCGACGTGATAATGAAAGAAACAAATGGCGAGCAGGAAGTGGGATTTTGCGGTCGTGCCTTTCGACGCCTTTTATGATTCCATTGCCCGCAAGTCGCGCGCAAGCGAGCGCGAGAGCGTTACATCGGGATTCGCTAATTAGCTGCGGCGAAGAATTATTGTTCGACATTAGCCACAATCGCCCTCCGCCCCATTCATTTCCTCCCACCCGCACTCTAGCCCGAACCCTTTCCGCATCGGCCGAGGCGAAAATCCCAGGAAGACGGCTGATATCGCTCGCGAGTTCCCGCGAGTTCCCGCGAGTTCCCGCGAGTTCGCCCGGTCAACACCTCCTTCAGGACACCTCCAGTACTCGCGAGGGGCTTTCGCTGCCATTCCAACTTGTGATATTCGTCAAACTTTGTTTATTGTTTATTCTTGGCTGAATTCTCTCTTGTCTCTACTCGCGAAATTGCCTGAATAATTATGATTTATTTCTTTGTTATCAAAGAAAGCCAATGATACTAAAATGTTAATTAACTTGTAACTTCAGTGATACTCTGATTTTACCTACGTTTACATACCATGAAGAACCTTATTTACTTATCCCAACTCTTGCTCTCATCATTACATACCCAATTAAATAATTCATTAAAATGTTGGTCATTGACTTTAACTTGATTTAACTATGTAATAATATTGATAAAGCATTTATTATTTAAGTGATTGAAATTACACGTTACGCAAAACTGCTAATAAAAAAAAAAAAAAAAAAAAAAAACAGAAGGAATAAATCTCATTTTTAAGCATACAAAATATGTATAGGAGGGAAAAGATAGAGTAGAAGGTAAACTGTAAGTCTAATCTATGAGCAAATATAAGTTTTCGTTGTGATAAAATGAAGAATTCAAGGTGAAAGTACATATCAATAAATAAGGCTTCATATAAATTTTCGTGGGCAGTGCAAGGTAAAAAGAGAAGTTCTTCAACGCCTAAAAATATACTTCACGGTGTTAAATGTAAGTTGAAGTTTGGTCAAGGCACGTACCTTTTCGCACTGTAAACAAATATATCTCAGGGACTTTTTTTACACGCGTACACCCTGTCGTGCACAAATTAAGTCTTGACGCAAAATAGTGTTGAGCACTTTAGTTCTGCGTTTGCCTAATCGTCGCTTTGACGAATCACGTTCGTCTCGCGTCTTTCGAGGAAGACGTTAAGCGGCTGCGAGGTAAACCCGCACTCGCACTCGCATTCGCATTCGCATTTGCACTCGCGCCCGCGCCCGCGCCCAGGCACCAAAGAAGCGAAATAAAGGGAGTGAAAAAAGGGCCAAATCTTTGGCGGCGGTATGAACTCGTTGCGACAATTCGAACGCCAAATTTATTCAGCCCACACTCGGTTTGTCCGTGTTTTTTTAATTATTCTCAATTGTGGAACTCTCCCTCATTTCTGTGTCCTCTGAACTTTGGAGCCACGATAAAAGAAAAAAAAACACGATCCAACTTGGAGGTAAAATGAGAGAGAAAGAGAGAGAGAGAGAGAGAAAGAGAGATCACGCAACCAGCTCCGTTTGAGGTGGAAGCATTAAATCAAGGCCCCGCATGCTTTGGATGGCATCTAACAAATGAGCCAATGACAAGCAGCCCCGGCGAACACATACGTGCGAGCTCAGGAACAAAACGATAATATATTCCGAGCGCACACCCACACCTACACCCACATCCATTGGGGACCCGGACTCGCTCGCGGTGTATGAGTGCGAGATCGACGCTTCACGAGATGCACAATCGAAGTGGTCGGGTGCTGGTGGGGTGGGGTGGGGGGAGAGAAGAGGGAATAGGAATCCCGTGGACGGACACTAAAAACAGTTCATTTAACCAAAGGACGATTCCAAGTGCGAGAACAACGCCGCAAATGCCGAATTAGCATTCGTGGAACACTCGAATGGAGCTTCTTGGATAAATTTTATTCTCCATCAGGAGAGTGGAGATTTTAATTATTCTAATGAATGCATACTTTTATTATTGTCCACCCCATTAATTGTTATTGATTATTGATTATTTATCATCGTCATCTTTACCAATTATTATTATTATTATTATTATTATTTTTTCTCTTTCGTATAAATGTTTTTATTATTATTATTATTGCTATCAATATTTTTGTTAATTAAAACTGTATAGTTAATGATATACTTAATTGGTAAATTGATAGATAATTTCTTTTGATTGAAATGAAATCAATACAAGCCTTTTATCAATGTCCTAATATTGTGTATTTTCGAAACTCTTCAAAATTTTAAATAAATTTAGCTCGGGTCATTTTGAATATTAAAAGGATTTTATTCATATTTAACATTTAAATCCATCGTGAGAATTCTCAGTAAATTTAAAATAGACTTTAAACGATGGCACAAGTTGATAATTCATGATCGCTGCTGTTCAACAATAATAGTTGGTCCAAGATAAAGAAGATACGGAAGACATTTTTTACAAGCCACGATGGAAGGTAGGAAGAACGATAGAGAGAGAGAGAGAGAGAGAGAGAGAGGGAGAGAGAGAGAGGGAGAGAGAGAGAGAGTGAGAGAAAGAGAGGCAAGAAGTCTGATAAAAGACATACGAGCACTAATGATGGTCAATAATTTAAAATATGAATTTCTATAAATCAGCCGTAATCTTTAATTTCTCGGAATGCCGGTTTGTATCTCGTCTATCAAGCGGCAACAGGGACGGTTGCCTTTGAGAGACCCCCTCCCTCCCTATTTTTCACCCTTTCTACCCGTTCAGTCATTTGTGCGGAGTTAGATTAATTGGATTAATTAGGCATTAGCGAGAGGAGCCCGTGGCGATGCCGATTCCGATGCCGATGCATTAGCTCCTCTTACCCGAGGACGGCGCGACCGCCACACCGCATCCAGGAACAAATAGACAACCGCTCCCTTTCCGTTTCTCGTTCCTCGTTCCTCGTTCCTTCTTCTCTTCGACGACTCGCTCTTGTCTTTTTCTTCCTCCCTACTTACTTTTACCCGATTATAACCCCTTCAGCTGTGGATTCTCAAAAGCGCGAAGCCTGAAAATTCGCGGGTATTCTCGATTTCGAGGAACTGATCTCGTGGGAATCAAGCTAAACAAGTGCCGTTCCGAAGGCGCTGATTCGAGATTTAGATAAATTTCGACGATTTGTCAACCGACTTTATCTGCTGGATATTTGTTTTTGAGAATAAACACTTTTTTTTTCTTTTCTTTTTTTTTCCTTTGGATATTCAAAATTAAAGGTGCGCGCGATTAATCATTTATAGGCCATATTCTTCAATCTTTCAGAAAATTAATTTTTAAAAGACATCACAATTCACATCGATTCAGAATTATTAATCGAGGTAGTCAATTCAGACCGAAAACCGATCCTCTAAGTATTCCCTCAATATTCATAATAAAAACAGTCCAATGCGACATTTAACAATTATCATTTATTTCTAAAAATTCAGCCTACGAATAAAATGCAAAGATTATATTACAGCACGAGTGTAAGTGAATTTGCGTTTCCCTTTATGAATATCAGTTATTTTACACATTGTGCTACAATTATTTTTTCGCTTTAAATTCTCAGATGTGCAAAATTTAGCACATTCAAGATTTATCACATCAAACGTCTGTTATTATTTATTTCGCTTTATCTATAGTCAAAAGGTCTTGAGTTGCCTCCCTTCCTCAGGATTGCATGGCCAAAGTCATTACTAGTCGAAAATTTGACACGGTCTTTACTCTTATTGCAGCACAGCTCGACGAGTGAGCCAGTTCGCCTATAATTATTTCCACATCTATCAACTTCTCTCACAGCCCAGCCGAGGAAGACAGGTCAAACTGCTTGCAGAGCACAACTCGGCCTTCCTTCGGAGATTGGGCTTGTGCCTACTTTTCATCTTTTGGTTCCTTCTTTCGCGAGCTTGATATTTCAATGAGTTTCTAAAGCCATACGTTAATGTTGCTGGCTCTGTATCGTCTTACATGCACAGAGTCGATGCCGTCCCTTATTAGAATCACTATGTGGATGGGTGATCACCTAATGAAAATAAGGAACCTGGCCTAATTAGCAAAGAAGTTCCAAGGATGTGAGAAACTCTGGGTAATCAAAGAGAAATGTCCCTCTCGTACCATTACGTATACTATAAATGAAATAGAAGCAATGGAAATTTAAGCATCAGCACTGAAAAAAATATTTGTCAAGCTTGCGTTCGATCCAGAAATCAATTTACTTTATGAAGAATAATTCAGGAAGAGCGACGCATTTCCGAGAGTATGGTGTCGTTAAAATTGCATGAAAATAAATAATGAATTTAAAATGAATGAATCAAATAATGTAAAAAAATATCAAACAACAAATATAATTATAATTAGACAAAAAAAGAGTACAATAAATGTCAGGATTATTAGGGTGTATATTTTGTTTAACGATGCACGACATTACTTGGATGTTGAAAAAATGTGAATCAAAGGGGAAAGAGAGATGAAGCGTCCAGTAATTTCTTAGCAAGTCAATTATCGCTACCAAACCTAGAAATAAGAAATAAGGAATGTAATGGAAGAAATTAGCCAAAAGCAAATATAAGTGAGAAAATGAATAGTTATGAGTTTCGGGTGGGAATCCTGGAGATGGTGGTATGGTACCGCCCGTACCTATCTATAGCGGCACCGACCACTCTGATGTATTTCTGAAGTTTGGCGGCTGGCCACCATTATGTACATGATAATTAGAATGCGTTGGCGCGTGTCTCAATATATCCACGCGTGATACCTATTATACACGCAGATATAGTGGGTGTGCGTGCAACCGAGATGACAATTATCGAATAATGCAACTGCAAAATAAAGACGAAGCGAAAAGACGCGAATGGAGATGATCACTCCGAAACTGACAAGTTTTAGAGACATGATGAAGAGAGAGAGAGAGAGAGAGAGAGAAAAGGGAGGAGTAAAAAAATAGAGAAAATTTGGTAATTTTGCGTCCTTAAATTTATTGGGTTTATTAAAGGCGAGTAGCAAGTTTTTCGTATTTGTTATCGCTTCTATATGCTGGTCTTTTCATCTACACGAATCAAATGTCTACTGCCCTTCGGACACCAACACTCATGTTCTCCCTCTTTCTCTCACTTTCTCTCTCTCTCTCTCTCTCTCTCTCTCTCTCGCTGTCGCTGTCGCTCACAGCTGTGAATAAATTAACTGACTCATCGTACATATCGGAGTAATATCGGCTTCGGCACCTTCATGGAGGCTCTTACTTAATTAACAATAATACTTCCTCACAGTTTACACTATTCAACTATATTTCTTATTCTTGTCAGAATTATTGTCCAAATGTTCATTTTTATACATTTATGAATATTTGCTAGATTAAAAACTGAATAGTCTATTCAAATTTTAAGTCGTATTATACATCACTTTCATATTATAGCCATCACTTTTTCGCATTATTTTTCAGATTATCTTGACTATTGTACTTAAAATGAAATTATCAAATACATCTTATTTATTTTTTTAACTGTCAATTATATTTTATTCATTTATATTAATTTTTGTATCTGTTGTTATTTTATAAAAATAAGAAGCTTAAGCAAGCGATATAATCAAGAATAAGATTAAAAAATTAAAATTACAAGTTTTTACAATAAATTAAATTACATCTATATTGCAGTTTTTTTTTAGTGTATGCGTAATTGAATGCAATTATCATATTGTACATTGTTTTTTAAGTTAAATTTGTAATAAATATGCGATACTTAAAAAATACCAAACAGGTCTATACATTTGAATTCATAAATAAAATCTGTAAATTCAATAATATTTATTTTGTACAAATACCACTCATTGGTAAAAAATTTAACACGAATTCATTTAAAATTTTATTTTTATTTAATTAAATTTATTAATTATACAAATATGTTTTGTATAGAATGTATATAGGTAAATATTTTTAATAATACGATTCGAAAAAAAATTTGTTTTTAATCTTATATTATGCATAAATATGATATTGTATGTACGACACATCATTTTTATCGCATTATCACATTTTTGAATGGATTCTGTGGGAAATTATTTTAATTTTTATGCGCAGTTATTGTAATAAAAGATAAGATTTCTTCCAAATTAAAAATAAAATATTGATCGTCAATGTTAATTCCACAAGAAAGTACACAAAAAAATCAACGCCATTTTCAAAAAATAATACAATAGCATTAATACTTTTATTTTGTACTTATTATCAATGGTATTAGGGTAATGCCTTTCGAATAAGTACCGAAAGAAAAGGGAAGTTGGAAATCTTCTTAAGTACTGCGTTTCCCGTCTCACTATGACAATTCGTCCTGGTGCAGGAACAGATCAGGTTATTAGACATCGAGAGACAAGAAGATCAGAAAAGAGCAAAGGTTTTAATATAAAAGTCAGGAACAAATAATGCGATTACCCTCTGTTTCCGTTTATTACAGAAACAGGATAGGGTAATGAAAGTTGAAGTACTCGGGGAAGGTGTTCGCACCGACACCCGACGTCTCTCGCGGTCATACCTATTACTTCTTATGGACTTCTCCGGTGCTTCTGTTACAGCATTTTTCTCTCTGCAATAACACCGGAGGTACGGGCTCGATGCGAAACTCGATATTAAAATTCGCCGTCGCGGGAATTACGTGAACGGCGACGACTCGACTCACATGAAAAAGAGGCTCCTCTCCTCCTCGAGTAAGCCGCCGCGTCCGGGTAATAAGACCATTACATTGTATCCTTTCCTCTTGACGAGCCTATCCTTTTCATAAAATCTCCTCTGCTACTGATTTATTGTCAGATGGAAAAATTACCTCGAACTCAATTACATCTCAAAGTGATTTCTCTCTTTTTTTTCTTCTTCTTTTTTCTTTTTTCTTTTTTTTTTTTTTTTTTTTTTTTTTTTTGTTGCAATGCATGTAGTTTTCATTAACATTCAGGGAAAGAATAATCTGGCTTTATTCAACCGAAAACCACTCTTTTTTAATTTTTAATTCATGCCTTGTCCTTTTCAGTTTGAAAAAACTCCTTGTAATTCCAAAAAAAAATCGGATCGACCAAAGATACAACCTCAATTTTTATAAATCAAGTTTATTAAAAAATGCTAATGTTTGCTGATTTAAAGAAATTCTCGAAAGTCTTGCGATTTTATTTACAACACAATTCGAAATTCCTCATTTGTTTCGCGTGCATCATTTATTCTTAATACCCGAAACAAATAATAAGCGGAACATCAGTGTACATTCTGTCTCTCTTTATTCCTCTCAGAGGGTAGTCTATATCCCTCGCGGCTGAATGAGGAAAAAAATGAGCGTGTTGGATTTGGATTTAACGATTACAAATTGGGCATACTATCGGAACCTATTCCCGAATTAATAGAGCAATAAATAATCAAAAGCTGATTACAGCAATGAGAAGATACCTTGGTAAATCCATTTCTTCCTTAAATTATTTCATCGCTCAATCGGCGCGCGAAAGCTATTACCGAGTTACACTTTAATTTCTTTGTTCCAATATTTAACGTGCAATCGTATTAAAACCTAATCTAGCAAAAAAGAAATTCTTGGGTAAAAATCTTTAAAGTACGGTAATAATACAAAGTTTTATTAATTATATTTTCGCTTAGATAGAATACATAAGAAGTGTAAAATTGTTCGTTTTCTATGCATCCTCGAGCTTGGAAATTCAAAGGGATTTCAAGTTATTTACGTGGTCAACGCAAAACCCGTAAATGTCATCGCAATGCAACATATTACGTGCATTAAAACACCGACATAACTTACTTGGCAATTCATAATGCGCAATAAGGTATAAAGGGAGAAAATTCGAAAACAAGTGGAGGACGTACTTAAGTAAAAAGATTGACTGCAGCTACCTTACACTCATTGCTACTTAACTCTTTTACAAAAACTTTTATATAGGATTTGCACATTGTTTTGAAAATTATCTTCCTCTCCTCTCCCCCCCCCAACCCTTCCTAGTAAGCGAATGAATATGAATGAGCAGTTTTTATTTCAATGTTGTCAGTTGTACCTTTGTAACTCTTCAGTGTGGTAAAATCTATATTCAATGTCATTGAGCCTAAACCTGAAGCGAGTAGGCGAAAAGTAAATGAGAAGGAGATGGAGAGAGATTTGATACACATGTAAAAACAAGTAAGAAAGCAGGCTTTGTGCAACGACGTCCTTGTCGAAGGCATATAGTAACGCCTATTCATTCGCATCCGGCGAGTGAATTGACAGAACTTGTGTTACGATGTGCAAAATGCTTTTCTGCTTTGATCGGCAAGGTCATCAGCAAATCTGGCGATGCTCCTGGCGAAGTATCGTCCTAACATGTCCTCCTCCACGAGCACACGTATTCAATAAGCTCAGCATGCTATTTGTAGGCTTACACGCGCTCGGCCGACGCGTGTTTTGGTTCGGCATCGTTATCCTCTCGGAATTCCAATTGTTCGCGAATAATTTATCGGTATTGTCCTGCGCTCGTTGCTATGAAATCTAGATAATAAAATCGAGCCAGACCTGTTTGTCGATCTTTTTTCGTCTTTTTCGTCTTTTTCGTCTTTTTCTTTTTTCGAAGGGCGTATCACGCGTGCGGAAAAATTAGAGCAGAAAGTCTTTTATTGTGGGTCACGCGGTACATGCCATTATTGCAGGGATAACAATAATGTTCAACAATGGCTTTTTTAAAGAAAACAAAAAAATGTCCATTCAATTTCTTTCAAGAGCCATCGTATGAATTTATACATCACTTACCAAGAGATAGATGTAGAAATTTCGTATTATTATAATATTTGTGTGGGCAGGACTCCCTCTGGAAATTAATTATTTTATGGAATTTAATTGATTAGCTCGTGCATTAATGAAAGGCTGATCCTCGGAGCGGTCTCAGGTTAAAAGCAAGAGAAATAGAAAATACTTAGAATATGTGGAAAATACCCCCATCACGTGGAATAGATGGACGATGGAGAGCTAAAATTAAACAAAGACAAGCCCTCGGTTGCTCTGTCCGCGATTACCCACTCTCATCCTTTCGAAGAGACGTAACGTCTAACCATTCGGGAATATCGCTATATTTGCGAGCACAAACTTCTCTTTCTCCCTCTCTCATACCCCTACTCCCTCTTTCTATGTAAATTCCACGAATTAATCTATGCCGACAGCGGTAATAATAAGGAAATGTTTCAATCTCGGTGATGTATGAACTATGGACATCGAGAGTCAGGCTCGCGCCGAGAGATACAGAATGAGACAGTGAGAGAGAGAGAGAGAGAGAGAGAGGAGAGAGAGAAAACTCGGAACAGAACGAGTGACAGAAGGAGGAAAGGGGGGGGGGAGTGAGACGGAAAGGAAAAGCGGGATGAAACGTGAAGGTTCGTTGTTACGGAGGAACAATCGAAAGACCCTTCGCGTGCAGGAAACGAAGATGTTTATTCTGTTGGTCGAATGACTTTCTACAATTCGCGTTATGTACAATTTTTTATCTACAGCGGAAATGCAATCCTTTTCTTGCATATTGCACACATACGAATATGTATAAATGTAAATACATTTTATTAAAATATCATTTTTATATACATTATATTGGTACCGAGGGTAAGTACGTTCAATTTTTCTTCCGTGATAGGGACAAAAGTGAGTTTGAGGGAGATAGAGAAAATATTTTATATGAAAGCACATGTGGAGCAGTTTGGATTTTAGAAGAAGGAGTAAATCAGATTAAGGAAATAAGGAAAGGAAGGCGAAGTCAGGTAGAGGGTAAACGGAGAGGGGGTTGGTTTATCTTCGATTGCGAAACGTCTTGGCGTTGGTTTCTTGGTCGTGGATTTATGGCGAGCGATTTGTCGGTACTGCCAGATTAGAATTAGTTTGCGGAGTCTCGCAACCACCAACACCAATACCAGCAAAGGAGCTACCCCCTGACTCTAAAGTGTTGTTTGGCACGTTGCACAAATCGGTTTGGGAGATCGAGATTCTCTGGTTCACTTGCACCAAGAAATATTTCCTGCAGTGGCAATAAACAATGATTCACCGAGCATCTGATTTTAAACAAATTGAAATTCTTCTCTGATAACAGTATTTTATTTGTTAAGCCAATTCATTTTTTAAAGCAATATTATATTTTATATGCACGAATAAGCCATTGACAACAGGTCGCAATTACTTTGAGTCATTCGATATCGATAAAATTAAATTATACTTGTAGTATAAGTGTGCGCACAATTCTCGAAAATATAATTTTTTATGATAAAATAAAAGGCAAAACTTAGAATAACATTATTTTTCCCGCAATGATATATCAAGGTATTTTAAATTTCCCTATATATTTATGAATTTAGTATTCAAGGAGCGTCTATACCTTTGTGAAATACAGTAACACAGCAGAAGATTACCCTACTCGCAGTCTCCGAGAATTTTCACCCTTCTACGGTGAGCAATATTAATATCTCTAATCATTCACCGACCCCTTTGCAGACCTTTATCAAGGGATGCCATAGACGTGGTTTGATATGCGTTATTTTGATTTAAGCCATTTGCCTTGAGATTCGCCGGCAAAACAAACTATGCCCCAGTACCCTAACGCCGATCCACGGAGGTTTGATCTATAATTTCCATCCACCGCGTGTATTTGAACATTCTTCCTTGAACAGCTCCCGCGACACAAACAAGGGCTCGCCGCCATCCGAATGCCAACGCATTTTACGGATCTTATAAAATAAGTTATGAGGTTGCCGACAGAGCAACGAATTATCCGCACGTTGCTTTATCATTAAGACTAATTTCTTTGGTTATAAATAATCCGTCGATTAGGGGGTTACATGATTTGGGCTCCCCAGAACAATGAGCGCCTCGAGAAGTGGTGACATGGAGTCCGTAGGTGGTGGGCGTCCTTAAAAAAGCCCGGTCGACGAGAGCAAAGGGAATTGCGGCCTAGGGGGTGGAGGAGTCGCACGTCCACTAAATTAAGACGGCGATTACACTAATCATCCTAGACACTCCGGTAGCAGCAGCTGATGCAACAGCGCTCAACGAGCCGTGAGTTGGACAGCAAAGCCCGGAATCGTGAAATAGACGTTTTGGCCGACGTAGACGGCGACGACGACCTCGGCGACGGCGGCGGCGGCGACGACGACGACGACGACGACGACGACGACGAGGAGGAGGTGGTGGACGAGGTTCGGATCGGTGGCCGCGCCCGGGGTTCGCCCCCTTGCTCGGTCGCTCGCGTTGCGTCGTCGCTTTATAATTAATGACCTGGGTATATGCATGCGTCTGGGATGTACTCCTTTCGTAATTTATCAGAGCGAGCGGGCACGTGGAGACGCCTTTCTTTCCTCCGGGCATCGGACCACACGTTATTTAGTCCGGCAGATAACGCCGCTTCACGGTACCATCAAAATAGACGTTTGGTCGTTTAGACCCTTCGTCTTTCATTCGAGCAAGACGCGGGAGTGAGTGTGTGGAAAAGGGATTGAATCCGCGGGAGGGCGGCTGCACTCGCCGCTGGAAAACTGGCGGAAAATCTGGGGTGAGGAGCCGTCCGTCACGTATTCGCCTTCTATTTCCTTTAGCCCGGGCTCTCTATATGCAAATACGCCAGGGCGGTCAACCTCGTCGACGCGTTCTTGTGAGCAGGATTAGGTTTGCAAGCGAGAGCTAACACTCGGTTACGTGTGGTATCAGTGCCTAGCTGATAAACGTGGCTCGCGCGAGCGAGCGAGAGAGAGGTCCGAGGTGATATTACCGAGCGAAACATGTGTGCTGTATGTCGACTTTCCCCGCTATCGTTATAAATAGCGGCTTTGATATTCAGTCGCACCTTTACGGGGATGAATTCGCCCCCACGCCATTTCCCTCGAGAAATGCGGGGATGGACAGATGGAGAAAGGAAAAAGGGGCGAGAAAGAGAGTCAAAGTGCTAGACTTTCAAAAATCAAAGGATTAACGACTCGTGCTCTCGCTTAACGAGTGCGAGTCGTCTCTTGCGTCACTTGCTCACTTGTGCGCTCGTCTTTCACATCCTCGCGAAACCAGTCGGTACTTTCAAAGTAATATCGCGAAATTGATATGGCTTTCGGAACACTAGAGTCACGAAATGAGAAACGAGTCGGCCGCGCTGCAGGAACACCGAATAAGAAATACAAGGAATCCCTTAATCAAGTGAGTCAATATTCGGAGAGAAAAATCTGCTCGACTACCCGAACTTGTGAAATTTGATCATTTTTATCTTTATTAATGCTTTCTATTGTGTTGTAGTCTTATCGTTTTTAAAATCCAACAAAAACTTGTCCAAAATATTTTATCCAAATTTAATTGTTTGATATTGTATTTGACCAATAAGGTAATTATACCCTAACATTCTCCCTAAAATTTTAATTATTATGTAATTTAAAAATACGGATAAATCAAATTTTTGTTATTGCTGTTTAAACAATTGTGTGAAAATGCAAAAGTTAAAATAATAAAATGAACATTAAAATAAAAATATATGACACAAAATATCATAGAATCAAGTAAATTGTTTAAAAAATGTTCCACTATTAGTAATAATAATCTATGGGTAAAAAAAACAATAAACTCAAGATCTTCGAAAACTCGTTTGCGAAAGCAAGTGGAATCGATTGTAATGGATTTAAATACGTGATCACCAATGCACGTATCGAGCCTCGAAGAAAGTTCCACGGGCAATCTGTATTTTTAATTATACATAGGGGATCGAGGAAAATGACAGAAGCGAGTGAAATGGGTACAGCTGTTGGAGGGATGGGAAGAGGAAGAGGCGATTGTGATGCCGTGCATTGGATGGGCCCCTAGGTGGTAGGTGAGGACCGCGTGAAAGATATCCGGACGAAGGCGAGGGCAGCTGGATGTTGGTGGTGATGGTGGTAGTGGTTGTATGTTGCATTTTGTTGCAATGCACACCTGTCGCTCATCGCAAAACGAAACAACAGGTAATGCGCCGACTACGAACTCATCGACTCGTTCACTTGCTGGCTGTTGGAGAGCTGTTGCTCTGACCGTCGACGTGCTCCTCTTTCTGTCTAGTCCGAGTCCGAATAATATTCACTGATGCGAGCCACGTTTCCTAGCCCATTTGCATAAGAAATAAGTGACTAAAGACAGACATCTTTACCTTCGTAATAGAGTTCAAAAATTAAATTTCTGTGCGTAGCCGTAATCTTTACTTGTCAGAATATTATATTTATGCCTTTGTATTTGGGTCCGATAATGCTGGCAAATAATTCTTCGTGTAAATGATATTTATTCATATTATACGACTTTCAACATTATATTAAAATTTCTTGTTCTTCATAAATATTTATAAAAAAATGTTTTACATCACATTTGTATGTAGTCGAATATTAAGCTTGTAATATTATTAGTAGTATCGTATCACTGACTGAATTAAAATAAAAATATTAATTGTAAATATTTATTCGAAGAATCATCTATTGCATTATTGAATAAAAATAATAATTTCTTCTGTGATGTCTGTCCAGCAATAAGGTGACGAATCCCTTATTCTTACCAACACTGTTTATTAATTGTAATATTGATTATAACCTGCAAAATAATTACAATATCACATAATAGTCAGACACATAAAAATAATTAATAAAAATAAATACAAGTATGCTTGAAATCTACAAAGATATATAATCGTGAGAATATCAATGATGAAAATATAAATATAATAAGAATAAAAAAAATTAAAAAATATGTATATACAATAAAAAACTTAAACAGTATTTATTTTAAAATTACATAATGTATTAACACTTAAGAATACAGCAAAAAAATGAATTTTAATTTTACGTAATTTTTTAAATTCAAATCAATAATAATTTATTAATTAAGATAGGATAATTATAAAATTAAATTAAAAATAGATAATTACATGTTTCTATAAAAAATAAAATTATTCTAATTTAAATCTTATAAAAAAATTTCCGATTCTTTAACTTTTTTGAAGTATTGACAATAATAATAAATGATGAATTGTGTTTTATATTTTTAAATATATAACTTTACGTTATTCATTAGTAAAAATTCATTTATTTATTGTAAAATATTAATTTGTTGACTTAATTAAAGCAGATTTTTAAGATTTTTAAATTCTATAATTCCGTCACGAATTACTAAAAGTATAGAAAACATAAATTGCAGTATGGATGGACTAGTATTAAGGGTGCCTTAATTTTTATTTTTAAATATTGAATGGGGTAATGTTCTAGCGCAAGAAATTGCAAATACACTAGATTAATAAAAAAAAAGAAAAAGCTCAAATTAATAATCTAGAGCATATTTCAATAAGGGCGATAAATATTTGGCGATACATAAAATGATAATAAATCTCTGTAAAATTTAGAAAACGTGAACGAATCATAAGTTTTCAATAAAGTACGCGGAACGTTAAATAACCGAATAAGAAATTGGGGGTACCTGAACCGGGGTGGCTGAAATTAAAAAAATGAGATAAAAAAATGGCATCTATTAGAGGAACCATAAGTCACAATTAGGTCAGTTGCCTTCTCGAGAGACGGGGTGTGCCCGGTACCTTTATTCTTTCATTCCGGACGACTTTGCGCGACAAGAACTCGTAGGTGTAGAGTGTAGGTCGGGGTGTTCCATCGGCAGGAACCGAGGGTTCCTTCAAATAACAAATAAAGAGAATTGATGAAGAATATTTTGAGGTTCGTTTTAAAAGGAAAAAGAATCCTCGTGGATTCGTGAACGCCCACGCACACTATCCATCGTTGGAACAATCTTATAAAAAAGGCGCTCGCCCTGATTGCGAAGCCCACCCTCGAACCCCTTTTGAATTTCCTCCCCTCGTTCTCGTGCTCATAAGCCAATAGCCTATATATGATTTATGGTCTAGTCTAATTCCATTGGAGCCCTTGCACTCGGGTTGTGCTCGTAGTGTAAGGCATAAATAATTACCACTTAGGGCCTTTGTCGCTACGTTGCCACGTCCATTTCGCTATGGTCCTTTGTTCGACCGCCCGTTTATGTGACTTGAGATTTATCGTTTGGAATGCCTAGCTCAGATTCTTCCCCAAGACGCTCCTACGGAATCATTAAAGATCAATAACTCACCGCATCTCTTCGCGACACTTTGTTAATCGCTGATAAACTATGTAAATAGCCCTAACCTAAAACGCACCAACGGCATCTCGTACTGTATTAATGCCTCGCTGCATATATTTTATTCATAATTCCTCATTTAAGTTGGTCATCTCGAGAGATTCTTGGCAATGCGGATGCATTCGTTTGCACGCACTGAAAAAATTGAGGAAATTGATAAGTTGTTTCTCATAATTTTCAAGTTTCAAACATTTATTTTATTATGATTGGTAATAATAAGATAATTATGAGTCACGGCCATAAACATTCACGTACCTTGAAAATGCTAATGCTTTATGTCGTGGACATTAAGTACTGCGGCCGTAGTCATCAACTGCATTATAAAGATGACGAAAATGCTGGATACATCGCCATACTTCGATGTATTGCAATAAAATCTTTCTCTTTTTCTTACCGATAAATAACCAAAGTTTCACCATTGTAATTTTCATGATATAACCAAATTTAAACAAAAAATACGAATATACAAATGTCGAACATTTTATAAAGTTTAACATGTGATAAAAAAAGCAATTAATATTATTGCGTACTATCAAGTATTGCGTAATATCAAATATTTAATTGACTTTCTTGGGAGGTCTACGAAGAAAATAATTATCCCAGTTGTCTAAAAAAAAGTGAAAAAGAAAAGCACCTGGAGATAGTAAATGCAAGATCGGCTGTAAATTCAGAATTGTACAGTTGATTGGTAGAGACGATGTTTACAATCATGAATTTGATTTGGCGGCGAACAGGTAATATAGAGCTTCTAACGAGTTATATAAGGAAAAAGGACAAGGGTGGAAGTGTCGAAGGAAATAAGGGTGAAAAAAGATGAAGACGAGGATGAACGAAGAGGCATAACAAATAATGCTATAATGCTAGATCGAGGTAGTAGTTTCGCTCGTCAGTATCTTTGATTAGAGGCTCCGACCTCGTTGATTGGCTTCTAATAAACCCATAAAGCCATGCGCGCGATTCATTCGAGAGTAATTTCGTTGAGTCTGATAAAAATTCACCGCAGTCAATTTCTCCGGATTCACGTTTCTTTTCAACTCTCTTCAATGGATTGCATTTTTATTATTCGCGTAGCAACAAAATGGACTTTGTTGCCGCAGCAACATGATGGTAAAGTCATTATAATTTATAGTTTCGTAGGAGAGGTTTTCTAGAGAGAGAGGGGGGGAGGGGAAGAGGGAGGGAGGGAAAGGCAAGGGGGAGTGCTTTGCAGCGGTCAAAAATCTGCGTCTTTCCCTCTTTCGGGGCGTGCCGTTCAGGAATCACCGTTCAGACTTAATAAGCGCCGCGAGCAAAAAGCCGAAGAGAGTAAGAAAGAGATGGAATAAGAATGTGAAGGAATCGAGCATCTTCCTCCCTCTTCAGACAGGGAGGAAGATGCTCGATGGATGATGCGAAAACTTTGCTGTATTAGCTTCGGCTTGCCAATCCGGTGCTTTACAACACCATCATGGAAAACTATGGGAACTTGGGAAAACGCCTAGTCTTCCACTTTAATTTCATATTTAGCCTTAGCTTCTTAGCCCGCCACGCAAGCACCGAGTTCCGGTGAGCTTATAAAAAAATAACTTTAGCTTGGCTTTAGATAAATTTTTAATTTATCTCTATCACTATTCTTTGATAATTGAAATGAAAATCTGGTACAATCGGAAACTTTTGGAAATGATTTATGCAAAGAATATTTTATGCTGCAGCGTACAAAAGAGCATAATAACTAGAAACCAAAAATTTGAAATACCCTGTTCTTTTAAATTAAGAAATCAATTAATAATGTATATTAATATATAATATTAATGTATAATATTATTAATGTATAATAATAAATTCTTGTCGCAGATCGAGAAAAAATTAAATAAAAAATGGAAATAAAATATACTTGATATAATTTTCCAATTAGGTCTTTAAATGAATCAATAATATTTTGGCTTTTCATAATAGCAAATGTAAGATGTTTAAAAAAAAAAAAAAAAAAATTTAAAGCAAAAAGAAGAAAATAGAGATTTCGGTATAAAAATAAAATGTCTAATTAGGCTTTGAAACTGCGAAAAGATGCGTAACCATAATTAATGTTGACAAATTCAGCAATTAATCCCATCCGCAATAATCGTAATCCGTGAAGTGGGCGGGGGCTGGCGGCTTGGTTTGTAAGGAGGACAAGGAGGAGGAGGAGGGATGAGGATTTGAAATAACTAAGGCGAATTTAAAAGGTAGAGAGAAAGGTTTGTATTTGTTTATCAATTAAACAGAAGATGAAAGTAGCAGAGGTGACGGGGATGGGATTATTGCGAGTCCAGTCACGCTCCCGAGACAGGCGAGCGTGCGTGTGAGGCGTAATTATGGTGACGCGTGGGCCAAACGCCAGTGCAGAATCACCGACGAGATCAGCTACGAGTACACCCCTTCCTTTCCTCCTAAGCGTTCATTAACATTTCGCTCCCGATGGGCTCTAGCTGGTACTGCTGCCGGAGGTGCTGGTGCTGGTGCTCGTGTGCTGGTGCTGGTGTGCTGGTGCTGCTGCTCGTGTGCTGGTGCTGGTGCTGGTGCTCGTGTGCTGGTGCCTCACCAAGAAGGAAAGGAGCGAGCGGTCAAAGTGAGCCAACAAGCCAGACGCCGGCAGAGCGAATCAAGAGGACTGATTACCGAGATCATTTCTCGTTTGTTTCACTCCTCTGTCCCCCGACGTTATTACAACCGTGTTTCCACGTCCCCTCGACTTATGAGCCTGCAATAACAACTAATCACTTAAAAATAGTGTCGGCGGCGGTAATTGATGATTCATTGATTTCACTTTTTCGCTTCACCAACTACTTTCGCGGGATACTAGTTATGATGTCACTCGTGATATCACTGTATCACATTGGCACCCAACGAATCTTAAGCGACGCCCGAGACGAAGGATATTGTCTCGGGTCTCGTTTAATAATTAATAATGCAGGGAAAGTGCTGGCGTTAGACGCTTGTCGCTGACACCAGTCCTTTACCCGAATCTTCACTCTGAACGCGAACGCGAAATCCCTCTCGTCTCTTTCACCCCCAATCCCATCCCTCCATCTCTTTCTCTCTCCAATAAGCTCAATTCCTAATTCGCAAGCAATTGCAAAAGATGTTTGAGAATTTCATCGATGCTGCATTGACCAAAAACTCGTCGAGCAAACGAAGATCCAGAAGAAGCACTAGCTAGCCAACTGCTATAATTGGTGTATCAAGCGTCGGAAAGACTATAGTCAAAGCACGAGCCAAGTGCTATATCGAAGAGAGGATTATTAATTAATAAACTTAATATTTTATTAGTTGGTTTGATACGAGTGGCGTTAACGAGTGCTAATGATAGGATATGGCATCTACGTGTCATCCAAGTCGGTTCCGACACCCTCGCAACATCGATGACCTCATCGTCGCGCGACTGACTTATTCGGCTTAATTGTTTGTTATCATTAGTTGCGCGCGGTGGCTATTGAAATTAATGTTAATCCGGCCCGGTTAACATGTGCGCTCTCATAAAATGTGCTTCCGGCGTGCGATGCCTGCCTCCTCCTGCTTGATGGAATTAAGCCACTTGCACACAATGCCCACGACGGCAAATGCGTGTGTGTTTGTGCGCGGCGCGGCGGGGGAAGGGGGGGGGGAAAGTACATGTGACATTTTATATATTTGCTTAATCCACTCGTCACTGATATTACTTGCTTTTACAGACATCTTCGGTATAACAACTCCACAGTGCTCCACTTTTTTGAAGGATTTTATTTATTATGCAACCGATCGTAATAGAGCATCATCATTAAAAGCAATTGATTTCAAGGGATAGGAATTCCCAGCCATTGAGAAAATTGTAGTATTGTGAGATTTTCCACGGAGCCGGCTGCGTGAAGTAAATATTTTCGAAACTGCAATAAACTTTGCTCACGGCGAATCAGTTACGAGACATTAAATCTCTAGTACGGATATTATTACCGTGATAGATCGGTATCAACCTCGAGTGAACCTCGTCGAATGGCACACATGGTGAATCTTTTAAATGAGCATTATCATACAGCATTTTATAATGATAATGGATGTTCGAACGATCAAGTGTTCATAACGCGAACCCGATTCATATAATCAGCAGCGAAACGAAATCCTTTATTTCAGCACTTTTACGCCCTCAAATTCTAGTAAGTTTATTTAATAATTCTCGAAAAATAAGAAAAATATGAAAAAATAACAATGTATTTATTTGAAGTATCTACATTAAAAAAATTTAAATAAATCTATAAGATAACAGTTTGGATAATAGATTTATTTAAATTTTTTATTATTATTATTATTATTATTATTATTATTATTATTATTATTGTAATGTTATTATAATACGCAGTTATTACAATATTATAATATTTTATGTATTGTTTATATATACCAAGAAATATTATATCGCGTATTTGTATATGTTTCTCATATAATTGTTTGTAACTGATTTTTAGTCAATAAATAATAAAATGATCGAATTATAAAACTACAATTTCTTAAGGAAATTTAAGCGTGCCTAGTAAAAAGACACTCAAGAATAGATATTGAGGTTAAAGATCTTTGGTCGTAACCATATAAGAGATCATGAATTGCTCGAGGTAAATCCAATTGATTTTTTATGTGTAATGGCCGTCATCAAAAATTACATGGTGGAGTATGCGGATTTTTACCATATTTTTGTATTTTTCATATTTCATATTCAACCTTCGATTCTGTTTTTAAATTTTTTTTTATTCAATATTCTTTTCATTGCTTTTGCATTTTCTTCTTAATTTTGATCAATTTTCTATTCATCTTCTTCCTCTCCTTCTCTCCAACGTACATTTAGTCTTTATATCTGATATTTTGTTTCCCAACTCCAACTCTTTATTCATCTTCGTTTTCTCTTTCAAAGTTTAAGACGAACATGGATAAAGATAAAGTGACTCTGCTATTGGAATCACGACCAAATCACTATGATATTACAAGACGTTGACTCTCGGTGCAGATAATGGGTTATACCTTTCGCAGGTAAATTCTATGAATCTATATTGTCATAAAAAACAATTATATATATGTACTGAAATAATATTATACATCTCCTTTTCGGTTTATTATAAATAAAATATTCCCATCTAATAATTTGACAAAAAAAAATATATAAATTATAAATTTCTACGGAACTAAATATTTTTGTCAAAGTATTTTTACAAAACATATATAAGATTAAAAATGAAGAAAAATTTTAAGTATTTTTTTAATTAGACTGATTTATTGGTGCCTGTAACCACAGTTACACAATGGTCCAATAAATAATACTCTGGACGAGAAGAGATACTTGAGTACGTGGGATGGCCTCCTGGTAATCGTAGAAGTAAGCTTGAGAGCTCTGAACTTATCCACACCAGAGTTCGGGAACAATTTTTGTGCAAAAATAATGAAATACAATTACTGCAATTGATAAAATAATATTTCTTTATTTATTTATTGTTTAATTTCTAATACGAATATTAGTTGGAATAATGTCTTCATATTAGGTATTCATGCACATGCAAATAATGTATTACGCATTTAAAACAAGGACAAATAGAAAGTCATAATAATAGAATTTGCGACAGATGAAATTAAAAGAAGTCGTTGAATCGCACGAGTCACTTGATTGTTAGAAAAATTACAACGTCAGATATTATGGCACTATTTTGATGAGGCGTGACTCTGCTGTCGTGCGTCTAAAACCGAAAATTCGTAGAATATATAACGCGATATGAATACCGATAAAATGTTATCAGATCAAATAATAAAAAATTAATCAAAATAAGGAGTTGATAACATTTTTTAATTATATGCATACTTTAAAAATAATTAAGTCGCGTTTGAATAAAAATATATCTACCAAAAGTACTATTTGGTACCGTTGTGTCAAAACAAGATTGTAAATAAATACAATAAAATTTAACGAAAAGAAAAATAAAACGTAAACAATAAAACTATTCGATCCGCATTCTAGGGTTACGTAAAAAGAGTTGGTTTTTCCGAAACTGAGGTGTGAATTGAGGATGTGGTAATGCACGATGGTGAGGAGAAAAAGAAATTGGGATACGCGAGCCAAGGCTTACGAAAAGGCTTTCAGCGGTGCGGACGAGAGGTGGAGGGACTGGAAAATAAAAGAAATATGAGCATTTCGATATGAGGGGGGGGGAGCTAATGAGAATAGGTGCGTGCCGGGAGACAACGCCCCAATTAACATAACGCATCGGACCTCCCATCGGCTCGGACTTTTATTTATTTATATTCGTCTCGGGAGAATAAGGATTGCGAACAACGCAGCACCGGGGGTGAAGAAGGGAGGAGGCGAGGGGGTGGGGGGTGGAATGAAGAGAGAGTGAGAGCCCGTGTTTTATTTATGGTCTATCATGTTAATTAATAGCGAGCCGATGCCCCCGTCCCTCTCTCTCCCTCCCTCTTGTGCAGTTGATCGCGCGCGCGAGTCCTCCGGCATGTTCAATAGCGTGCGGGAGCGTCCTGCGACAGCGTAGAAAAATTAATTCGGTCATCGGTGAATCACATTCCCGAGGTCCCCGGGGACTCGGACTCGGACTCGGACTCGAACTCGAACTCGGTCTCGAACTCGGTCTCGAACCCGGACTCGGACTCGGACTCACCTGGCCACCGACTATCCTCACTCACTTCTCCGGAGTCACCATTCATTCTCCGATGTCGGGCTGAGTAACGCCCAGTCTCAACAAACACTTTACAAATTGGCCAGGTATTCACGCGCACTCTGACACTAATGTACCGGACTTTTTACATAACATCCTCTTATTTACTCGAAATCGTATTTTTTATCAGTTACGAGCGCTATTCGACAAAAACTTGCCACTGATATTTCCTGGGGAGCCAAATTAAAATCGCCTCTCCATTATTTATTCGATACGAATAATTAAGGACACCTTACATCACTTATGACTTGCGCTTCCACTTCATTTTCTCCCGTTATTAATTTATTCCTCTAATAACTCATTTGCAGGTTTTCTTTTATTTATTATCACAAATACATTTCGATTTAATCTATTTACAACCTTCACAAGTATTGAAACATCACTTGAAATTCATACAATATACTAATGTTTCATATTATTCTTATTATTATTATTATTATCATTATCATTATTATTATTATTATTATTATTATTATTATTTTGTAAATAAATAAATCAAATTAAATTACATTTTAAATACAAAATATTCAATTATTTTTAATATTAGTTTTGTCAAATTATATTTCTATATATCTGCAGTTTCATTTCCATAATTACTTTTTGTACTCAGTTTTCTCCATATAAATATAAAATTAAATACGTAAATATCGAGCATGAAAAATACATTGCAAGTTAATTTTAATTGTAATTAATAATTCATATATTCTAAAATTCAACTAAAAATTATAATATAATTTTGACAATATTTGTTTAAATAATATAAACCTTAAATTATTTATAAAAAAAAAACTATTAAAGAAATTATAAGAATTTTAAAATGTAAATAAATTTTTATACATAATCGAATGGTGTTTTTGTATTATAAATTAATCATTTTATTACATGTATTGAATGTTGAAAATATGATCAAATCAATGTCAATTTATCAAATTATTCGAACCAAAATTTTTTATTCTAAAGAATAATATTTAAATTTAAAAGTGACTTATATGATTGAGCATTGTATTCATCGTAATAATTTTTTCTTTAAAGAATTATTCATGTCTAATATTAATTAAAAGTTAAGCCGTGATATTGTTCTTACTTTATACTTTAATTGTTCGAAAGAAGATCAATGTGCATCGCCGATCAATAATTGGTAATAAAAATTTGTACAGTATATTTAATTTTGAAGAATAAATTGAGTTTCGTCTTCATTAGTCGCGAAAGAAGGTGAGCGCGACATTAAATTTGTGATAATCAAGGTAATTCTTTGAAATGACGCGAATCATTAGTAAAATAACGTCGGAATTTAATGTCGAATAACAATTATTAAGCATAAAGTAAGCTTGAATCGTGTCTCGCGTAAATGTTACAAAAACAATGCGCCGCGAATGATGGTAGAGCGTTATAAGAATAATAGCTAGGCTCGAAAGATAAAAGAAAAAAGGAAGCGAGAATGAGTTTGAGCGAGGAAAGATTCGCTGAAAACCCAGAATGCAGCATTTGTGCAAGCGCGAAAAGGAAGGAGGGGTGCGAGGGAGGGTGAGGGCTCTTTCGCGGTGCAAGTAGAAGGGAGGCTGGGGCCGAGGGACAGAAACAGACAGATCGGAGCGAGAGAGAAAGGGAGAGAGAAAGAGAGAAGAGGCTGCTCTCCGTCTCGAGCTACCACACGTTTTCTATGGGCCTTTGATCTCCGCCGCTTTGCTTCTGCTGCGCTCTATCGACACTTCATACTTCTACGGCTGATCGCGGCCATAAAACATTATGCCGGACCTCTTTTTCTCGCTCGAGTTAACAAAGTGAGAGGGAGAGAGGCAGGGGAGAAAGTGAGAGAGTCAAAAGAGCCTGCAAGCCATTGTGTCCAGTATTACACAGCCGCATGCACACCCACCACTAAACTAACACATGCAAGCGTGATAGCTTACACCAAACGATATGCAGTTTCTTTCCATTCCATCTCTCTCTCCCCTCTCTCCCCTCTCCCACCCTCTCTCTCTATGTTATTCTTCAATATGGAAGCTGTGTCCTGGGAGACCAGTGCAATAACACTAACGCCTCTGTCGCCTAATACCAAAACCCTTTTGCTTTCCCTTCACTGTCCCTTTGCTTTTTTCACCATCTCTTCAAAAAAAAGTTCCGTACTCTTTGGCGGTATCAATCTTACCTTCATGAATTTGTCAAACACCTATCTTTTATTTACCGAAATTCCATATGTACTCGTTGTCGTGGAAAATCATAAACTTTAATATTATTAAATAATTATATGATTATACAAAAAACTTTACAAAACATTATTTATTAATCGATTTTTTTTTTATTTAAAGAAATTAACCCCACGACAAACAATTTGGTAATACAGAGATTATTTTTCTTTTAAATTCAATGTTTTATATTCAAATATTAAGAGCCAATATATTTGTTAATTAAATATAATTTTTAAAAATGTCTTTATTATTTATTGTATTCCAGAGATAAATAAGAATTTTTGCATTGTACTGACATTAATTATTTCAGCACATCATGCAATGTCAAGCATTACAAAATAATTAGTAAATATAGTAATTTATAAAAGAATTTGTAAATACAATTAGTTAATTGGGATGCAAACAAATAATTTATTAATATAAAATAATAATTATGAAATTTTATTTGAACTTTTGAATTGTAAAACATATTTAAGATTAAAAAATTCAATAAATTGCATTGTGAAATAAATTCAATTTTCAAAAGATTAAATAATATTTAATATTAATAAAGCATTATTATAAAGCAATTTATAATAGAATGAAAAATATACACAGTAACTCATGGATTAATGTACAATATTATATTGATATTATAATTATTAATACGTTTTTAATGGTTCATCATAATATATCATTTTTAAAATTTGAATATTTTATTGACAGAAAATAAAAATAATAAATTAATTTTAATTCACTCGTAAAATTAAAATTAAGAATTTCCATTACGGTATTATATCAAATAATAATAAATAATGAAAGAGGTAAAACTATTAAATTCATTTAATTTTCGGAAATTATTACTTTTAATAAATTTAACTGTTTCAGTTTGTTTTTATTTAATAAACTATTTATTAATTAAATATGTTTTCGATATTTTATTATTATTTTGATAGTAAAAATATCATTTATTTTATTTGAAATGATTTTTTAAATATGTGAAAGTATAAATATAGAATTTATGTACTTCAATTTTATTGTTTTATTAATTTGTGTCATAATTAAAATTGATTTGCCTGTAATTAATTAGCTTTGTTAACGTTATATTATTCGAAATTAGTTTACCACGCGTTTATTATAAATATATGCACATTTGTTTTTTGCTTGAACTCAGAAAAATTTACTAAAATTTACTCGATAAGAGGTGAAACAATAAATTATTTGAGTAATCACCAAAGTACGAAGGTTAAGTGTACAAATTTTTCTGCACCATGCGGATTTGCAAAATATATATTAACCTTGTATCCTCGCTCATATCGCTTATTAAAATAATAAGCGTAACATGTTTTATTTGAACAGGCTTCTCATGAATAACAGCGATTGTTCGCGTCGGAACGAAGAATTCGTGAAGTTTATGAATTTCTCAGTTCCAAGCGAGGACGAGGACGAGGACAAGTGACAGAGAGAAGAAGTATCGTGACTCGTTTTACGTCGGCGTAATTGAATGAATAAATTGAAAAATTAGTGCGTGAGTCAGAGGAAAGAATACGGCACAGAATTTGACGAAGTGCACCAATAACAATGCCGGAATCTCAATCGCTGGTGCGGTCGGGGTCCATCCCCAAAGAGTTCGTCTTGGCCAAGATCTCCGCATAACTCCTTCATTATTTCGCAGTAAATTGTGGGGCTCTCGATGAGGATGGCGACGGCGGCGACGGCAGCGACGACGAGGATGGGAACGAGCACCACCTCCTCGGGGCTGCTCCACGGGGATACACCACCACCACCACCACCACCACCACCATCGCTACCACCAACACCAACACCAACACCATCACTCTTTCTCCCTTTGAATTCGATGTTTACTACCGAATTGCTCCTACGCTCGAATTGCTTCTCCGCTCGTTTATGCTCGTGATCGTAACTGAATTCCCAGCGAGTTGCACACGAAATATATCTAACCACCGATGAACACATCCTTCTTCCTTTATTTAATAAAACTTTTTACGTTTCGAGCAATTTCGCAAATATTATTTACTTTCAACCGATAAATCTGCAACTACAAATTAGAGGATCGACTTATTTTTGAGGATCTGTTCTATGGAAATGCTCGTAATCCTTAATTCTTCATCTTCCCTCTCTGCACGTATGGACAGGTTCGGTATTTAATGGGACATTTATCATTAATACCTGTCGAGCAAATTTTCAGAAGAAACTGCACATTCCTATTGATTTCTTTGTGCTCGAATCGTTCTTAAGTACTATTTTTAATTGAGAGGAATGTAAAACATTATTTTTTGATCTCTCGCCATATTCCCCTATAAAAATAAGCAACGTTCATCAGCAATTTAATTGCAATCCTAATTAAGATAACGACGTCACGCATTTATTGCGATCGCCAGTGACGATCGAAGGTTGTAAAATAATAAAATGTTAATGACGATCGGCGCTTGTCCCAGCATTTTTCTCGAAAAATTACGTTACCATAAATCTGGACGGATGGAGTTTCTATGCTCCAAGACGAGCAAAAGGATGTGTTGGAGCTGGTGTTGGTCGGGGCAGGGCGGGGGGGGGTTAAGCAGGAGATGATAAGAGGAGGGAAGAGGGTGTAAACGCGGTCCTTGACGCTGATCCTGGAAAACATTGATGCGACAGGAGGCGCGCGCGCAGCCGATGACACAGAGGCACACGTGCGCTCCTCCTGATCCTCGGCATAAATAATATGAGGACGCGGACAAAGATGCCGCCCTCCCGACCATTTGTTTAAATTAAAATTACCCCTCTCCCCTACGCCCGTGCTCTTATTATATTATCTCGGCTTATCTTTGTTTTTTCGCTTGCTATACGGGACATTTTAATATAATTGTTGATGCTCCGTTCCAGGAGACGCACGCACACACGCAGCCAGGGCCCTTTCGTCCTCTTCCCCAGGACTCTGTACTTTATGGTTGAGGACTACCAGAAGATCCGGCACTCGAAACTGACCCTTACTGCAAGCCGCTGCCTTTTCTCTCTTTCTCTCTCTCTCTCTCTGTCTCTCTTCCGAATGCAGACTCTCCATTCGTTTTACGAGCTTCTTTATTAGCAATAACGAGTTTTTATCTCGATAACGCGGCTCGTTATGCTTTGGCAAGCAAGCACTCCTTGGAACCTTTGACGCTCCCCCCACAAGATATGTGCATCACTCTCGTGGCTGTATAAATTGACCATTTCGCTTTCGGGGAAAGTAAAAAATGATTAATCAAGGGTGACCCGCTCGGTGCCTGGCTGTTCTCGGGTCCGACTCGGTATCGACTCGAGCACACGGCTTGTAAAAATTGTAAAAAGCATCGACAGGCTGCACTCGTCCTTTTGCTTGAAAAAACACGGTAATAGTGGGGATAAATTCGCGCCTCGATCAGAAAAGAATCTGACACCGCGCTCAAGGTGATCTCCTGGTCTAATCTCGCGTTGGCCTGTGTGAGAAAACGTTTAATTAGCCGTCGACGAGTTCGAATTCGACAGTGCGTCGTGCGAATTTTATTTCCGCGGGCACGACCCTCATAAAGTCATCGAATGGCTTCCAGGATCCAGTTAGTGCGGATGGGGCGCATCGGGTCCGGGTCCTCCCGGGGCTCATAAGCTTGTCGATAGAAAGGAGATCGGTATCGGGGGGCCGATTTAAGACCGGGAGTTTCCAGATCTCGGACTCTCCTCCGGATGACTCTATTTCGGCTTTTATGCCCGCGCGCACGGCACACGCGTTACCTATAACTCCGCAGAGCTCAACTTTATGTATCCAGCCTCGTGCTAAATCTGGGCACCCGGGCTTTGCGTCCTCCGAAAATATTAAGTTGCATCGAGCCCGCGATAAACAACGCCTTTGCTCGAAGATGTGCCTCGCGTTATTTGCCAGGAGTTATAGGCGTCTCGAGCACATGAGCGCACGCCGAGATTCTATCGCGATGATAACATCACGTTCGGCCGAGTGCAGCCGATTGCCAAACGAGAATATCCTGGATTCGGCCAACTATTTTATGGCCTGCACTTGGGCTCCGAGATCAAATTTGCACGTTAAATAAGCCGGCCGATGAAATTTCGCTTTCGAGGATGAAAAACCCTGATTAATTGTTCCCGACATTCCCGAGTTCCGCGGGCCTTCATGAACGCCACCTAAATATAAACCGTATGACAATTTTTTATTGCTTCTTTTCGGGGATCAAAATCAGTTTTTATGGCTCATCTAAATTCAAGGAGCCAAGCGATGTGTTAAATTTGTAGAATAACTGGCGAGTATCGCAACGTTTTTTGATTGCGCTCAAGATAAAAAAATCACGAAAGCATAAAAAAGCCTTGATATCATCAAATAAATATGTAAGGGATGAGTACGAAAAACTTTCGGATTGATTCGATTTTCAGTTGAAAATTTTTGATTACCCAATAAATAGATTATCTCTAACCTCCAGCTCCATATATATATATGTACATACATATATATTTACATTATTCATAAGAATATTTCTCAACTATCCAAATTTCAGATTTTAAAGACATTATTTTTTTATTTTATAATTCACATTGAGAATCAATTTATTTCTTTTTTGTTACTGCATATACGTATGTAGATATTTTATTTAAATAACCAGTCATTTACAACCTTTTAGCCTTGAGACATAAACACTTCTTATCATTAATAAAAATATTATCAAAGGCTTCAATATATTATACATTAAATACCTACGTGCTTATTTAATCATAATATAATTTTCTTCAAGATAAAATTGCATAAAAGTAAGATTAATGTCATTCGGACATAATTCTAAAGCACATTTTTTTGTTAAGTAATGAATTATACACAGATTAAAATTTGAACCTACACCTTGGTATGAATAATATCAACTATATATACACGTATACAATAAGTATTCTTTTGGGCTCTTTGTGCAATCAAATCCAAAAACAAATTCTGTTTCTGATCTCTCGTCATCTCTCGGACTCAAAGCAGTTTACATTTCAAAATAATTATGGAGTAATTTCACGAATCTTGATTTATCGGTGCACAAGTTTTTCTCAAAAGCTTGAATTTGATCGGACTAACAGTTAAATCGATGCCAATAGACCTGAGACCACAGTAATTTACTCGACGATCGATCTATTCTTTGTAAGGTTTCTCACGATGATCGGAAGAGATCGAGGGTCACGATGTGACCATTCTTACGACGCTTAATCAGTCACATCTGATCAAATGTTAATAGAAAGAAAAAATACATTAAGAAATATATTCCTAATTTAATTAATAGCAATAGAATGAAAAAATCTTTACTAAATGTTAATATTACTAATTGACTAATAACGATAACGTCCTAAGGTTCATGCTCTGTATCTCTGCATAAATCTGGCAACAAAAAGAAAGGTTTAAACTTAAATATCATTTCCTGTTTCTTCTTTTATATTTGTTTCTCGTTTTTCCGTGCAGTTCCGCCTGAATTTAAAAGACTTTTCTTTCTGATTTTAAACTTAGATTCAACATCAAGCTGCAATAGATCATCCTACACAATCACCTTTTCCATTATTCAAATACTAATTTCCGTGGTTTTACAATATTATTTCATTCAAGAACAAATAAGATTACCAGATTACAAAGAATTCGTAAATACCCGAGCATTATTTTACCAGTTCAATAGTAGAAATCTATGACGTGATCGATTGACGGTAAAATCTTCCTTTTCTATTTATTTTTATTTCTATTTAAATCTATTCTTCGAATAATTATATTTCCTGACTCATGAACATGTTCTCAAGATGAAGAAGATTCGGTTTACTTCCTAAGATCCGAACGTGAGTTAGATGACCATCGATACTTGGAATGAACATTGTTTGGAAAATCGTTAAGAGATTTTCAATATTTTAACCTCTCTATTTTACATTGAATGTAGCAGAGTTACTTATTTTAGTAATTTTTTTATTATTCTATTGAGATCTCAATTTCGAAAATATTTTTCGACAAATTTAAATGATTGTTTATAGAGTAATTGCTTGTTGGTTGAAAATAATAGCTAGCATAGTTCACAAAAAGCTTTTGAGATATTCAAATTTATTCTTTTAAATAATCAGAATATGGTACATGATGGATTTGCAAAATTTTCATATCAAAGGTAAATTTAAGATTACAAGAGTTAGATGATTTTACAAGCAAAACACGAAGATGCGGATACATTTTTTACAAAACGTTTCTCATTCCTCGGTACATTACAAGAGAAGCGAAGCAAGGGAATTGGAGGGAATGGAACTTAGAGAGTCGTAAGGAAAAAGAGTGATGGAGAACGAAGGAAAGAGAGGAAACTGGCGAGCTGAATATTTTGTAAAACAAGGAAAAATGTTAGTTCACCGAGGGGCATAACCGCAACATTTTTGTCTTTACAGAATTATGTATTCCGCAGGTTTCCACCATATCTCTCAAAGCATAACAAGTTTTCTCAGTATCTCCTCTCTACTTCCACCTTCTTCCTCCTTATGTTATCGTTCACCGGTCTCTCTTTTTCTATAATTTTTTTTATAAATGAAAAATATGTGTGATGCTTCTTTAGTAGGATAAGCTAAACAGCTCAAAATCACGACATCCAATATTAAATTTAATTCAAATGAGTAATATTCTTATACTGAAACTATCGGTTTACTGAAACCTAAAATCAGACTTTTACTTCGTTGTGAAAATAATATTAAAATTTATAATTTACATTTATAGGACGTATAATTTGAAGTCATTCGACATGGACATTTTTAAGGATTGGATATGTATAGGAATATACAAATTATTTGATTTATAGTCAGTTTGCCACAATTGCTTTCATTTTTTTAGATTAAATCCAATCAATTTTGTTAAATTTTATACTTAGTTTATGGTAAAAAATGTGTGTAAATCGATATTTTTTAGTTTTTAAAAAATTTATTTTCTCAAAAATTAAGTTGAAATTTATATTTTTATTGCATACGAATATATTATTTTATTTAAAAATAATAATTTTTGCATTGAAACATAGAATAATACATGATATTTTATGCATAAACATAATTTATGTAAAATGAACTAATAATAGTTTTAAAAATTAAATATTCAATTCTATTCCAAAATTGAAAAGCAATTATTAAATATTATTGAAAATAATATAAAAGTATTAAATTATTGATTATTTAACTGCTTAATTTTTATTTTATTTTTTTAAATACATGAAAAACCTATAAATTTCGAAAGTTTTATAATTTAAAATTTCAGAAGAAATTAGAACTATATTTTTTTATTGAAAAAGTTATTTTGACACATATTCAAGTGAACTATAAACAATCTTCACACAAAGATGAAATTGAAATGTTATTGGCTTGAAAGTTTAAATTAGTTAAAGATCGACGGTACTTTTATTTTAAATGATGTTCAAACAAATCAATTTCGAGTTTACAAATTGTAGCATGAGAATCGTAACTGTATCTTTTCGTTCGCATTTAATCTTTTCCGAGGAACTTTATTTTTGTGCATCGACTGACTCTTCGGTGCATTAGCATATGCCATGTTGTTATGCTCCCTCCATGAGCCGACAAGAGTCTCTTTTCTCTCTCTCACTCTCTCTTGCTCCTTTCTGCTTTCCTATATCTACATCTTTCCTTCTCGTTCGACGCTCGGTGCATAGTTGAGAGCCCTAACAGATTTTAGTGGTTTCCCTTTGACTTTTTGACGTCTTACAAGGGCCAACCGACATTCAAATACTTCTGGTAACCGGGCAGCATCTCGAGGACTCCAGTGTCTCCATAACTAAATCTTTGCCCACCTAAGGTCCAATATTCGACCTTGCGGGGATATGCCCGAACAGTGCAGGAAGACACGAACAGAAGTATGTTCTCGCTCAATAATTCAGAAGATCGGGGCGATATGTTTTCCTTGGGGGTCATTCAATTTTCCAATAGAACTGTTTCCATTCAATGGAAAATTTTTATTCCATTTGATCACGAGTCACCGATCGATTTGTTGCTTTGCAAGAAAATCCATGCAAGTCATCGAAATGGTTACAAGGTGGTTTAAGAGAGTGGAAACGTCGTCGCATGTTAATGACGCGAGCTCGATATTTTATAGCTTTATGATTTTGAGGTGCATTTGATCCGATGCTCAGAGCAGAGGGGGATTAATAAAAATAATATAAATGGAAACCGTGGCGTGTATCAGTGTGTGATATCATGCCTTGGACATTTCTATTTATGGCAGTGGCAATCAGAACGCGAGTTATGATATTGTTTTGGTTATTTCTCGGAATCTATGAGATCGGTACCCCGGATAAAGCAAAAAGTCACTCCTTTTATTTTATTTTTTCACACTCAGTCAGGAAATAAAGATTTATTTCTTCATCCTGCGCCCGGATCGAAATAACCTTTTTAAGGTTTTTATGATTCGTACCTGAGAGCACTTCATTATTTTCAAAAGAGCGTCCTATATTTTTTTTCACGATTCTTCTCAGTGAGTAAAAAGTAATTAGGCTCATTATTATCACAAAACGAATCTTGGGAAGTATTTATTTTACTGAATCTAAAGATAAATGAGAAGAATAAATTTTTATTCACGCCTATTAAATAAATTTAAGAATTTTTGCAATTCGAATATAAGCACGTATAAAGTACTTAATTATTTACATGAAAATGATAATTATTAAATGACCCTGTTACAACACGAAATATTATCGGCCTTAGATTTTTGCGAATGAAATAACATAAAATCTCATTTACAAAAATAAATCGACTTGAATAATCGATCCGTTTTGTGCATGTAACAACATTTTTTCGCTTGATTTCACATCAGGTAATACATGTTTACCATATAATAAGTGGAAATAAACGAAATTCAAGTAAAATAAAGATCTGTCCGAGAGAGAAATATCATAAATGCATGAAACACATGTTCGACGCGATTATTATTCAGCGGCTGTCTTGACTCGTTGACTTATGTTAACGTCGTAATTATATCGTTCTAATCTAGCCCTGCGCCTGCGCAAACAAACGTATTCCCTACGTGTCCGCATCATATCAAATCTCCATCTGAAAAAAGTGCCATGCGTGCTAGAATGCGCGCATTACACGAGATAACAGCAACAGCAACAGCAACAGCAACGGCAACAACAACAGCAGCAACAACAGCAACAGCTCATACGATCCGGGGACTCGTTTCGCTTACCTCCATACAACAATCCTTCATTTTCAAGACGTACTTTCTCTCTCTGCCCTCGCCCCCTCCCATCTCCACCTGAAAAAATCCGAAAAAGAATGATTCTAAGAAAACGCCCGAAGGCCCAAACGCAATCGTTACTTTTTATATCCAGAACGTGATGTACGTGATCAAATTTCGTATTAAAGCAACTCTCGGCGTCACTCCACATATATCCGTTTAATAAAGGCGCGCGGTCCTCGATGATCTTGGTTAGGTACCCCGGGAGAGCACGAGAGCATCCTTCCCGAAAAATCGAGGAAATAAAAGAACGGGAGTCGCGACGACGCTTTCACGTATCCGGAATAATAGAGTCCGGGGGTACGTGTGTGTCGTGGTGCATTTGTCACGGATGCGAGTCGTCTTTCCCTTCTGGACCACAAGCTCGCTCTCTCGTTATATATACGGGAGGATGGATAATGCAACTCGAACTCGGACGGCTCGCTTAATCCGCGAATCGAAGCTTTCATGCATAATTCATGGGCCCCTCTCACTCTTTCACTGCTTTGCTGCTCGCCTTTTGAATCGAAAACTTTTGGAATTCACCCTCTTTTTCTCCTGGTCGCAGCGGCTTCTGGAAATTTATCGCGTTCGCCGGGTATTCACGGGCTCGCAAGTACCTCGCGGTCCTACCAACGCCGGCGATACAATGTTTCCCGGCGAAGAAAAGAGGCACAAGTACCCGCACAACCAAAGAGACTCGCCGGGAAATTCGACAAACAAAAAGGAAAGGACGCGTAGCGCGCCGAGCCTGGGACCAAAGCGCTAATGATAAAGCGACGAAATTTTCCGTCTTTTCCCGGGCAGCTCTTTTATTTCTCCTCTTTCTTTCTATTTTCTATTTTTTTTTTTTTTTTTTGATTTTAAAATTTAACCCGTAACTTTTGCGTCCGTTTTTCGTCGCACGGACACGCATCGCATTCGTGCCGAATTGGAAAATCTAAGATTAATCCAGGTGTGCGCACATGACGAGGTGCTCTGAATGGAGGGGGAGGCTCACAAAGGACGATTCAGCGCTGATCTGGAGTCGGTTTTAGACTAAACGGCTATAAATTCTCGGATAATACACGAGGACTAAGAAAAAGAGTGGGTGACGGCGGTTCTCCTTCCCTTCCCTTCATTTCGTTTCTGCTCTCCTCCTTTTACAAAAGTAACAGTTAAAGGCGAAAGGGGTGGATTGGATGCGAGTGGCGTTGTTAATAATTTTTGCTGGATTCATCTGGAATGAGGTTGTATAATATTGAGTTGGTCAAAAGGGGAACTAATGCTGGTACAACCTACATATTTGTATTGAGGAATATTAATTGATCACATGGAATAATTCGATGCGGGTGTATCGAGTCCAGGAATTTCTCGTTCCGATTTCCTGGCAATTAATATTATACGTTGCAACAATTTAGTGACTCAAACATTAGATACTTTTAAGTGATACGGGCTTTCCTAATTGCATTTATTACTTGTTAATAATTTTAAACTTTACAAAGTGTTTTTTAATGTAAGCATTGATAGGTTCGACCGTATTCTTTAAAAACTTCCTTCGTAATAATGATTAATGGTTTTTTTAGATAATCTTGCTTATTTCATCAATATTTTACGCTCATATAAAGATGAAAATGTTGCTGAATTAATATCAGTCACTTATTTAAATTAACAAAAATGGAAAATATATTTAGACATTCAATGTATAATTACATTTGTATAAGGTTACATTGCAATTTAAAAACAATTTAGTAAACCGCTGGAAAGTCATTATCAATTTTGTATTAATAAATATACAAGACATATTTATATATTCGTTAAAATTTAATGACTAGAAAATTTGGTTTAGTTGAATATTTTCTCGAAATATTAAAATATGAAGAAGGACGTGTAAAATATAATCATTATATTTATTCCATGCACTCTATTGATTTAAATTATTTTTTAGGTTATTTCTATTTTTGTAAGATTTATTATATATTCTTATATTTATATTATATTCTTATATTTATACAATAAAAATGTTCAAATTTTGTAACTACACGAATTCAAGTTTATATTTAATATAAAAAATAATTAGAAGTTAAAATGATGCATTGAATGGTAACGTTTTTATCAAAAGAAGACTTTTTTCCCTCTTTTTTTATTTCTATATTTAATTTTCCTTATTTCATTTAATTTTTATTACTTATTCAGCAGAGTTTCATTTTTTGTATGTAAGTACATTTATGATTGTCGAAGGCACGGTGAAAGTAGAAATTGAAAGCTCATTGAAAGGTAGAATTTCAATGCAGGAAATAATGGTTTCACTTTTAAAAATGATAAGGAAGACGAGGTGTGTGTGCGAGGGAAGCAGATCTGCAATAAAACCGGATAACCTCCCGTAAACGAGGGGCTGAGACGTTCCTGGTACCTCCAGCGGACCTCGGCGGCATCGATATCGTATTCCTCGGTAACTAAGTGTAAGGTGTGCTGCTCGGAGAGGGCAGGAGGATCAAGGAAAGAGAGAGAGAGAGAAAGAGCGTCGAGTGTATCCGACTGCCGAAATGTACGACAGGTTTCCAGGATATCGGTAGGCACGCGCGCTTTTTCTCTCTCACTCTTTCTCCTTTGCTTGAGATGGGAATCCTGGCCGCACCGCAGGTGATCTCAGTCTCCTCGAACACGAATCGAGAGCCGGAGTCGCTCGCGAAGACGACGGTGAAGCGCGCCCGAACTAACAAAAATAATTCAAGGTCAGCACAATGCAATGCGTCACTTGGTGCACATTGTGCGGGACGTCCCCTGGACTTTTTCGGATTTTTTTCTGCGCCCGGGCGCCCTCGGGTGTGGTTTCCTCGTGCGCCAATGCGCGTAGGATGATGTACCGGACCAAGCGTGCTAATACGCTGAACGAGTGACTCTTCTCGGCCCCGAAAATACGCGGGCGACTCTCTCTCTCTCTCTCCCTCGCCCCTTACCAATGTGTCTTATGGCCAAGCAAACAGGTTTATCGCCTTTCGCTGCAAGCGCCTGCAATGCGAAATTGCATTGGCCCATTATCGCGCCTAATTTATGTTCTGTATTTATTAAAAGGAGGCAAATAAATTGATTCACGAAATTGTAGAAACGAATTCTTATGTAATTCGCTCAAACATTCATTCTTGAGGCATTAGACAGCTTTAACACTCGTAACTTATGATGTTTATACATTTTACTGCATCATCTTACTTACTCTCCCTTTATGTATTATTTTCGTTTACTGATTTACTCTCGAATGCATGCTATGGCTATTTTCAATTTTTTAAATGAATTGCTGTCCTTTTCACATTAGAATAATATGGTATTTGTTTAAAGATGCAAACTTCACGATTTAGCAAAGAATTGAAATTTAATGAGAACAGATCCGCCATTTATATTTATTATATTGATATTCTTCTCTGATAATAAGATAAATTTTATCTTAAATCCGAAATAAGCAAAAAACTTAAGGAGCTATAACTTCTGTAATAAAAAACGTATACAGAATTTTAATGTCTTATTTAAAGTTACAGTTGTCACAAAAATTTCTAACCTTTATGTGCGACATAACTTTAGCTAACTAGAAAACATTTAAACCAATATTTATCAAGATTTCGATAAATTCTTCTATCGGAGAATTTAGCTTATAAACTTTGATACATCTATAATCAATTTATATTTGTCAATTAAAATCAAAACATATTACAAAATTAAAAAAATATTTATTAATTCATTGAATTTTATATATAAGTTTTCGTTTTTAGATACAATCTTATAATTTAATTTTACAAGCATCTTTATAGTTAGATATTATCATTTCGCATGATTTTCGACAAGAATAATCGATACGATGTAAATATTTTAATGAAATTCAAAAACAATTTATTAAAATAATTTATAACATGGAATTTGGAAATAAAAAATTTTGAATAAAATATTTTTAAATAAAATCATTTACAATAAATTTATGAAAATTTCGTTATTCCCAATTTTTATTTATAAAAAAATATATTTTTGTTCTACTTTGTACTGTTTAAATATTATTTTTTTTATGTAAACTTTTTCTGATTTATTAATTTATAAAAAATAAATAATGGATATATAAGAAAAACAAATTACTCACTGATTTTTCATGTAAAGATTTTTCTTAGCTTAAACATAAAATTTTATGAATTTTCAATGATTATGATTTTTATTGGATAAGAGATATGTTTCATGGTAAAAAGTAGTAAAACAAGTCTTTAATATATAATTTCATCAAACAACTGAATGTGGCAAAAGTTTTTTCAAATTATTATTGTGTTCAAAATAAATATAATATAAAATCTAATGTGCACATTCTTATATATTTAATATAAAAGACATCATAAAAAACTTCAAAATTAAAATATTATTTATCAGAGTAATGTTGTAAAACAATTATTAATAATATTAAAAATATTATGTACTTATGATCCTAATAATGATGATGATAATAATAATGCTGATGCATTAATGATAATAATGGTAATAATAATAACAATAACAATAATGAGAATGATAAATTATAAATAATATTTAAATTTAGTGACGAAATAATTATATAAAGAATTACATAAAATACATGTGAATCATAGTAGAAAAATATAATATTTCCTGCAATTTTAATCACGATTTTATAATATTTTTATCACTTAAATAAAGGTAGACTTGCATAAATCATGAATTATTTGTTAGCCCATTACGAATGTTGATGATTACTCCACATATTAACCCACAATAAAGCAGTCACGAGAACATCATCAGTTAAATATAAGATCTTCATTGGCAATAACCATTAAAAAATAAAAAAAATGGCTGCAATTCTCGGTTAATGGTGCATCGACGGTGAACCAATTGAGCGAACAACGTCTTCCTCAATCTGCCCTCGAACTCGAAGAAAATCGATCTGTCGATCAGATGTAAGACAGACCCCTGCTGAACATTGACGCACCCACACTTGATAAATGATTACACCGGTGATTTTTTACTATTTGTTACGTGGCGCGTAAAAGAAGTCAACCGCTCGCTGACATCTCTATACGGTGTTATTCTCTCTCTCTCTCTTGCACACACACGTGCACGAATCAACCGAGGTATTTATCCTCTAGTTTTCAATGTCACCGATTTATTTTCTGCGGTTCGCTTTTGGGCGCGGTTGCACAAAGCAACTCCTCTCATCGATCTACATCCACACTGTACAATACGAGTTACCTCGATATTACCTTATGTAATGATGTTACTACATCTGATCGAGGTCTGTATCCTGTAGCCTCCTTTTTTGAAGTCTAGAATCGATAGTTTATTAGGGCCCATTATGCACCTCAATCTCCGGGGCTCGGATCGTATATTTCAGAGACGTTCCGGCCGGTTTAATCTGGGAATTAATATAAAAGGGAAAAAAAACATCTTTCTTAGCTCTGTTCGTATATTTGTGAGTGGCTCTCATGAGAGGTAATCGAATTCCAGCAGTGAAAGATCGATACTTTGGATGCCGGAATAATTTCAGATACCAATCAAATTTGATTTTATACTCTGTGTATTTTGAGAATTTTATTAACGATTCTAGGAACAAATAAATGTTTTGTCTTTATTATCCTATAATTTAATGTTAAATTTAAGCTCTATAATCCAGTAATTGGATATTGAATATCGCCGATAAATCTTCATTTCTTATCAAAATAAAAATAAATTTACGCTTTATGAAATTAATTTTTAGTAATTAATAATATATAACTTTGATCTTCAATTTAGCCAAAAAATTTCTTATTTATTAATTTTGATGGGTGAAGAAGACGAATTCTGGAATTATGGCAAGATGTAGATTGACACAATCTTGAAATTTACAGAATGTAAAAAAGTGAAAGTTGTTGCTTATATTGATAAATTCTGTTAAAAGTATTCTCAGATTTGCAAGGCAGGTAAAAGTGTCTATAATTACAATGGATACGCCATCATGAGGGCAATGCTAGCAGTGTTTTTGGCATTTCTATGGCTTCCAACTGAGCTGTCCTAAACTATATTCAGGATTTTCATTGTTATCCTGACCCGGTTATGTAAAAATGGACTTTCACGCTACAAATAGTAGAGAATATTGACCTGGTGTTTCAAATGAGATCCAAATACCGCGGACTACCTGGAGGTAAACCAGGTAAATTGCAAAAACGTCATCGAGGTTGTTACGGTCGAGGGTTAGCTGCAGTGGAGCCACATAGGATGCAGCTCTTCCGACGAATAAGTTTAACTTTCGCCTCGAGAGATAAATTGCTCGACATTTTTCACTTGTTCTTCAAAGCTACAGATGGAATTTAAAAATGTCTAATGCGCACGTCGAAGAGCTTGAGCGGTCTTTTATTTCGACCGAGTCCCCTCTCACTTTGTCCCATTTTTCATATTTCCCTCCTCCTGAGCAAACAAAAAATATGGCTCATCTTTGATTTCTCATAATAACTTTTGGAAATTCCTCGTAGAAAAGTCACTCGTAGGAGAAGATGTGCTCGAGCGAAGAAAGTGGAGGAATGTTTCGTGGGAGGTCGAGCGGAGCATCTTGCATTAAACGATGGATTTCATCCAGGATTCTACAAGAAGCAATTATTTCGTGAGAGCGGGCGCGACTTTCCGAGACACGAGAAGCCATATCTTAATTAATTCACGAGTGCACGGGCGTCCCGAGCAATTCCCAATTCCTCGTGTCGCAGAGATGTCTGCAGCCTCCAAAAGTCCGGGTCCCGATAGTGACGTTTGCTCCTCGGTTGCCTTCGCTACATTTGTGATTATAATAATTTATGCTCGTGCCGTAGGGATTGGCGATCGTGTTATATGTACCAGAGGCGGTCGCAGCTCCCCGAATCGGACCGCTGGCGTTCATTCTCGCGCGAAATCCGAGAAAAGAACCGACAGCCGGATAATCGAACGCGCAAATCGCTTATAACGTTTATACCGGTTTCTATTATTAATAAATTTTAATCGCGGTGTACCTAACAGAGCCCAAAAAGAGAGAAATTAATCTGCGTGTGATTCTTATCTGTCCGGGCGGTGTAGATTTTCGAAATCAATAAATCCCCTCTTTTGCAGGAGGCTGCTGGACATTGTGATTTACGATGCATGTAAGAAAAAGAGAAAGGTTCGAGCCTGAAAAAGGGGGAAAAAAAATGACGAGGAAGAAGCAGAAATGTAATAACCACAAGTTTGAATTTTTTGATGCATATGCCAAACAGGAGAGTGCATACTTCATATTTAAACAAGCTAACGTCCGTGGCGTGTATCCAAGAACCTGGACATGCAACTTATTTCAAATTCAATCATGAAATGATCACAGTTCTTGGTAATTGTTCGTGATTTGACCGTCGAGCGAGAAAGAGAGGTGCAAAAGGTAGAGGATAGGGGCAGCACGAAGAATAAAATTGATACGTGGGTTCCTAATGGCCCGGCGAAAACGGCCTCAAGGAGACAGGACAACAAAAGCACGCATACATATTATGAATGAATGAACGGGTGGAGGAAGTTAAGGACCAAGCCAACAAATATATATCGTGGAGCGCACCCACTCTCGTGGAGTGCGCGTGCCTCTCTCTCTCTCCCTCTCTCTCCCGTATTAAAGTGAGCGCGAGTGTGAAAAAAGCGATGAAGACGCACCTGAATCATGGCTCGAAAAAAAGTAATAAGGAGAGCGAATTGAATAAAACAGTCGTAGCGAAGGACCCAAGAGAATAGCGACGCAGCATCCCGCCATCCCACTCCCGTGGTCCAGCTAGCATTGTGTATCGTGATGTCATCCTCCTCCCTGTGAGCACATGACGAGGAGCGGCTGTACGACAGAAAATTAGTAAAATCCATGTTGAACTGTCCTCTGGCCCTCCCTTCATCTTTCCCATCCTCCCTCGGTCCCGCGCGTTTTTTTTCTGACCACGAATTTATAAGGAGCGAAGCCAGAATTTATACGGGGATCTGAGTAATTTATTGGTTTCGATGGTGCGTGCGATATCGTTATGCTCGGATATCGATACGTCTCTCTATCTTTTTTGAGAACGGGGGCGGGGGGAGAGGAGGCGAGGCGATAACCAAGTGACCAGTTAGTTTCGCGTATGTGGAGACCACCTCGTGCAGATTCAAGCTGTACCACCACCACCTGAAATGTCGACACTTGAGGATGCTGCGAAGATGCAATGGCGTAATGGGCTGCTTTATACCTGGTGCATCTTTTGCATTTGCCTTTCCTGGAGCAACTTCTCCGGGAAAAGAAACGGTAAATTTTTTATGTTTATGTCATTCGAGAAGGAAAGCGAGGAGCAAGGAATGTCGAAGGTAGGAGAATCGCGATAAATCTGTTATCCTCTAGCTTGTAACACGATTCCTCCTACTCCCCCTCCTTCATCACTTTCACGTCGCACAGTAGACTCGTAATTTTCTTAAACTTATTGTCTTATCCTCATATTTTTTCTTTATAAAATGCATATTTTATTTCATACTTTGTGACTTTGTTGCTCATTACTTAAAAAATTGGGACATTCAAAACATCGTTTTAACATAATTAATAATTAATAAAACATATTAACATAAAGTCATAATTGTATAAATGATTAAATGTTATATTTTAACAAATTCTAATTGAAGAAGAACGATTTCTTTTCCGATTCATAAACACATTATCTTTGATGCATTTTATTTTATTTTAAGCAGGATTTTCTTTAAATATCCAATTAAAATCAAACCATGTTATATCAACAATAAGTTTGCATTCAAATATCGTATATCTAAATAATGAAATTCATAAATAAATAAAAATAACAAAAATATCATTTACAAGTATATGATTTTATCGTGTTAGTACTTTTATCAATATGAAATCCAAGTTACAAATTTTTTTTAACCATACACAGTATATAAATTGAATTTTTAATGCTATTTACCAAATGTATGTTATTTCGAAATTCTTTCAATTTTGAGTGTATGAAATTATGGGAAAATATTAGATACAATATTATTACGCTAAATTTCCTTCAATTTTCAGAAATCGGAAAAGATGGAGATATTTTATGAAACACAAGCCAAAAACATTGTATTTAAAATTTTTTTTTTATATGCATCATTCAAATAATGATGAACTCGAAGACTGAAATTTTAAAATAATATTTTGTAAATCTGTTACAGCGTAACAATGTATAATTCGAATTCAGAAAATTCAGCCGAATAATAATGCCTGTACTTATTAATTTCGTAAAATCGATAAGCTCGGAAAGACGAGAGTTACTACCTGAGCTGCGCTTGTAATTATTGCCGTTTCACCAAGACAGAAGCCTCGAATACCAAAGAATAAAGGGCGCCAAGTGATGAAGAAAGAGAGATAGATAAGCCAGATAGAGAGAGAGAGAGAGAGAGAGAGAGAGAGACAAAGCTGGGAGGAGAAATTTACGGAAGCTGGAGAGATAGATTGAGGAGGAAGGTAGGATGTACCTTTACCTCTCGAAGTAGAATACAATAGAAGTCTCTAATCACGCATCGACTTATCGGGAGGTCGAGGGCGAACAGAACTTGTACACGTCCCCATCGTTGTTTCCGTACCCCAAGGAACGAGAGTGAAACTGACTGTACTTATCTCCTCTCGGAATTCACCAAGAGTAGTCTATATTCACCAATGGCAATAATTTTGATAAATACGGGAGGAAGCACATTTTCTCCTAACTGATAAGGCTTTTAGAAAAAAAGTCACGAATGTTTTGAAGGGTCAGTCTGTTGAATTGAAAAGCAAGTTGGGGTTCGAGGAGTTGCTCAGCCAATTAGGACAACACCAGGTGAGGTTCGGCGCGTAATTCAATAAACGCGCAACTCGCGAGGCGACATGACAAATCGGGCAGCGGCCCTGTAACGCGACTCTGACAATCGATCACACAAAAGGAACTGTAATCTCAAGATCTGCTACCACCCCCGCCCCCACCTCCACACCGGGCACGAGACGCATGATCCGCTCCCGGCGCCGCCCCGGAGGGTCTTTGCTTATAAAGGGTTGATCTTTAATTCATGGCAGGAGGCGCCGCTCCGAGGAGGAAGGGGTGGGGTGGGGGGGGGACCGTGCGAGATGGTAAACACACCCACGCCTAGCCGATGCTCGCGCGCTCCTCGTCTGCGTGTACTTATAGCGTCTTGTTTGCGTGTGTGCACGCGAGTGTTTGTGCGACCGGGGCTTATTGCCATGCGGTTTCCATCAGAATACGCGCCGGCGAGAACAACCAGCGGTGATTGATTATAATTAGTTTATGTACACCCGAAATCGACGCGTGCTACGGGCGTTTCTCTAGCTTTTTCTAGACCCTCTTTCTTCTTTTTCCTGTACTCGAGGAATACCCGGAATAATTAACTGACGAGCATTACTTTTTTTTAATTAAAATTGTTGCGCATGTACGTACGCAGGCAATATTCGTATAAAATATACATGTTTTATGACTCATTTACCAATAGTTTCTTGTGTTCTCTTATTTGGCACTTGGTTTGAATACAACAGCATTTTGGTTCACCACGAAATTATTTATTTCTGCAAGTGTTCTCCGACATAATACAAACGATCTCTTCTTTCTCTATTTGGAAAAAATGGTCTGTCGTCGCAGTTAAGACATAAGAATTCAATATATCGATTTGGTAATACTTACTTATAACATAAATCCAAAAAAAATAGACAATTATAAAAAAAAAACTATTATAAGCACTAGAGATATCTGTTTACTTAATCGTCAATTTATTGATTTACTCTCACTTTTTTTTGCTTTTATTTTTAACCCAATATTTTTTTATTATTTTAGCTTTTTAATGCACACGCACTTACCCATGTGTAACAAAATAACTTTTTTATTAGACTCGGATCGTACATCACCAGATCTACATGGCTAGTCTCTTGCATTACGCCAACTAATTATTTGATATATAATACTTTTATTCTATTGCATTACAACCTATTTATTTCATAACTTAAATTAAATACTTAAAGTGAATCAAATATATTAAAACGAAATTGTAATAATCGTATACATGTGCATTATAAAATGATCCTGGTGTGCAAAGCAATTACATATCTTACAACGAGAGAGAGAAAGAAAAAATTTATCCTTCATATACATTAAATGATTTAATTAATATTCATGCTTTTTTATGATAATTTTTTCTCGAGTTATATAATACGCATAATATCGAAAGACATGTTTACATATTTATTAGATTATAATAGTTTTTTTATTAATTAATTATTTATTTCATATTAATACATGTATTATAAAAACCACAGATCTTTCGATGAAACAGAAAAAATAGAACTGTTCGAGTCAACCATACAAATTTTGCATTCACCCATAAATAAGACTTAATCCGAATTATAAATACAAAAATATTTAAAGACACAATATTGCTAATAATAATTCAGAAGAACAAGGTCATTTTTATATGTTAAAATAATAAAAAGAAAAGTAACATTGCTAAAAGATATTACTAAAATGAAAAAAAAAAATGGAAACAAAAGACGCAATTCACTTGCTTATTTCTTTAAATTTACTAAATACGAAATATTTACAAATTATAAATTAAAATAATAGTATTTCTTATTATTATTAATGTAATGATTATATTATATTTTATTATGGATATTATTATTTTTATTATTAATTATTTTTTATTATTTTCTAGAATTTTTTATTTTAATAGATTAAGAAATTTTATATATTAATATTTTTATTTTTTTATATTAAAATATTATAATAATATTTTAAGTTCTGGAACATTTAAAGAAATATAATATAATTTTTTAATATTCAATAAAAGAATAATTTTTTTTCAAAATTATCTAACGTGAATAATAAATTAAAATTTATAAAAATATCGAACTACATCATTGCAAGTAATTTACGTTTGCTTGACAATTTTTTATATAAAAAAATGGAAATTGGAAATATGTAAATTGCAACAAACTTTTATTACTGTTTTATCAAAAAGTCACACATATTGTCAGGGGAATTACATCAAAACGGTTGTCTATTAAAAAAAGTTTATCGTCGAACTATAAACATGGTCAAGACTTGGTAAATACCGAATAATGTTCGTAAATATAAGTGTTTCCATTAAAATATAATCTTCGCTATTTTCTTGCCGTATGTTTTGGAGTTCTTGCAAGTTCTTGGTTTGCATTAATGCGTTAGTTATTGTACGATGTAAATTCGCTTATCGAAACAACTAAATAGAATTGCACGATGCGAGCCAATTTAAAAAACACTTGGAAAATATATGTACAAATATGTATTAATATTTAGTTTGGCGATGAGCCATCCAAGATCCACGATCCTTTTTCATAATCCCTCGTTTATTTTTCCACCCCTTTACCGTTTTCTTTTTCTGACCTGTGTAAAAACGTTAAATGTTGGGGATAATAAACGACAAATTTAAACCCTGAGGATATTTTTGAATATTATTCAAAGGGAACGGAGCACTTGGTCCCGATTTTCCAAATATCCTTCCCCTAATAATTTACACGTTCCAAATAACTCCCTTTACCTTTTTGCCGAGTTTTCTTGCTCTCGTATGAATACATGGCAATGTATCACTGGCACAGCATGTGAGTCCCTAACGCAGTGGAACTTTTCCCCGAGATAAATCCTGTTGCCAAATCACCAATTAGAGATAAACAAAGCAGCGACCAATAAAACTCTATGCCCCCTCTCGACACATAAAGTGGTCATTAAATACACGAACCGAGGCGAATATAAGTAAAGAAACGATAAAATGTGAGCTAAGAAAAATGGCAAAAAGAAGAAAGGAGTATCGGGTCGCGCGGGAGAGACGCAGCATCCGCGAGATGAGTCACGCGCTCTCGCGAGCACTTTTGTGTGTTCTCCCCCCCTATCCTCCCCTCCCCCTCCTCACCCCTCCCCCTCCTCCTCATGCCGGGACTCTTCTCCTCTGTGTGGTCAGCCGCAGCAGTGGCCAACAGCAGCAGCACCACCAGCAGCAGCCGGAGACGCCGGCGTTGCGCGAGAGAAGAGAGCGAGTCAGCAAATATAGAAGGGAAGAGAGTGAGAGAGTGAGGGATCGGCGAGGCGCGCAGTAACGTAATGGACGTCATTAGCCCGGTAAGATTATAGGGCGGCGAGCTGTAACGATCAGTTCTTATGGGGTGCCCCAACTGCCCCATCGCGCGCTGCCCCCCTGCCCAAGACACGAGCGTCCATCCGCGGCCGCCACCGACGCCGCCACTCGCGCCCGGCTACCTCTTCCCTCCCTCCCCTGCCCTCCCCCTCGCCCATCTCCTCCTCCACCTCTTCGTCTTCTTTACTGCTTCCTAGAGATCATCCCGGCCCGCACTCACAAAGACCGGGCTCAGAAAAACCCATATCGATTGATTTCCAGGGCCGCAACTCGAGTGTACGCGTGTAATTACACCACGTGCCGCTGTTCCTACAAAAGATCGAATTTTTCTTCGATTTTGATCGGTCAATTTCTCCTCCTTTCCTCCACCTGGGCAGAGCTGTCATTAGGGATAAGTATCAAAAATCTGGAGCACTTGCTTGCTTACTTGCCCTGGCTTTCGCGCCGGACTCGCAAAATAATAAGCCTAGAAAGACAAGGTCTCCTCGCAATTATACTGTGTTTTAACAGTGCTCGAGCGGATTAATGATACAGCACCATAGAAATATTTCTCCCTAATTTTAAAAATGCTCGGGCTCTTACCGAGGTTTGATTGGAAAACAGGAAATAGCTATGATTTTTGTAAATAGTAATCGATAAGGTAGCTACTACCCTAAGACAATAAGCATTAAATAGATTACTAATAAAGATAGTCGGAAAACGGGGAAGTACCGTCGAAAAAGACAAAAGAAAGTAAAGTCTCGAGGCAGAGTAGCCATTTGGAAAGATCATAAAAGCGTGCGAAAGAAAAAGGGAGTCAAGAGTAAGAGTAAGAGTAAGAGTAAGAGTAAGAGTAAGAGTAAGAGAGAGAGAGAGAGACAGAGAGAGAAAGAGAGAGGCACTACTCCCATACACTCACTCGGGGACTAAGATCAACTGTAACTACGACTACGAGGAGGAGAAGATGAAAAAAAGACGGAACGCTCGAGGAACAACTGGCGCAAACTGAGATAGTGAGAGAGAGAGAGAGAGAGCGGTAACGCAGAGAGGGATGCATTTAAAGTAATGGCGTTTCAGTGGAGATGCTATAAATTTATCTGCCATAACTTGTTATACGCGGCTCTTCTCGCGTATTTATACATGGTTCCGCGCGGCCACACGCGTAGCCCCCCCCTCGCTCTCTCACGTGCTCTCTCTCTCTCTCTCTCTCTCTCTGCGGTCCTCTCCCGCGTATAATAAGAGCTTCTTTCCCGTGGCGCGGACCCACCGACGACGGAGATGACGTCGACGAATCGTTACATCCGCACCAATCGGTCCTGACGCCCCCGCACGTTCCTAAAGTCTCCTCCGTAGCCTTTGCACGCACTTTTACAAGCCTCCGTGCACGTATGTTGATTACCTTGTCTTTATCGTCCGACTGACATCATTTTCAAATCACGTCCTTAAATACGGGGATTTAACATCACCGAGGAACATCACATCTTTTCCCTCCTGAAAAATGTTTTCGGCGCGAACCTTACCTGGCTCTACAATTTTCATAATTAAAATACTCGCTCGAGCCGAGCCGTTTTCAATAAAGAAATTTTTGTACACAGGTGTGCTGAATTTTAATGAAATTCCGAGACATCAGTTTCTCTTCAGAGTAATCGAACTTATGTTTTCTTTGTTTTAAAAGGCCTAAATTACGTATTCACGAATAATTTATGAGGATGGTCACTTCGATGTTTTAGGTATCGACAACGTAGTTTCACTCGCATTTCTACAATACGAAACAAAACAAACATTTTTTTTTTACATTTTTAATCAAACATGCTTTTAAAAGAGTTTTACCTCTATTTTTACACAAAGTAGAATTTAAAAATAAATACCCTTTCTGTATTCAATATTTGTATAATATTTAAAAAAAATTTTTTCATTAATTAATTTTTAATTTACATAACTTTTAGTGAATTAAAATATCATTGTATTTTTCTCTGCAAATTAAAACTTTAATTTTTTCTCGCTTTTGATGAAAAAACATATTCAATGTAATTAGTTATTGTTTAATTAATTATTATGTATCTTTTTACTTAGTAATGTAATACTTTTTTTAATATCATTTAAACCAGGGAAAAATGTAGGTAAGACACAATATTCGTTATATGACACATGTAAACGTTTACATTGCAAGCTTGACTTAATTTAAGATTTTAGCAACTTAAGCTGTAATATTTAAATCTATGGATTACAAATAGAAAAATTGTGGACAACAAATTATAAATCTTTGTATTTCTCACTTAAAAATATAATGTCATGGTGTAACAGTAAAATCTAAAGTTTGTTCTACTCATTACTCGTTAATAGAAAATTTAATTTAGAATTGCTTATTTTCATAAATTATTTAATTATAAATTAAACTAACCAAACAATTCATCAAAAAAATTTTTTTGATTATTAATAAAAAAGTATGTTATAGTTTAGAAAATTTTGTAATAATTACTTTTTTAATTATATGAAATTAGTATTTTATTAATTTTTATTATTTTATATTCATTTATGAGTATAAACTTTTCTGTAGTGAAAAATATTAAAAAAGTTCTTGAAAGGACATTTGTCTTTTTCTATGTTAAATAAATTTTTGTTTTTCAAACCAATTAAATACATATATTTTAATATTTGAATTGTTACAACATACTTAAACTAGTTATTAACTTTTATATAAAATTTTTTAAAAAATTCTTTATATAAATAAATGAATAAAATTGAATTTTCACAATAAATTAATTTTAAATTACTTTTCTTGTTGAATAAACTGTTAAAATTTTTTTGTTCAAAATAATAATAATTATCAGAAATTTTAATTTTTCCAAAGAATTGTATTTATACATAGGATAATTATATTCTGTCTAATGACAGTATTTAAAAAAGTAAGAAATAATTCAAAGGTGACTAATTATGAAAACATTTAAAAGCGTCTCATTTTTAGTCAGATAATAGATTAATTATATTTATAATTAATTTCAAGTTTATATAAATGCAGCTTTTAAAAGTAGTAAAATAAAAGATTTTTTTTATGACTACAATCATAATTTACTTTGAAAATTGTATTTTATATTCTGAAAAATAATAAAATATTTTGTATTTTAATCCGAAAAATAATGATAAAACATTTGAAGTATCAATAAAATAGAGTTATAAATTATGTTACATAAATAATCGATTAAAAACTGCTCGATTGAACTCTCAATTAAATACGATGAATTTCATTTTTCTATTTGTCGCACAGTTGTTGTTATTAATAATGTAATTTAAGAAAATATAAGTGTGAAATCGAAAAGTACAAGTTTGAAGGAATGATTGATCGCGGATGTGAGGAAGGGAGTGATAAAGCAGGGTCGGAATAGGTTTTTTGTCTTTGTAACCAAGAAAAGCCGAATATGCTAGCAGTGCAATTGGGTTTATTAGCGGGACAAAGTCTCGCCACATTCGACTAGCTAAGTTTGCCGACGAGGGCCCCGAAGTCGCAGGCGAGGAACCCAGGTAAGGAAGGGATATACACCATAAAAGGGTCGAGGAGCGGGAGCGAGAGGAGTATCAGTATCGCTCGGGAGAAGGTTGCCAGGCTCTGGCATAAACCGTTTATCCTATATTATAATTAGTTAAATTCTTCGGGACGTGGAGGTGTCTTTATACGTCAGTCAGGGCACTTCGCTCCCAGGCTCATCTTCTCTTGGAGGTTGTGCAACGCGTCGCTTCTTCTTCTATCTCTCCCTCATCCCGCCGCTGCGTCTTAACTCCCGCCCGGTCGACCGGGGCTCGGGGAGCTGGAGCAGCTCGTGCGAATCCACGATCCCGAGGAGAAGTGCACCCGGGGAAGATACGTAAGATATTAAACTATCTGAAAATTAGTTAAGTCTTGTTTAAAAGTTAGCCGCACTCACGGCTGAAGCCGCGAGTACCGAGGCGTGCAATCTCTTTTGGTGCCGATAGTCTCTCTTCTCCACCCACTCGGATTCGGAGATTCCCAAATTATTCCGATCTCGCTCCGGGTCTCGAATTTTTCACAGCTCCAGCCAAAGTTTTCCTTCAAGTTTGGGGAATATTAAGAAACGGGAGGCAGGAAGGCTTCTGCTCGGATAAGATCGGAAAAATCAATTGCGAATGAATCTCAGAACTAGGTGCTCATCGCCAGGAGTTACTCGGATAAGATTTTCGCCTTGAGCTGGTTGACTTTGTAAGAAAAGCCGCGACGGTAAGGAAGTTGAAAGTGAGGGAGGGGGCGACATGTAGTTGAAGGGTTACGAGAAGCTTTTCTTTCGTAGCTGTACGAATGTGTCGCTCAAAGGCATCCCGCGGATACATGTCAATTATACTTTAACTTCGTGTCTGTGTACATTTTTCTCAATTTCTCAACCGAACTCACTGGGAAAGGTTTTCATTTCATTAAGAACAATCGATCGAAGAGAGGGGAAAGAAAGAGAGAGGGGGGGGTAAGGGAGGGAGATGGTGAGGAAATAGCAAGAATATGTCTGAGTGTGATTAATTTTGTTTTGTTCCTTAGGAGGTTCGCATTCTCAACTGTCAATTTGTAATCTCGCGGATTTTGAGTCTCACGTCAAGGCATCTTGATAAGTCCAATAAAAAGATAGAAGAGGAGGAGGAGGAGGAAGGGAGGAGATATGGAGGCAGGCGGAGGAGTATCCGAGCTCTTCACGTATAATCGAAAACGTCAAATTTTAACAAAGCCACTCGGCGAGCGGCGTGTTATTCATCGGACAGGGCTTAATTTGGTTCGCATGAGAAAATCCATCGCGAGGAACCGATGGAGGAGACCGATGTTACAGTTGGCTCGACGAGTCTAAATCGACTCTCTTTCTCTCTCTCTCTCTCTCTCTCTCTATCTCTCTTTTTCCCTCTGTCTATGTAAAAAGAAGGGCACGATTGCAGGCTCGAGAGGAAGGATGCGAGTCCAAGGAGAAATATAGATAAATAGGCTAAGAAAGTTGGGTTAAGGAAAGAAAGAGAATTTTGTGAGTGAGAAAGAGAGGGGGGGAGTTTGGTTGCATCGATATTGACAAGGGTGCAGGTTCCTCTTGACGTCTCAGAATGAAGATTCTTGAATCCTGCGGCGCGACAGGCTCAGCAGGAGTCTCCCACAAATTGTAACTCCCGGACGTGATGCTAATCTAGAGAAAGTTTGGAAAAGCCTTAGGTTTTGATCGATTTCGAAAATTACGTATGCAACTCTCGCATTTTTTCGAGAATCTACTGAATATCGATAAAGTATCGGAAATCTACATCCGCTTTTCCTGCACTAATTTGCATTTTAAAAATTTTTTAAATGAATATAAAAATAAATTCTTTGAAAAGAAACAATTATATTATATGTATCATATTTGTGCACTATGCAGAATAATATTTTAAATAAATTTGTCATTATTCATTATAGGCTAAATATTAATGATAATATTTTGGATATGAATATGGACATCATATACAAATATTCGCCTCTAATGTATTACCTTTTTTTTTAAACATGTATTCTTTACTTTAATTCAACAATTTAAGTTAATATACACATTTTTTACAAATTTCATAATTAAATAAAAATGTTTTACATTTGTCTACAATGCTTTACATTTGTTTACATTAACCAGTGCATTGAAGCAAACAATAAAATACTCATTATTTTTACTTAGTTAACATGGAAACAATAGCAATTTTGAAATAAATTTTTAAAGAATTTTTTATTTTTAATTAAATTATGAATGACATGAAAGACTACGTATACAATCATATTACACTGAAAACAAATTATAATAAGCAAATATACTAAATTTTTATTGTATTATTTCTTTTCATTAATTAAACAAAAAATTTTTCTAAATATAATTTTTCAATATATGTAAAGCAAACATTGTAAAGCTTAAAGTAAAAACAAATAAAATTTATAAATATTAGTATGATTAATTAATTAATATTAATATTAATCATTTTTATTTTCATTTATATTATGTTGAAAAACTTATAAAAATATAATCAGTTTTAAAAGATAAAAATAAATTCAGATAAAACATATATTTCATCACTGCCTCGTTTACTTGAAGAATAAATATTACAAATATTATAGAATATTATCACATATACATTGTTCTTCAAACTTAATTAAATACCTCTGTATAATCTTCAATTTTATATAGAAAATTAAAAAAAAAACAAAAAAAAAACAATTGAAAAATTAGTAAATAAAACATTGCATGTAAAATTGTATAAAAAAACTTTGTACATATAATTATTAACCTTTGTACTAAAATTTACGAATAAAGCCATTAAAGTTTGTTTGATTTTTAAATACAAAATTGAATTTACAGATTACAAAACAAATAAATCATTTAAATTTTAAAACTAATGATCTCAATTATTTTGTTAATTATAAACCAATGTAATATTTATAATATTGTAAATAGAAATTTGATAAATAACATAATCGATTACTTTTTCGTATTACTATTTTCAAGTATGTTTTATATCAAAATGTTTTATGAAATTTGTTATTTAAAAGAAATATCTTATTAATAAATATTTTAGATATTATAATTATAGTAGACACAATATTTTTGTTTTACTTTTAATGTCCAGCGCTAACGTCACTTGTACCGAAACTATGCAAAGAAAAAATGGAAAATTCTTATTTAAATAGATATTTATATTAATATGAAGAATGAATGAATGAATGACTGATGATAAAAAGTGCTCTGGTAAACTGTGAATGATGAGATTAATTCGACGTTACCGTTAATGATGGAATTGAAGTTTAGTCACGATTTTCTATTTCCATACAATATATTGCGCCAGCGAGTTTAATCCCGACGAACAAAGTATCTTTGAAGTCGCGTTTGAATCGAAGGACGAAGGTAGCACGTGATATAATAGAGAGAGAGAGATAGAGAGAGAGAGAGAGAGAGCCGAATTCTCGATAGCGCATTAGTTGGAGGAGGTAAAGAAGCGAGTCAGTTAAAAGGTTGAGAAAAATCGATGCCACGTACGTGAAATCGCGTCGCTATGCAATCCAATAGATCGTGATCCAAACTCACCGAACTCACCGAAATAAATCCGGCCTCACTTGAGTGCCGATCAGCGTGGGAGCCGGGGTATCCTTTTTTTTTCTTTCTTTTTTTATTGTACGCGTCTTACCTCTCATCGTCCTTACGGGAAATCAAAGTTTTCCAACGATAAAAGTACGAGTCCACGATATGTGGCGAGCACAAAGGTGGACGGGGTGTCACCTGTCGACACACCTCGACAATCGACTGGAGGGGTGGGGAGTGACTGGGGGCAGGGGAGAAAGAGGAAAGGAGTCTCCTCCATTTCTCATTGTGCGCGCACATACTTTTCAATGCGATGTTCAAATAGTAGAACAGGTAGTAGAAGGATCAAACTTGTTTGGGCCCTTATTTGTCCTAGCTCCGCGGAAGAATACATCTGTAAAAAGTGCATGGCTACACGTTTCCGAGGTGATTGAGAGCGGATGAACGGAGGAACGAAGCCATGAAAAGCTACATATACAAGCAAATATTGATGATTGAAAATGAGAATGGGTGAAGCGAAGGGATAAAAGTGAGGGATAAAAGTGGAAGGAAAGGGATACCCAGGGATACCCAGGGATACCCAGGGATGGACAGTTGGCTCTTTACGAGTTCTTGCGTGTCTTGTTTTTCATCAAGACGCTACCCGAGTGCTGGTGCTCATCGGGGTGCAGCAGCCTCGAGGCCTCATCATTACCAACATTGTATCTTAATGGATATTTATGAATGCAACAATCAGCACCACTACTACCGGTCTTCAATGCAATCAGAATCGATTATACATATTTCGTTTGGTCCGCTATTTGGCGTCTGCGTCTCGGATCTCGGACCGATCGAGCCGCAAAATTATTCTCCCTCGAGAGATGAATTAGCCGGTATTTATCGAAAGCCAGCCATCTCAAACATGAATGTTACGGGTATTTCATAACGAGAGCACTAGGTAGGTGGATGTGACTTATCGCTCTGTGTGCTCGTAATAAATTATCTTCCGTTCTGAGACTCGGATTTTTCTGTCGAATAAATTGCGCGGAGAAAAAGTCAAATTCAATGACCGAAGAAAAAAAATACTGTTTTTGAACAAGAACAAATGAGGTAATCATAAGAGCGGGTGTTTGATCTTGCCGACAATAATCGTGAGGGGGTAGAGAAACGAAGAAAAAGCGATGATTTAATAAAAGAAAGACATCAAAAACGGATAATAAAAAACGCGTGAAAATAAAAAGGAAAGAGTGGAAAAGGGAAGGAGCGTCGATTGGGGGTGGGGTAGGGGGTACGGCGAAGAGGAACAAAGAGGCATCGATGGCTCGCCAACGAACTAATAGGCGAGAGGTGTGTGACGTAATCGCGAGATTTTAAAAATGTCACGAATACGTTTAAAGAGCCGTTTTGTTTGCAGACGGTGTTACGGGGAATAACCCATATTCCGGGGAGAGCCATGAATTGTTGGCCACGTAGACATGTGGAATGACGTGTTGTGTCCCTTCATCGTGGGTTTCTGGGCCGAGTGTGCGAGCGAGAGAGCGAGAGTGGCCGCGGGGGTGAGAATCGGAAACCGACACTCGCCCACAGGGTTGCGCGAATTAACGCAAGCCCATGTCCATAGCGCGCGAAATTCTTAAATACTCGTGTGTTTGTGTGGCCTCTTTTTACTTTTTACACTTTCTACTTTTTACACTTTAACCCATTGAACCGTTTTTTTATTGCAGTTGAATTTCAATTACTTTTAAATCACTTTTCAATGCACTACTTCTAGCCGATATCCTTCACACTTTATTCATTTTTATTTTTATTCATATTATGTCAAATATCACTTAACTAATGATAATATTTTACATTCATACAATAATTTTACTGATGTTGTATACTTTAACGTTAATCGATTTATATCATGAAAATATTCTACTTAAAAAAATTGAAAACTTTAGTTTTCAATTCTTTTCAATACCTTTTATGACAATAAAAAAATATATAACTTTATGTAATTCGCATATGAATGATTAACTTTATACGTAAAAACATATAATATTGAATGAATATTTAAAAACAAGTTTTATAATTTTAATATTTTCTAAAAACGCTATTCGTATTTAATCGTTTTACTGTTAATTGAATTATTAAAATTACGCGAAATATTTGATTTTAAGAAAAAAGTATTACATGTATGATACATTTTATTTTAACAAATAAAAATAAATCTTTAAAATTCACATGGGATACAAAGATTTCATTATTTCTATAGATAAATATTTCTATAGATATAATTAAAAATTAAATGTATAAATATAAAATATTATGAAAGACAAAATATAATTTAAATAGGAGCTTTATTTATATGCAGTGTAGGTATCTTATATCATTTACAATACAACAATAAGAAAATATAAGACTTTCTTAGTGATTCTGATTTTTATAAATTTGAAATAATTGTATTACATTGTCTATTTAACACATTATAGTAAAGAGAAAGGCTATATAATTAAGATCTACTTTATTTCCTCTATGTTAAAAAAAAAAATATTAATTCAGGCATTTAATTATATTGTATACATCATCTAAATGTATTCCAATCCTAATAATTAAGAACTTGATTTTCAAATATTTCGTATAAAAGCTTGTTTGTTTCATGCCATTAATTAAACTACGTAATGAAACAGTTTGTTACAAAACTATAAAAAATCTATAGTTCTTTTTGTATTTATGTTTATAGCTGTCAGTGAAACGCTAAATTTAATTTACAACTTGCTTGAGTTTATTTTTCGAATCACATTATTCTTTATCAAGATTTTTAAGTAAATTTCGCAGCAGTGAAGTATTATCAAAATGTTTACGTATGAGTTTACAATATGGTTTTACTGAATACCCTTAGGTGTATTTAGTTGTTATAATGAATTAGACTTTTTAATTTAATATTTATTGTATCGTGTCGACTAATATTTTATACAATTGTAAAGTAGGTAAAGTATTAATGTGATTTAACACAAAAACAAATAATATAATTGTAAACTTATATCATGAATAAAATACAAGAATTTTTTCTTTTTAGATATATAATAAATTATCTTTTGTTCAATGGCATAGTGTACAATTTTTCTGTTACGAAAAGAATATATTTTCAAAACATTATAATTGTATGAAATTTGAAAGAATGAATATAATTGAATTATTACAGTAAAATTTATGTCGTTAGTTTAGTAGGTATAAAGAATTGCTTAAATTGCATTTGGAAAGTAAGTAATCAGCATAATCTTTTTAAAAATTATTTATGTACAAGCAAAATAAAAAAATACGTATTAAATTTTGTTTCAATCATTATAATTATTATTCTTTTTTTATTGAATATTAGGTATATTATTTAATAATAACTATTAAATATTTTTCGAAATCATTTTTTTGTGTGGTCAGGATTGAATTAAATTGATCAACCTATAATGGTTGTTGATGAATATTTGTAACTATTCTTTTTCAGTCTCGAGAGTTTTATTTGAATATTAAAAATTTTTATTTATTTTATATTAACAAAAGAAAGTAATACTTTTAATATATACATGTATGTACCATATAAAGATGAATTTAGTATCACAAGCATGTATTTAGTTATCACGGAATAGAGTGAAAAAATATTATATATAATTAAATTCGGATTGACTTTTATGTAGATCAATATTTTTTTAATTTTAATGTATATATATAAATAATGCCAGGAGTTGTAAATCTTGATTTAAAACAAATTTTTGATTCCTTTTATTTTCCATCAAACAGTTTTTGCGTGTTGAATTAAAAAAAACCCCCATTATATTCCCATCAATTTTGAAATAAATATATTTCAATGATAATCAAACAAAAGTACTTAAATAAAGTAAAAAATGGGTCTGGGCAGCCAGAGAACTCCATTAAAGTCAGAGTCGATTGGAAGGTCGCGAATGCGCTTTCTCGCATCTCTTCTCCTCCCCGGGATTCGGGTCGAAGGGAGATTGCGGGTCCAGGTCGCCGAAACGCTTTTTACCATCGACGCGCACCTCCAGCATCTTGTCGCTTTATTTATCGTCTTGGCAAGCTTGTATATCTCGGGAGTGCATGAGAAAGTCCGTCGGCCGTCCATCTATAGGAGATTATTCTGATATATACCGGGCATAGCGATGTAATGGCGTAGCTCTCGCTCTCTCTCTCTCTCTCGCTCTCACTCTCTCCCACGTTTTCGCCGGGAGGGTGTCAAGTTATGAGCTAGAGCGCGCGTTACAACGAAAGCGCGACCTGCGCTTCGCTGCCAACTTTATAGCCAATTCATTTTATACGTTATTTCTCATGAAACGGCCGTTACGGAAGGGGGCGGCCGAGCGCCTCGCTCCATCTTCTTCGGGAGCACCCGAGATATGAGCTTCCCGATAGCCATTCCTCCGCGGGATTTGAAAATCGCGACTCACCGCTCTCCCCGCGAATTCCTCGACTTTTTATACCTCGTTTTATACTTTCGTTCCTCCGAGGGAGCCATTCCGAAAGCCCGATACTCCCCGAACTTTTTATTCGTCGATATGGACTTGACAACCGGGCGCGGACCCTCGAGGAAACAAAGGACCGTGTGGACCAAGAATTAATGAAAATGAATAAAAATGAGTTCTCGCCTCGGGCGCCCGGCAAGGAGACCGCGACGAACAAAGAAAGACGAATAGCGGTGATTGCCTCCTTTTTTCCTTTTATTTCCGTCTCGCTCTCTCTCGTCCCGGGCGTCCCGCGCAGCTGGGGTATGAGCCACCGATCGGTAGCCAATGACGACGCGACCTGTCGCGTCTTAAAGGGGCGAAGCTGTGCCATCGTCAGGATGAAGAACGACTCGGCCGGTGTCCGGCCGGGGTTACTAATGATCCTGCGCAGGCCTTCGTGGAATACATATGGAGCGGACAGTGAGCGTCTGAATTAAAATCGCGCGAGCGACAGAGAGAGAGAGAGAGTGAGTGAGAGACAGGGGGAGGGGAGAGAGGCTGCGCCACCCCCTCGCCCCGCCACTATCCTATGATTAATGGAAAGTTCACACTCAGAATGCACACGGAGGATAATTAAGGGAATATATTGTGGCCACTGAGTCTACGCCGTTTGATGGATCTAACGGGTGGCGCTCGATCTCTATCTCTCGGATACATCCAGACTCCGATCCACGCAGATCTTGCTCCCCCCTTCCCTCCACGAAAATAATACAAGTGCTGTTACATGCTCGGCCGCGGTAGGTACGAGCACTTTTTCTCCCAAATAATGTCATCGATCCACGCTTTATCCTCGGGCCCACGGCCATTTTCATTTATTATTCCAATTTCATTATTCGCATTCTCCGAGTGCACCCGTGCGCTTTCATTTCAACAAAGATAAGATAGATTTTTGCTTTGGCCGGCTTAAAATCATGGGCCACGATTTAAATCATTTACGGAAACTTTAATAAAAATTCATTTTTTGCACTATAACTTATGAGGGAATCTCGAGTTGTCACGTCAATTCGCCTCTTTATTCCCGTGCAATCACTTACTTTTAATGCAAGGTATAAATTTGAAAAAATGCACTTCCTCGCATTAATCCTTGTATTTTTTTGAGGAATGCGATATAATTTATTAATTAAGATTAAAAATACTCAATACCGCGTTCCATAATAGAATGTGAAAATATATTTCAGTAGTACTATAAATTGATGTCACCCAGTACACAATATTACGAAACCATTACTTATGCTCGGGACTGACGCGCTTTAAACTTAAAGATCTCTTGTATCACACGAGGCCTATACGATAGGACGGATCGCTGCTAATCATTAATTTCCGGATTAGAGGAAAACAAATGATAAGTTGATAGCGTCCAAAGCTAAGAACTAGCTTCGGAAGGCCATCCGTGCATGAGGGTGTCTCCTCTTAAATCCATCACAATGAAATAGGCGCATCATATCACTTATGTGTTACTGACGCTAATTATGCGGGATTATAAAGTATTTCGAAGAGCGCCGTGGAGATGGAGGCAGGGAAAAATTTTCCTCCAATCATTTACAATGTAGATTTTAAAATGGAATGGCTAATTCGAAAAAATTCGAGTGCACGGTTGTCCCCCGTGAAATATCACCGGCGACACGATGACAAAATCAACGATCGCGCTAAGTCTCCCTCTTATTTTTATCCATCGGAGAAAATCACAAAGTAAGATATCTTTAGCAAAGACGGCGCAGTCGCAGACTCATTCGTCAGTGGAGCAATATCTGCTCGGCCTCGAGTCGCATCGTACATTACGCACTAATTCCACGCACGCGAAATGGATTTCTTCCGCTGAACCGCTTCCCTCCTCCTCCTCCTCCTCCTCCTCCGCTCCCGCCCTCGCCGCCGGCCTCCTCCTTTGCCACCCCCGCGCGTGTGTACACATCCAGTCGCCGACCTATTTAAATCGTCCTGTCGACTCCTGGATAACTAAAAGGTATAAACACGGAGATTACCGGGGAGGGCGATTTTTCAACTGAGCGGCCGATCTCTGCTTTCCTCTTTCTCTGCGCGTAGGCTCGTGATCTCATAATCGATGGCATGTTGTTATTACACTCCCGCAAAATTATTGTAGGTTTATGCAAGGAGACGTGGTTCATAAGGACGCTTTAACCTGCGACACGACAATTAATTGCTGAGGCGAAGGAAATTTATAAGCCAACTAATCTAATGACAAATCGCTGCCTAAAACCGAAATTATGATCCCTTCGCATTAACAATTATTATAAAAAAGCCGAATTCCATGCAAAAGTGATTGGAAAAAATTGGAATTTATAAATTTGAGGTATTGAAGTGGGAAAAAATGAATGCTTTGGCTGTCACCAACCTGTATATTGTATATCGAAATGAAATATGTTAAAGTTGTTTAAAGCTTTTAAAGAATAAAAAGCACAAAAAAGTGACCACAATTAGCCATTCCCAACATCGCATTTTGTATCAGATAAGCAATCCAACAATAATCGTGCTGTCAGCTTTGCCATTCAATTTCAATTGATTTATGTTTTTAATTTGATTAAAATTCCGTTCAAACTATTTATATTATTTCGTTTATTACCATTGTTTGTCCTACATTCGTAATTTCGTTGCACTTGTGTCAATTAATTCTCACTTTGCTGAAATTCTGAGAAGATTGACTGAAGCGCCGTTATAGTGTATTTGTATTGAAATTCCAGGTCGGAAGTTGTGCAACGTCGGCAATAAGCCCAAGAAAGAATTATCTCGTTTAATGAAAAGCCCGGGAAGGGCCGGAGTTTCATGCGTTGGGGTACCCGGAGTAACTTGGCTCATACGAGGCGAGTAAGGGAAGTTTAGAGGTGCTCGGCGATGGGGTGTTTTCCGACGGCCGGAGCGATCGCGAGGGTAGTAGAGCGCGAGGCGCCATTCTTTTATAAGAAGCTCACATAAATTGCGACGCCCAAGAGTTAAAAGCAGTCTTAAATTACGTGCCGTCGACTCCTTGATGAATTGAGTGCTCCGCTCTCTCTCTCTGTGTGTGTGTGTGTGGCTGCACCAACCCTTCCCCGACTGCATTATACTTTGTTTTTACGCTCCACCCCCTCCCGCACACACGAGCTCCAGAAGAGACTAGGTAACCGGAGGATTTCTCCGGAAACGAACGAACGAACGAACGACTCCTAATACACTGGGCTGGGGCGGGCAAGAGACAAGAGAGCTACTTTCGCCGCGTGAAATTGCCTCGGGGGAGGCTAACGAAATGTCGGTCTTTACTGTTCCCGGACTTTTAAGGCCTTTAATGAAGTTTCGCGCGCTCGCAGTGCGGAACTGCAGCGACGCCGGTGCACCTTTTGCGGGGACAGCCAGGGGTCCGAGTCCTGGCGCGGGTCCTTGCCGGTCGGGCTTCCGAGAATCGTGTGTATGATGGCGAGATGACTCTCAAGCGCGTAAATCTTTAGTCCGGTTCCCTCTGCCTTCCTCCTCCTTTGTTTTTCCATATAGCTGCGTATTTTATCCGGATTTTGAAATTCTATCTGATTCAAGTTGAGTGATTTATATGCACGATGATGGTACACACGCGTGCCGGCACTACCAAGGAACTCGTACCTGGTATCTGGGGGTATGATCGGCCGCGCACCGTAAACACAAAATAACTGGGTTACCTTTCGTTTTATTTGCCGCGCGTCCCCTCGCTTTTCAAGAAAAAGCTCCTCCGCCTCCTTCTGTTGGTCTTTTCGCGGACCGCGTACCAAGGCGTAAGTAAGTGAGCGAGGGGACACACGTTCAGAGATACGTTATTGTTCTTGGAATGATTCCAAATAAAGATTCCGAGCGCGCGATTCGCGTAGATCCCGTGTAAACCCGTGTAATAAAATCCTTTTGACGATCCTTTCGAGTCACACTTGACCCGAGCCTATCGCCTCCGCGTATCTCACCGAAATCTCTCCTTCGAGAAATTAATGACTTAATTTTTGCCGAATGTCCGCTTAGGCACTTCATTAAATCAGTCCCATTGGGGATAGGCCGTTCCGCCGGACATCAGCCACACTTTGCATTGCGTAACGACGCACTCGCACTCGCATGCGCAGAGGTAACAAAGGGTTGGGCCCGGGGACCTGACCCCGGCTCGTCACTCCGGGACAGCCTCGCACATCTCGCGGCCCATTTTGCATTAGCCACGCAATTATCATACTTTCGTTCCTGAATCTGAATCTGGACATCATAAATTTGATCTCGTTATCTCGTTTACGGCCCGGCAACTCTCGGAAAAAAGAGGCCCCTCTCCGCGAAGCTGCAAAGGAGGAAAGGTGATGAGCGCGAAGGAGGCGAGGCACCTCCACCTCCACCTCCACCTCCATCTCCACCACCGACACCGTCGCCCTCGCCCTCGCCGTCGCTTAAGCAGCATCCCGGTCCAGTGATGCATGTCTCTGTCGCCACGGGTCTTTTTGGGCGAAGCGCTTTGGTGCTCGCGCTCGTCGTGTGCCTTCTATCGCGGCAATCAAATCCTCGGGGATAAATTTCGCATATGCGCAGTTATGCGCGGCACTCGGCCCATTATCGCGTCTACTGTGTCGTCGGCGCACTTATTTCCCTCGGCCCGAATGGCCTTTTATGAGCGCATTCGAATGCTAAATTGAAGAATGCAATAAAAGCCTACACTTTTTTCAAAACGAGCCCCGGGATTTCCTAAGCATTTTTAATCCTCCTCTCGTCCCTCGGGCGCAAACCTAAATATACACTCGCCTGCGTTTTTTGGATGAGAGTATTTAATTGTAATGCGCGCTAAACGCCTCCAACATTCATAAATGCACATGAGGATTGCTTGTCGACTTTATTTTTATCCCGATGTCATCGTTCTTTATTCTTAAATATATCTTTCACGCGTAGCTTCAAAATAAAGTTAGCTTCCCAGAATAAAAATCGTATTGCCAAATAAAGAAAAATTTTTCATCATTAGCTTTTGTCAGAGAAAATCAAATCATTTTTCTTAGTCTCTAGACTCCTAATTTACGATATCAAAGATATCTTGCGTCGATAAAATAATTGTGCACAATAAACTTTAAATAAATATTTTTCCAATTCAAGATATACATTCAAGGTAAATATTTTTTAAAAGAAACTTAATGAAATTCAATGCATAATTCAATAGTTAAATCTTGCTTTTTTTTGAAATAGTGCAATTTTAATCTATTCACTAATAACTGCATCGATAAATTAAATTTGATAGTTATTTATGTTGCACATACAAATTAAATTATAGATTGTTAAAAAATATTTTTTTATCTTTTAAACCTGTAATTTAAACTTATATTTCAATTACTTATCAACATCAAATAATATTTAATTATGATTGAATGATCCATATTAAAAAAATTATTTAATTCCATAAACAAGTTACTTACAAATATATATTACAAATAAATAATAATGAGACACCATAAATAATAAAATAAGTAAAATAAATTAACTTAAATTCATTTGATTAATGTATATTACTATAGATTTGTGTGTGTGACTTGTGAAATTTCTTGAGTTTGTCGAAATAAATCACTTTGAAATATTTTTTTTATTATTATATATTTACATAAAAGATATCTTTTAATTATTGAAATACAATACACTTTTGAACAAAATATGTTATTAAAAATAATAAAAGAAACACAATCTCTGCGCAAAAATATTATAACTCATAAAAAATTTTTTTTTTCAATTTAAGAGGTAGAAGTTGTATTTAATAAAAATAACTAATCATCAATATGAATACTCAAATTCTTTAATTATTATTATTTTCAAAAATAAATTTTTATCTATACATTCTAATTTTAAAAAATTAATTAATTAATTAATTTATTTATTTAATTATTTCTAAAAATAAAATAATATTCTGATAATAAAACTTTATATTTCTAAAAAAACAAACTTGCTTTTTTTAAAAATATATTTTTACATTAATTTATGTCTATGAAATAGATTATATACAGGAATAAAACATTACATAAATTGAAAAAAAAGCCAGGAAACAATGCATTATTTTATGCATTTTGTAAAGTTAGAAAATTAGTATGCAATCCAACTGCAATTTCAACGTATTCTATTTATCCTATTGTAGTAGTTTTGAATTAAGAATGACTTATGTCGATCATTTATAGTTTGTGACAATAAAAAATAAAGCGTCCGATGTAATTTAATAGAGGATAAATAGTACTGTGTAACATTCAATTATCTTGAACATATTTTTAATGTTTTCATTTTATTTAATATTAGGTTCTTAGTATAAAAAAGTAAGTGAAACTCGACGTCAACGCAATATTAAATTAAAAAACGTAAGTGGTCGCAATAGACAAAGTTTATATTCATGCACGTCATGATAAAATAAATGAAACGTTAATAAACGAAAGGAGAAAAAGGAAAAAATCGTAGGGAGTACTATTTAGAGAAGTCGGGAATAATAATTGTGGAGCAAGAGAATCGAAAGACGTGCGATATAAAACATGGAAATATCGCCTCAGACTTTGACTCATCTCAAAACGAAGAATGGAGTCACACCCAGGCACAATGTTCGGATATAATAGCCGACTCTGGTCTCAAGGGCCGGAAGTCACCCCCTCTCCCCTCCCCCACACACGTCGCGTCGCGCCAAACCAAACCAAACGATCGGAGATTCGGTGGGACTTTGGCTCGCCGTCCCTGTCTGTGTGCGCCCTCGCGTTCGATTTCCATTCGTGTGTGCGTGCTTGTGCGAGGAGTATTAATGTGCCGGGGATGCGAGTCTGCTCTCCTCCTGCACTAATGATGCCTACACGAGAGAGGAAGATGAACGTGAGCGCACGCGGCCGACGTGGGCGACGCGAAATCGCTGCGGTCGGCCCTTCTAATACGCACTTCGTGCAGCCTCCCGCTCCCCGGTCCATGTAACACGGAGACGCTGCTCAGAGGAGAAAGAGACAAAGCTCGGCTGAAGAAGGGAGGGAAGGAAGGAAGGAAGGAAGGAAGGAAGAAAGAAAGAAAGAAAGAAAGAAAGGAAGGATGGATGGATGGATGGAGGAGAGACGGCCGATGGGGCGAATTTTAATATTTATAACTTATTGTCTCGAATTTACGGGCATAATCAACTGGAGAAGTAGGCGACCTGGCTTTTGTGCACTCGACTTACTCGCTCTGTAAATTTTAACTTCGAGGACCCTGGCTCATTGGCACGTGTATGTTTTTGTAATAGGCCACGGCGACATTATTGAATACAATAATTTATCATTGCCATCGCTCCTCGTTTCGCTTTTAACTCCCTCCCCCTCTCCTCCCTCTCCCAAAACATTGTCGGACTAATTCACTCGGAGGTTATTGGGACAAAAAGCCATTTTCCAAGGATCGCAAAAAGCCTGGTCGTCGAAGTCTTGGAAGGAAAGGGCCGACGGGAGACGGGGTTCCTCGATCGAAGACACGTAGGCCAATATCCCGAGTTCGATACACGATAGAGCGGGGAGGTACCGAGGACTATAAATCATAATTAGGATGGGAGCAGTAGCCGAAGTAGCGTCTGCAGCCCCATTAGCAGCAACAATGCACCCGAGAACCTCAAGACGACGTTGTTACTAAAAGAGCAGACGGTCGAAAGGGGCCGCAGGTCTCCTATTCATCAACCCGAGGTCGATCATCATGGACAGAACGTCGTGTAATACGAAAATAATGATTCGCTCCAACTCATTTAACTTCCATATCCCATTTAACGAGAACATTAATCTCTTTAAAATTTACCTTAATCACGGCGACAATGTAGACTCGGGGTACAGGTGTGAATGCAATTACTTTTTAGTGACAGCGCTTAATAATTAAATTAATGCATGTCTTTCTCGAGTTGTAATTCACTTGGGATTTACAGTCTTGCCCGATTCGAGGCATTACCTCGAACTGATTGCACATGTAAATTGTTTTTGTATTGTCTGGATTCAAGTTTTCTCATACGCAAGCTACACCTAACCCTAACAAGTGCTATTTTACTTTTCACGTATTGAATTGGAGAAAAGTTATAACTGGCTAAAATGATAGGTGCCACAATAATAATAAGATAATAATGCAAAGACTATCGATTTAAGCTACTTCATTCTTAGCAAGCTAAGAATCGTTAATAACAGAAGTCACGTCATTTCCTTATGTTTACATTAAACTCCTTAACTTCACCTAACCGTCATAATGAAATTATTCAAATTGATTGCTATGACTCTGTAAAATTGGAGTTTCAAAAGAAACGGGGGAAATATTTTAAGACGGAGAACAGAGTACACATGAGACCACGAAAACGATTACTTTTAAATATTGTTCATCCTTAGAGTGCATGCAAAAACAATGAGCGAAGAGAAGGGAAACGTCGAACAGATGAAGGATCGGAGTGCAATGCTCGTTATAGGAATTCGTCGAAGTACTTGACATCGATGAACGAACAGTCTCGAGTGTAGGCCCGACCAGTTCTCTCGAATGAGAAACATCAAGAGAACAGGGAAGCCGGAGATTAAGTCGAGTCATCAGCGCCCACACGACTCAAGGGTCAGAGAGACACACAGAAAGACAGAGAGAGAGAGAGAGAGAGGGAGAGTGAGAGAGAAAGGGAGAGATGTAGGTTTTGTGAATGAGTACGCTATTGTGACAGGGAATAAACAAAATAGTGACGATGCTGAATATAATGTATTTTTCTACCTCGAGTTGCCCAACAGCAGCAGTTTGTTCTCGTGCGAATGAAAACTTAAATGAGATGATACCAACACCGAATGTCTAATCCAAACTAAAAACTATTAACACATAGATACGTCAAAAAAAGATAAAAAAAATTTATTTGAGAATTCTCCGAGGAGCCTTGATATCAGTTGTAATAATAATGGTATTTTGATGGATTTTAATAGTTTTTTATCGATTAATTTTAATATTAATATTAACAATAGTCTTAAATTAAATATCTATGGGTAAAAGTAATAAAACTCCCTTTATTCTTTAAGTACTCTTTAAGATCCGAGTGTATTTTTATATGGTTAAGAGGACTTAACGAACCGGAAAATCATTTATTTTCTAGTAGTAATAAACGTATAATCAACGATTTTACGGCAATGCTTCAAACTAATCGATGATGACGAATCACATCTAAGCCACTCCAAAGGAAGTTCCAATTATCAAAAATGAATTTCACACAAGCAATATTTAACAAATAAAATAATCTAATGTTTACCTAAAGGAAGAGCGTAGGTAGACCGCAATAGAAGTTATTCATTTGTATTTGGAAGCTGCAACCGCCGGGTGCACCTGTCGACTTTCGGTCAAGTGTTTGTATTTGACGGACTCGACTCGATTCGATCAGCGAGCGACGTTTCCATCGACCGATTTCCACTCAAAAACTCGAAGCAATAATTTCAAGTGGGAAGAATTTGAGACCACCAAAGGTGCGCAATGGCGAGGTTCGGATAGTCCGGTGGTCGCGTCGAACTCGGGCCACTTCAACAAACGAACCCCTCGTTCCGTCTCCCATACGCTCTCACAAGAGGGTCTCCACTCCCGAGGAATTAAAGATTCATCTGAGGATCCTCGAGAGCTATCGAACAATCCTCCAAGAGATACGCTTGATTGCAGTAAAAATTTGAATGACGTGAAAATAACAATTAAAGTTCGGAGTGGCGCGCTTTTACCGAGTAAATGTCAAGGGGCTCGCTGCGAACGTGATCGAGCTGCGACAATAAAAATCAGTTTTCATGATTAATTTCAGCAGTTTCAATGATGCTGCTGCTGCTGCTGCTGCTGCTGTAAATAACAGCCTCGAGTGTATTCGTGACATTAATAGCATCTTAGAAAACAGATATTCCCCCATTTTCATTGTCAAAATACATTATAAATAGAATTTATTAAATTGTCTTAATAGAATTTATTATATCGAAGCACAAAGTTTTTACAAAAGCTATTGAATTTCGTGATTTTTATGATTGGAAATAAATTTAATTTTCTTACGCTCCGGTAAAGACGATTTTTATTGGGGTATTGAGACCTTTAGAGTTGCGTCAGAACAAATTGTTCCTCGTGTTAACGCATATTTCAGCGCAGGTGTTAATAGAGCTTAAAATTCGAGTTGCAACAGATCTAGAGAACATTTTTAAACATTTGGCATCATTAATCATTGAGAAAGATTTTAAAATTGAGAGATTTAATCTTGGCTCTTGAAGTTTCCGATTTTAATGCAAGGTGGAGTGAAGGAAAAACCGTATCGGATGATGAGGCGTTATATATGAACTTTTGATGCGTGTTCGGATGTTGACAGAAAAGCGTTTAAAATGGACCGACGTCGACCTTAAAGTCCAAGGATTACGTAGGACTCGCTTTATAAATGAATTTTCTGTCACCGTGGAAATATGTCAACGACAGCTCAACTGGAAATCATCCAACGTTGCGAGACTGATCTATCGCTTTCTTCGCTGGCTTTCCAAACAATAAAATAATTTGACGAAAAAATGGGTGCAAAGTTCTTTATTTGAAAAAAAAAAAAAAAAAAAAAAAAAAAAAAAAAAAAAAAAAAAATAGCTCAAATTTTACCCAAAAGCATTTCGGTGCAGCGTAGTTAATCACTCTCCACGCATTATAAATCGTCATTCTCACGAGTACCAAGGATCTCCCGAAGATCAATTATATTAATCACGGGCGAGCTTAACAATCAATATAAATATAATATTACGCCCGGAGAGGAAGGTTCGAAGTGGGTTCGATAGCGCTTTAAGATGAATCTGACAGACGGTAGCTCGTAACATGGACCATCGAACCGGATGACTGCGAACGGTTCGACTCAGCCAGCACTATCTGTGTGGCTGCTGTGCGGTTGATGGATACATCGACGTGCCCTTTTCGGGTGGCGGGGTGCAGCAGCCCACATCCGATGATGTACTCCGATCGCCGATCCAGATAACCGCGATCCCATTAATAATGCCCACTGCGCGCCCGCGTATCGAAGGCGATCCGCAGCATCCGTATCTCCGAGTGCGTAACCAAGAAGGAATTGATGCTGCGCGGGGCGAGAGCACGAGAGGGATTCCAGTAGCCGCTGTAGGGACCAATAACGCCAGCGTTAAAATATGGTAATCGAGCTGCAAAATCGGCAATCGACGACTTGACAAATGATGCGATGCCCTCGAGACTTGGACCACCTACGGGTCCACGCGCCTTTTTGCCTTCTCGTCTTGGCTCACCCTCCTCCTCCTCCTCCTCTCGCTCCGATCGCCTTCCCCGCCCTCCTCCTCCTCCTCCTCGACCTCCTCCGATCATTTATTATAATCGCAGTCCCGTGATAAGAGCAGATTCACTCTCGCCTATGCCCATTTATTTACTATGGAGATTCCGGAAACTTATTCGAAAAAGCTTCTATTATAATTAATTTATGGTATGGTTCATTAATACTCCCCAGTAGGCCTCTGCCGTTCCAATGAGCAAACACTTATATCTCCCATTCGATTGCTTATGATTTATATTATTGATTAAAATTAAAGTGCGTGGCTTGTGAGTTTCTGTGCCCTCGCATACCAACAGGATTATACATCACGCCTCAGCGCCCGACTTTGCTCCTGCGATCGCCATCTGATTTCTAAAAACGTCTGGATAGCTTATTAACGTCGTTGGATTTATAGTTCCTCAAGTTCGAATCCGTGTATCGGTAAAGTGCATAGTTTTCGTAAAGTATTTTTGCTCGGGGACAGGAGCGAAAGAGTACGATGATAAAAAATTAGACGTCAGCGAAATGATGGAGAACATTGGGCCCTAATAACGTGTATCACTGTCTATGATAAGTCTTTGAAATGTTTTATTGCTTTGGAATTGTTTTCTTTTTTAGCTTTTTTGATGAGTCAAGCGTGCAAATTAAATTTGTATGCGAAATTAGTCAGCGACAAAATTATATTTCGGTGAATACGACATTAGACGCGGTATTTTATGCTAAAACTTAGTCGAGCGTTAGAAAAATATTACCCTGGTAATTGATGATGTTAATTTGAAGTTAATTTTGTCACTTTTATCATGCGATACTATTCAATACAAGTAAAAAGCGGAACGTGGAATAAACAAATGGACCTCATCCTCCTCAGGTGAGGCGTAAGAGATAAAAGGACCCCGCGACCGCAAAACGCCAGTAAAAGAGTCTTGTTACTTGTAAAGCTCACTTAAAAAGATCGAAATTACATTTGCCACAATGAAAAAAACAATTTTTCTCAATAAAGCTCTTGGGGTCTTGGTCCGAGAGAGTGCGAGCGAGGATAGCAGACAGTGCATATGCGAATACGTCTGAAGTAAGCTTGGAGAGTAAGAAAAGGAACAAGTGTGAGGGGGCGAGGGAGTAAGCGAGCGAGCGAGCGAGCGAGAGAGAGAGAGAGGGAAACGTAAAGAGAGAAACGGCGAGAGAGAGACGGAAAGAGGGAAGGACGTCCTCATAATGACGGGGCATAAATAACTCGGACATTTACGCGCGCATTGATTTAAGCAAACTAATGATTTCACTTTGACCGGCCGGCGGGTAAGACCCGCAGACACAACCGCCGACTGCCTGTCATATTGACATTTATATCCGCACGCGTAATTTACATGTCTACGAATGACAATTATGTCGCTCGTCTACCTCAGAACGTGCGCCTTGGTGGCTTCCCAGATGCAATTGCACCTCGTATTCTAGTAATTATAGTACGTTGTTGAAATGATCCAACTAACGTATAAATTTGTTATATTAAACGTTATATGCGTAAAAACATTTTTAATCGCCGATAGATACGTCATTAAAATGACTAAATTACATGTGTTATTCTTCAAAGAGAAATAAGGTAAGTGCATTAATAGACGACTGCGTAAAGACAGATAATGACTCTGTCATGTGACATTTTGATTTGTGTAGAAAGAAACTTTAAAACTTGTGATCAATTTAAAAGCTAGATTCTTGGCTTAAAACGAACATAAAATTTCATTTACTTTATTTATTGTTCTTCACAACCGTATAAGTTTGATTTCCCTTCTTTGTTTCGTCTTATAATTGTTTATAAATGCTAGATCATTCCCCATTACAAAGATAGAAACAGTACCTTGTAATACCCGTGTAAATTCTTATAAATTTATTCAGAATTAATTTTCATTATATTAAATATATATATATATATATATTGAACTGGCAAACAATCTTAAAAACATTGAGCATTTCAATATAAATTAATTTTTCATTACATAAATTAATATACATTAATACATAGTTTATCATTCATTTGGAAATGAAAAAAGCTAAAAACTTTTAATGAAATAATTTATTACCATTGTAAATATTTATCTATGGTTTCAAAATAAATTAGCTCATAAATATTTTATTCTTATTTCACTACATATCGTGGCTTTCAATTTAATTTAATTCCATTATAAGGTACTGCTTATTACCAATTATAACGACTAATATATATTTCTATTAATATCTCATAAATATACATTACATATGTGTATAATAAAAATTATTTATTTTTTAGAAATGTTAATCAATATTTATTTTATAGTATTCGTTTTTGCAATAAAAAGAAATTGAACTTATTGATCAAAAATGGAATGATTACGTAAAAAATTTGTAAACTGCATAAATACTCGTAATAAATTTTGATACTTGTTTATATTGATTATATTTTATATACGACTTTATACTTCAAATTTATATTCATATATTATTATTAAGTATTTTTAGACTCTAATAAAAATCATGGTCATAATAATATTTACTTATTTCTGCATTATTAATCTATTTATATTTTAATAATCATTATTTTTAAGAATGTTGAATCATTCTTTTAATTAGTTTGACTATGGAAATCTTCAAACAGATTTCATAAACTACTGTAATAATTGTACAATTTCGAGTAAAATTTTTATTAAATTAAGAGTAATTCAAGTCATATTAAATAATCGTATTATGTCTGTGTACATCAATGCAATTATACATAATAAATCGTATATTTTTTTTTCACTTTTCTAATATAAGAATAAATCTAATCATAATTATCAGTTATCCAATCTAGTTGTATTTCATATTCTTAATGACAACAATATTTTGAAAAAAAATGTCAGCATAGTTAGGTCATAATCAACAATGATTTAAATGAAGAATTTGCATTGCCGAGATGAATTGTATTAAAACTGATTTACAACTTATGTATATTTATTTATTAGAATCATCTAATATTGAAATGAAAAAAACAAATGCCTCATCATTTAAAAACTTTGAATACATTGATATAATTTTTCTTAAATATTTTTATATAATTATTTTCTGTAATTCACTATTTTTGTACAATTTTATATTGATTAAAATATATTTATAAGTTGAATTATATTTAAACACTTTTGAAATATTTATATTTTATGTAATTATATTAATAATATTTTATTTATTTTTATTAGAATAAAAACAAACTATAACTAATTGAAAGTTATAAAATTCAATTATACGTGCATAATAATATTAAAAAAATAACGTAACTGATTTCGACTAAATTAATAATGTTTTTGGAATATAATAATTTATATTCATAAAAGTAGTTATTTATAGGACATCTTTTGATATATTATTTTACGAGAAGGTTTATTACTGAATTTAAATAATTTAATTTATTGAATTTGTCCAATAAATTAAGTTGAACTTAAATTAACTTAATTCCTTTGTGTTCGGACTTGTTATAAAATTCCAGTACTCAACAAGCCGAAATAATATTACATTGCAAACGGCATTTGTTTAATGGCATGAATACTCAACTAAGTATAGAAAGAGGGTCAGTCTGGATTGATCGATCAAGCAGGTAATTAGGTAGATCAAAAGACGTGCGTTATCCTTGTGACAAATGCGTACGTTATTAAGGAAAAGTTATTAAGGAAGAGAGCAAGGAGAAATGGAACAGGTGATCAACTCCACAGAGATATATTCAGGTGAACAGACAAGCTATACCATCACCTGATCGACAATGAGAAAAAAGAGAACGAGCTGTTGTCCGAAGGTGTACCGCGAGATAGATGTAGAAAGATTAGGCTATCAAATTATTAATATGCAAGCTTTTTTTCTTGTAAAAAGTTTTTTTATTCCATGTGTGTAAGCAGGAATAAGGAATAGATATATATATATATATATAATATATAATTCTTAAACTCATCTTTTACCCTTGTATTTTATTTATTATTGAACACATTATCCATTATTATTATTTAAAGGATATTAGTTAAATGAAGTTTCAAATCAAGTATTTTTCACTATTTCAATATTTTTTTTTATTTTTGGCAATTATACAGAGAAATATTTTCTCAAGAATATTTTGTTTACAAATAAATTTAATGGATATCATAATAAATTATTTTTAATCAAGGTATCTTTAAGTAAACCAAAACATTTACACCTTTTTTAAATATTTATAATTAAAGAATTACTTTTGCCCAATAATTCTATATTCTTTTTTCATTTTTAATAATGATAATATAAAATATTTTAATGAAAAAAATGTATTATATTATTAAGGATATTATTATAAAATAATAATAATTAATTGTATTAATATTAGAAGAATACCTGTATTCACTACAAAACGTCATAGTACATATACTCTTAAATGTAAAAAGCAAATATACATAAATAAAGTAGTCCAGAATTTATTATATATTATTTATTCATTTTATATTATCATATTATTTATTTCTTAATTTAAATATATACTATGTAGACAGAACGCATTTGAAATATATTGATAAATCGTAACATTTATATTTGATATTAAAATGTACTTATAATGTATTATAAATTTCTATTTTAAAAGTTGAATAAAGTATTTAAACATGTAACTAATTGTTTTTGTCCAATACATAGTATAGTATGCTTTTAAAAGCTCTATGTATCGAATGTAATTTTTTATTTGAATACTGTAAAACGCTATACGTGTATCAAGAAAATGTCGACCAAAGTTGGAAAATCCTCAAGATATATAACGATTGAATATGGTACATGTACTTTTTTGGGAACGAACTTCGAGGTTGTGTGCCAGAGAAAGAAAGAGAGAGAGAGAGGGAGAGAGAGGGAGAGAGGGAGAGAGGGAGAGAGAGAGAGAGAGAGAGAGAGAGAAAGAGATGGAAAAAGAGAGTATTCAGTTTGCTGCAACGTCCGATAAGTCTGAAAGGCTGAGCTTGAGGAGATGACATTGACGGGCTAATACTCTGGACTTAAAATAAAGCTTAACTTATCCGTCACTATGCGATACATACTTAGCGTATTTGCTTAAGTTGGATTCACATTGAATGAATGTCATAAGAGAGAATTTAATTTGCCCCTCTTCCTTTCACGTAATCTTGCCCAAATTTTCCACATTACTTCAACACTAGCTCCTTTTTTATTTCGTATCGACCAACCTTGAATTTTACATAGCAGACACATACATGTATAACGCTGACTTTTCATTAAATTTTCACTCAGATTTCTGTATAGTCTTGCGTTTCTTCAAATAGATCAATAAATATCGGTGAATTAAAATGTGTATGTACACAAGTTTTAGTAAGAATTTTCGACGAAGAAAAAGTAATCCAAGTAGATCAATTTGATAATAGCGAATGATATTCGGTCGACCTACATTCGCGACAACTTGATTTGGGTTTCCTATCTCACTCGCCTAACATATGCTTGTGTAAATATGTTTGCGCACACATGCAAGCGGTATAAACTCTTATCGTTTCTCTAACATATGAATATTCTATGTTGTTTAAGTATAGGCCTATATTGCTATTCTCCGCGTTGGATCGTGCACGCCGAGTGAGGGCGAGGGAAAGAGAGAAAGAGAGAAAGAGAGAGAGAGAGAGAAAGAGATGAGGAGGCGAGTGTGTGCATATGAGGCTCTCCTTGGTGATTAATCGTTACCGATAGGCCAGAACCGGGTATCTTGGGCGTACGCATTTTCCGAGGACACGTACCAGCTCCATTACCCCGGTGCGTTAATTCAAACAGGTAATAACTCTGATTTACGCGCCAAGTTGTTGGCCGAGGTGACGATTCGCATCGATCCGTCTTTTCTTCTTATTCAGATTTTATCGCTTTTTGGAATTTCATTTACATCGGTGTGCTTCGAGTGTATGTGCATTAAAGAGCCAAGTCTGATTCACTAAGTATCGGATGTCTCGAGGATTAATAAAAATAATTAAAACTACAAAATTTTGTCTTTTTTACCTGGGAATATTCCCAAATGGGAAAAGTATTCACGATTCTTGTCGCAACTTTTTTTTGGATAAGATGAAAAACGTGATAATGCATGTGTCACGAAAATATGTGTAATTTATGTTTTATCAGACGGAAAATGGTATATTGTATAAAAATAATCCATGATAAAAATCTTGTAAAAGATCAGGAAAAAACATAGCTCGAATTTATTGATAAATTAAGCGGTTAATATAAAATGCGCACAGGTACTTAAGATATTAGTATTAACTAATATAACTTAGTTTCTCCTCAAGATAATTATACGCATTCTCCTTTATACAGAAAAGCATAAATGTATGTTAAAAAGAGGTATGTTTTTTAAATTTTGAAATTTAAATTATCCATGATTTATTTTCTCAATTGCAGAGTCTTACTGTTTAAATTTATGTTGTTATTACTTCACTTTTTCCTATATTATTTATTTTTTATATTTATATATATTTTTTATCAACGTGTATTTGTTCGATTCTAAATAAACATATGCTTACGCTGTATGTAAGTTGTACAATTCATCTTCTATTAACATGCATCTACATTCTTCACATTTGTAATAAAACTATCTGATTTTATCATCGTTTATTCGTGGAATGTTGTAACTGAAGCTTTAATTTCTCAAAAAGTATGGATACTTAACACACGATATGAAAAAAGTTGCTGTTCACGCTGGAATTGCATGCACATACATCAAGAGCTCACAATTTCATTTTGACGAAGCGATAGGAGTGATAGGGGTATACATTTTAATGACTGTCACGAGAGAAAGATTTGAAAAACCTCGGTGGACAATAACGTCGACCTTGGCGAACAAAGAGTTCGCAGCGTTGCTCCAAGCGTAGGGGTGGATCCTTAGGCAGGGCGAGGGTTGCGTCGAAGCTTGCGCTTTCTTTTAAAAAAAGATGTGTCAGTGACGCCTCCTTCCGGTAGTTAGTCATCGGCCGGTAATTTATCACCTGTCACGTGAGACTGAATCCTAAGCTGCACATGCTATGCGCGATTCGGATTCCAGCATTTTCTAGTCCGGTCCTTTGTGACTCGAGACGATTACATATCATTACCGTCGCATTAATTAATTAACGTGGCGCCCATTTTCAGCTCCGCCTCTGTACCACTGGCTTCGAAAGAAAATTAACCAGGAGATGCTTGGTAGTCGGTTGGCGAGTCAAATATATTTTGATAAGGTACTAATGATTTACTTTAGCGGGTATGGGCGGGTACCAGCTCAGATCGCCATAGAGAGAGAGAGAGAGAGAGAGAGAGTGAGCGAGTGTCCGTGCATGTGTACGAGAGAAAAATAAAAATTCCCCCTCCTCAACCTCCCTAGGGAAGTAATTGCAGACGGCGCCGGGTACTCTGTTTCTCGATTACAGCTAAAATCCCCCATAGATCCCCGCGAGCGGAAACTTGTCTCGCGGATGCAAAACACGGTTCTCCACGCAGTAAAGTAGCGTGGGTGACACCCGGGATGATGGACTGCAAGGCAGGTGCAGACGACCCCTCTCCCTCCCTCCCGAGCCATTCAGAACTCATTTAAGCTCGCGGGTGTCTTCGCAGCTTCACCTTTATCCCCGCGTTGCTCCTCCAAGTCGGTGCCTTGTGACCGAGGACACCAGCAAGAATGCTCGTCGAACATTCTCTCGCTCGCTTTCTCTCTCTCTCTCTCTCGCTCTCTCTCTTTCTCTCTCTCTCTCTCTCTAGCACCAACGCATAGCCATCTTCCTTTTCGCGAAAGCCGACGTGTCTTCGCTTGCGAATCACGGGGGACGAGTTTCTTTTCTTTTCCGTTTGCAAAGCCTTACACCGCTTAGTCACGTGTTTCGCAAATCAAGGAAAACTAATTCTCTCCATGATTTGCGATGAACGTGTGCTTAGCGAAGCTGTACAGCGTGTCCTATATTTAAGAATGTTTTGTGCTTCTGTCGACCTGGTTGTTTTACAAGTCGACACAATGATGAATGATTCTTAACTTCGTTGAACAAGCTTGTTGACATGTGTGTTCATACTTGCGCGCGTGTGTGCGAGATAGATATATTTTTACTTGAAGCTATACATATTCCGCGAACCAAGTGGTCGCGTTCTCGTATTAATGCTTTCTTGTATAATTCATTCAAAAGAATAAATGTCCCTGCTATCCGCTGCAGATGTTAATTGATTCTCAAATGCATGGTATGTTGTTATATTCCTGATGAAATAAAAATAAAATCAAAATTCCATAAATATTTGTGAAATAAATCTTCCTCTTTGGCGTAGCCTCGGCCACACGTGCACTCGGCTCTTAAGTGCAAAGAGACAAGTGAATAAAGCGAAATTCTTCAAAGTATCAACAAAAATTCTGGTTTTCAATGCGACAATGTCCATTCTCAAGATAAGACCTAGAAACACCGCCTTCAGCTTCAATTATTAATTAAGCATAGAGAAATTCATGGCTTTTAAAATTCCTCGATCCCTCCCTAGCGTTGGCCTGGCATTTGGACTGTGGGCTGGACCCGTGTCTCGCGCAGCATCCGAAAACATCGGAATGCAACGAAACACACCCGCACCCACAGCCATCCCCGGCTAGATACACGCGACTAATAAATCAACGGTGTTCTGGAGAGGGGAAGGGCTGGGAGAGGAAAAAGTGGCGACATCGCGCGCGTTACGCTACAATGTATCCTTCCTCGGGCGAATAAGAAATAAATGGCGATGGTGAAAAGGAGGTAAAAGCGAAGGACAAGCGTGGAGGGGGAAGTAAAATGAGAAGATGGCGGTAAACGCACGTGGGTTTATTGCTTATTTAACCGGTTCACAAAAGCAATGACCGGATCGCGCGAGTCACGGGATGAGGGAGAGGAAAACGGGGAAAAAGGGCGAGTGCCTTCTTCTTTGCTCTTTGAGCGGAAATCGCTGCATCAAGGAATTCTTACTCTCTGGGCACGGTGTCGAGAATGCGAAACAGATTCATGGTTTGGAGTCTCAATTGAGTGTCGCTACACCGGGTGTTATTTTTGCCGGTTGATCATGGACCGTTGATGCTGCCCCCACGAATGCATTGACATACGACCATTTAAATTTCGCATTTTCTCAACAAATCACCAGACTATTATTACCGTGAGAAATGGGATTTATAGTTTAATTTAATCTCTCTAATGAACTGCCTAATTCCTTGAAATTTCATTGATGAATATACGTCTATGTGCTTTTGTATTTGTAGGTTATTTCGAGTGATTTAATTACGGAGCTAATTGTCGTTGAATCAAAAGCATAATTTTCCATTAGCAAGTTTCACGAGTGTGATACAACAATCAATATTCTTCGAGATAGGTTTAGGGCTTGGTCGCGCGAACCAAAATTACCGCAGTATCAGTAATATCACTTGCAATTATAGTTCTCAAAAAAGGATTAATAAACGAATAGTTGGTTTTATGCGAAAATAATGAGTTGTGTTGACGTACTGCGAGTTTATTTCAAACAACTCTGGATAGGGGGTTGAGACAGCATCAGTGGCCATTCGCAAAAGCAAAGATTTCTCCCGCCCCCGTCTCGTTCTCTTGGTAAGCCTTTCGATGGGCCATACCAATTCGCGGAAGCTAAATAGACCACGCGACCGGATAATTGCAGACGGCATCTCTCGAAGAGCTGTGAATGAGAGAGAGAGAGAGAGAAGGAGAGGCGAAAGACGAAGTACGGTGCAAGGAAAAGCGAGTAGCGATGTATACCGAGGGAGGGAGAGAAAGAGAGAGAGAAATACGGGGCGGAGGAGGACGGACAAGTCATTCCCTTTGATCCTTCTTATTCGGAAATATAGGCGACTTTGGAGCGAGTCGCGAACGTAGTCGCCGATGATTTAAGAACGCGCACTCAGCAAAAGCGAAACTTTATATACGCTACTTGCATCTAGAGTTTATTTATTGTTGGTATTAAGCCTCCGAGAAAAATTGACCAGAACGAGCTAAAAGTTGTCAGCAGTCCGCGTTATTACCTCAACTTGCCTTGGATTTATTTTCGGATACGGTTTGATCTCCCCTGACATTATGCTTTATTTCCTTTCCTTATTCATTTTGCTTCATTTCAGCTAGATAACACCATATAAATGCGTGTTTTCTAATTTTGAATTATAAAACATTTCGATGATTTAATTGTAGGTTCTATTTACTTTTGAAATACTCATAAATCAATTTTAAAAATTACTGGAAAATAGTCATTTTCTCAAATTAAACAAGTAATTTTTACATTTCGTTTAATGCCTTTTTTTTAAAAGTTATAATGAAATTTTAGTATCAATAAATTACAATTGCGAAATAATGCACACAATTTTGCTAACTCTGAACAAGTCTCAGATTGTATAAACTTTATAATTGTGCGTTAAATATAATAATAGTTGTAAAACTTTTAATTATAATTAATAATTTTTCAAATGCATAATTAGTGTATCATTATTTTTTCGTAAAACATAAAATTAAAGAGTATTGTTGTTACTGACAATTTTTTGCATGTCGATGATAATAAAATAAAGAAGTCGATAAATCCATGAAAATAGGAAAAAATTGTAAAGTAGTAATAATCGGTAACATTGGGCTACCGATTTACCTGATCATTTCAAATCTACTGGATAGATTTTTTCTTATGTGCAGTTTACGGCTCTATTGAAAAAATTTCATCCGTCAAAATGAATCAGTTTAAATAACATTAGCAATTAAAGTAGTCAAAAAACAAAGTTGTTATACTTTCAATTTATATTTTAATACGAATACTATGCAAATGAAAATTATAAAATAAATTTATTATAAATTAATTTAGCTCGAGCTTATAATAAAGCTAAAGACAATGTAATCGCATTTTCTCTTACTTCTCTAACATTTTTTCGCATTCTCACTTTTTAAATTTAAATTCAATTTTTCTTTTTAAATTATAGTAATTTATTTTTAAATCTATTGCATGCGTATTTTAATTTTTTTTCATAAAACTTAATTTGTCAATTATTTTTGCTTTTTTCCCACAATTAAAATCCTTTGTCTTTTCCTTTTATCATGCATGTCTGTTTTTTCCAGTTTTTTGCTCATACCTTTTACGAGAATTTTTTTCGCGTTTTCGTGCCATTCAAAAGATCGAGATGCATTTTCGATTTTGTGGAGCTTAAATCATACTTCACCTCATTAGATCCACATTTCGTCAAATTTAACATGAAATGTATTTTTTTTTTAATCATTATGTATTTTATTTTAAATACATGTGCACTTTATATTTAAAATTTATATTAATATCATTTTTGTTTACTAATTTTATATTTTTTTTATCTTACGCTATTAACACTTGTTTAATTTATTTTATACAGATTGCCTCCAAAAAATCTAAGGTTATTATAACTTAGAAACATAATAATTGTAGATCCTGTATTAATAGTAACATTGTTTCTTTAATAAATAACATAAACACTATTTTCACTATATTATTTACTTTTTTTTTAGTAATTATTTTTAAACACAATAACTCACCGTTTTTAATGTGTTATTCACTAATACAAAGTTATTTAGTGACAATAATTTAAAATTACATAACTAAAACAAATTATTTTATTTTTACTAAGAATAATTTTTATGTCTTTTATATTAACATTAAAACAAAAAAATTCTGCACCCAATGATTATGAATTAAAAAAAAAAAAAAAAAATTAAACACTTACATTACTTGTTTTAAAAATAAATATTGATTTACTGTGTATATAATACTTATACACTGAGATCAGTAGTTATCTAAAACGTTAAGCGAACAGTAAGGAGACGTAAAAAAACTAGATGTGCCTGCATTTTTATTTCGAGGTAAAAAAGATTATTTGTAAAGATTGGGACATGTCGAATTGTACAATGATATCGAGAGTTCAAGGACATTAATCGCATTGGTGAAAAGGATGTTTGGGATTGGAAGTGAGAATGGACGGGATGGTTGGGATGGTTGGGACGGTTGGGAGGGAGCGTCGGTGAAGATGGTGCCCGGAGAAATTTAATGTGAGGAAAATCAAGGTAGCGATCGACCACCCTGTACGCCATAATGTATGCGGAGGATAAGCCGTGGGTGGCAGGTCGAAGAAATTGGCCGATATAAAGCGGGAGGATGCGAGATCGAGGCGGCGATAATTAAAATATCTATTCGGTGCGGTTCGATTATGCTCGCGCGCTCGGCACCGGGCTCGGAGAGAGGTCGCTGCCCCGGTTATAGTTCCCGGAGGAGCGCGCGGATGCACCTTCGGATGCGCCGGAGGCTGTGCAGCGACGTTGGTGATCCGGCCCGCGAGGACCACGAGGACCATGATCATCCTCCGTCCGATCACTTATCGATGGGATCGCGCGTGAAATCCCTCAGCTGGCGCTATAATGCGCGCCTTATCCGCGCGGCTCATCTACCTAAAAAGCTGAAAGCCCCGCGCAGACTTTCGCCGCAGACTCGCGCGAGTGTCTTCTTCCTGCGGGAGAGCCGGGGATCGGCTAGCCGAGGGTGGTGAAGGGGGTGGGGAGGGGGGGAGGGAGAGGTAATAATAGAAGGCACGGCATCGAAGGCTCGAATGTGTGCACCGACCGAGGGTAATCGGCCCGGTAATATCGGAGCCGCGCTCGGTGTGTGGGGTCGCTCGACTATTAGTAATTGATTGGTCATACCCCGTGCCATTACTCGTCGAACCTCTCCCGGGCGGCTCGCTCCTCCGAAAGATCCTGCGCTCCGACTCCCTCCTCTCCGACTCTCGGCACCGATGGATGCAGCAGCGTCCGACGTCGGGATCGCCTCGGGTGTCGGCCCTCGAACCTCGAACGTTACTACCACCGAGACTTTATGCGCCCGTTGTTACAGTTATCGCCCCTTCCTGCAATTATACCAATAACGCTCTTTCGTCTTCTTCTCCCGCCTTTTTTCTCCTCTTCTTTCAACCTCTTCCTCGTCTTTTTCTCCCCTTCGTCCTCCTCTTACCACTACACCCCCACAATGCTGCCCTCCTCCCCCGTTCCTTCTTCTTCACTTCGCGCATTCTTCTTCTATTCCGCTAAAACAAACAATGTCGTATATAGCGAAGCCCTACTCCATAACTCAAAATACCATTAAAACTTTCTCCTCGCTTTCGATAAATATAGCGTCTGCGTACTCCGACAATTAAGACGCTACTTTGATTTTATTGTTAAGCTCTCCTTATCTATGGCTACATTTACAAACTTTTAATATTTATTCGTTTCCATTACGTTACCCTTTTACTATTATTGTACAGGAGGAAACAAAAATGGCCTTAATTTCACTCAATTGTAAAGAAACACTCAATACATTCGGTATTCTTGCCAACTTTAATTGTATATAATTTTCCGCGTACATTTATTATAAATAACCTAAATTATACTTTATCTGACTATCGAGTCACCTATAAAACCAAACCGTAAATTGAGGATATAAATATTTTAAAGAAACGCGCATAAAAGAACACGGAATAACAAACAAATAGTGGAAATAGTAATACAAAAGTACGAGTAAATAGTTGAGCAGTTAGTTTCGATGGAAATAGACTTTGGAGCGAAATTAAAATATTATAAAGACAAATGGCCTTTAAGACAAAGTTGGAAAAAACAAACAAACCACATAACGAAACTCGGCGCGCCATGTGGAGGATCGAGTACAAAGGAAAAGTAAGAGTGTACGTACGTCAGGGGAAAAAAGCAAAGAGCGAAAGAGGAGTGCAACGGCGTCGAAGGGCGGGTTGGGGGGGGAGGGAAAGGAGGAGTGAGTCTCTTGCGTCAAGGAAGACCGCGTCATAAACAAAGCCAATAAAATATTACATACTGCCCGAGCGGGCAGTTCACGTGAGTCCAGACATCCTTCGAGGGAGTAGTGCAAGGGCCGAAAGAAAGGATTCGCGGTCGGCGTCGGCGTCGGCGTCGGCGTCTAGGGCAAGGTAAAGACCGCGACGCACAATCGCGAGCTGGGAGTTTGCGAATTCGCGGACGCGGAACGCCCCGAGAGCGCCACGGGATTTCGGGAGTTCGATTTGGAGGTAGTCACAGCCTCCCAATACCGGGCGGATGGACCATCCGCTGGTGGATTCGAGCCAAAGACCCGCGGAGAGACTCGGCAATGAGTTACCGGGCGGAGACTATAACTCGCCCGGTGATATACGACTGTATCTTGGTACCATTTGGCAGACGTAGATATATTATACGCATACCGCCGCGACGTAAATTTATTTATTCTATAATTATCGCGTACAATTGGTAATGCGTGCGTTGCCGTATTTACAAGCACGACCGCCCGAACCGCGCGGGGGAGGGGGAAGATGAGGCGAGGATCGCGTTCCTCCGAGCCGTTAGGATTAATTGTGCTCGATTGAAAAATTAAATGTGCACTCTCGACGCTCTACTACTCATCTAATTTATGCCGATATCTGCCAGTAACCAAATAATTTATCGCGCTTTTTTCAATTTTCCAGAGCTAGGAATTCGCGCGCGCTCCTCCTTTTGTCGCGTGTTTTGATATTTGGCTTGCTTTTCTCGATGACAAAGTTGTTTTTAAGTAGTTTTATTTTTTTCTTTTTTTTTCTCTTTCACTTACACTTGTAATTGATGAACTTTTCGAGAGCTCGTAGCATTAGTTTTCGTTTCAGAAGTATAAATTTTCTGAATAGCGCAAGTCTTATTAAATTTAAAGGCATCATTTTCTCTTGCACAGCTAGTTTCCAAGAGAAAATGAAACAAAAATCTTTGGAGTCAAGCAAGAGCATAAACTCCAAATAATCTCAACTACCGATAATAAATTTGTATTTCTAATTTTATAGCAATAAATATAAATTAATTTGACAACTATTTATAGAGCTTCAAATGAACGTGTTTAATTAACTCGAGGAAGACTCAATTAAAAATTTGAAATTTAACCGCGAACTCGATTTTGGACATAAATTTAAAGATATGGACCTAAAGATAGACTTTTTTTTGGGGCGAATCATTGAATTAGGGTAAAGTTTTGTTTTTTTTGTTTTTTTTTGTTTTTTTTTGTTTTTAAATAATGAAAAGGCTGTCGTCATTGCGAAAGAGCATTGCTCTTGCATTGCTCGGTCAATTGAATGGTGGCAGGAGGAGGAATGATGAGTTTGAAGACACTCGTTTCTTCGATGCGATGGGGACGAAGGGCCTGGCAGGGCTACGAAAGGTGCACAAGGAAAATGTGGACAGCAGGCTAATTGAGGGTATCGACGGGAAGCCGTGGGGGTGGGGTCGGAGCGCACAGTAGTGTTGCAGTGCAGTTGGAGAATAATTGCACCGCGGCTCGGTCGGTAATGCAACGTGTAGTTAAGGGCCATCCGGCGCCGGTCGGCGAAGATGAAAGATCACCGTATCTCAGGGACACAATGAGAGTGCGTGGCCCTTCCTCCTCTTCCCATGGAGTCGAAGGGTTAAGTCAAGCTCGGACCTCCCATTGATGGCTCAATGCCTCAGCGTGGAAACCCAAAGGACACACCCTTCGCGGGTGGAAACTTTGTATGCACGCGGACACGAAATTCGCCGCAGACGTCGTTGGTGGCAGCGAAAGCTGCACGTGAAAGGTCTTTGCTCGTATTATTTGTGATGTCCCGATACCATGTAATCACGGGTGCTCGGGCCGAGTGCCGAGTCGAGTCGAGCCGAGCCGAGCCGCACTTCACGCTATGGGAAATGTTCGTGTGTCATTAAGCTCCTTCGTCTCCTCTTCGCACAATCGAGGGCCCTCAAAAGAAAACTGATTTTATGTCCTGTCGAGCCTATCATTATTTTCTACCTTGCACGCAATTTGTTTCCCACTCGCCGGCGGTGACCCGTTTTCTCTTTTCTCCGATACGAAAAACTCTTCGCGACAATTTTCTCTGCCCTTTACGCCTTCCCATTACCAGTTTGAGCGATCGGCCTGCCTTTCAGATCCCGAGAACAGCTACATTTTAGAGCTTTTTAATTTAAAAGGCAAAAGGAACGCGACCGAGAGTCAGTTTATCATCAATATGTATAATAACGTACATTGCAATTGCACACCCAACTAATAGTATCGTCATTCCTTTTCAGAACCTGACAACCCTTTTAATTATCAGGATGAATCAATCATGCTCTCTCACTAATGGATAAATCTTACTTAAACATTATCAAAAATAAATACCTATTCACACTTTTATTTTAAATTTTTTTATTTTTAAATACAATTTTTATCGTCACTCCATATAATCCAACCAATGATTTCTTTCTTTCGATAATAAAATTATAATATTTATTCATGAAAATATTAGTATACATATATTTATATTTATATTTCAATAACAAATATATGTATTTCTCATTTTCTTTGTTTAACATACGTTTATCAGTTGATCAATATTGTATTCAACAACACTTCAACCTTTTAATGCATCTGCAAACATTTTCTTCTGATCAAAAGGATTTTGTAAACGAAATTTTTTACAATTTAATCCTAAACATATTAGTTTAATGAGATTCATGAATCAGATAAATAATTTTTTCAACGTTAAATTTCCTTTGCGTCAAAATGGTCAGTCTTCGTTCAAAAATTTCTTTTTATATGCATTTAAATACTTGTAAGAAGCTTATGAATTACTTGCTGCTATTAAATTAAATATTATCATATGATTTTGAATTCAAATACTTCATAACATTTAATGTTCGGCCAAGTGATACAAGAGCATGTCATTTTCTTTTTCTAAATATTACGATTTAATAGCAAAGGTCTTTTTTCTTTCAATTTTATTATTATTATTATTATTATTATTATTAGTAGTAGTAGTAGTAATAGTTTAAAAGGACCTTTGTTATTATACAATGAAATAATGTATTTTATCATTCGTACATTATAGATAAATAATATATGTGCATTAATTATTTATGCACTTGAGGAATCGTTGAAATTTACAATAATCTTAAAATGCTGAGGTAATGCGCATTTTCTTACTTATCAAAGAACTCGATGATTATTCTGCACAAAAAATCAAGAGAATCTGATCTCCGTAGAGCGAGGAGCAATTCTTTTGTGCTGGGTAACCTTTATTTATTAACACCATGTAGAATACTCATCAAAAATTATGAATTATCCACTCGAGGAGAGGCGACCAAGTACAAAGGGCGTTTTTTACAAGTGGCTTAGAGATGGGTGGGTGGGGGAGGGGAGGGAAGAAAGGAGCATCGACGTACCAAATGCGTAATAGCCGATGCCTGAGGTACGTGCCCTCCTGGAATCTGCTCGTACGCGGGAATATCACCTCGAAGCACTGCACACAAAGTCGACACATCGAGTGGCGCTCTACATCATCCGAGATCTTATCTCCGGAATCAGGCGTGCACTTGGCCCGAGTGCAGAAATGCAAACCCCCGCGGGCAAGTCCATCTCTCGCGCGAGAAACGCAGCGAACGGCAGAAGCGCGAGAAACCCACACACCCGCACACACAGCCACCCACACGCGGGCACGGACAACAAGTGCGCGTGGACCACTCCAGCATCCGTGCGTGGGGTACGTCCGTCTTGTCTGCGGACGTTCACAATAGCTTCTGTTTAGAGGAACCCGCACTCCTGGGGGCTTACGAGCGCGGGTAACCCAAGCCTCCCAGACATCTTATGCAGAATAAATCATCGCCGAGAAACGTCAGGGAGATATCATTGAATCGCTTGACGACCAGCGGCGCGCCGTCGTGCCTTGACACACCGCTACTCCACGAGATCCTCGAACCTGCCCCCTTGAAATATGCGTGTGTATACTTTGCATTGTTTACATTTCCCCCTTGGCCGGGGTCCAGCCCCACCCACCCCCCCCCTTTCTCCCCGTTCTCGAAACTCATTAATATGTCAATTCGCCACGATTCTATTAATCGATCAAACGATTCATTATCTCTACGCTCGGGTACGCTTTTGCAGAGTGTCCAAGGCTTCAAAGGACCCACGGCGACTTTTCCCCACCAATCAATCTTTTAATGCCGGCCTCATCTGCTCGAGATCTTATCGCGTGCAATTGCATAGAAGAACTAATAGACGCAGGCTTTCATGTTTCTCGAGCACGAAGAGACTTTCAAATATAATTTAGAGTCGAGGATAAAAATGAAGCTGCACACGTGGAAATATCAAACGGGCTATGAACGCTCTGGTGCTCGACCGAATGCGTAGATTCTCGGTTTGCACACACTCGAAGGAACTGTTGTAAGCCTAGACAGCCAGATATCGTGTATCAATCAGAAGTCCAGGGCCACATTGTCTTCGCGTCAGCCAGATAAAGGGCTCCTCTGACTTCCTTCCAAGGGCCTCAACCTTCCTGCAGCCCAACTGTAAAGCTACCGTACACTGGACCACCCGGCAGCTTTCCACAATGCCTCTGACGGGGATCTTATTGACGCGATATCAACTATCAACTTGCTAAAGCATCCACCGGCGACCGCTCCTCCCTGCTCTAAGAGTGCCATCTCCGTAAAAATTCCCGCCCTTTCCAACAAACTTTCCCATTGGAAATTATTCCTACTTATGCCGATACAGACCCTTGGAGTGCAATTCAATACACGTTCAATTTCAATGGCTAGATCCTTCCCCCCCCCCAACCCCATATACAATTTCATTCCATTAAACATTCAAATTATAAACTGTTTAAAATTAGTTAAATTAATAAGAAAACAAAGAGAAAAAGAAATTAAAAATTAAATAAACAACAGTAAAAAGTTACTCGGTTGAATGTTATAACAAAAATAAAATGCAAAACTCTTTTTAATCCAATTGAATGTATAAAAACTTCAAACTTGTATTGGAACTAATACAATAACGCTTTTTGATTTTTCCAAATGTCTATCAATGATAAAATATTTTTCCTTTCTTATTCAATTCCATTTAAATAATAAAAAAAAAAATATAATTATAAAAGTAAAATTGATCTTTTAATGATGTTATTAAATTTATATTTTCAAGTATATTCAACACTAATTAAAAAGTCTTCTTTATAAAATTCAACGTTATATTGTTGACACTAATATACTGAATATAATTAAACTACATCCATTCATAATGAAATATTTTTAATTTATTAAAGCATTATTAATACACCCATATTGAAGGGAAATTCTAAATTAAAATGTTATAAATACAATTATTTATAAATATAATCCAATAGAGTACAGTTATTTGATTTATGTTTAAAGCTTAGTTTCAATCAGCTCTGTTTCTTTTTTTATAAAGATATTTTATTGGAATATAAATATGTACAACAATGTTTTCATCGTAATAATAATATTCAAAGATAATTATGGACAATATCATATATTAATGCTTGATTTGAAATATTTACCCACATAGATTTATATTAAAATAATAATTTTATTAATACTTTCTTAATGCATGGTTATTAGTTAGATTTAATTAAGGCAACACAAATGACTGCATGTAAAACAATAATCGATGACCAAGTTTGAGCTGACAATTCTTTAACTTGGTCAAACTCCCTTTTTCTCTGAAGAGGGAGTCAAAAGAAAGGAACTATAAAAGCAATAGACTCGGTATAAAGTGAAGATGAAGAAGAGAAGACAAGGACGCGTGGTGTAGGACAAATGGAATAAAATAAGAAGGAAAGAAGGAAGGGAAGAAAGAAAGAAAGAAAGAGTAAAATGCGCGAGGAGCGGCGCGGAGGAGAAGAGGCGGCTGCTCATCTTGGAGGGCTGAGTACACAGTAGCAGACTTCTCATATAATGCGATATAATCACCTGGCATGACTACACACTATCTGATCTGCACACACACACCAATCACTGACGGGACTCACATTTGAATCCTCGGCGACCATTACTCACTGCTCCTGATATTACTTCAATTCAATCAGTGTCTTGCCACTGGCTTGCGCTGCCTCCAGAGGAATGAAGGAGAGTATTATGAAGACCTGGAGGGCAGAGAGAGAGAGAGAGAGAGAAAGTGCAAAAATAGCATCAACGCAGTCGTGTATACCTGCATTGCATTGCACACGTAAATGCATACTCTCGACATTCGAGTTCACGTATGGTATCTTTCGTGTACAGCAGCAACACGGCCAGATGATAAATAGTTTGACCGTTTCAGGAATGCGGTTCCAAGGTATCATTGACGTTATTGGTTTTGGACCGAGCTGACGAATACATCTGAAATTTCACGAATACAGAGTAGTCCGGAAATATTTCTTCAGCATTATCCCTGGATCGTAAATCATTAAAATTTAACACTCCTACTTGAATTTATTATCTATTTCCATCAATTTCGGCTTATATTTTATTCCCCTTTTTCAAACTCGTATTATTTATAGAAGTTATGGTTACTGAAAAATTCATCACCAACATAAAGTAGCATATTTATTACGTGGGAAATTTATTAAATAAATATAAAAGATAATGTACTGAGAAATCCTTTAACAAACATTATTGTGTACTTTGATATTCAGTGGAATTTACTTCTTCAGAATAAACAGTAGTTTTTAGTATTTGTCGTAGTAACAAGACATTATTTTACGCAATAAATAATCGTTCTATAGAATAATTAAAAAGCAAAGGAAAAAAGAGGATAAAGCTTCTATTGGCCCACGTATCGGCATGTTTCATCTCGAGGGAAAATTGTATCTAAATTATGCTCGTTCAATTTCTTTAGAATATCAAGTGAACGTACGTACACCCCGAAATCAATGGAAAAATTGTTAAAGCAGGTACAGAAAGTATAGATCCCACCATATATATATATATATATATATAAGTAGTATAGAGCGAGGTAAAAGAAAGAGAAAGGTTACGGGGAGTTCGGAGGTAAAAAAGGATGTTCATCAGGAAAAACAATAAAACAGCAGGAGTCCTCGAAATGACATTGGCATTGTCTCGGGTGTATCTTATATCTTGCCGTGGTGGCCCGCCACATTATACATCACGATCGTCTCTTCCCTTCAGCAGCTGATAATCCGCGGGCCGACCGGGCTGCAGCAACCGACCCGAGAGCCGAGTAATTCCAAATTGGTAATCACGCGATGGCGCCAACCTCTAGCGGCCCGTCAGCAATCTCGCGTCTTGTTGTTCGGCTCTCAAAGGGAGTGAAAGGAGCGAGTTGGCACTCGTCGCGCTCCCAGAGACGACCCTCCCTCCCCCTCCCGGTCCATGCGGGGATGATGATGATGATTGTGTGTGGAACGGAACGGAGCGCCTCCCTCCCTCCCCTCCCCCTCCCCTCCCTGCCCCTCTCTCTCGCGCGCCCGCTCTCTCGCAGCATCCGAGGCTTGTCTTTGTGACGGGCCGACGCGCTCGGCTACCGAGATACGCGCTGAATTATCTGCTCGGGACCGAGCAAGCAAAGATAGTCCCTTCGACCATGGCCAGAGGAATATGTACCCACGGATACAATCATCTCCGACTGCCTTTTTACTCTTATTTTCCGGCTACTGCTACTGCTTCTGCTCCGCTCACACAATATAGCAATACACCTTTCTTTCAAAGTGCCCCTTACTCCCGGTATTACTCCTTTTTCTTTTCTCCGCGCCGACACTATCTCCTCCTTCCAAAAAAAAGCATCCCTCTGATTTTCCTATTTCTTTATCTTCTCTTTTCATCATCTACACCTGGACCTTCATTATCGACTGCACTTGTGTATTAGTTCCAGAAACTTGAATTCAAAGAAGATCAATCGTGTCGATCCTCATTTTATACTCCAAATTCGTCTTCATTTTTTTATTTTCATTAATTCTCATGTTAAAAACAATGTCCAACAAGTCTCCACTGTATCGTGTAAACATTTAATTAATTAATACATTTTTAAGATTGACATTTTTTTTCGTTTATGTTAATTAATGGAAAAATATATTTGCTAAATCTTGCATCACTGACAAAATAAGTACTTACCATCGCTAACTTTTTCTTATCTATTACACGTTTCAAATAGTCCCAGGTGAAGATGAAACAATAATATAACAGCAATAAAGATAGTTTGGAAAATTCGTGATCAAAGATTGCGCGAAATTGGCAGAGTTTTCTCAAGAAAGACAAATTGCGATGTACCTACTAGTAACATTAATCGAAATATTAATCAGTGATGAGTTTTTACAATAGATGAAGCTAAAGTTTTATTTGTTAATATTGCAAAATTTGAGGTAACAAAATTTTCATTTTTTAAATTATGTTTCTTTCTCTTTCCCTGATTTTAGATTTTGAATTTTTTAAATATAACTTTCTATAATCAAAGATCCGTGTTTTCTTGTAAATTATTAGACCAGTACTTGGTATCATTGAAATAGCGAAAAGTAAAATCTCATTTAACGAAACATTCGATACCAATTTTTAAATGTATTCCACGAATAACAAAAAGTAAATCAGATGCATCCACTTAGTCGGACCAAACGATCAATTCTGCGGTAAGACTCATCTGGTAAATCGTAAGCGGTCAAATGAACAAAATTACAAGGTTGGTTAATGACATTCCCTCCCTACTATGCCTCTCTCTCTCTCTCTCTCTCTCTCTCTCTCTCTCTCTTTCTCTCTATCTCTCTTTCATTCTCGACAAGCAACTCGACGAATGACCGCACAAGAAATATCTCTCGCTAACTTTTCGCATCAATGTTTATTTCGATCTATGACATCTAGCCAACCAAAATGTGGATTGCACAATTTCCATTTCTTTTAACCAATAAAATATTCGTAGTGAGCAAAAAGAAAGGAGTAATCTTTATTTAATTATCACAAGAAGAAAGATTACAGGTCAATAAACATTATTTTTCTTTATGGAAAGGACTTGAAAACGTAAAAATCATCGGGTCCTCGGAAAATTTTTACAAGAGTACATGTGCAGAAACGGAAAATAAAGATAAAACAAAGAATTAATTGCAGAATTTCGGAAAGACTTCCTCGTCATCGTATAACAAGAGTAGTCTTGGGTCAATGAGCAAAAGTGAAATAGCACTTGAGCCGGGCTTTAGCTTCCGTACAACTCGTAGAAGAAAGTACAAGAGGCATGGGATGGCGATGACGACGGTCATCCTCATCCTCCTCCTCGCGATCCCGATTGCAGTGTTTGCATTTCGTTATATTCAATTGGAAAACTGGTCGACGAGAAGTAAGAGAAGAACAATGGTATTACGATATTTGTTTGTCCGTCAGTCAGTAGTAGCGCCTCACGTCTCGAGTACCCTTGGCTTTTGTCTGGGGCCCAACTCAGTGTTGCACTCGCCGCTCGACACTTTTTCATCTTTTCCTCGGAATCATAATAGTCTCTGGAAAAACTCTCGACAATGATGCTATCGAGTTTCTCTGCTTATTCTTAAATACACGCTTAATTCATCCTCCCTCTTCATGTCCTTTGTTATCAGATCGCTTTTTTGATAATAACTTCTTGATCAACATTGTTAACAAGTAGTGCTGTATTCCTTGCATTATTCGTTCACAAAATCATTAATAAATTGAAGTATTAAGATATTTTACCTTTCTTTCACTCTCTCTTCAAAAGAGAGAAGGCCAATTGCTTTATAATATTTTATTGCCTTAATTTATTAAAAAGTTGTTGTATTATTTTATTAAAAATATGTTGCGTGGATAAATATTGTTTAGGATTCTCCGAATTACATAAGATTTTTATGATTATGTAAAAATACCAAAACATAGTAAAGCATAAAAAGATAAAACTAAGGGGTAGTAATAAAAAATAATAAGAGTACTTTTTTTAGACATTAATTGATAATAAAATATGTTTATTGCATTAAGAATTGTTTTCATTAAGTTTCAATTTTATTGAATAAAATAAATGAAATTAAAAGCATGTTTCGGTGGTATCAGTGGTTCACCGATTGCAATAAAAATTAAAAAATATATTATAAATTAAGCGAATTGCACATTTCCTGATGTATTTCTTTGGGTGATTGGTTTGTCAAATTAAAACTAATTTAAAAGATGAAGAACTTTTTGCAAAAAAGACCAAAAAAAAGAGCTCGTAAAGGCAGAATCAATAGAATATATCTGCTTATTTTTGATAAATTGAATATTTTTCCACGGTAAGGTTTTTTACTTTAAAGACGCGTAAATACCAAGAGGTGCAACTTCATTTTTTTTCATCAGAGTATTAAAATGATAATTTTAATTGCCAAACCATCCAGGCAATGGCATCTGATTCATTTCTCAAAGACTCGAAAGTACGACGACCCTCAGCGAAGAAGCAATAGCCGTTTAAAATGTTATTATTATTTTTTTTCTTCGAAAGGAGAGGAGAGGAGGGAAGGAGAGCGAATGAAAATGGAAGAGTCGGGCGGGGACGCGAGAAGAGACTTTGCCGGATCCTCGGGGAGGAGGGACAGCCGGGAGGTGAGGCGAGGAGAGGAAGGGCGGGGGAGGGAGAGGGGGCAGGGGAGGAGAGGATAAAGTTCGGAGGTTCGCATTCATCGGACACTCGCGGGTTTTAATCAAGCTCCGATCTGACGGCGGGCTCCGATGGAATGGAATTGCCGGGAGATGGTGGCGCGGCGCCACGGGGGTTCGACACGTACACCGGGTTCGGTCTCGCGCACCAACACCATAGGCGCGGAGAAGGGGGAGCGAGTCCTCTCGGAACCACCGATTTTATGGGGCACCTTTGATGTTTAATGAAGGAATTTTACGAGCGCTGGATTGTTTTAAAGAATCCGCGGACAGCCGATAATTTTTGCTGCATCGAGTCCTCTGTCTCTGTTCCCTCCCCTCGTCTTATTTTCGATTTTTCGACTTTGCATCACTACTCCGGTGGCTTGGCTCCGTAACGTTTAAGGACGTTTACGAAACGTTAATTGCTTTTTATCTCGGAAAGAAGGCCGAACGTTTTATAGGAAAGCGTATATTTCTCTTTACGACACGGCCGTCGAACGAAGGAACGAGTGGAAATGCGAGTCATGGGCTGCCCCTCGTAAACTGCATTTATCTCGTATTTTCTTAATACCGAACCGCCGATGCACTGGACCACGAGAGCGGGATTATCGAGCCCCCTCCCACTCCTCTCTGACCCGTTTATATTATCCATCCGTCGGTCCATTGTATTATACGACTTTTTAATTAATACCCCCGCAGCGGGAAATTGAATTAGCTTTCGATTAATCAGTCAAACGGATTCGGGGCCGCGTACTTGCCGTGCACGAGCTCGCGCGCCGCCACCAAAGTTCGGGAATTAAATTTTAATCTGTTCCGGTATTAGTTATGGGTCCACACATTCGTAACCTCCCGCCCTCCGCCCGCACCCGCCGACTCTTTCGCCCCCTCGCGCGCCCGAGAATTCGGGGATCGGATGCTGCGCACCCACCGATCGCCGGAGGAGAGAGACCGTACCGAAATCCCACCCGCTGACGCGCGTGCAAGCCATCGAGCTGGACCCTGGAGCTGATGTACTGCCAGCCGCTCCCCACCCCCGAGGAACCGAGAAACCAGCTCCTCGACCATCAGCCTTCGATACCCACCCAACTCCTGGCGTCTCTTTTTACGCCTCGGCGTTTGGGCTCGCGCTGCGCGACCTGGTGTACGCGCTTGACAAACTACCAAGGAGCCTTGAGGGAAGGAGCGAGATGGAGTGCGGCGATTCATCCTCGAGAGCAAAAACGAGTAGTATAAATTTTTTTTTAATCTGAAATGGATCGAACCTGAGGGCTTTACAAATGACCGAGAATAGGGCGATTGCACGAAAACTCGGTTACCCTTGTGAAGCCCGCGATAACGATCACCGGATTTTCTTCATTTATCAAATTCCAGAGATTCATTTATATTAGAATATTATCGGAACGGTGGCACAGGGTCTCGTTGAGCGAGGCCTCTATTTAGTAGCTGTGCGTAAAGAAAGTAGCCCCTTTTAACTTCTCGTCCGATAGTACTACGGTGTCGACATCCCCGTCACCGTCACCCACGTCGTCCTCGTTTCCCCCGTTGACCGCTGACCGACACCGCGACGACGTCTCGGGCGGCGCCGGGGGAGGGGGCGAAAGGGATGAAGAGAAGGAGAAATAGGGGTGGCGAGGTGGAGGTGTTCCGGAGGTGCTGGTGATAACCCGGCTCGATCCATCACTGCCTCTCGAGCCCTCGGAAGCCCTCGCCGGGTATTGTGCACATGCGTGCACGACATACCAGGTGGAAATCATTAAAACTTATCGTTAAAACTTCGCCAAAATAAACAAGTGTAAAGCGCAGCCGGGCACACCCCCTCCCCCACCCCCCTACGAAATATATTCAAAGAAAGATATATCGTACGCCCTAACGCGACTCGTACTTTGCAACTTTGCACTTGCCCGCCTCTCCCCCGCCCCGCGTGCGTATGCACTTTTAACTTGAGCCTTTTCTTGACCTTCTGCTTTTACGTGAGTGTAGTTAACGAGCCTTGTTCGAGCCTTAATTCATTAAAATTGTCGTGGGTGTAAGTGAATAATAGAGTTTCCGTTGGTGCCTCTTGTTTCTTCCTTTATTTTCTCGTGTATTCAATTTAAGACAATTTTGGTTGAATAAAAAAAAAATGCAAAATAGTGAAATGGAGGTTTTCTACTGAGAAGATTATTTTTCGATGAAAAAACAATAAATTTTAAATGACAAATAATTTTAATTTTTTATTTAAAATTAATTTGTATTTCTTCGCTCATTTTGGCAGCCAAACAATAAATCTATATTTATTAACATTATATTTTATTTAAATAGAATTTTAATTTATTGGCATTAAATTTCTGGATTAAAAAAATTATTGATTAATATTGGTAATTAGGTTTTTTCCTATTATCTTACAAGTTTGATTTAAAATTTTGAAAATTATATTTTTATTATTTTTCATCTTCATTTCTTCTTTGATTTAATGAAATTATTTTTTTTAAATCTAGCCATTTAAATTTGAATGTTGGTGCAATTTATTCATATGTATTCTTAAGGCTATTTTTTTTAAATTAGATTTGTTTTAATATAAAATATGTAGTATGAATTATATTGTTTTTTGGAAACATTGATGTTAAAGAAAAATAAGAAAGTAGAAAATATGGATTGAAAACCGTATCCGTGTAAAAGTATACTTTTATCCCATTAAACAATATTATAATGTGACGGATTTTATTTTTTCTGAGTAAGGTAATAAAATTGAGACTGAATCACAATAACTTTACACGCTTTATTCCCTCAATCATAAAGCTTAATTTCATAAGTAATAAGATTGTGACTAAGTAATATAAAATGTAGTACAATGTAATAGGATGTATATAAAATAAATTTTTTATATAAATACTAGGAAATTCATTATAATTTAAAAATCTTTTTTATTCATTAAACTTCTTTATTTTCATATTTTTTTTATTGATAATTATATCGTTGTGTAACCTAATTGAACAATTATCAACAGACTTTGATCGTGGATTTTATTTCTGATTTTTAGTAAAAAATTCACGCAGGTCACTATTAAAAATTTTATAAAGACTTAAATGATCGTGTAGTTTTTTCAAGAATTTTTATTATTCAATAAATATTAAATATAAAAAAACTGTGAATTCAATTATTGTTTTAAGGTTAAAGAAATGAACTTATCAGAGCGTCCTAAATCGACTATCAGCAACCCTCACACCTTCGATTCTTCACATTTGGTCTTTGACGACGTTAGATCTGGTAGATCGGTGAGCTATACGCCTTAAGGTGTTTCAGGGGCGTTGCATTGTTCAATAAGGTAATTAAGAGTAACGCGAGGGTTGAAAAAAGGGGTGATAATGTGAGAGGGGTTTCGACCTATAAGAAAAATCGCCTAATCGCCTATAATATTGCAAATTCACTTGAGGGAGTGTTTGTGTTTGTGTGTGGGTGTGGGTGGGTTCCTCCCTCCCTCCTCCCCCTTCGCCATCTACCTGCGTCAACATTTTATTTGCAGCGCCGCGTCTCGGCACGCAACCCAATTGCAAGATCAGCAGGCCAATCTTGCAGGCTGGCAAACATCGTACACACACTGATTGCCGGTAACTGTTATCCCAACAAATAAACACCGCTGATCGAACTGTAAAACAAATAGTCTCGCAATAGATTTATACGGAGTCGTACGAGTTTATTTCCTTCCTTTAAGTGCATATTTACATTTTAATCATTATATTAACTTTATAGTTTGAATTACATGTACGCAAATTTCTGAGTCACAGCAATGTAATATTGTGCGTATTAACATAAAGCATTCATTAATAGTCGAACATTTCCTTTTAAATGCCATTCATGAGTAGTAAAAATTGTGATATTACGAGTGGAGTGGAGTATGAAGCAGCTAAATTGAATTAAACGTCTTGCTTACATAAATTACTTTTTAAAACTTTAATCGAACTCCCCTGTTTTACATTTAATAATTCATCGAATCTACGTTGGATCGATTGATCATCGTTCGGGTTAGTTTTAAATCGCACATTTCATCTATTTTATAATCTTCGTATCGCAATTAAAACTTTTTAAAGCCAAAGAAATATTTTGTCGGTTGGGTACGATTTTTTTGTTTGTTTTTTTTTTTTTTGACGCTTATTACGTCGAAGGATTCAAGAAGCTCTTGCGCGCTGATAGTGCAGTACCTCGCAAATCTCAAATTGTTTAATTTGTTAAAAATAAAGGATAAGGTTGAAATTTACGGTAAAGGAATGATTATAAATGTTGAGTTTATCGTCAGCCTATGAAGCAATCAACTATTTAATTTCATTACATAGCCGTTCCTAATAAAGTCCAACGATGCCGGTGCTTAAAGGAAATTGAAGTTTGCACACGCACACATGCGCACGTAGCCGAGTTCCAGAAGATATTGCGACGGATCCGCGAGCGACTTCCGAGGGTCGAAGCAGACGATTTATTTTATCGAATGTTAAAATTCATGCAGCAGGGCGACGCTCGCTCTTGTTCGAACGGCGCAGGGGAGGGGAGTGCAGGCGAGCCAAGGAGAAAGACCGAGAGAAAGAGAGGAAAAGCGGGCCCACCGGCCCGGGAAAGCTGCGGCGCGGGCGAGAATTTATCCTTCGGCATTTAATTAATTCGCGGGGGCGCGATAAATTTTCAGTAATGTATTTGATTAAAGGATAATGCTTCTGGTATTCCTTCTCATTTCCACTTGCTCGCCATCTCTCTTTCTCTCTCTCACTCTCTCTCTCTCTCTCTCTCTCTCTCTCTCTTTCTCTTTCACCCTTTCAGCCCTCTTCTTTCTCTCTTTCTTCCACAACCGCCCCCTCTTACCCGCCCCGCCTTTATGTATGCCCGTTTGCTCAACCGTCTCGTCGCTCTCTTTCTCTCTCAGTTTCAGCTTTCTCTACTGTATCCTCTCACTCTATCGTCGTCGTCTCTCATCTCTGACTCTCGCTCTTTCTCCCTTCCTTCTGTTTTATTTTTGCTTTTGATCATCTTTTCTGCATGCGAATGTATTATACCTAGATCTCCCCCCTGGGAACGAATGTTAAGCTAACTCTTTGTCTAATAACTGAAACGAAAATATCCTTTCAAAACAATTCGATTTACTCTCTGAAATTACTTTCTAATAACATTCGGATGAAAGTCAAAATAATCATTTTTCAATAACAGTTGAACGTTAATATACATATTGCAGAATATTTTAAAAGCGATTTTTGAATACGTAATTACGCATTTGGTGATTTATAGTTTTTTTTCTTACTGTACTCCCTTCTCTGTTGTAGATTTGAAATCATAATGAAATTATTCTTAAAGCGTGTATTCAGTAACAAAAGTTTCAATTATTAATTTTGTAAAATAATTAAATTGAAGGGCATACAAGAAAATTTAATTTTTAAAATAAAATACTTACAGAAAGTATTTTAAAACATGTTGTGTTTTGTCTCACTATTTGACAAATTCTTTTTAAATTAATTTGATTTTTTTTTAAATATATTTTTGAAGAGATTTAGTAAATCCTTTCTCAATAAACTGAGAAAATTCTCATAACCTCAATAACATACGGTGGTCAATTTTTTTTTTTTCAGATGCGTGTTTGAAAGAAGAATAATATCATATACGATAAGAGAGCCGATTTTCTGCGGATTTATCCTCTAGCCGGTCAATTTCCACACAACCACAATCGCATATATATGTGTGCAATTGAAAGAGGAACAAGCTCACGGGTACTTGGAAAATTCATCAACTATTCAATTCTAATTTCCTGCACCATGGCTTTTCCGCCCTCTCGCCATGAGCTTAACGGTTTTCCTTCTCGCTTTTAAATCCAGTTGACTTGAGTTTGCGATACACTAAAAGATCCTTATGCCTCTGCTTCGAAAGGCTAACAGAACTAAATCAATTTCAATGCTTGCGCTTTGAACTTTTGTATTTCTGCTTAAACTTTCATGAATTGTTATTAAAGGTTTTGAAAAGTCGACTACTATCAGCGAAGTAAAATTTAATGAAAATTCTATATTAATCAACCGGCTTAATATTAAATCCATTCTCAATATTTAAAATTAAAATTTAATACCTTTCATCTACTAATAAATTCATCATTCTTATCGAATTTATTATTTCAAAAATTAAAAAGGAGGGCTATTCACTCTTTATTATATTTTTTTAACAGATTTTGCAGGCTTGCATCTTTTTTACTCTTAAACTATAATTGAACTGCTATGAAGCTATATTTTGATAATCAACGTATCATTTATAATAGAGTAAAATAAAGAAGTAAACGTGAATTCAATGTCTGACTATTAAATACATTTATCCTGGAGTTTGTTTAAAATTATTTTTAATGCATTAATGAGCATTAAGTACGGTTTAATGATTCTGGGATGAAAATTTAATGTATTAATCATGTTAATGTTTGCTCTTATTTAAGTCGAAGCTTACATATGTGTGTTCTTTAAAACCTAAATCTACTATATTGAAATTTATTGGAGAATCGCAGGTGAATTGTATTGCTAGCGGAAGCGAATAGATAATTCCATTTAGTTATTCTTCTTCAGGAAAATCCCTTTTATAGACATTGTTAAATATACTCTCGGATATCGTAATAGTAAATGTATTGAGTAATTAGCATTGAATTATTTGTCGGACGAAAGAAATTGCGATTAGATGTAAAATTTAAATTTGAAAGTATCTTATGTTCGATAAATTAGTAAAAAAAAAATTTCTTTTACAATCATCGTAAATTCATTTTCATGGTTATCAGAATTGACTAAATAGACTAAACAGGTCTAAATTTTTGACCCTCCCATAATCTTTAAGAAATAACTGTAAGGCATTCGAAAGTTGTTAAAATAAAGCATGAAATGAGAGGTGAAATGAGGGACGTCTACATATAAAGAATAAAGGTATGCAAATAGATCTCCATATATAATGATTTTAACATGTCATGAATAAAACAATGTTGGAAAAAGAAGGAGGGAAGGGGCGAGGGAGAGAGGGTTGGGGTGGAAGAAGGGAAAAAATCTCGTCAATGCAGTTAAGAATTTTATGCGGAATTACATTGATTCGAAATTTAGCACTCAGTTAAAACGAATGGCCGCGGCGACGCTCGTCCTCTTTATGCATAAGGGTCCCCCATAAAATCTATTTTACAAGTTACACATGCCTTCTTTTAACCCGATGGGCAATGCGCGGGGATGGGCGACGGGCGACGGGCGACGGGCGACGCGGGGTTAATAAAGTTTCACGACTCGATTGCCATAGTCGAATGCGCGAGAGGAGACGCCGTCGCCGAGGAATAACCGCCCGGTTCTAAAATCCATATCGCCAGGCATAAATTATGCGAAGCATTCCCTCAAACGCATATACCTCGGGTCCACTCCCTCCCTCCATCCCTTCCTCCCTCCCTCTCCCTCTCTCTCTCACGTGCTTGCGGTGCAATGGCCACCTGTACGCACTAAGCAGTTCCGATGAAGCGCAACGAGGGCCGAGCATTTATATCGACCCTATAACCTTCTGTCCTCCATCCCGGGTGTCTGTAACGAGGAGCGGTCGCTTTATTCTTACGACGCATAATCGCGCCAAAGTATTGCAGATGAGTTACAAGTTCACACACACGTGCTTTGGGATTACGCGAATGTGTCACGGACGCGAGGTCTGTCCCCCCCGCCTCCAGGGCTTTATATTCTTATCTCGTGGAGATGCTGTAATTTCCAGAACAAGTTTTGAGTGACGTGCGAGTTTCCCGTCTAAAGAGATCGCGTGCGTGGGCTCGACATTCGAGCTCATCGCTAATTTTAAGGAACTCGATCCAGATATTGTTATTCATGCGAAAAATGAACCACATGAACATCCTATGTAACCGTCGCTGTATACATTAATCCATATTTATACGAGTATCCCCCCTTTTCAATTTACTTGTTTCAATTTATTCGATCAAGGTGGATGCAGGTGTGTGCACCACTTGTGAAGAATGCTCGTACTTCATTTTAAGTGGATCATCTCTTGTTTTTTCTTCTTCTTTTCTTCTTTCCTATTGAACGTGGGGCTAGGAATCATATTGTAAAAATTAATGAATCCATTACTTTTGACATTGCCATCGATCAATTCGTACTTTATTGCTATTATCACTTCCAAACAGGGTGATAATCCTTTGTGTATACGTATTCAATACAGAGTAAAATGTAATATATATATATATATGTAATAAATAATTATTTTTAAAAGAGGGGTTTAATGTTTTACATTAATTAATATGTAATTCATAGTTTATTAATGCTAAAACAAACTTTAAAAGTACGTTGGATTTCTTTAATATTTTTCATATTTATATATTAAATTTGATGGCAAAAAGAAAAGGTTTTTCATTTACGTAATTACAAATTATATAATGTACAAACATTTAAATAATTAATTGAACGAAGGTAATTAAGAAAACCAGTTTTTATTATTACTAAATCAAATTTACATAGTCTAAAATTCGATTAAAGATCTACTGAGCTATTTATTAAACCAATAATTATTATATATTAGAATTTTGGAATTTGATTGGCGTAAATTTGCAATCGGACGATAAATATTTCCTTCATAGAATAATAACCTTCCCTTGGAGAATATTCGAATGCATGAAAAAAGGTAGGATGATATAGCAAACAATTCAATTGCTTAATTTTTGAAATATAGAAGCGTTCAACCAATTTCTTGTTAATCCCGCCACATCATGCGAGACCTCGACCTACAGATATAGATATATTGGTGACCACGAGCCCACACACCTACACGTACATGTAGGTACAATCGACAGGCGGTAAAAGGCGCGTTGCGTGTCGACGAAACAATCAACCTCATTGGGGCACCAACACATGCACACGCGTTCTGAAGTTCAGGATACAGGACCCGCAAAACGAAAGGAACCCGGCTTCTGGAGTATGAAAATTTGTGGCGACGGCGACTTCATCCATCATTGTTCGCGCAGGTCGAAGACTGATATGCCGTCATTACCTTGGAGGTCATTATCATCCCTCCTCCCCCTCCCCCCCCATTGATAAAACCCGCGATTACGCTGCAGTGGAACCCGGAGGTACGGGATCGGCCTCGTTAGGTTCGTCTTTGCCACCCGCTACTGGGTCCCCATCCCGATATCGTTCAGCTGTACTTGGAAATTGGAGTTCCTACCTTTTGGAGTGAGACACGTCAGAAACGAAGACAGTGAAGGATCTCCCCCAGCGAACAGTGCGATCGCTTGTGGAAACCATGGCTGCCAACCTTTTTTCACCTATTCCCCGAGCTTCAATTTCTCTCCCCTCAACTCGTTTTTTTTTTTTTTTTTTGTTTTACTCATTTTTTACGCCAAGCTATAAGAGCAATCAAAATAATTTGAGCATTCGGTTGTATTATTTACATTCTAATGAGAGGGGGAAAAATTTTATATACCTACTCCAATCGAATATTTAACAAACTAAAAAAACATACCAGATCTGAAAAACCTATCGACTGTTGTAAAAATTATTTAATCATTTCAATAAAAGACGATTTAATGGTCATCATTTTTCAGCACAATTAATTCGCCCATTTAATACACACATTTATGAGTTCAGAACCACTGCATTAAAAGGAAATTTTAATTGTTCGACATAAAATAATTGCCGTTTTTTTAATTTTTATTTTAGATTGCATTTTAACCTGTACGTGCAAATATTCAAGTCTGCATTAAATTAATATCAATCCTTATCTAATCTGTATCTTATATACATCCTATATACAAGCCCCCTTAAATATACCTGTAATCCAAACTCGGTAATCCAAATATAATTATATGCCAATACGGATGTAGCCTGTTGGCAAAAGTATTAATTTCAATATATTTTACTGCAATTGAACATTCGCGAGTCAATCCGAGGACGCAAACCCTCTGTATCTCTCCCCCACACCTCCCCTCCTCCGCACGAATGCTATTAAGTTTATGGCGCAACTCTGAGTAGATTTCGATGTCCTGGCCGATAGGGTCCCAGTTTACGACGAGGACGGTTTTCGTATTATCTTGCGTTAAGTAGGTCGTAGTCACAGTAGCAATGGGTCGCAGCTTCGGCAATGGCTGTTACGCGTTTTTCCTAATTACTAGGGAGAGCTGCGCGTGAAAACGAGATGGGCGGCCAGACGTGCGGAGGATCTGTGAGGTCCAGGAGGAATTAATTCCTAATTTGTACAAATTCAAACAATTACACAACTGTCGTGTGTCTCGCTATCCGAGAAAAGGGTCCTGACCACAATCGCCGGACTCCCGAAGCGAGCCCACTCCTTCCGACCTGATTTACCTGTCCTCGGTTGCCCTCGCCCCTCAGACCGCATTACACCTCGTTAAATGCTTTTCAATAGAAAGAATTTAATTTTTCACCATCGAAAATATTAAATTATTGTTCTTTTATTATTCCTTTTAAAATTTGCATGAATTTTTTTTGCATTTTAGAAGAATTAATAGTTTTTTGATGCTCTACTAATATCTTTTTTGCTTTATAAACATTTGCCTTCCTTGGTGTTGCATCGCCCACACTCTGCGATAATTGATAATTTAAATTCTGAAAGCTTAATTAAAAAAGATATGATTCTAATTAATTCTATATTTTTATTTTTAATTGACAATCAATGTTATTTAAATATCAATAAGATAATAATTTTTTAAGAAATAAATCATAAAAATTATTTTCGAATGTAGGATAACTTAAAAAAAAATTGTAATATTAATGAATATAAAATAAAAATAGGTATATATATAGTACAACCTGCAAAAGAAATTGTTTCTTGTTCTATTATTCTATTTTATTAGTACAAGTAAATTTCCTATAAGTATATTTTAAATTGCATTTTAATGATTTTTAAGTTTTGGTCAAAACCTATTTTCAATCAAAACTAATAACATATCAGATACCTTTGATTTTAACGAAGCTGTCATTTCGGCATCAAAATGAAAGACTTGAATCATCGAACAAAGATATTAAAAATATCATTACCTGTAAAGATATTACAAAACTCAGTAGAGCGATTTAAAATTGAATCTCGTCACGCATTCATACAAAGAAAATATAAAATACTTTGTAAATTATGTTAAGTATGATTGAAATCAGATCAATTTTATTATCTTGAAATTTAATGTTATTACAATGGTTATCTTACGGAAAGAAATAATAAGCAATTAAACAAATAAGATCATTACAATGTATTATATTAATGCATTATTTCATTAGATCTTGATACTTATCGATAAATAAATTGAATTTCGTAAAAATCTTAAAAATTACAAAAGTAGCAAAATTAATAATAATAATCATTATAATATTAAGTATAGTAATAATTATGATAACAACAAAAAAACAACAACAGAACAACAATATTTTTGTAGAATGATATACAAAAATATATTCAAAATATTTGTATAGCGAAATATACACAATGATTTCTTAAATTTAAAATAATTACTTTTATGTATAAATACTTTGTCTGTTAAAAGTTTGTAATCCGGAGTTGAGCTCCTTAAGAGACACCGGAAGTGATGGAACAATATTTAGAGAAAGGCTAGAATAATTTCAGGGGTTCTTAAAGGAAACGCATTAGAGTGAGATATACCCAAAGATTCCCATCGTTTTTTGAGCACTAATGCGTATCTAATGATTTAATGACAGGCAGCCCGTCACCGGTTGTCATTCAACAGTTCTCCCTAAATAATATGACTGGCATTTCTTAATGTCATACGTGCGGGCTGTTCGAAGACTCTCGAAGACACTTGGATCACGATATCGCCATACTGAATCAATAATCGAACGAATAAAGTACCCGCACATGTCCTGCATTTCCTCTGAAAAATTTAAATTAATACCTCATCAAATAAAAAAATTGAAACACTAATTATATAATGTATACATTGACGCTTTATTAATGACCCTTTTGCTTATTTTTAACCTCTGACGTTTACCCGCAGTTAGTGGGTCAATTATGATAAAACAAATTAGAAACCCTAATCAAATGAAACGGCTTTGTTTGGTATTATATCACATAATGGGTATAAATTATAAGTTGAAGTATCCATCGATAATTCGCTATTAATACATGTAATTGACACGAGAGTGACAGCCCGAGGACGTCAAATCGAGCATTTCTTAGCAGGTGGCCAAGTTGTTTCGCCGACGACTCGAGTGAAAAGTACGATTATAGAATTATAATAATAGGTTACGAATGATTGCACGATGACCGGTAAATCAACGATAGAAAAGCACTCGGGTCCAGGAACGAAGGAGGGTGATGTTCCGGAGCTCCGAGCCTCGTGCGCCTGGCTCTGGAGGTACGTCCTCCGGTGTAAATCGGCGGCGGGAGGGGGGCGAAATCGATCGGGCGATTTCCCGGCGCAACGTATTGAGTAGTTTATTGCTTTTCATGCATTTGCATGCTAAGCACTTGCGTGCTCCCGAGTAATATCATCGCCCCGCTGATACCGTACACCCCGCGGCAAGAATGGCCCGGTATCTCGCCATTCGGTCTTCGATATTTGCGCGCTCGTGGGGACACTTATAAATTGAGATTTTATCGCGGCAACCTCGCGGATTATACGAAAAGGCGGCACACGACTTACGATTCCAGAGTCCCCGGTATAACTTATATTTCGCGATCTGGGGCCGACCTCATATTTATGCGACCGCGAAACGAAACGAAGCGATAACTTGCCGACGCACTGGCTCCACTCCACGAACGCATTCGTGATCCCGAGGCGTTTGCTCCCCGCGGAAAAATCACCGGCCGGCTCGTTTTCCATTTCCAATGATTCTTTTTTCCTTTTATAAAGGTAATGCATCGTTTGTCCGAGCGGAAATACCGATAAGAATCGCTCCCAGCCTCGCGATAATGAATTGATACATATGTATATGCAGACCCACTGTCTGGGAATTTCCCTTTCCCCCCCCCCTCCACCTCGCGATCTTAATTCCACCCCCGCACTCTGCTGGCGTCGTTAACAAAGCCCCACCGCACCGAGAATTAGCTCGCTCCTAACTTTATTGATTCCAAGCACGCGAGGCGAGCATCGCTCTTCATCGAAGTGACAAGTTCCCTCTGAAATTCGACAACACACGATCATACCGGCCCGAGGAAAGTAAATAATGAGTCTCTTATTCTGAAGAGCTGACCAATTACCACGGGAAAAATCGTTATTAATCATGATTCGATTCAGGTCTCCGATCGCTCGACGTCATCTCGCGCTGATGAACTCGAGAGCTTCGTTCGCTCGCTCGTTCGCTCCCTCGTTCGCTCGATCAATACCGGCCTACCAGCGCCGCAGCCTCTTCTCAAGGAGGAAAGTCTCGATCGAGCCCTCGACCACCAACACAATGGGATCAACGCAAACACAGTCCAACCTTTTTATAAACACGTCCAAGACATGGGGGCTTTACTAGAAAGACGAGGGTTGAGAGGAGTGAGCTCTTGCACGATTTCTACGTGGACGATCAAAAACGATCGGGGGCTTCTGATTATTCGACTTTCTCACCTACAATTACCTCCTCGATCTTCCTTCTCTTTATCTGCGCGAGTATGGACTTAAACACGCATCCACTTGTCAAGGCTAACACTTTCTCCAAGTTCATGTTAAAAAAGCACGAAGCGTGTTTTCATTATGGTTTATTTCACTTTTCGTAAGAGAGGCGTAATCGATTTTCGTCGGTGCACCCTACTCACCGCTACTATTTTACCAAGATCAATTGCTTCGGATAATGTTCCTCGGAGTATAATGTAACATTTTTAATTTGAATATTTAAATTACTAATTTCGTAATAAATCACTCCCCGTAAGCTTAACCCGATCTCCATTTACTCCCAATTTGTTAAATATTCAAGAAGGAATATAATGTAGGCTAGAGCAATGTGGGATCGAAGGGAAGGCAAGTGAAAAAGATGTCGCATAATCCACATTTGAATACGTAATCGTTAATTATCTGGCGCCAGGGTGTGTGTACAAGATGAACATAAATTTCGGTTCCGCAGATTTAAGTGAAAATCGATGTATCGAACGTAGGAAGGAAGGAAGGAAGGAAGGAAGGAAGGCTTCGAATTGTCAACGACTTGTATGCGGGTGTGTAGACCCTCCGATAAAATAAATCAGCCCTCAACCCTCTCACTATTAGCGGGGAGTGAATCAGTTAGCTTGAAATTGTGCCGGAACGATAAATTTTATGTCGCTGGGTAAATGCGTGCTGGTAAGGGTGGCTTGGGGGCGCGTGGGGAGGGCCGGAGGTAGGACTTGTGTGGGCGTCTCACTCAGAGCCGCGCCGTCGAGGCGACCGACATTAAAACTAGAATTACGTCCGCGTATAAACAATTGGATCGATAATTTAGAGATTATTATCAGAGCACAGCTTTTAAATTGGTGCCGGCTATGCCGATGTGCATTTTTCCTGTCCATGAGCCCTTCGGCCAGCCAACTGATTGCAAAATTGTATTGTCTTCGTTTTTACCTGTCACTCCTCCTTTCCTCCTCCCCCCCCTCCGCCACCGCCCATTAATCACCCCTTCCCAAGTGCTCGCATCGTGCACCACCCACGCTACATTTACGATTGTCGAATGTGAAATATTCGTGGATCTTGCAATCGTTGCGTATTACTTATCGATAAAGCTTGATCGGTGCACACGGAAAAGGATGAGAGTGTCGGCACAGTCTTTTAACGCTTTAACACTGCCACAAGTTTATTGTATCGCCTGTCAGTGCCTGTTTCTTAACTTCGATAACGGTAAAAAAAGAAAAAAAAAAAAATTCGATAAAGAGGGAGACGAGCGAAAAGGGAGAAAGGGAGAAAAGTTGGCTACATCGCACGTGCGACTTATTGACCGTTGCCGGGAACAAAACTACAAAACCCCTTTGACGAGTGTGTGCACGCGATTTTTAAACGAATTCTTACGTCATAATACAAACGCGTATGTAAATCCGAGGTAACTACACGCGAACTGCCTCTTACATATACATCGGACTAGCTTTTAAATTGCTTTGTTTGATTGGTAATTCTCGCATTAATGCATTGTGTATGAAGGATTGAGTGCCAGAAAGGCTATTATTCACCTCTGTATAATTGAAAAGATAACCTATTACAATTGAGAAAAAATTACAATTTTTAATGGATATCATTAAGGATCAAGATTACATTTTTACGTGAATCATTTTATACAATTAATCATACTATCTTTTTTGAGTGTACATTGGATTTAGTCATATTATTATTCTATCACTGTAAAAAAAAACACGCATTCGTTACAATTAATTGATAGAATATACATTGCAAATAAAACACAATGTGTTATAACAGTAAAATAGGTTAGTTGTATTTATGATAACTATGAAAATATCATGATTTATTTCATCGATAAAAATTTAAATAATATTTTCGACGCTTTGAAATTTCATGTATACTTATATATATATGCCTTATAATTTATTTTCACTTTATTGTAAATGTAAATAAGACATTTGAAAAATGATCAAATCCATATATTGATAAAAATAAATACTTTTTCGGACTAAAAAATTATTCTTGAATTCTTGCAAATTATCAACCAAATATTAAGGTGTATTAACAATACCATACTTCATATGTAAAATGGATAAAATACATACCATAATTACATTAATTCTTCTTCTTCAATTATTTATCTTGAAACTCTTTTACAATTTCATAGAACTTTGAATGATTCAATAACAATATTCAATATGCTTATAACTTCATTTTATATAAATATTTTAATATTTTAATAAAGCGAAATTATATTAATTTCAATATTATTCTGTATAAAACTAAGTGTTGAGTTTCAAATATAATGTTATAATGCCAATGCTTTAAATATTATTTATTTTGATTGAATTTGTATAATAATAATTTAAAATTTATAATTATATTTCATAACGCCAGAAAAATATAAATTTTTCATAAATAAATAGTAAGTATTGTATTTTAAGAAATTTTTCTATTAATTCAACTCTATAATTAGTCAAAAAAATTAAGTGGTTTTAGTTATTTGATTTGTTTTTTCTAAAAAAATAAATATTAATTTCTGTTTTTAATAAATATACTTCATTTAGATTCTAAAAAACCATAAAAAAATCATAAATTTTTTGTTTGTGTTGTAAATACAGCACAACTTTTTTTAATTTTGTAAAAATCAAATCATTAAATTAAAGTTCCCATTAGAAAAGTTTTTAGATAAAACCTGACTGGAGGTTATGAAAACTGATAAAAATTAAATGGTAGAGTTATAATAAATTATAGAGATAGTGATTAAAATGCAACTTTCAGAAATATTTTTAAAAATTGTAAGTATTGTAAACATGATTAGTTATATTTAAATATATATAGACGGATTCAAACTAAATTACACAAACTACTGATATTTTCATATTGTGTTTTTAATGTAAAAGCATCTGAAAAATAAATATTCTGTACATAAAAAAAAATTTAATTTTAAATTTAATAATAGCAACGGTCTCTATTAATCTTTCATAAAAGGTGAAAAAAAATTGTAAACTAAAAATTAAGTTATTGAGGAAGATTTTAATAATACCACAATTGCCTTTTCTAAATTTTTATTTCATAACCTATTAAAATCGTTGAAAACACAAATAAATAAAAATGCTCTTCAATTTAATTTAATAATACAATACCCACGTATAGTTAATACATGACTTGTAAATAATTTACAGAGGATTATTATATTTCAATCATTAAAATTTATTATCTTAAATTAAATTTTTTTTTATTTTAAATTTGTAATCTAATTATAACAAGTTAGAAAAAGAGAAGGAAGTACATAGAGATATTCAAAGTAATAAAAGTTATATTCGCTATGTCATAAATAATGTTAGGTATTAGTCATAATAACTGTTAAGTCATACTAATTTTAATATACATATTTGAAGATTCACATTCCTATGACTGTTAATTTTGTATTATACTCGTAATACATCGTACTCTTTAATACTAAATTAACTTAATGCGACTTGTATATAAATACTCTACTGAGTTATTTAATCAACATAAATTACTTACTAATACATTTTCATGTATTATAATTTTTAATACCTACTTATTATATATTGTTCTGTACTATTGTTGCATTCTAGTATTAAACGATATTTAACAATAATATATTTAATAATTGTTAGACTTCTAATGCTTGGTTGGTTATTTTTATAAATAAATAAATAATTAAAAGAAATGTTATATGTTGTATAAAGAATGAATTTTTATAGATGTATTTGTATAAAAAAAATCAGTCTCCTAATTTTAACATTTAGCTTATACATATCGTGAAACTAATGTAAAAATAAACTTAATATTTGTTCGAGAACACTTGAACGTTTCAAAAACCTTGGAAGGAATAAGGTAGTCTTAATGAAAATATCATGCATGGTGTCTCATTAATTCCTTCAGCGTTTGGAAAAGGGGAAAGGGTGTATGCGTAAAAAAAACAAGTACGAGCGTCTATCCTTCGGAAATTTCAAGAGATTCGCTGTCACAGAGGGAACTTTATGAACTTGGTGTCTGATGAACTCCAGGGTGAAAAACTATGAACCCAAAGGCAAGTGTGCAGTAGGCTTTTGCACTTGGAGCTCGAAGCCATGGAGTCAACCTCGAGGGTGACGGAAACGGTGCCCTGGTCACGCGCGAATAGAGCTGCAAATCTCAAGTATCACAGGTACGCAGGTTGTATTTCTTGTAGAACCGGAAGTGCACCCACCCTCGCCCTCTGCCACCCCATTGTGGAAAAGCTCACCCCTGCGACACCAGTCAGATTTTCCAGAACCCAGCGACACTCGCGCGAGAGCAGTTAAACCCAATGAGTTTTAAGTGGACGTCGGCGTTGGAAGTTCGTTTCTCGTTTAACCATTTTTTTGCTTTGCTCCATTATTTTCTCTACAAAACTCTTCAAGGTATGCATGAGTGAGCGCGCAAAAATTAGAAAGGAATTCGGTGAAAATGACGGAGCTTATGACCGAAACCCCCCAAGTGCTTGAGTCTAGAGATTTGCATTAACTTCATATTTTATGCTACCCTAGGCTTCTCTTTCTCTTTCAAATTCATTACAGCCTCTTTCTCTTTCTTTACCTTAAATTCAAGTCAGCCGTCACATTACTGTTAACCGCGATATTTTCCAACTACGAAGAAAAGGGCTTTTATTTTGAATGTTTATTTTCAAATCAAATTTCACATATTAAACAATTATAAATAAGCATTTCTCAATAATTTTATAAATAACTTTTATTAAAATTTACCATAAATAATTGTTAATTCGCTAAACCTTATATTTCTCGTATAATTATATAAAATGTGTGTATCAAGTAATTATAAAATTTTACTCTAAAATTTTATTATTTATTTCATAATGTGTAATGGTAGGAAAGTATTAAATATTCCCATTCAAATATTACTTTAAATAATTGTAATTTCATAAAAATATTATTATTCTAAGTGACCGTTTAGATTCTGTTGTACAATTGGCGTGACGAACGAAACTCTCAAAATATGGTTACATTGCATTAGTTGTTGTGATGAACTCAAGGTAAAATCCACGATACAATTGCATGTGCAAACACTCCAAAAGCACTATTAAAGAAAGGTATGCGCAAGAAGTTGACGATGACGTAGGAGCTCCGTGTAGACACACGCACACAAACATTTATACGTATTTCGATTTCATTTCCGTGAGTCCGCGAACATTTCTAATGTATAATAAGTCACACGATATTAATATTTGAAAACAGTTGTTGCGTGAATTACATTCGTGGACTTTGGTACTTTTATTCTATGATATTTTGCCTATTCTTTGAATTGTAATTTCTGTTATTTGTATATTTTATTTGAGATTGGGAAATACTGCGTAGTAATATAGTTCAATATGAAATTACTTGTATTTAATTCTTAATGATGTTATAAGTTATTCCTTATTTATAAATACACGTAGAAGATGCATAATTTGTTACAGAATTTTAAGAAAATTGTTACAAATATTTAATGGATATTATTTTAACGCAATGGATATTACGACAGTTATAATTAAGAATTTCACACTTCACATAGTAGTTAAAACAAATAAGCTGCGTTTAGGTTTCAGCTTGCACTTATTTAGTGGTAATTTAAAAATAAACGTAAGAAGAATGATATTTTACGAAATCATTTTGTCAGATTAAATGCCAAATATGCTTGCACAACATTGAGTAATTGATATTGCAGCATCAATTTTCGTAAAGGATAGTGTTTCACGAGTCTGAAAATAAAACAAATATTCCAATTTAGCCATTTTTTAAATTGACAAGTAGAAAATCCAATTCCTGGATATGCTGGCCTTATAAAAATCTGGAAGCCTTAACTTTATATTCGAATATTTTACGTATAAAAGAAAATACTTTATTGATGAACGCCTCGGAAATGCATGCATTTTTATAACGCGTATGAATATTTCGTTTTTCCTTCCTTTTTTTTTTTTTTTTTTTTTTTTTTTTTTGACAACTCGATAAAATTTTTGTAAACTCCGCACACGGAAGCTTTTTCCAAGCGATTTCGCAAAATATATTCCGTTGGTATAGAAAAACGTCAAGGCGAATCTTTCGAAATGGAGCACACACGGTGTATCCAGGGCTATAACCCGGGTGGGTGTGCGGGACGAGGATGCGGAGGTGAGCTGCAAGTCGGCCTTAGAAATGGAATACCCCACTTTATGTTTTATGCGATAGATCAGCTAGCGGGGCCCCTGTCATACCGCGTTGTGCGTCCCTGGGATAAAGTAAGATAGACGGATACCTAGGGCACAGCATCCCTGCACGCGCGCGCCTCCGTGTGTGTTTGATCGCGGGCTCGTGTGCGCGTGTGGGTGCGGATAAATTCTACGTAACGTCCTGATGCGGCTTTGCCGTTTTACCGGCGCCCTCTCATCGTCCCTCCCGCCACCCCAACCACACCCCCAACTCTCCTCTGGAGCCGAGGCTCACACATGGAGCCGGGCGAAGCCGAAGCTTCCTGTGCTTACAATAATAACAATAATAAAAAAATACTCGCGGCACAATAACTTAGCGGAAATAATTCAAGATATTGTACTAGATGTGGAATATTTCATGTTATTTCGAAACACTTTCATGTGTATACTCCAGCAAATATGAAAAGTTAAAGTAATTGCTCTAGAAGACGCGCCATTATAAAATAAATTTCACCAATTAGCCTTGTATATCTTTTTTTTGTATAAATTTGTTGTAAAAATGGTCATAATAACGTGCACTTAATTAAATATCAAGATCGGAGGATCCTTTGTCTTTGTGAAAGCGAGGCTCGGTACGCGGTGATATAAATATTCGAACGATCGAAAGAGTGTGTAATAATTCGAAATTAGGCTTTACGAGTGAAACGCCTTTGCGTAGAATCAGCTGATAATTCGAGCAATAATTGGAATCATTACATAATTTAATCGCAGTGTAATGGGATAAGTTTCAAAAAGTTTATACTGGATAAAGTGCTGTTCTAAGGAATCGTTAAATATCGTGAAAGACGCGAGTTTGCACGGTCGCTCGGCTCTTTGGAAGACTGGCGGCGATCATTTTTACCAGGAGAAATCACGAGGCGTTTTTGTTCGTTAGCCCCCGGATTTCGATCCGAACTAAATTATAGGTTCTTGATTGCTCCCGATCCTTTGGACGCAGCCACGAATCAGCTGAGTGCATCATTGGATCTATCCCAGAATGAGTTCTCATTAAAACTCGATCGTCTTGATTCATCACTGGATTTCGTTACGTCGCTCGAAACGATTACTTGTTTTAAGCCGACGACTGCTCCTGTGATTCTCACTCATAAACTATCCCGTAAATCATTCATTTTTATTAACCATTCATTTTTTTTAAACCTTAAGACTATACTATTATAACAGTTTAATTCCTCAAAACTTGTAGTAGAAACGTGATATCGAATAAAAATACAAGTTTTTGTCTCTTTCTGATGATTAGCTTCATTTCAATTCATTACTCGCATATTGCCATAAATATAATGAAAGCATCCCGATAAGAAGTATAATAAAATTCAACTACATAAATCATGAATTTTTTAAATTCAATGACCAAGTTAAAAATTATTTATTTTTCTAAACCGTCACTTCATAATTTTATATCATTACTCTGATTTTCGTTCGGTGGCATGAGAGGTGGCATGGACGTGTTTGCTTGTGTGCGACCGACTAAAATTAAATAGACCCAGTTTGAACAAACAGTTTGACGTTTCTCTTGGAATATAGTCATGGACATTTTTCACAGACTGATACCTACACACGCACACACGCACACACAGCCACCCGTGCGGTGGTCACACACGCCAGCAAACAAACACGCACACGCACGCGCGCACACTTGAACGCCTAAACGGCAGATAGTAGAATGGTTATTAGACGCGTGCAACACGGCATTTAGGTCTAACACCTGGCTCACCTGTTGCCGCAAAACATTATCTCACCGGTTGTCTCTCTTTCTCACTTTCGAGTCGACGGGGCGTTCCGCGTGTGCTTTTCTCCACTGGCCAAGTCATCGACTGATGATATAAACGACGGAAGGCATTTGTCGCCCAGGCTAACCAGCATCCGAGCCGAGTTCCTTCAACATTTTTATCGCCGCTGTAAGGTGCACGAGGCCAACAATGTAAATAGCTTGGCTCGTCTACTTATATAAGCCAAAGAACATAAAGTATAATCAACTGCAGTAGGAAAAGTTTTTTTCAAAAAACGATAACAAAAAAAAAACAACAGAGAATAAACGCTGAAAAGCGATCGATACCCGCTCAACATTAAATTCCACTCTAAGAATTTAACTTTCACGTTACATTTCTAAACTAAATAACTCTCCTTATTCTCAAAGAATCTTGTACGTTAAAGGCAATTATGTTCCTGGTATATAGCGTAACACTAAAATTTACAGTAATGTTATAACAACTATTAATAGGAATTCTATCGAGAGAAAAATAAGATTTATATTTGTATTTTATGAGTGCTTACTTTTTTGCCGATCTTGTCTATTAATTTTAATCATAGATTTCATGGTTTTTGCTTAAATAAACATACAATCAGAGTAAAATGTACCAATCATTTATTTCTGCCCTAATACAATTTAAAATCTTAAAGACCTCCCAAGAGTAAAGAATGTGTTGATTGAAAAGACTATAAATTTATTATTTTTGCAAGCCTAATGATTTTACGAATTATAAATAAATCTTACGAAAATGAATTTTTAAGTCTTGTAAATCCAGAAATATATAAATATAATTATAAATTATGCGTAATAGAGTTTCACTTCATACATTTATATGTTTCTATATATTGTTTATATTCAACTCAATAACATTTAAAATTAATTTTCTTTTCTCATTATGTATTCATTATAAAATTATATACATTCAACTAATCCATGTTTTCAATATTTAACAATTAATATTTTATAATTTAAAATAATAATTATTTAATGATGATTTTATAGCTTCAATGAGGTGTATTACTTTTTTAGATACGTCAATGCACGATAAAATTGAAAAAATAAGTATCTCTTACAAAATACCAATTCAATCGAATTTTAATTTCTTAATTAAAATAAAAGAAATAAAAAGCAATTAAACTTATAAGCTTGAATAAAAGAAATACAAATTGAATGTTAGATATAGAATGGAGCAAAATCAAAGAAAACAAAAACAAAATAAAGATAAATTTATAATTTTATATAATTAATATTTTTTACGATAATGCAGTTTTCAATTAACAAGAAAACAATGTGACTTTAACAAGATTGGTAATTGCGTCAATTGGTTGACTTTGGGAATACTTTTAAATGTGAAGCGTTAAAATAAAGGTTTCTTTGAAAATGATTGAAGCTCGAGGAAATTTAATTAGTCCACCTCTATATGCACCTTCGTCGAAGACGTCGAAACCTCAGGGGAATTCAGGTAAGAAATAGTTAGAGGCCAGACCGCAGGAGGGAATCGGCGGCGCCAGTTGCCGGCACTTTCCAACTTGGTGCTCTTGCAAGATTCGTTCTCCACTTTGCACCTAAAAGACATAGGAGCCTGTGCAGCAAATTTTATTTTACAGGGGTGCATCCTACACTGCAAACTGGACAGGGGTGTAAGTTTCGGTCTGGAGCACCGGATTGCGCAATCAAAGAGCTAAGCCACCTGTCCTTTTTTACAAACTTCATTTAGGTCCACATACTTCTGTCTGCATTGTCTCGCTCCTCTCTCTCTCTCTCTCTCTCTCTATCTCTCTATCTCTCTTTATCTCTCTGTTCCTGTCTTTACGACAGTCTGGACAAGACCGAAACAGTCAATGAACTCGAGAAGTCGAGCATGTAGTCGTCGACCGCTTTTTTCCTCGGCGCAATGGACACGCAACTTCCGAGCTCCGTGAAACTCGAATCGTTCCACGTGAGGGGACAATATTCGAATTTCGTATGAAAATAAAGGAGATCCTGATATTTCAGGCCGCTCTCTTACGAATCTCCTAAGAGCATTATTGTTTACGATGGAGAAATGGAATACCGAGCGACCGTCTGCATGATAAATTCGCACTTTATTTACTCGACTTCGAATTTTGCTTCTTTCCATTATCTTTACTCTTTCCATTCAATTTTTATTCATTGTTGCACGTAGCTCTGGTTCGTACAATGACAAAGTGAAAAATAATTTATTAAAATTCCATTCGAGTTCGGGTAAAGCATCATTAAATGAGAGGGAGAGTGTGTACGCGAGGAGAAAAAAAGTCTATCAACGTCAACTTTCTATTTTGCAGAGCTGAAGATGAAAAATGGAGCGAATTCGATTAGCGTAAAAGGGTGAATCACCAGGAGGTTTTTTTTAGAGTGGAGTTACAAAATATTGGAGCAATGATAATTGACGAGAGATATAAATCGTGGATGGGCCAAAGAGAAGCTGCCGCTCGGTGCCGGAAGGCAGGTAAGATAAAAGAAGCGACTGCTGCTGATCCTCGCGCGAATGATTCGCCTGTGGGACGAAAAAAGGGGAATAAGCGGCTTGTCGGGTGGGGGACGGGGAGGGGAGGGAGACAGGAAGAGAGTCCGAGCTGATTGATGACTAGCTGGTAGATAATTAAAAATGCCACATCGGTGCCTAGGAGCAGTGTTAGTCGATCTAAATCGAAGCGGAGAAAAAATGAATCCGATGAAATATGGGGAACATCGGTTTCGGAGGCACCGAAATCCGAGACTTTGGCGATGGCAAAGGACCGATCGACGCTCATCGACCTTCGAGTGTCGTTAGCGTTCGAAATGGCTTCGAATGGCCCTCATAATGACTGGAAATTAAAGAGACCACGGATGATGCGCTGGGTGAAGGTCGCGATTATTGGGGTTTCGACTTGGGAATACACCATCCGCACCTTTCGATCCATACCATCTCTAATGGAAATATAATTGTCTTTTTGGCTGCTCCCTTTTTCACCTCGAGCAAGTACGAGCCAATCGACGGACACCACTAAAAATACATCGGAAAGTAGTCCTCCCTCGTGCAGAGGGAGTGCAGGAGGGCCTGCAACCCCAGACAGGGATTATAATTAATTTGATAAGATATTGATAAAAGTGAGGGTAATGAGTTTCGTGCTGAGCTCCCCGTTCTTTGGAATGAGTTCGTCGGTCGGTGGCTACGATCAAATCGACGGGAACAACTGTCGCTTTATCACACAGCGGCGATCGGAGTTTAATTGCTCCGATTCGTCATGGGCAAAGGCAGAATTTGATTATCAGGACTGCACTCCATGCACTTTTATCGGGGACTCGTGCATGCGACCACTAACTGACTCACCCTTTTCTTCCCCCCCCTTCTCGGCTTTTCGAACTTTCTCCGTCTCATCATTATCGATTACACAATTAAAAACTTGCAACCCAAAATACTGCTGAAACCTTTGAAATTCGTGCGGTTTTACGGCCTCCCAAATTTCTCTTTCAGAGACTAACATTTACGAATATTTTTCTTCATTCTACGATTTTATAGAAAGTATCGATACGCCAAGAGACAAATTTTTATTATTTCGTTTGATTCTCCCAAATAGTGCAAAGTAATTTAGTTTTACATGATGATCTTCACGATTAATAATCTACATAATAATCAAAATTTTCTCTATCATGGATGCAGAAACAATGAATTGATATGGAAGCTCGTAATCTGTAAAATTTCTCATTAAAATAAATTTAAATTAAAAGGTTTTACCAAATCGATTTATAATATCATTATTATAAAATGAATGCATACATTAAAATATATTATTTTAATAATATAATTGTATGTAAAAAAAAATTTATTAAAAAAACTTTTTTGAGGTTCATTGGGCAATTTGAAATAAATTATAAATTATATAAATTTTTACAAGACAAAAAAATAATGTATACTGCAATATAAATAGAATTCTTTTAAATACAGAAATCTTTTGTTAAGTAAGTAAGAAAGAATTTCCAATAACTGTATTATAATAAAATATCTGTATTATATGTAGTTTTGAATAAAATAAAAACAATTCCATTATATGAGATTATAAAATCATTAAATTAATTATAAAATGTAATCTGTATTTCACATGATCCATTTGTCATATTCCTGTAAAACGGATTGCATCTACAATACAGGTATATATCTATATATATTTTGTAAAATATATGATAAATAAATTACTATTTTTTACTATTTATAATTATAAATATTTGTTAATATTAAAAATATTACTTATTTCAAATAATGATCTAAATCAATTAAAAAATTTATAACAATCTCTATAATGGATAATTATTTTTTACTATAAAATATATTTTATGATATAATATAAATGTCATTTTCTACCAAGAGTACTCGTAACAAAATTTTACTATATTATCATACGTAGTAATAACTACAAAATGGTTTTTTCATCATCACGAATATAGATTATAAAGTTACATTTTATACTAAAGGTAGTGAGGAAATACTTTATAAATTACAATGAGAGAGGCAGGAAATTATATAAATTAAAAAAAGCATATCCTATAAGGTATCACGAATAAATACGAACCCCATATCAGGTAACTCGGCGTAAATAAAAAAGGACATCTCAAAAAATTAAGGTTTAGAAGAAACAACAAAACACGCGAGAGAATTAAAGGAAAGAATAATAAATAAGAGAATAACGTGATATCCTGCCATAGGATACTGCGGATAAGGATAGACTGTTTAATGTGCAATAATTGAGAATTATTGCACGATCGACAACATAAAAATTTATCGATTTTATTGGTCACCCTAGTCTTCGCAGATACTCTTTGGGCGAGTGAAAAGAGTGACCGAAAATTCTTGGATTTGATTTAGTCTCGGGGACTTGATGCGTTTTTAAAGACCATCCTCTGGGGTCGGCGAATGAGAAAGGAAGCGGATGGTACTGCCGGGAAGCTGAAAGATCTGACCTTGATGGATCACCATCTCCGATCACGGCCACGCCGAAATAATCAATAATCTTGAAAGGCTGCGCTCTTACAACGTCATAATCTTCAGACCTCGAGTGGCCTTGTTATTAAAAATGTATCGAACGCTGTCAAAAATTACTACAATTTGCACTCTTAGTCAAGACTCATTTCAGTCGGTGATGTTAGTAATTATGTTGGCTCGATATACAATTAATGAAATATCTCAACAAAAAATGTTTCAATTCAAATTAAAAAAGCTTGGTACATATGCCGACGCATTGAAGAAAGACCACCGTGTCTTAATTTTAATTGATGCGAGTTTGGTGCAGCCTCGATAAATTTTACACAGATTAAAAATAAAATTTATTGTTTTGAAATGTGTTTCAAATTTAATGATAGTTATTTTAGTTTCATGTAAATGAAGGAAACATTTTTAAATAAATTTTGCATAATTTGCAAAAAATTTAAATTTGAATGTTTATTAAATGTACTAAAATATAATTTTATATATACGAGTAAGATTTTGTAAGAATATCATTTTATATGCGATGCGAAGGAGCTAAATAATTGAATATGAGATATTTCCTTTAATATATTCATAGTTTATTCGATTTTGAACGCCGTGAAATATTCAATGTTTGTTAGATATTGATTTCCTCTAATTTTCCAAATAGCAGTCGTTCATGTCTAAACCATATTCTGAAACCTTTTTTACACTGTGGGATATACTGTTGCTTTTTTATTAACATTTCTTCTGCAGTTTCTTCATTTATTAATCAATAGTAAAGATAAAAGTAAAACTTTTTAACACAAGTTGTTGAAATGCTAAGTAAATTTACTCTTTTCATACTTTTGCTCATTTTTCTAATCAATATTTTATTTTTAGCAGAGCTTATTTCAAATGGCTCGTATAAAAAAAAAATATATAAGAACCATATATAGAGAGTTAATAGTTTGATTAGCAACTATATATTTAATTATTGATTTTGTCTTCATTATAAATACATAATCCTGTCATATTATTTAGAACTTGAGTAAATGAGATATGAGTAGATCTCCTGATTGTGAAACTATCTCAATCTTTTTATGAATATATTAATTTATCAGTAATCACATATTCCATCGACATGCATTATTGTATGCAATAACTAGTACACTTTATAAATTGAAATACAATGTTTCAGAATAATTAAAATTGGGGAATTGCGCGTAAAAATTTTATTATTGTCAGTTCGAATCTTCCAATATTACAAAAAGAGGAATTAACCAGTATTTGAAGATGCACTGGATTAGTGGTGTCAGTGGTGGAAAATGATGAGGAAACCCTAGTGCTTAAACACGTGTCAACGGAGATAAAATGCTATTAATTCGGGAAGGGATGGGATGTGTACGGCGAAAAAATAATTGGACAGCCATAGCCGATAAATCCGGTGGCAATGAAAGTGTAAGCGTAGGTGTTCGATGGGGCGAAAAGTGAGCGCGTGTCGAAGCGAAAAGCCATGACAAGGTGAAAATGCAGTAATAAAAGGCAGACTCGCCTCGATTATGCATATACATACTCGGATATAAAAGATTCGTGTTCGCAACCCCCGGACGCCCACCTGCAGCCTCCCCCTCCCCCGCCATATCGATAAAAGCTCAGCTGTTCACAGGCTCAGCCGGAGGAATCACAGAGCTTGCAGCGGGAGGAGTTTGTCACGGTATGGGAAAGCCATCAATTTCAATGGGCTTTGAAAACCGAACAACTTGTTGCATGTCCTCCTCATCCCTCCGCGATTCGATCTCTCCCATTCCTCTCGCCCTCGGGATACCCCCGAACGGTTTTCACCCTCCCTCTCGATACGCGAGCCGATAGCTTCCCGAGGGAAGCGATGGGAACGAACGAACGAACGAACGAACGAACGAACGAACGAACAAACGAACCCTCCCTCTCAAACTCAAACAACATCGTGTCGCCTTGTACTCTTTGTGCAATACCTTGTATGTTTGACGATGCAGGAAAAGAATGCTATACTTTCCTTTAATTTTTGTGCTACATTCAGGGGCGCTGCATAAAATATCCGGAAATTAATGTATCAAAAGACTAAGAGTTGTTCTTTTAATGCACCCTTTAATAGTGAGGCATTTGCTTGATGAAAAGTTCGTGGGTAGAAAATTATGAATAATTCATTTGTACAAAATTATTAATAATTTATTATGGATTAATGTTATTATATAAATTTGTTGTTCAATAATATTTAGTCCTCTTTTTACAATTACAATATATTTTAAAAATAACAATAAATTTAAGAATTTTTAAGAAATTAAAAATCTGTATCTAATCGATATGCATCTTGATTAATAAAAATCCATAATAAGTATAAGTAGTATATTGATATCAAGCATTTGCGTGTGATAGACCTTGAGTCAGTTTTCATTCGGTACTTTACGATAATCACCCAAATGATTCAAGCTTACTTTAATAATTATTGATTTTTTTTTCATTTTGTATTTAGGATATTCATGGAAGCTCATGACTAATCATATTTTTTATAAATTTTAATAATCTAATCATTTGCGATTTGATACTGATCATTCGATTAACTACAAAATTTTTATTACTCAAATTAATAATAATTATAACTATTTTTTTTTATTTTTTTAGTAATATATGAATAATTTTAAAAGCTAAAAATATAGGATGATTGATATTAAATCATATTTATAATATTTTTTAAGTTTAGAAAAATATAATTATTTTTTTTAATGCTTTTTACATCTTTTGAATACCATCATCGCTAGAAATAACTTTAAATTATTTCAATAACCTTCAAAATTATTGTATGAAAAAAATATTAAATTCAAAAATTAAATTAGCATGCAATTTTCTTCGTTATGATGACTTTAACTTTATTTTAAAACATTAAAACGAGGACATTTATAAGTAAATTAAAATATCACCAAGTAGAACTAATTAGAAATAATTCCATCTCGTCGTTTTTTAAATGAAATTCTTAAAGATTAAAGAATATAAATCACTTGTTTCAATTGATCTGGTATTTTACATTAGTATTTTAATATTGCATTTAATTATTTCTCTACGAATCCCAAAATTTTATGAACATTTTAAATATTTTATAAATATTTCATGTACATAAATTAATTTTTTTATTTGCTACATATTTGAATAGATTACAATGAAAATTATTTTACAATTTTCTGTATTGTATTCTTTCTATATATATTTGTAGATGGCTAAAAGAAAAGATAAATTCAGAATCATTTATCCTTAAATCAAGGGCAAATAATCAATATATCACTGTTGAAATAAAAGTATTTTATTAGTCGATTGGATAAATTGAAGTGGATCCAAGACATTGAGCAGAGTTTACTTTAACGAAATGAAAGAATTAATGTTAGGAAATAAATTGGAAGGATCGAGGAAGCAGGAGAGTGAGAGAAAGAGATAGTGAGAAAGAGATAGCGATGATTGTCCCATTTCCGCCTCGGATCTGAGCAATCGATACCCTCAGCTCACCCGTGTAATACCGATGGAAACCTATACCCGTAATCGGGGGAAACTAAGCTTAACAAAGGGATGGATGGATGGATGGATGGTGCAGCTCTCACCCCTCAGCGATATCGGGGCGGTTACGCGAGCCTTTCCACGTTAATCACGTATCCGTGCGCGTGGATATGGATGTGGATGTGGATGTGGATATGGTGTGTGGATGGCTCAGTGGCGTGTGATGCGGAGTACCGGCTGTTTGTTTACTCACTGACAGCTTTAATGAATAGCAAAATCAAGTGTGTTATCCTCATTCAATGCTCGGGATAAGCGGTTATTTCGCCGGTGTCAAACGCTCGATTATCAATTACTCGCCGAGGTACGTAAACAATTGATTATTGCTCCGTCCTTTCTTACCTATGCAACTATCATTACAGTACTCAATCGCTCTCTCTCTCTCTCTCTCTCTCTCTCTTTCTCTCTGACTATACCCATATATCAAAATTTATGTACACTGTTCGAACGCGAGTCGAACTCCAATCTGACAATCTACAAGTCAATTATCTCCTCTATTAAGCACTCTTTTTTCCGTTTTATCAATTCGATTTATTGGAATCCAGTTAATTATTCACATAAAATGTCACTTTAAATTATCACTTTATATATATATATATATATATATTCATTTTTTATTATATTTTATCATTGTTTACGTGTTTATTGGTTCGAAGATTTTTCAAGCAATATTCTACCATTGCTTAATAAAATATTACATAAAAATTATAAGATCAATTACAAGTAAAAATTAAGGTCAAACATAATTAATAAACATCATTTCGTGAAAAAAAAAAGTCATTAACTTCACAAAGTCAATATTAAATAATAAGTGATAATATCTTAAATAAAGCTTGGTAAAATTAACGGGGTGAGAAAAGGATTGAATAAAAAATGACTGGGAGTAAATATTTGTAGTCGCAGAGTTCGAATTTCAGGTATCAAGTACATAGATCAAGTGTAAAACACCGCTAACCATTCCTTGTTAGATGGTGAAAACTTTTTCTTCCTCGTCGCGTCTCCTTCTCTAAGAACCCTCTTTTACTCGATATCCGGACTTTTATATTTACAAGGCATCGAGGAACGTCGAACACGCAGCGGTGAGGGTGTACTCACCCTCTCTCACCCTCTCACCCTCTCCGCCACGTTCGGATATTCTTTCAATATCGAGGGGAATCTTTAAGTGGGCACTGCCAACCACTGAGCAACAGGTTGTAAATCCGTTTTTTTAAGGCATTCTTCTCTCGATTTAGTGAAAGGAAAATCTTTCCTTACTTTCTCTCTCTCTCTCTCTCTCACTCTCTCTTTTCATCAATCCACCTACCCATCTATACCCCGTTCGTCTTTCTCTCTCTTTATCTCTGTCTCTATTACCCTCAGCTACCACGTTACTCCTTCGACCCTTCGGCTCATTTTACTCTTATTTCTTCTTTCGATACGTTCAAACTTGCTTTACGGAATCTAGACACGAGTCAACCATTCTTTTGCTCACGTTTTTCAATCATGTCGTTTCCTGTATACGAGGGTTCATTCCTATGTAAAAGTATGCTTGGTCCTTTGTAACTCATAGGTCAGGAAACGATATCATTCGCTATTCATTTATTCGGGTAAACTCAATTTTATCGGTACATTACCCTTTCACAACAACTTTTCACAAAGTAATCTCATAATTGATAGATTCACTTTTTATAGGTAAATTAAAGTTTGTCATCTATAACATAATTGAAATCGATATATTTATAAGAGTTTCTCAGAATAAGCATTAATGGTACCCATGAAACACTGTGAAATAAGTCATGAATATAACGATGATTTAACAAACAAATTGGGCGGAATGATCACAATTTGTATAACCTACGCGAAATAAGAAAGAAAATGCAGGAAGAAAAATAAAAGAAATTTCAAATGAAATGACACGTCGGTGGGACCGGATGTCGAACAATCTTTTATTTCATATTATTCATACTCGAAGAGCAGGAAACAATCTGCGGTTGGAGCGTACAAGTTAATAAGGTAATCAATTTTGTGCAACGGTTGACAAAGTTTCTTACCAGGATTATCCTCACTTGTTCAATTTAATCAAAGACAACGTTGTTAAAATTTAAATTGAATAAATATTTCACATTAGAAATTTATGGGTTTCCAGACCCTTTAAACTCGCGCTCACAATTACAACCTGCTCCGAAATTTCATTTTAAGTAAAATATTATTCAGCCGAGTGTGAAAATATACAGGAAGACGTTGGAAGTAATTGCTTAATATATCCGAGCAATCGTATACAAGAGGTAAAAGTAAATTAAAACAATATGGAAGCGGATCGGTGCGTGTCATTAGGTACGATGATAAATTCCCCGGAAGCCTTCTCCGGGATGTATAAGATGCACGAGGGCGCACACGAGGAATACGTGGGGGCTGCGGGGGGGAGAGGGTAAGGTTCCTTCATGGACGAGGTGCACGTGGATTGACAGAATCCTGTGCCCGAGAGTCGCGTCACCCTGGGCATTGTTACCGCGGTCATGCCCGTTGGCCTCCTCAAAATTATTCATCTTTTCTTTTGAGGCCTCGTGAATGGAGACCGTTGTCGCGTTAAAAAAGAGGTTCTCTTGACTTTTTGCCACTGCCCGCCACAGGAAATCATGTTCGGTCGTTGGCATGCCCGCGAACACATTTTTGATTCTCATTTGGGGGAAGTGAACAGAAAGTGAAAAGGGAGCCTCGAGCGATTTAAATTGATGAATCGCAAAACTATTGCTCGAAAGGAATTCGCTTGCGGTATCGATCTTTGACATGATTTGATCTTTGTTGCTGGTGCACCGATGATGTATGTTTCCATACACCCATAAGCTCGTTAAACAATCCAATCATGAGCATTGGTATTACTTTTTCTCTCTCTCTCTCTCTCTCTCTCTCTCTACAACCCACGTTTCACGGACATCCGAAGGCGGAGCTAAAAGTGTGCTTTCAGTTCGCGAAAGTACTTATTACTCGCGGTTACAGACTAGCTCTCATGAATCTGACACCGCTGCCCTTCGAGAAAACAACTGTGAATTATCAATCTTTATGCGTTTTTAAGTATGCAAAAAAATACTTTTTAACTCAGGGGGATATTTTCATATCTTTACTTCTTAAAAGGATAATTAGATATTTATTTTCATTTATTTTACGCTTCAAACTAAATGTATCATAATTAAGGAATTTCAATACGCAATTACAATAAATTTTTATTTGAAACAAACACAAGCTTTTATAATAATATATTGCATAAATAAATTGGTTTATTAAATTTATTTTAACGATATTTTACATTTTAAAAATCAATTATTAATATGAATTTGAGATAGACAAGTATTACACGTGTAAAATATGTAGAAAATATATATCAATTAAAATAGCATACCTATTTCATATGAAAAATAAAATGAATGAATCAAAGGTTAAAATTAACATTTTTATAAAAGAATTAAATTTTATAATGAAAGCAATGATAATTTATACAAGTTGTAAAAAAAATATTATATTAATAAATTATTATAATTCGTAATAAATAACAGTTTTGTATAAAATAAATAATCATAAATTTTTACAAAAAGAGAATATGGTAAAATTTTAAAGAATGCAGAAGCAACACTAAATAAAAATAAAAAAAAAGAGGAAATAATACGTACAAAATTATCAAAATATAATGTAAATTAAATATTTGTTATTAAGAAATTCATTGATTATTAACAAATTTTGTATTATTAATTGATTAACTTAATTTTTATACACACCTAATGTAAAGGTTTAAATTGCGGCCAATAATATTGTGTAAAAATTAATGCATAAAATATTAAAAAAAAACTTTTGTATTTTTAAATTTGTCTCTATTGGGACAGTACAATTGACTGCCATAAAAATTAAAGCTAAATTTATATTTATTTGTTCTCGTTAGGAATTATTCTTATCTTATAATATAAAATATAGATAAAAAAACGTACAAGATAATCATAGTAAAAATTGGTACATGATTAAAATATTTTAAAAAATAAGTAGTTTCCGGACAATTATTTAGTAAAAGCGGAAAAGGCCATGGGGAGGAAAAGATGCAAAGTCACTTAGGTGCTTGTGAGTGCGTGACCTTTTGAACCTCACAGTTTAAACGATGTAAATGATGAGTGGAAAGGTTGTGTGTTCGCAAGGGCATGTCAAGCGTTCACTAACAGAGTCACATAAGCTTCGCTCGAGGAGAAGACAGAAGGACAACGAAGGCGCGTAACTTGGGGGATTGCCGGATGTAATTTCCGAGATGAGCGTCACCAGGATGAGCAGCGGGCGAAAGGGGCACGAGGGGTGTAGAGAGGAGGCGAGAAGCGATAGTGGTTGAACAGTCAAAGTGATCTCATTTCGGCTCGCCAAGGACCGTCACGGGAGGTCATATCCTGTCAGGCTCCTAAAGAGCTTGACCGTCCTCGACATTAAGCCCTGATGCCGAGCTAATTTTCTAAAAAGAAGAAAGCACGCAAAACAGTTTATTCGGGGGTGCGGGAGCTTAATAATGGACACTCGTCCGCGCGAATCAAACGCCGCAGACTTGGGGCTCTTTGACCTCTCCCTCTCGAGGTGAAGAGGTAGAGGAGGCTGGCCCGCAAAATCTGCATTTAGAGCGCGAGAGTTAGCGGGAGCTGCGCCGATTAAAAGACCTATCTTAATGAGCATCAGGAGCATGATCCGGCGCCTTGGGATCCGGAAGTGCGTGGCGAGCCATCAGAAGCTATCAGAGGAGGGGGCGGGGGCGGCGGCGGCGGCGGGTGGAGGTCCCGGGTATCCGTATCTCAGCGGGGAAATACGCAAACACACGTAGCTCCGGCTTATCGGCCGCTTTCGATCTCACTCCCATAAGAATCGTCTTATAGCGCGAATCGCCGTATAGAAAAGCGAACAGATAATCGACCGGGAGGAGAGCGTCGGCGGGGCGGAGGTAAGGGGAAGGGAGAGAAGGGCACAGCTGCGTTTGCACGGCTCGTGGAACTCTATGCGCGGCATAATTAAGCGCCTCTAATTCGCTTTTCCCTCCTCGTCTCTCTTTCCGCCATTCATCTCGCTCGGTCTCTCTTTGTTTCTTTGAGTCCGAACTCGCAAGATACGCATCGTGCCCGAGACCAGTACTCCGTGAACGATTAACGGGGGCACATACGCCACCATAGCTCCGGTCCCGCTGACACAGACAGAGACAGAGAGCCACAATGGGATTTATTCTTGGGAAGAGACTGTGACTCTCTTGGCGCTGGCGGCTAATTTTATTTCAATCTTAAATAATGTTTACGGTTACTCCTGACGAACGGGACAACTTCGGCTTTGGTCAATGGGGAATTTCATTTTTACACCAATTTCTTTCCCTCGCACAACATTCGCACAACATTCGCACAACATTCCCACCATTCGCAACGTGCGCCCAACTAATTACAGAGTAATAATTACAATGCGTTTTTAATGTAGGTGTGCGTTGTCGGCGTTGCTGGGCCCGAGCACAACCAACGTGTCTATGAAACTCAATATCAAGATAATTAATTCACTTGTATTGTATAATTTATGGTTGCGCGGGGAAGATTTTCAAAATAAAGAGAGAGAGAGAGAGGAATCTTTGTTATTTTTGGAATGAGCTATCTTCAACATTGGTTATTACATGTATGCTAGAAAATGCACTAAAATTGGATGAGTTCGTAAATCTCGCCTCTAACGTCACGCCGCTATAAAACTCGGTGATATTTGATTTTTCGAGAGAGCATTGAATTCATTTTAGGAATACTCGAAATGAAAAAAATGTTATCTTATGAAAACTTCCGGAGTTCTTCCAATAAATTATTTCAACTGCAGTCCTCGGCTTTGTTTACTTAGTTTGGTATGAAATTTTATGGATTGAAACGTATTCCCACAGAGCGATGCAAGCCCTGCTTACATTAAAAGAAACAACGTTGCATTTAAATAACATTTATTTATTTGATGTAAAAACAAATGCTCTTGAATAACTAAATAATTTTTAATGGTATGAATTTCGCTTAAAAAGCCGTACTTTTAATTAAATTTCGAACAAGATATTTTCACATTTAAATTTATTTTTGAAAGAAACGAAGAATGAGAAGGAGCAGCGTACATATATATCTGTGTATTGGAATGATTATTTTACTTGCTTTTTGATTTACTTTTGCGTTTTAATGGGCTCACCACGTTAATTGCAAACATTAACGAGCAGCTCGCTATACTCAATTGCCGCGTGCAAATGAAGAGAAGGGGTAATATAGGGTTCCACGAACAACACTTCTCCCATCCCCCCACCCTTTACCTCCTATTGATTCATATTTAAAAATATATTACATGTATCCTTTTTGTTTTTACAATTTTTTTTTTTTTTTTTTATATATTTCAATTAGAATGTCGCTTGAGACGTAATACACTTATAATATTTGTTTAATTGACTGTGTTGAATTCCATCACTTGCAGTCTTTTACATTTTGCCATTATCCAATAGCACAAATTTACCCTACATTATTTTTTATTTTATCAATTTTTACTTTAAATTTTTAAAATGAACTTTTCTCATTCTTGTTTAATTATTTTCTTAATGGCAATGTTAGGAATATTTTTTAAATAACATACCAAGAAATAAAATATTTCCCTTATAAAATTTGTTACTAATGAACGGTATGCTATACCCTGAATAACGAATAAAGTTTTTAGTTTCTTTATGGCATTAGTTAAAAAGTATGTAACGTCATGCAATGAAATGAGAATAAACAAACGTTTGATATATTGTCAAAGATGATAAAATATAAATTGTATCGTAAATCTGTAGGTACGCATTAAAAATATCTGCGGATGGATTGTTAAAAAAAGCAAAAACAAAAATATACGCTTTAAACAGTTCCATATCGTGGGTGCGAGAAAATCACTTCCTTTCTTGTGAAAGCCCATAAAAACATCGGCAACGAAGAGGATCCTAATGTCTTTTTGCTCGTTAATAATTACTAGTGCCTTTTCGATCTGACGACGCGCTAATTAGTTCTTTAAGACTTGCTTACAGTTCCTCCATCCAAACAGCGATTCCTAACATTTGCTAATATTATCACGTAGTTCTAAAGTCACAGTTCCTTTACATTTTTCATACATTAGTGGATTATATTTAATTAGATGAAATATTCATAATAAATATTAAGAAGAATTACGTCTTATACATTTGTTTGATAGCTAATTTACTGTTAGAATTTTGAATTCTGTATATCTTTGGTTTGGTTTATTTACGTTAAATTAAGTTTCCAATAAAATCTAGGCAAACATGTTATGTAAATATAAAGTTTATTCCGAATATTGAAGAATATTTTGGAATAATAATTCCAAGTGATTTTATATTACTCTTTGTAATTTAATCTTTATGAAAAATTAATTGCCTATGATGTGTTCACGGGTGAATGCTAGAATGCCTGTACCAAAAGGACAAACTATATCAATTAATAAACAGATTGTTCATCGTTTACAGCAAATCTAGCAATTTTCTAAAATAACATATATTTAAAAAAATTTTTATTACTCATTCACGAATAATAGTATACACACTACTGCCATTATATCAAATTATTAGCATCATTATTGCGGAGAACATTCAATGGAATACAATTTTATATTACTTAAATACGTGACCTTACACAGTTGAATATATTATTATATTTAATATCAAGGTGTAGGTAGAAAGTAAAAATGCATCATTGTTCTAAACACAAAGTCATGAAATACATAGTAAACACTTTGAAGACGACGTCATTCAGGAATCATAAATTTAACAGTCAAACAACCTTTCAACTTCGAATAGATTTTGATAAGTCATGAATTTATGCGTGTTTCTGATTAAAATAAAGGGTTTAAAATATTCGTGCGTACGCAAACTTTAATTTGTAAACCAAAGTTTCAATTTCATAAAATATTAGCGGTTAAAGACTTGAAAATAAATTTTTTTCCTGGTTTATACTTTGTAAATATATTTGGTACATGTGTTAGTTAAAGTTACATCTTAAGTATACCAAATTTTTACAATAAAAAAATATTTCAAATTCAAAAATACCAGAAAAATATGCTACATACATTTGTAAAATTTTTAACAAAAATATTATTATTTAAAATATTTCCAGTTATTACAAAGAAACTTTACACTACATTAATATTCTGAGGTACTACTTTTTTTTATAATAAGTAAATAATGAGAAGAATTTCAATTGTTTTTATTTAAAATTAGCTTCGCATAAGAATATACAGAAAAATTTTGAATATGTATGCATTTATAATTTAATCAAGCATCCAAAACATTATGGACAGAAAATTAATCAAATTTTTTTTTAAATAAATCATTCAATTAATAAAAATCTCAATATTTCGTAAATAATTATTGAAATATTCGGAATAACTACGTAGGAACGTATTTCTCATAATTATTAATTGAGAAGACGACGACAAAATGAAATCTGGAGAGAAGGTATATAATTTTCAAAATAACGAAATTTAAAATCCAGGAAAGATGAGAGAAAATCCGAGAGACTTTATTATAGACTTTAGGGAGTGCATTGATAGCGTTCAAATGTACCGTAGAAAGATGTCTCGACATCAGTTGCCGCCTAATTTTCGGCTGATTCCGGACGACTGGTCGGTTGGGCAAGGGGGGAAGGGGTGTGGAGGGAGGGGGGAATTTTGGGGTGGACCGGGGCCCGGAAAGCCGTTAAGGTGACGAGTGTCGCCTATTCAAAATGCATAGTCCGCTCGGTTATTCGATTAACCTAAGCGAAAATGTGCTCGTTTGTAGGTGGGCGCCCGCGCACATATATAACAAATGAAATCTCGTGCATAGTAATTCCATCCGGAATACGAAAGTAGAGGATGTGCGCCGCGAGGACGCTCTCCCGCGAGCCCAAGCGAGGAGAAATCGGGCGCGGATCCAGGAGAAAGAGAAAGAAAGTGCGGAAGGGATGGCCGAGTGAGGCTGAGGATGTGGAGAAAGAGGGAGGGAGAGAGGGAGAGGGAGGAGAATGACAGATATATGGGAAGAGGACCAGAGAGAGGTTTCGATCCTTTTCCTTCTCTCTCACTTTCCTCGCTTTTTCTTTTTCTCTGTCTCCCGGGCTCGAAAGAGAGGCTGGATTAAAAATGTAATCCAATAATAACGCGTCTCTGATGTCCGTAGGAGTAGGTAATATACGTATACCTCTGAGTTCCAGCCCTCTCTCTCCCTCTGTCTCTCTCTCTCTCTCTCTCTCTCTCTTGGAGAGGGTGGAAGTGGAGTACAATCCCAGAAATCGAAGGTACAGAGCCAGTCTTGCACATTTATTTTGCATTTACACGACTCGCAGACAAGTATTTTTCCTGTTTTCCGAATTAAATTACTGACATGATTTTTTTTGCTCATCTTGCGATGCCCAAGTGAGATTATATAAAGCAATGTATTTGTAATCAGTGTGTACGAGACGTAAAATGAATCTCTTGAATTATAATAAATTTCAATTATAATTTCGGAAAATATAAAATATTTCCATTGTTACTTAAACTTTTAATACGGATAAAAATATTAATTTGCATTGTATTTTTTTCTAATGAAAATTTTCAAATGCATGCTTTCATTATATTTCAAATTTGTTGTTTTACTACGAATTTTCATTACTATAACATTTTTTTACAAAAAATTTACGTGCATATTTGAAGAAATATTAAATTCCATGAAAAATACTGTATTGCTTTCAAGAGGAATAGATAAAAGATAATTTACATAAAAATCGCTTACATTCCTGTGCAAATTATAATTATCCAATAATATTCTTATTTACAATTCCTGTTCAATTAACATTGAAAATATATAATAAGAGTTTTTTTAATGGATTTCTAAAAAATTCTTGATTCGATATTTTCTAAATTAGTTAAATTAATTAAAAATTTCTTTAATATTAATATTAGTATTATTATTATTATTATTATGAAGTAATAATTCCATTCAAAGAGTATATGTATATTATCCAAATCTTTATTTGGAGGTTTTGCGAAATCTTTTTGAAATTCTCTTTCCTTTCTAGTAATATGTATGACTTATGCAGACTACTTTAAGAAAAGATTGGTAATAAAAATTAAATTTATTTTTAGTTCTGGTAAATTTGATCGTTGACATTAAAAAACTCAAGTCTTAAGTACATCAAGTGTGTTATAGGATATTGATAAGAAAATGGTGGGATAATGTATAATTAGCTTAAGTAAAGAAACGTATTTTGTAATAAATAAATAATTTACGATAATCGTAAAACATTTAAAACTCTGGTGCAGTCAATAAAAACTTTAAGGATGAACGAAACTATTTCATCCCGTTTTTCGTAGAAAGAAACGCGGGGCCACGACAGAAGAGGAGTCGGAGCGAATGGGAGAGGGTAGAAAGCGACCTGCAAGGGGTTGATAAAGGAGAAAAAAGGCTCGAGAGCCAGAAAAGATATGGAAGGGCTCGGACGCAGTCCATTAGCGGAGTTCGCGAGGATGTGTGCGATTATACGGCTGGTCCAGCGCACATCTCGACGCAGCATCCGTCGGTCTACTCAATAATGCAGCATCCGCCATCCTCCCTGACTGCACACGCGTGCTGAAGCTTCTTTGCCGCCTCGACATCCCCTTCTCCAATTTCAGAGCGTGAGCCACCCCTTCGCGTGCTTATTACTGTCACGACTTTAATTCTCGCAGAGTGGAGGGGGCGGGGGGAGAGGGCGGTGGTGGCCGAGGGTGAGGACCGTGCGTGGATGTGGCAGTCGGGATGTCCGTTGAAAGCTCTTTATCTGTCAAAGAAAGCGAGGCGAGTGTTCATTATACATAGGGCAATACACGTTTTTGTCGTCTGTTGCCTCACGACAAACTTCTCCAGGTATAAGATTTTGCTCGTTGCGACCGGGGATGAAATAGACAAGACGAGGGGGTGGGGATTCGCGCGCTTATCTGCGATATTTACGCGCCACATGGGATGCCCAGGAAGTTTATAAAAGTTTATCTCATCATAACCTGCACCGATTTTGGGACACTCATTTTTACATTACTTTGCGCAAAATTATGACTTTTCCTTGACAAAATATATCTATAAAATTCCATCCTCTTGCTTCTTGTCCTTCTTCCCATTCATTAACATTTGTGCCTTTGGCTCTTTCTCCTCATTTTTATTCTTAATTTTCAGATAATGTAAAATATTTTAACAAAATGTATAATATTCTCTTGTGAAGTAATTATATTTTTTAAAACCGTTAAGAAACTAAAATCTAATAACACTTCGGGAAAAGAGAGTCTTTGAAAATTTACTCATGGGTTAACTAAAAAATGAATTGTGCTCAAATTAATATTACCATACGGTTTAAATTTTGCATAAACAACGTATCCATCATTTACTTTAATTTCTTCAATCCAGATTTTAAAAGAATTAGAAACGACAAAATTATTAATATTTCAATTAATATTAAATTTTCGGTTTTATTGACAATTTCTCCATTTCTAATTTTTCAATCAGTTTATTTAAAAATAAATTTTCTTCGTAATTTTGTTATCTATAATACATCTGTAATCCCTTTACAGATATCATTTGGGCCCTAATTACATCTAGTGCCATGTTTACCTTAATCCCCATGTGTCGAGAATTGAGACGAGCCAGTCAACTTGTAAAATAGAAACATTAATTTAATATCATACAATGTAAATTAAAGTATTAAGAGAAGGATACAGCGGCAATCATTTCAAACGCATACCTGTATTTACAGCTGTCATCCATACTGGTACATGTGTAAATATAAATACATGTCCGTATTTAATTACAAATACTTATTCATAGGCAAACTTAACTTTATCCATGTATATTTGTACATCTAACATTGAGTACTAGCGATTATGTAAAGGAAATTCTTCAAAATTGAATTATTTGCAATAAGATTTTTAATTAAATTAATAAATATAAATTATGTATTTTAAATATAACATTTATTATTTTTAAATTAACTTTATTTTCTTTAAATCCGATGCTCATATTAAAATAATTTGAGCTAAAAAATGAAATGATACTATAACGTAATATTTTTCCCCCATAAAACTTTGTTATTTTAATACAATAACTTATTTAATATAATAGTTCAATATAATTTTGCATTATATATCATAAAATTAAAGCAGTTTATTTAATTTTAATTGGATTATTATATATTTGAAAGTTACAATATTTTTATGTATTATAAATTATAATTAAGTAATTAAAATACAATTTTTATCCTTAATATTATTGAATGATTCCTTGATTAATGTATATTTTATTTAAACGTAAAATATAGTATTCATATAATTTTAATAAATAAATAATTGGGTTTTTTAAAACTAAAACTCGACGATAATTTATGCTTAAAACATTTGTATATTTATTTTGATTTTTATGGTTACCGTGGGTTCAATATTTATGAACTCAGTTTTGTTTATATATGTAAAACCTCTGAATTATTTTTCAAATGCAATTAAATAATTTTTGGGTAACTATACAAAACCTGTGTAATGGTTGCATTAATACGGGTTTTCTCATAAAATCAAAATTTTATAATTTTTTTTTTTACGAATATTATAAAACTATTTATAATGTTTTGTAAGCGAAGAATAAATTAATTGTTGTATTTTCGTAAATCAAAATTAAACGAAAAAAAGAATAATATTATAAAATATTAAATAATACGGAGATCAATAATATTACCATAAAATACGTAACAGTGTAAATTATAAAATTTTTATTGGGTAGTATACCTAAAAGATTTATGACTGTAAGTTATAAATATTTTTCTTGTAACATTATGTATAAAATGCCTGGTAATACTAAATAGTGCATAAAAAATAGGTAACTTTAGACATTTTCTTTTTTTTTTTTTTGTTTTTAAATTCACGAAAAAAGAATTCATTTACATATTAGAGTAAGGAAATTAAGCGAATGTTTAATAAAATAATTTGTTATTTGAATGTTGCAAATAGTGTTAAATGAAGTTAGATAAGGTAGGGAGGAAGAGATAAGAAAATTTCTTTTCGAAAATCCACATTTATTGTATTTTACAATTGCGCTAACTGAATTTTCCCAGGATTGTTAGTGCGCCTCCTCAATTGTAGAGCGGGCGCGTGAATTTCCAGCGACAGGAATGACGCGCTGAAATAATACTCGATATACCATTCTCTCCAGGAAGAAGATCGAGCTGAATTCTCGGGGCTGTCAGTGCCGGGCTCAGCTTAACAACTAATCCGTACGGAAACGAGGAATTGTTGAGAGAAAAGCAGAAATGCTAATCTCTCGATGGGAGATCCGCGAATACGGTATCACACTAGTCGCGCTTTTGAGCATCGAGTCCTCCATCCTCTTTCCACCCCGTTATTATTACTTTTCCACCCTCTTTTCCTCACTTTTCCACCCCTCGCAACTCTTTTGCCTTTGGCCTTTAGCTCCGCGGTTTTTCCAATGAGCAATGCCTCGTTTCAATTTGGGCTCGAGCCGCGGTGTCGAGTCTTCCTCCCTCTTCCCTCTTCCCTCCTCCTCCTCCTCGCAGTTTCGGAGCTTTCTCAAACGAGTTTCCGGCATCCCATTTTGTTTTTGTTTCGGATTCGTGGTTTGGGTTAGCAACTTGGCTAACGGAATAAGCGCGCACTCGCGAGACGAAGATGGAAGAGCAGCGGATTGGACACACGACGGAGGCACACACGACTGGCTAAGAGCTTAGGTAGTCCCGACCGAGGACGAGTCTTCTCCATAGGTGCAATAACGCGATTTCGACGTGTCGCGCTAATCCTCTCGGGGTTTATTCATCAGCTGCTCGAACTCGTCCTCGTCGTTGTCGGTAAAACCTTGACCGGATGAGAGCCAAATTCGCTAAAGTGGATTCCTATAAACAAGGACGTTACACCTCGGGTTCCGGGGCTCCGGGGCTCCGGGACTCCGAGACTCCGGGGCTCCGGGAACCTCGAAATTCAAGTCGATTTATTACTTGGCCATTGTCAATGGCCGAGCACACATGCCTGCATTTAAATTCGGTGCACTTGGGCTCCCGCGCGATCATATTCAAAAGTAAAAGATACGCCAAAAAGTAAGCGCGTATTTTTCGAAAAATATCTGCCCATTGTAAATTCTTACTTTCATGAATATGAATCACCGGGCGTTAACGAAAATCCCGCTACACAATTCATCCGGTGTGTTTAAAAATACGGGAATACTCGAAACGAAAATGTTTTTAACGATCGGCCGCGAGTAAATATCTGTACTAATTCTGCGGCGGCCGGGCTGTCGTAACGAAAATTCGTTATTCAAACAAATCCATAATTCAATGTTTATTCCACTTTGAGTATATTCCAGCGCATCCCTTTAATCTCTGTCGGGTGTTTTCCCCATGTACCCAATCAATTTATCGAATGCACGCACGGCACAGTATCAATGTGTCGGGCAGCGGCGGCGGGGGTGGTGGCGGGGGTGGCAGCAACACTTGGTGACTTATAATCGCATTTCTCACACCCACCCCTTCTCGTCAGTGGCGCGACAGACGCACGAGCCGAAACCACCCTCTGCTAATGGCCGGACCGGCGATGCTTTTAGCCGAGTTTTCTCTCTCTCTCGCTCTCTCGCTTTCTCTCCTACTCCTCCCTGATCCATTCGACGGCTAATCCGTTGATTATACGTCTCCGAGTTGCCATCTTTTATTGGCAATGACTTCTCTACACATTTCTTCGATTCCGAGGAGACCTTTGTCCGAGCCACGATGCCCAAACGAATTTTGTAAGTGCTCCTTAATGACCCGGAAATTCACGCTCCTCCTTATCATCTTCCAAAATCAATAGATTTAATTCTGTAAATGCTCGGGAAAACGCATTATCTCGAAGGTTTGTAAAAATAATTGTCAAAGACTCTTGTGCGCCATTCGAATTCTTTATTATCACTGTTGCGAATTGTTTGGAAAGGACGAGGAAGCAGAAGGAGCACGAGTTTTGTGTACACGCCCTCCCTCAACCTCCCCTAATGGAAGCACTTAATTCTGAAAAATTTGTTAGTAAAAAATGGGAAGATTAGAATGTATCGCTCGAGTGCTCGGTTAAAAGGAAAAGTAAAACTTGGATAGGATTATAAATAAGGCCGTTGTTGCACGCACTTCGGGTGACAAGAGCGAGGGAGTGTGCATCGTTTGGCGAAACGCAAAATCCGTTGTTACCCAGCAGAATCGGAGAGGCAATTACTTGGCGCGATAACATCGGTCATGACTTAACCTACTATCACTTTGGATTATTGCGAGCTGTGTTTCAGCACGTGGGAAAAGCCCTCCTCCTGTTTTCAATGGGATGACAGCGTAAATGTGTGCGAAGAAGGTTGCCCAATGATGATACCGATAGTACGAATAGAGTAGTATCGGATCGACGGAAACCCACTTTTCCGCATAACAACATACAACGCTTGTAACCCCGGCATTTAATTACTATTTGTATTGTGCGCGTTTACAGAAATCTTGAATAAATATGGAGCCGCTGAAAAACAATTTGTCAGCTCGTACCAATTGCAGCATAAATTTGACTAAAATGAATTACCGTTATTTATGAAACCAATCCTACCTAAAGATAAAATGTTGTGCACGTTAAATATGTGCACTACTTTGAATTTGATTACAGAGTAAAAATGCGCAAATTTGTTCTAATGGCAAACCACATATTTACGTCATTAATTACAAAGTATCTTCTCATGTAATTATTTCAATAATAATACATTATTATTTCATCATATTTCTTTAATAGAAATAATTATAATTATAAAATTCAATAGTTTCCATTAAGACTCTACAAATTTATTCTCAACTTTTAATCACTTGATAACGCTCCAATTTATTATTATTAATCACACTCCATAAGAAAATATATTCTATTGATTAATTAATTATTATTAATATTGTTATAAATGAAAAATTTTTAAATTGTAATCATTTTTTCGAAACAACTAAGTATACTATTAAAATCTGAAAATTTATTTAAATTCTACACATGTTATTTACCGTCACCTACTGATGCTCATTAATTCGGATCAATTGAACATTGTGTCGAATTCCGTCAAATGAAAGAATGTTGTAACTGCTTTAAAAGACAGGAAACACTTAAAAACTACGAGAACGGTAATTGTATAAATGATGCTAAGAAGTTACGATGAGAATTTTAAAAATTCTTATTCCTTGAAAATTATTCCCTTTTCTTTCAAAATTTTTTACTGAAAATATTTATTATATTTACATTAATTATTTCAAAGTATAAGTCTCAATTGTATTTTTACAACACACCTGTCAGTTTTTTTTCTAAACACTAACTTTCGCATTATAATTTAGCTATCAACTAATTTATATGACTATAAACAAATTTTCGAATAGTTAAATATAATATTTATCACTCTTTATTGAATTAAATGTAATTTAACCTTTAAAATTTAAAAATTATTTTTATAATATTTTTTTCACGTAACTTTAGTTATTATTTTGAATTAAAAATTTTGTTATTTAAAGAATTTAATAAATAAAATAAAAGAAAATACCACTAATATAATTAACTGTAGATCATGTTTTTCAATTTTTTTTAATACAATTCAAATTATACACAAATATTTTTATTAATAGTCTTTAAATTTATGTAAATTTAAAAATTATAATTAATACTTTCAACGAATTTATCAGTAGGAATCACTAAAAGTTATTACATATTTTTTTTTTTAGAATTCAACAATTACATTGAATACTTTAAATGTCAAAAACTAGGTCTTGAATATATGTAATGTACATGTATTTCAAAACGTATATTATTTATTATAGAATTATTTCTTTTTAAAATTATTTTTAATATTTCCTCAAAGTTAAATATACTTCAGTATTAAATAATGAATTTTATACTTCATATTTTGCCTTGCAAAATTTAATTTTTTGAATGAATTTTTAATTTAAAATGTAACGAACTAAATAAAATTTTTCGAAATTGTTTTAAATAGTTCAAAAAATTAATAATTATGTATATTGCTACATAAATATTAAAAAATTCCCGACTATAAAAGTTTAAATGCATTTAATGAAATTGTCATTTTTGTAAAAATGAAATTTTTATAAAATTCTCTATTTGATAAATTCGAAGAAATTCATTTAATATTTTACTGATAAATTATGGAAGAAATAATGAAAAATTGGGAAATAAAATTAGTTTCATGAGAAAGTTATTGTTATTTTCTTTTTAGCAGTTGAATTTCACACGATCAATTTGCACGAATGAGAACAGAAGCCAGTGATGAATGACACTCGTACTACGCTCATTCGCCAAAACTCCGTATTTCAAATAATTAATTTGGAAAACGCACATTTACACCTAGACTCCGCTCCAGAAATTTACATCAAAACGTAGCTCAGTTGATCTTAGCGGAAGAGGCAGCAATTGCCGCCGGTGCATTTGCATACAATACAGTGCGATTCAGCAGATCGAGCGCGGTGAGCATTTGGGCAGGTTTTACTCGTTCGGTTTCCGCTTTTCCGCTTTTCCGCTTTTCCAGAGCCGCGTATCAATCGTCAGCATCAACGGCGGCCCACCCGAAGCGCCGCTACTGTCTATCTCCCCAGGCTTAATCAGTAATCGTTAATTGCCCTCCGACTAATCCGCACGAGGAAACATATGCAAATCGGGCCGTGGAATTATCTATCCCCGGGACAATTAGACGCGAGAGACCGGTGTGTTCCCGCTTTAACTCCAGTACTTCCGCTTTCTACCAAGGATTCCTAATGAATAACAGTGCATTCGCACTGGTCAATCATTTCCTCCTTCTTCGAAACCTGGGGACGATAAAGTGTACTTTACGTGAAAACGGACAGCCCGTTAAACAAGGAAAAATCGGGAACACGAAAAATCTGGGGTGCGCTGGCTCAAAAGACAAACAGAGCGTAATTATCGGTAAAAAGTTTGCCGAGTCTCGTCCGTTCGTTATCAAGGACCCGAGGAATGAAAAACGAGGCTGTCGGATATTACCCGGAGACCGCACCATCGCCATCGCCATCGCCATCCTCGAGATCCACAGGAGGGGAGGAGCCACTCTTCTCCTGATGCCATAGCCTTAAAATAATCGTTGCTACTGCCCCTTATTATCATGCTCTATCGTACAATCGGTGGCTTTAATGCGCGACTCGCTTTTCCGAAAAAGAAGCCAAGGGGGAAAATATTGCTTATGAATGTTATCAAGCTCTACGCCCTCCAAAAACCAAATTAAAATTTTTTTAAGCGCCTTTTTCGGGCGTTTGATGATTAACCATACAATTTTAAAAGAACAAGAATGATTTATGCTATTTTTCCCTAGGCGTACTATGAATACTTACCAAAGAGAATTATGTTTATCGATGTTAAAAAGAAGAATTTGATTGTACGATAATTAATAACATACGTTTTATGAAAAATCTGATTAGTGAAAAATGAAGATTAAATTTCCTGAACTTTAATTAAACTTCAATATTTTATTCGAGGCAAAGGTATATGCAATCGCATTAGTTTAAAGCTTCTTGTGAAAACGTCACCAATAGTCAACGAATAGTCGAAAAATAGGATTCCTAAACAGCAATGAGGAAAATCCATAAAAAAAAGCGCCGACAGCGTATTCGGTAGAGGAGCTACCGAATAATGCTTTGATATGTCATGCACCGACTCTTTTTATACCTATCAAACTACATGCGAAAACAAGGACGTCAACGAAGACGACGACGACGATGAGGACGACGACGACGACAACGACGACAACGACGGCGAACGCCGCTAACGAGGGTAGCACGATGTCAACGCCCACCCACGCGGATAGCCTTCATTTTCACCAAATTTTTTTTTCTTTTTTATCATTTTTTTCATGCCTGTCGGTTTATTGCCGGTGACGTCCGATGGTGAGCGAGCCGTAGCATGAATATTCATCCCCTTAGCCAAAGAAGCTGCTCCACGGTTCTTTGTAGCCCCGCTCCATCCCTCCGGATCCGGCCGTGCCCACCTCTTGATGCGCTGGAAAAGCAAAGGGGTAGCGAGCGAGGAGAGAGCGAAGCAAAGACAATGAAACGAGAGGGAGAGAAGAAAAATGAAATTGATAACGGATACTGGTGGCGTAGAGCATATATGGCAGCAGATTTGGTCTCGATGCTCTTCGGCTTTTTCACGATGTTTGCGCAGAGCGGACCGGGCGATAAGCCGAAAGGGTAAAGGCGGCAAAAGGGGTGGGCTTTTTACGAATCAGCCCTTACCCGCGGCGGCGGCGGGGGGTGGGGGTCGGTACCCGAGGAGAGTCGTTAAATTTTGCACCCTGCATTACGTGTGTTTGCATATTGTTAGGCGTAGGCAATTTATACCGGCGCCCGGGGTAATTTATCACACGAGATTGTCAAGGCTGAAGATCGAGATTGAAGGAGCCGTGGATTCCCGAGTCTCTAATTGAAAATCCGTCAATGTACCTTGTGTGCGTGTGCGGTATATCGACGACTCGCGACGCGCAAATGAGAATCTTCAGAAACTCGACGCATGAGCGCGCATTTATGCCCAAGAGCCGCGGCCATGAAATATTCGTCTGTAATTATTGCGTACGCGCACTTAGAGGCTGCTTACCCATACCGAGGTCATTATGCCGTCGATGCGTACGGACTTTTGTTCACCGCGGCTCGATACCCATACGCGGGTGGAATACGCAACGGCTGTATCCGTGTGTGTGTGTGTGTGTGTGTGTGTGTGTGTGCGAGGGGAGGGCATTCGACGGATTCTTTTTTTTATCGGTCGCATAATATAGCAGCGTCTGAGGCCTTTAGTGCGTAAAGGAAAGGGGCTAAGAATCGCGTTTTTCATTGGCGTACGCACTTGCTCGCTCACTCGAAGAGCTTTTACGAGAGAATCCTACACTCGTGGAATTAATGAGTCGCATTGTACAAGGTGAGTACGATTCTCTCTCTCTCTCTCTCTCTCACCCGCTCTCAAGTCGTGTGGATAACTGAATGCACGTGAACTGATGGATGATTTCTGATAAACGTCGCTTCCTGCACAACTCGAGCATTTATTACGATGGTGCACAGATAGGCTCCAGTTAATATCTTGTGAAATCAACTTGTTATAATGAATTATAAAAGAGACCACTCGCACATTATATTGGCGCTAATAAAACAACAGTTATTGTTTTATTTAGCTCCTTATCCTCGTTACTGGAACATAAAAATACTCTATTGAATTTTAAATTTTTACTAATTTTATGCGTCTAGAGTAAACTCGGTTTTTCATACGCTTTTTCCGACAATTCATACACCGACAATTTTATAAAGATCAACTGGAAAGGTAATTTAATTAATATTAAGAATATATCAGTTTAATTTTAATTCGAAAGGATGTTATTACCATTTTCAATTAATGCATAAATTCCGATTCATCATTATACGCTTTTTTTTAACTACCAATTACATATTTTAAAAATTAGATAAACCAGGAGATTTAAACAGAAAAGTAAGTGAATAAATAAAGCTCCGTTGGCTTGGACTTTCGAATACTGAAACAGAAATCGACGATTGATTTTATCGATCTCGAAACAGGATGCAACAACTGACTGCCTTTCGTAAATACGTGGAAATATCGAAAGAAGAATGTTGGTCGAGGATGAGGGAGAGGCGCCAAAGAAGAGAGAAGCAGTGGGTTTGGACCGATTTGGCAATCGGTTGCTCAGCCGATACGGGGAAATGGGAAATGGGAAATAATAAAAATCCTCGGGCACAGGTACGCGTGTAAGCGGTGCTTTTAAGGTAGGCAAACGCTCGCAGAGACGTTAAATGGAATTAAAATACAATGGCTGACATAGTGTGAGTGCCTTGGACTCGTAAATAACTTTAATCGGGATGGCTAATTACAGATTACGCCGCGCTACGCTATGTGTACGCTTCTACGATGCCGTTCCCATTCTTATGGTCGGATGGATGTGATGGTATTATGCGCGAGGAGCAAGAGCAAAGGAACGCAAACTCGGAATTGAACGGCGTTTAAGGCTCAGGATTGCATCTGCCGGTGGTGTGGAGATCGAACGACGCCTACTCCTGGGTCCGGGTTAATATACACCTGTAGACAGGCTGGAGCTGGGCTCGCAGCCCCGCCGAGGCCTCCATCCGGCGATGCGCGCCCAGATACCGAAATTAATTACAATAAATTTAACGGTAACGAGAGCGCGAGCTCAGTTCGAACTCGACGCCTGCCGGCTATACTTTTAGGAAACCGAGGCCATCGATCCTCCTCTCTTTTGTCTTCCTCCCCCTTTATTATTTTCTCTTTTCGTGCATAATAAGCCTTTGCCTCAGATTTCGCACGATACGAATCTGAGGCGGTTGACAGCCCCGTCCGTGTCCGGAATTTTTATTTATTATTTTACCGGTTATGCTCTGTTTCCCGTCAACAATAAAGTCGTCATTTTTACACCGCAAAACGACTTTACAGTTTGCCGAAGCTCGTTAAGTATTGCAAAGCACTTCATTTTTATTATTTCTAAGTAAATCGTTAACCGATTGTCACAACTATAATATCTAGAGAATTTCGCTTAAATTTATTATTTACATACAAAGGCTAAATCAATTTTTAATAATTTAATGTAATAAAATATGATAAAGAAACTATACATATTTTATTAAAAATGTGCATAATTTATTAATATTATCCATTTGGTTTATTCATTTCGGTATAATTTATAAAACTCAAGCCACTGAGAATATTTATAATATTTTTTTATATTGGTAAATCGATTGGCATCATCTACGAGAATTCGTAAACTTGGTTACAAGTTCACCAAGATTTTATGGTGATTAAGACACCAGACACGATGAGCGATTGCACAATCAAATTCCTGTGGTTAGTTGGACATACAAAGGTTACGAGGAAGTAGCAGCAACAGGAGAAGACAGAGAAGTGTCGATTGCGCGTAAGACCACAGAAATTCCGAATCGATTTGTCTGCTGGGTTGATGATAGGAAGAGAAAAGGGATGTTCTAGGAAGGTGGTTAACTATTCTAGAATAAAACGACTCTCGAATTCCGTGTGAATGATACGGCTTGTCGAATGTTTGATAGTTGACACTGTTCTTGGTAACATTTGACTGGAGGTCAAAAGCAATCCGTTTGTCGACCGGAATTTTCCATCAAATAAGCAACAAGGGTTCTTCTACGTTAAATTAAGCCCGACGGCCTTTGGGACAATGATTTCTATTCATCTGAGCTCCTTTCATTCTATCCACTTTCTAGATTGGTATTTATACCCAAGTCAATCTTATGTTTGGTAGTTCCGAGAGACAGCCACCAATGTAAACCACACACAAGTCAAGTTCGACACCTCTATTTTGTGTGTTTATGATCGTTTCCCTTAAAAATAATTGCACAAAACGAAGGAGTAAAGAGTACTCGATCGATGGGCGGAAAATGAGAAGCTAATCCATCGCAGTTGCATGTACATCTGACGGATTTACGGAAGCGAGCGTAAAGATTTGCGAGGGATAAGAGAGAGAAAAATGACGTCGTCGGGGAAGACGAAAGGAAAAGCATCGACCGATAAGAGGCCGCAGGCAGGCATCGCATCCCAAGAGTCGACCACTTATCTGCAGAAGCAACATCAGAGAAGCTCTTGGATTGTCGCTCTAGTTGGTTGATTTTGGTATAAAGAAAAAAGTGCTTGGCGTGAGGAGGACGAGAAGCTGAAGTAGATGAGTAAAAGTAAAGAAGGGGTTGGGGGTGGGGGATGGAGGGACCACGCGAAAAACGGCAAATGATACCTCCTTAGGCAATTTTAATTTTGCAGAAATCACTGTTGGGCTAATAAGAATAAAGATCTCTCTAAGCTTGGTTCTGTGAGCCGCTGTGCCACGTACCAGAAAGGGGTGGGGGTGGGTAAAGGAGAGCGTATCCGAGGCGAGATACACAGCGTCAGACACCCGCGATATTAGCCGCGCGAGCGTAAGTAGTAACGGTAGCGGCAAAATCAGACGTCGGGAACCCTTCCTAGCGGCTTTGTACGTCGAGTTCATCTCCTTTTGATTTCTTTCCGCAATACGTGGAGACGATGGCTCCATCTCACTATTCCTTTCCGGGTGAAATTAGAAAAAAATATTAATCAGGAATGCTCTGATCCTGTTTCTCCTCTCTCGCTCTTTCAACTTGGCCCCATGTGTCGGGACTTAATCCTTTATCTTTGTCACTGTCTCATTTTTAATAAATTATAACTGCGAAAAGAATTCGAAAATTTGTTCAGTTCATAATTAAGATGGCTCGAAAAACCGTCGCGGCACGATGGGATGGGGGTTGGAGAAAGAGTTGGTTTTGATTGCCGCGGAAAGCTCACGAGGAGGCGTACATCCAAGCGAGTAGACGCGACTTCGTTCCAAATCAAACCGACCGACGATTCATCTGCGAGACGAAAGGAAGGAGGGAGGGAAGGAGGGAAGGAGGGAAAGAGGGAAGGAGGAAAGGAAGGAAGGAAGGAAGGAAGGAAGGAAGGAAGGAGGGAAGAAAGAAAAGACGTCAAATGAGGGGTTGCACACACGCACCCTCTTAGAGTGCGAAGGGAGAGAAGAAATTCGCGGGTGAGGGGGCGGGAGAGACATATTTATTTGACATGCGACGCGACTGCATCCGAGTTTCATTAATTGAAGATCGCGGGAATGAACTTGACAGACCTCGGGACAGAACTTGTGATGCCAGACGGGAGTCAAGCAGACGTGCACCTCTTCGTCTGCGTCTTCGTCTACGTCTATCGTCTCGTTCCTCGCGGTCCGCTTATCTCCTCTTTTTCCCAACTACCATTTACTGGATGTATTACGTCAAATGAGTATTCATCGTTCCTCCCTTTCAGGATTAGACTTCTTCTCGATCTACACCACAAACATGAAATTCAGCAGCTTATAAACCGACATTTGTATTAAGTGCACCTTCATATCTGATTTGAAAATACGGATAATTTATCTGATGAGAAACATACCATTTCACTTTTTTCTTTTTTAAATTAGTGCAAAATCTAGTTATCTAATGAAACCACTTGCTGATATTGTTATTATTCGGATATTAAATTTAATATACGTAATAAAGAGCAATGGATTTTCTAGTAATAATTAGTAAGACTATTAAGAAACTTGAAATAATTAGAAGAACTATCAGGCATTGTTCAATTAACATATTCCCTTGTAATTTTTAATCTTAGATGCATATATTTTGTGTTAGTGAAGATCCTGCTAAAAGACAAGATATATAATTACTCATTGAAAAGTGCAATTCATATCGTACAAAAATAGCGTACAAAAATATCAAATAAAATAATTAATTTCAACAGTTATATACATAATTTTTATTTTAGTGTACATAAGCAAATTAAATTCTTCTTCGCTGAATTTTTGATGTGATAGATGTTGAAACGATGTTTTATAATATTTTATATATATATTATTTATTAATTTTTTATAAATGCATAATTTTTATTTTGCAATTTCTGTATTTCGTTTTCGATTATATTAAAAAAAAAAATATTTGAAGAACTTAATATTATCGTCATAATATATATCATAGAAACATGACGCAATTTAGCTTTGCGTTATTATACATTTTATTATTTTTTAAACAACCTCTTCCGAAATAAGAATTTTTAAAAAACTTTTTACTATATTATCTTTATATGAAAATTTTTTGAGCGATAGCTAAAGAAAAAATATTACTTAATGAATTCTCTTGTGTACATACATACTTTCATTGGCTTTGATGTATATTTTTAATATTCGACTGTTTCATAAATGCCTGTTGAGGACGTCAATTTATTGACGAAACGTGCATAATTTATATTATATATTTCATATTCTTTGTTGAATTTTTAAGTTTTCTTTGCATCTATAAATAAAAGAATTTTTCATTTCATTAAAATCAAAATAAATTAAAGTAAAATTATAGTGGATTATCAGTTGCAACAACTTAGATATAAATAAAAATATAAAAATAAATATATATATATAAACCAATTGTTATCATAAAATTCACATTTAATTTGTGCTGAATGAAAATCAAAACTATTTCAATATTAATAAAAAATCACAAACATTGATTGTCGCTTTTCTAATCTGATACGAAGAAAATTATTTACTGTATTGCTACATAAACCATCGATTAATAATTATTAAAAAAATTCGCTTTTAAAATATCTCTTACGCTTGTTTGTTGTACATATTTTTCATTCCATCTATCTTTCTCTCTTCTAATCAGTCTAGCATTTGCAGATTATAAATTAACATCGCGTTTGAAATGATCATACTTACATTTTGTATAATTCAATACTTCTGAAGAATTTTTCATTTAATTCTTAGAGAGCAGAGAAATATTCACTCGTAATTTTCAATTTTAATAATATAAAATGACTTGAATGTTAGATTTCAATGAGAAATCCAGATGGACTGATTTTTTATACGAGCTGATTCCTTAATAATATTTAGACCATTAAATGTATTTTAATTGAATTAATTTTTTATGCAATGAAGGTATTTTAGTTATTAAATTAATTAATTTAGAGTTATACTTGGCTATTTCTGCTACATAATTATATTGAATAATATGTAAAGTCCATAAAATCAAAAGGTTATTGAAGACGATTGTTTTCTTTAACTTCTATCGAAAATTTCTTATGTTTGGTCTAATTTCGTAATTGTTACGAAGCATATGGGTTCTTGTAACAAACTATATTTAATCTGAATTAGATGTTTGTTTGGATAAGTGGAAAAGTATATTTTCCCATTACTTCCATATTTATTTTTGAAATTTTTAGATAAATTGAGTGAATAATAAATTAACTTTACTCTAATTCTCTCTCTCTCTTATATCATTGCTTGTTTTAGACACACAAAACGTTTTTATTTTTTTCGAAAACCCTCCTGTGTCTTGTCTTTTAAAAAGCAATAACACTTGATTGTTTGTTTCTTTAAATCTGCCTGTATAGGATGTCGTATCTCGTCTCTGCTCTCAATCGGCTTCTGGAAGAACTTCGAATCCACCTGATATTTCCGTCGAAGCAACGCAATAGCCTTTGATTAAAGCCCGTCGGTCGAAGTCCCAAAGAAGCGACAAGAGAATAAGGGTAAAATAAAGAAAGAGAAAGAGAAAGAGAAAGCGCGAGAAATAATGGAGGAAAGAGAGGTAAGCTAGTGCTCTCTTGCGCGATATCGGAGATGGTGGAAATTTCATTTACCCCTCGTAGAGTTATCTAAGAGCAATACCGGGTGGCCTTAATGAAACATTCAGTCGCGAGAATAGCTCAGCAATCTCGAAGGGTCGGTGGATGGGTGGTTGCGCGGGCGAGGCGAAGGGCGTGGGGGTGGGGTGTGTGGGGGGGTGGGGGGTGAAGGGCGAAGGGGGGAGAGGTGACGACGCGCATGGGACGAGAGAGACGCCGAGCTGAAAGGAATGGGTCTGATTCCTAGCGATGCAATTGCACGTTTAAAATGGCGTTTCCCGGTTATTTCACAGTTCGCAACCTGACCTCCTCGCTTCCGAGTCTCGGGCTGCCGTGGGAGCATCGCGTCGAGTCTCGCTCAACTCGGAGAGTCACTGCCTCGGATTTCAAACTTCGTGACTCATTACGAAACGCAATATTGGACAAGACTTTCGATTTGGCCAGAGAAATAAGAGCTCCGGAAGCCGGAATGAGTGATATTCAAATAACACCGGAGCCATGAGGATTTTTCTTTCCTTCCATAACTATCCCTTCCATCCGACAAATACACGTCAATTGCACCGATTTAATGCATTCAAATTATTCGGAGTGTACAAAAACACTAATCTCTGTCAAATTAACTTTTGACGTTTAATTCCATTTTAATTTGGCTGTGTTACTATGTTTACCTTCCGCTCATAAATTGGATTTCTGATGAAAAATTTGAATCTTTAAATCCAAATTTTATTGTCAAAATTCCTTAAGATTTAATAGATTTCCACCTACCCGACTCCAATACATCTCGAATCCAAGCCCTCCTTCGAATAAATTTAATTTAATCAATAGAGCTAGAATTTAATGAAGAAAATAGTCTTTCTTCAGTGAAACTTAATGCGACATTTGCTTTATGTTACAATAAAATTATAATTAAACTAACCTTGCCATTAATTTTTCACTGAATTAACTCAAAATCGCACACTCTAATGCAGCATTATTATAAATACTCGTACTCGACATACTGGACTTTAAATAGAATTGCATTCAAAGATTACGTGGCCATTGAAGTTTGTGCACTTTTTACATTTTAAATAACATTAAAGAGACGAAAAAAGAAAAAGGAGTTGTACAAACATGCGATTCTCTGGATCGGGAATGTAACGAGCCGACGGAAACAGACGGTGAACGTAACGACCGACGCGCAATTATTCCATAATGTAGTTCACATAGCTGAACTTTGAACAAAATTAGAGGGGTTGCAGGAGAGATAGAATGAATGAGCGAACGAATAGATGGACGAGGGAGAAAGAAGAACAAGCGAAGACCTAAGTGAATGGTAAGTAAAGTTAATAATAGCAACACAAGAATAAGGGAAGGAGAAACGAGCCATAAGGAGAAAATATTGTAAATTCAAAATAATAAAAGCACAATTCAAAGATTTGAAGGGTGCGAAGAGTAAAAGTATGAAACGAACCTTTTACCGAGTATTGTAAGGGTTAGGATAAGTGATGAGCAAGGGGGGAGTGGCCTAGGCTAACTTTCTTATCTTCTATTTCTGAATTTTCATTCGCAAATGTCAACATACGCTCACGCCCTAAGTATTAAAGAGAGCTTATGCATGTGAATTGCACAGTTTAAGTTCCTTCTCTCGATTATTTCATATGATCATTATTTAAGAATGTTTTTTCTCCTATACAGATATTGTAATTTAAAAACAGTATTTCATGCATTTATCCTATAAGCACAAACCCATTAAACGAGATATTAATGAGAGCTCTTGAAATATTCTGCATCCGATAGCTTTGATATTTTCAGTAAATCTTTAAATCAAGTGCTATACAATGGCCAATGACTAGCAAAAGTTTGTTTGGGACATGCAAGTGAACGAAGAAGATTTATAAATTTTTTGGAAAATATCACACTATAATCCGAAAATTTTAATTGGAAAAGTTTGTAAATGATGTCACTCAATCTCTCTTTAATCAAAAACAAAAATTTTTATTATTATTAGCAAGTGATCATTTATTATAAAATATATTTGGCTAATGTATTAAAATTTTTTAATAATAATTAAATAATAAATATACACTTAAACTTCATTCTACTTTTATTTTTATTTATATTTTAGATAAAAATAAAATTTAATACCAAAAAAAAAAATTAAACATATTTAAAAGAATTTAAAGATAATCATTTTTTATGGCGGTATCGTAATTTAATGTATCACGGTAGCCATAATATTTTTATGGAAATAATTAAAATGCTCATTTACGCAAATGCATGAAAACCGTGGAAAAAAGGCAAAGTTGTAAGAGGCTTCTTTTGTATATACTTAAGTCGACATCTCTGTTCATTCGCATTCGAGTTGAATTTGTAAAATTCATGGCTGTAACATTTTATCATTTAATTAAATATCGGCGATAAAGCATCCTTAATCTCGGTAACGAGCGCCGGTACTTTTGATTAACGCGAGTTGCGCGCTTCTTTCTCTTTCTCTACATTTTTTTTTCTTTCATTGAACGCTGGCTACGTTCACGCCAATGCAGAACTTTAAATTGCACGGCCTCCCCCCCTCCCTCCATCCCCCTATCACTCCCCCACTATCACTTTAACAGATGCCCTTTTCGTTAATTATGTTTTAAGAAAAGAACAAAGACTGTCAACTAAAATTTAATGATCTTTCTCAAAATTAAATCCAGGACGATAATGAATATTAACAAAAATACTTATCTTATTAGAAAAAAAAGTATGTATTCCGTGAAATATATGAGTTGAGAAGTAGATCCATATATCTTAAGCAATAATGTATTTGGTGCGAGGTTCTACACTTTTTATTCATGACATAATAATTTACGAAATTTCCATAATACCCATTCAGATGTAGGCGTGGTTTTGAATCGAGGCATATTTTTTTGCAGCTCGCATGAATGAAATGACATTAGATTTTCTACACATTGAAAATCTTATTAAAGGGCTCTCAAAGAGGAAAGTTCATTTTTATTGCAAAAGCTCACACTCGTAGGACAATTCATAAAGCTCATTAGAAATAATAAGTGTCCTCAGACGTACAAGCCATTCAAAAGAAGAATCAGTATTCTTGCAATTGTCGCAGTACTAATCCTTTAGCCCCGAGTCCTCTCAAAACTCGACAGCCATTGCAGCACAAATGCAATTACTTTCCATAGCCCTTCTCATGTGTAAAAAAAGTAATCGTTTAATGTTCCGGAAGTGCATTCCCGAATAAAAAAGACCGGTATTATTCGTTCTCGGTTGTCTGGAGCTCCTACGGAAGCTCGCGCGTCTGCTCGAGTTTCTGGATAAGCGATTACAGAGAGATGCTGCGAGAGATGCTGCGAGAGATGCTGCGAGAGATGCTGCCATTGAGTTCTTTGGCGACTAATTCCGAAGCGAGTCCGTTGCGTGTTTCTTCTCTCGGTGCTTACGCCCTGGAAGAGATGTAGTTGCAGTGGGAAAGTCAACCCTCACAGCTCGGGTGTGACAATTGACAACTCATTTCAAAGAACGGACCATGCGAGCTGAATTCCCACCCCCTTGCACACCAAGAGGAAACACTGGATCTTTATCTTTATTCTAGCGTGTTCTGGGAGGGAGGGAGGGAGTCGCGCACATCCGCCCAAAGCAGCTCGCAATTTGCGATCGCAATTTTCAATTTCCGCCGACTTTTCAATTAGTCTAAGAGGTGTTGCTTGAGTGCGGGGGTGGCTCTCGGCCCCCAAGTCCACCCCAACGGCAAACGTCCCTCGCCCGAGATTTGGAATTGAGGCGGCGTGCTCTTGGATACACGTACACGCGAATGTGAATTAACGGATCTTCTCCTTATCTTTTCTTCTCACTCTTCCCGTATCACAGCTATTCGCTTTTGTGCTTTCATGCGCGAGATGAGCCCAAGACTTGGTTGACGTACTCCGAATGACATTTTTTCCCTTTACTTTTATTTTTCCTAAGAATAACATTCTCGAGTAATGCCGACGATTCTTGACTCGAATCAAAAGGCTTGATTTTTGAATACGACTTGTGTCTATTTTCCTCCAGTTATTATTACCTTTTAAGGGCGAAAATTGACATGTACTGAATTTCAAAACACTCTTTCTTTCCTTTATCCTTTTATTGCAATGGCATTTACCCTTCTCAGACATAATTAAAAATTTCATTCTACGTTTCTTATCGATGCACTCTGTTTCTCTGATTATTAAGCAACGCGTCCGACATTCCAGAAATGTATATATCTATATATGTGTGAATTAAAACTATCATCCGATAAAAATGAGTCACATAAAATCTTGTTGGAATAATTAAAATCCTCGTGTGTAATTTATTGCGAAAGAGGTTCTAGTCTTTTGAAGTAGAGTATTTTAATATTCTAGCAGCACTAAATTTCTTTATTTGAATAATCAATCAAAAAAATTCGCAGTATTGACGTCACTCGGAAAACAATTACGTAAAACCAGAGGAGTCGGAAAAAATTAGAGACTTTTTCTGGAATCGAACAATATATAACACGAAGAAGCATGGCATGCACTTGGATCGTGAGTGATTAAAGATATTAGAAAAAGTAATTTGATGGTCGGGCGTCCCTCGGAGCAAAGGGAGGAAGCACACCATGACATCGATTCGGGAGTTCTTCAATTGGGAAATCGCAAGGACAGTGGAAGTAATAGATAGGTTTGTAATCCATCTCGAGCTTCGGGCGATCGGGAATGAGATGTGTTTTGGAAAGGGGTGGTTTCGCCGGTGAAAGGGGGTGAAGGTGAGCGGGGACGATATCGGCAGTCTGGGAATGAAATGGCGCGTTTCTCGAACCCTGACGTGCCCTGGGGCCAACGGCAGCTGAATCGAGTCTTATGAATATATCTAACCGCGTATCTTTCTCCAGGACGACTCCACATCTATGATTCAACATGTGCGTGCACACACTCTCAGCTTCTCTTCACAAAGCTGGTATTAATTAATCTATTAATTTGAAACAAAAAATTAAATTAAACTCAAACTATCTGCTGACTGACGATTAATTGATAAAATTGAAAAATGAAAGTTTCATTTTTATCATAAACTATCATAGGAATTCATGAGAAACAAAAATCGTTCGGCTAGGAATATTATATCAAAATTATTCAAAAAGTATAAATATTTTAATGGGAACAAATGTTATTTAAGTTAATTTAATTTACATCTTATTTAATATTGATATTAAATAATAATAATTAATATCTCTATGTGTTATAATTATTTTACCTTATTTCATAAACAAATTTTATTTAGAAAATAACTTCATTTCAAGTAATCAATTGTCTGAAAAGAGCATAAACTATTGAACCATTAGGAATATTTTGAATAATAAGAAACAAACATTGGAAAAAAGTATGTAATAAATATGACGTAAATAATTAGGAATTCTAGCAAGTATGTGTAATAAAAATAAATTAATTGATATATTTTATTAAATTTCTGTATAAACTCTTATTTTTAAAGTAAAATATTGTATATTTATGATTTTACAATAAACCAATAAGAACATTATTTATTAAACATAAAATATAGAGAGGAATAAATCTTTTATAAATTCAAAGATAATATTATAATAGATATGTTAAAAAAATTATTAATTTTAAAATTGAAATTTCAAAAGCACAAAAATCTTTTCGATTATTTATTCTAATTGGTGTAGTAATTTAATAAACTAAAAAGAAAAAGTCAATTACATCTTACTTAATTAAATTATAATAATTAGTTATTTATAATAATAAAACTTTTAATTATTGTAAACAAATGTTTCAGCATACCAAAAAATGTATATTATTAAGCAATAATTTATCAATTCTGAAATTATATATGAATCTTATTTTTACGAATAAATAAAAAATGATACTTTTTTTCTTAATATCAGTCATAAATTATTTCTATTAATAATAGTTTTAATAGAATAAATGACTTCATATGTATTCATATCAATGAGTAATAATTCAGCAATTTATCTCATCTATTTTGCCTTTAGCCACAAGATGAATTTAAATGCCATTCATTGAATCTTGATATCATTGAAATCAGAATTCTCGATAATTCTCTTGTCTCATATGGATGTACAATAAGATGAACCACCCTTTATTATATGAAACCAATCTGTTCAGTTTAATTCTCCATCTCGAAAATTAATCTTTTTCGTATAATGAAAATTATCATTAATATTATATTTGGATAATAACAAGTATGTAATAAACTAAGAAATTATAGTTGAATAAAATGTATAAAAATGTACATGAAAAATAGAGGAAACTTTAATAACGAAATATTAAAATTAATTAATACTATATTTAGTTATTATATTTTAATATAACTTTCTTATTTATCTGTTTAATTGAATATTAATTTAAAGTAATTATATGTAACAGAAGTAATAATGGCCAATTTCATTTCGAAATGAATATTAGGTATTCTTATTTAAAGGTAAACATTAAAATGTATTTTATTCTAAAAATTTTACAATGTACTTCATGTTAATGTTTATACAACGAAGAAATAATTTTTTTCTTGAATTAGTTTTCATCAAATATTTATTTATTAAGATAACTTAAAAGTCAAAATATTCGTTAAATATAAATTGATAGAACTACTATATGTACAATTACAAACACTAATTTATTTGATAAATATAAATATAAAATAAAGCAATATTTTTAAAAAGTTAATAAAATATATAATTAAAGGGAATTTTGGTATTTTTTTTAAAGAATCAATAAAAAATTAAGCATACAATTATCTAATAAAAATTCAGATGGGAACATAGATTTTAGATAAAAACATATTGTATAAATTAAATGAAAAAGTTGTTTATAGTAAAAAAAGTGGAAAGTCCTGATCTTGTTAATCAATTAATCAATTAATCAATTAGACTGGACAATAACGATCTATAAATAGTAGAGTTACATAAAGGCTCGTAGTAATCGCAACATCGTAATTTGCCTTTAGAAATGTTACAGGTATAATGCTGCGTGTGTGCATTAAGATGTGTTTTCGTTTCCCAATAATGAAGCACTAGCATTTATGAATAAATGAATTGCTCACTGATGAAACTATGATCTTTTAAAAGCCTTCAATTCCCTATGATTGATATATTCATTGAATATATTCTTTGATCAAATTTGCATGGTGTAAAAGGAAAGATTGCTAAGAGATAAGAAATATCGTCTCTGACAGATAAAGCACTTTTCTCCAAGAAGTTGGCAATCCCTTGCGCAATTAGGACAGCGCGAAATTTGTCCATTGATAGCCTTCATTTCTTCGTATATATATGCATATAAATAATGTGCTCATAATTTTTCTCCGTACAGCTGATTTCGCTTTGGAGTTAAATAATGTAAAACTGACTTGAGACGATAACGACTTTGATTCAATGAGGGATTTAAATTACAAGACTTTTTCTTATTTAATCTGTTATTTTATGTCGGACAATAAATAAGTAAACAATCACTTTTAATACGTAGAATTGTGTATTTCATTAATACGTCGGTTTACGCGAAAGAGCCTCTCCTTGACCCTTTCTCGAATTATTCAGGATCATGATTATTAATTTAAAATATTGTAAAAAGTGTCAATAATAATAATAACAGTGCAATGAAATTACACCATCAGATTAGAATTTTCAATTGAAATGAAAGCAGTAAAGCAGTTGCTGAAAGTAGATGAAAATGAAGCTGAAAAATGTATGAAATTGAGCTGAAAAACTCTGGAAAGCATATTTTCTTATGAAAGGATTTTAATCACTTGTCATTCACAGCTAGTCTCTTTCAAGATTCAATAGAGACGAGAGAAAAAGAGAAAGAGAGGCGGTAAGTATTACGGTCTTTTTTCACGAAGCCCGAACGTGATGAAGCTCCATCGGCGCTGGTTCGACGTTACCAGTTCCAATATGGCTCGGGGCAACTTTCGGTAGACAATGTCGAAGATTACAACCGTCGAGATGTCTAGAGCCACAAGTACCAGAACCACATGAACGTCGCTGGTCGTTGGTGGCTCATTGCTCTGGCTCCCACCCCCGAACATCCAGGACGATTATTGTTCGACACAATAATATTTGTCACCGAAAATGCCGCTCGAAAAAGAAAGAGGAAAAAGAGTGGAGGGGAAAGGGATGAAGTAAAAGAGAAAGCTCGGAGGAGGCGACAGCGAGTGAGAGGGGAGGGAGGGAATCTCGTTGCGATCCGAGTACTTCCATTCAGACGTAGACAATGCACGCTAGAGAGATTCATCTGCCAGTGCGTTACTACTCGGGCTCGTTCCAATGCGAACTCGCCGATTTACCCTCTCCCCATCACGGCGTGTGCTTATTTCCTTTTACCTTCTCTCCTCTCTCTGAACTTGTGCATCCATGGCTGTCGCGTGACACGCACCAAATTAAAAACTCGGTTTCTGTTGGACTGGTTCCTTTGCGAAGTGACGTTTGCCGTCCGATACTCTCTACTCCCATCCATACCGGGGGAACAAACTTCAACAGAGCCGGATAATTGTTGGAAAAAATCAGCAGCCGGACAAGATAATGGAAAGCGCTTCTAGCACACCGTTAATAATTTTATTAATAATATTCTAATATTCAGATTAATTCATTTGAGTCGCGATAAGGGAAAGCTTTGAGGGGCGCTCATGGGTGAAAAAAGAGGAAGGAAACCGGTCGGGTTATTGAATGGGCGGCTAGTTTTAAGAGATAATCAAGAAATAGATGGAGAAACAAAACGAGCAACGATAGAGAAAGATTGTCGTCGGAGGCTAAAAAAAAGAAATACAAGATACGAAGGATATAAAAAGCGAATAACAAAGCTTCGAAGATAAAGGGAGAAAATGGAAAGAAAGGAGAAAAAAATAGTCGTTAAATCAGTAAATTCTTGGGGTGGCGTCGGTATGAATGTAAGGGTGTAGAGCCGCAACCCTTGGAGCGAGTCGCGGCCCGCCTCATTCGTACTTAGCGAGATGATCAGCGGCAACAGAAGGCAATATCAGAATTATTGTGAATCGCGATTCCCCCCCCCCTCTCTCGCGTGCACTCTCGAGTACCGGGGCGCCCCAGGCCAAGCAATCTATACGAAGCAGATATGACTTCCATCGTGCCACGGATTTGAATATTGCGCTGGCAATGGCGCCCCCGGCACTAATAGTTACTGCGAATCGCACAGCGTATGTGCGTAAACGTTGGCCTGGCCTCGTGTGTCTGCAGCAAGACTTGACAGTTTGGAAATTGGCGCGGAAACCAGAGACTCGATAACAATTATCGAATCGGCGATTAGCAAATCCCTCGCCAACTATCCGATTAATCTCTTGCAAATCCGATAGCTTCAAAAAGTTTGGATTCCCGATATGCACCCTGTTAACGAACTCGTAATCGGTCAGATGCGCCGTTGAGCCAACAACAGGCGCAACAAGTGATTACCAACTGCCACTATCGAAGCTGTAATTGAATAAACCGCTCGAATCAATTTCATTCCTCTCTCTCTCTCTCTCTCTCTCTCTTTCTCCCCCGACAATGGATATCTCTTTTTACTCGAAATGTGGGCATTTGCGGTAATTACGGTAAATCGATCCCAATTTATCAATCCGTTAATCGGATATTTTATTTTGTAAAATAATATTTATAGGTTTGAGAATGGAGATTAATCTATGTTTCACGTGACCATTTTCAATTATTAAAAGATTTACTCCTAAATTTTATACTTATACAAGCGATTTCACTGTTAATTAAAGAGAGACGTTTCGTAGAATCTATTATTAAAATTAATAATTCATTTAGATTTTATAACAAAAATAAAAATGATTACAATTAATTTTTGCAAATAAAAAATTATATTTAAAATCAATTTCTAATCTAATTATTTTAATCAACAGGCAATTTCTGTGTTTTTTATGTTTTAAATAAATAACACGATTTCAATTAAAGCAACGTAAAACTATTTTCGGAAGACTAAAATCATTGAATAAAAAAAGTATTTTTACTATTTACTTTAATTTATTTCATAATTTTTTTAAGAATAAAACCTAAAAAAACATTATATTCTTAATTTTTTATACATAATTCAAAAATTTTACTCATATATATATGTATATATATATATATATATATATATATTTTATAAATTTTTAATTGAAAAAAATAATATTTTTATGAATTTATGAAAAATACATATTTCTCTTAGTATATTATTAATTCATTAGTGTACTGTAATTCATGTATTTAATTTATTTATTAAATTAATGAAATTATATATACAAATCATCAAATTCATTGCATTAAAATTATTATTAAGATTAATTATGATTCTTAATATTAAAAATAACAATTTCATTTGAACTAATTAGAATGGCATTTTATAGAGTAGCACTTCCCATCCTCATTTATATGAAATTTTATATTAATCTTTAAAAAATTATTTTAATAATAATTTAATGTTACATACTCGTTAAATTGATTTTTTTTATCGTCAATATTCCCCTAAATAAAATGGAATATGCATAAAATTGTCAAGTGTCGTTGAGATACTGAAAAAGTTAAGGGATGTTTTTGTAACAAAACTACTATTTCGTGTATACGTTTTTATGTATGAATTAAAGAAATTATTAGTAATTAGTCGCTAGAAAAAGTTTAATACAATTAAACAATTGTATGAGAATAAGTTTTGAGGATGATAGTAACTTGAGTTCATGATGATAACTAACATGTTCAGTATGACTTTATACACATTGGACAGATGTTGTACAGGATGTATAATTTTGTATGGATGACAGATCTTATAAAGGAGTACAATTTTTTCAACAGATTTAAAATATAACGATGAAATATTGTATTTTAATTAAGAACAAGTAAATAATAGTAAAAACATATTCATAGAAGCAAAAATTTCTAAACTATTAAATAGTAATATTGTTAGAATATTTATAAATGATAAAAATCTAATATTTTTATCAGTGACAATTTTGTTCTTTTGCATAAAATTTTTAAATAAACAGCATTAGTTATATATTATTATTTATTGAATAGAATAATAAATATTCTAAAATACATTTCTGACTGAAATATTATTTGCGAAACTTATATATATATAAAAGAAAAGCACATCCCTCATAATTCGATAACTGTTTTAATATATTTTAACATTCAATTTTATAACTGTTATAAACAATTTTTATTTTAATATAAAATAAGATATATCTGTAAAATAGAAAAAAATTTTGTGTGTCAAAATTTATATTTAACATTATCAAGATTGCTTAAAAATTTCATTTTAAAGCCAAAGATTATGTAAGACGACAAAGGTATTGATAACTGTAACAGTAAGATAATCCTGCAAAACATAAATTTATTTATCTAACTTATTTAAAATGCAAAATAATAACGAAAATTGGATTAATAAACAGGTATATATATATACAGATATGTATGAATTATTTTTCAAATATCATTGTTTTTTTATTTACAGATATAATAAATTGAATAATATTTAGTGTAATAAATAGTTTTTGTATTAAATTGAATAAAAGAAATGAAGAAAGATTGATGGAATTGAAGCTAAATACCAAAAGAAAAAGAAAAAAAAATAAATAAATAAAATAATCAGCCAGATTAATGTAAAAGAGCTTCTGTTAAAACGGCAATTTAGGTTTTGAAATTTTCGTTCCCGGAATGACGAAAGAATAAAAATGGTTTTGTCGGTCGAATCCGTGTGTCTCCAAATAAGTCGGATAGTAATCGCCGGGGAGAGAAGTGATTGAGATGGAATCGGCGAATAAAAGAGTTGTAAATAAGAGATAAAAGGAGGAGGGAGGGAGGGGAGGAGAGTGACTGGTCGTGTTTGACCACGGCAGAGCCAAATTTTATTGGGCACGCAAGAGAAAGAAAGCGTCAGGGCCAACCCAATAAGCCAACATTTACAGCTTTATAAATGATTTTAGCCCTCCGTAAAAATGCATTAGCCCCTGGGCGTATTGTGTATACGTATGGATGGATTCGCGAGAATCGCCGACGGCTTTGTCTTTGGTTATACGGCCGGGAGCTCCTCTATTTTTCTCCTCCGACACACACGCGCGCACACACACACCTTTTACAGACTATAAAATAGCTCGGGGAAAAGTATTTTTGGACGGCGAGTGCACGCGGAGGTGAGGGGGGAGCGCAAAAAGCGGAGATAGGAGATAGGTAGGAAAGGGAAATAAGCAGTAAAAGGCCGAAAGTGGAGCACAAGCCGGAGTAAATTATGCGCGGGGGGGGAGGAGGGAAGGATGCGTCCATGTGTGTGTGTGTGTGTGTGTGTGTGGTTGCCAAAGCAAATAATGGCTAGTGCTCCGGGGGAAGGAAACCAACCCCGGACTCGATCGAGAGGAAGAGAGCCAAAGCGAGTGATAGACTCGAGTTTTGCGGTCGCCTGGACTGGAAGAAGTCTCAATTGAAAATTGAAGGTTGCTGTCGGGGGTCGACAGGTGAGCGAGGGTTGCGGGACCAAGGCTGGTGGCTCTTGGCGTCTCATTGTGCCGCGTCCACGGGCAACGTGAGAAAAGCCAAAAGCTGGGCCGAGTCTCCGCGGGAGGAAGCGGCGGTTCCCGAAGACCGGATCTAGGCTGCATCTGTGATCCGCTTTAAAGCGTCTAAACGTCGTGACCGCTTATTAGCCATTATGGGCAGCCATCTCTATGTGGATTTTGGTGATGCGATCTGGGCGCGGGTACTCATCATGCCACTAGTTCTGCAAACACAAGCCCAAAGAGCCCTTTTGTAAAAAATTTAGGCGTCTCGTCAAAGGGGGTGGGGTTGTGGGCACGGCAAGAGCCCAGCCGAAAGGAAAAAGAGTCAAAGAGGCAGGAAGAAGGTGGACTTTCTGCGGCGCAAACACGCGCTTCCGGGCCACGAGGAGGATGCTGAAGCCGAGGACCCGGAAGCAGGATAAAAAGTGAGGGAGCGATAACCGAAAGCGGTGGCGGCGGCGGCGATGACGGTGGCCGGGTTGGCAGGACAGGGGAAAGCGTCACGCGATCCGTGAGTAATTCGTTCGCGAGCCAAGAGTCGAGACCTGCTTGTTTAACCGAGTGTTATAATCTATTTACATTAACATTACCAGCGTTTAACGTGCTCGGGGGTGGAAGTGGAAGGGTTAGAGGGTCGGGAGGGGGGAGGGGGGAGGGGGGGAGCCCGGAGCGTGTGTGCGCCCTCGGCGGAGATGCGGGGGTGTGGCTGGAGAGGAGAGCCACGTTCTGCCGACTCTGCAGCAGACAGCACTCAAGAATTGTCCCGGGCATGTTAGAGCTTTTGGAAACAAGCGTTAATTCATGCGCTCGCTCTGTTGCACGGCGCGTGCACGTCGGGCCTGCATTCCCTATTTCCCTACGCTTGCGAGCTTCTTTCTCTCCTTTCTCCACCCCCAACCCCACATCTCTTTACCTTCCACCCCTGCTACGTAATTCCTGGGCTCGTGTGCACGTGTGCAAGATGTGTGTCTTTGCACAATGTCTCCGCGTATGTTTTAAACATGAAATAATCTCGAGATTTGCTCTGTATTAATTCAACCGTAATCGATACGCATTTGGATACAAATTACTTCAAGATTAAAATTATGCCTGCATACGAGGCTATTCAAAAACCACTCAAACTGCATTTACCCCACAAATTCTCATTTTCTTTTATTAATAAGATTTTTTATCTATAAGCACGCATACGTATTCGCGTTGACAGACTCAAAAATCCTAATACTAATGAAGTTATATTTATTTCTAAATTATTTTTTAATTATAGTATTATTTGTAAATTAATATCCCAATGCAATATAATAATTGTAAACATTATTTAAGAGTAAATGTTGAAAGTACTTATTTTCAAAAAAAGGCTTATTTCACGTGAAATTCTAAAGAATATCATAAATTTAGCATAACATTTTACAACTATTTAAATCTCATGATAATATATGAACTTGCCAACTTCATAACATCTACTACATATTACATTATGAAAACAAATAATATCTAAAAATTCATTTCAATATCATAAATAACGAGTAAAATAGCACTATTTATTTAAATAAATAAGTTGATATTAATTTGTTTATAAAATATTGAATAAAAATTTTAGATTAAATTTTTAATAAATAAAAATCCTATTAAAAAAATTGATAATATAATGTTCAAATTGACGGATACGAAAAATATTGTTTTATTTCAAATTCGTGAGAAATTATGATTTATTAAAATTTTTCATCATATACAGTATACTATTTTAATGATGTGATACAATTTTTCACCTTTTGATAAAATACTTAACCGCATCAGTAGAATTAAAAATAATGGTGGAATTTAAAGTAAAATTTCATTACCGTTACATAAATAATACGATATAGTAAAATATACTTTTTAAGAAATAATTTTTAGAAACTTAGAAACTTGTACATGTAAATTACCATTAATATAAGAACTGATTCTTATTCATATCTTTATTAGGTATTCAAAATATCAAAGAAATTTACAGAACCAAATCCTTATTTTTGTTTTTATAATTCTTTGATTGAAATATTTAAAAAATAAATTAATAAAACAGGAAATAATATTATAATAAATAAATAAATAAATAAGTAACAAGTGAATGGAATCAAGTAATGTGTATAATAAAAAAAATTAATAATACATTAATAATATAATAATAAAGAAAATAGCAAGATGAAGATTGGCATTATATTTATAGATGAAATATAAATTATTATATTGGAATGTACAGCAGCAATAAAAATTATAATAGAAAATAATAAAATAACGAAGAAAATAGATTAAAGTAAAGGTAGCGAATTTTGGAATGGGAAGTCAGTTGTTGATGTGTTAAATATATAATTGAGAAGGCAATGGAATAGTATATGCGGAGAAGTAGGTGTAGGTCAGGAGGCCTCGGGTATCCGTCCAGGTCCAGGCAATAGAAAAAGCGAGTGTTCAGGAGGTAGTGCGCGGTATCTCTTGGCTCAAGCGACAATAGGGGCTGGGCTGACTCCCATCCCCGACTGTCAGCTAACTGTTACGGAGCGCCCCGAAACTTTGCGACACGCGATTATCTGCAGGTTATGTTGCAACAATTATGAGGCTGCCACTCTTGGCGAAATCACGAGAGCATCGCCGACTGTGGGACAGCCTCGCTGAAGGGAGGGAGGGAGGGACTGATGGAGCAAGAGTGTGTGCGAGAGAGAGAGAACTTGTTTGCTCACCGCTCGCTTTCTCGCGTGTACACGATACGGCATATGTTCGCTCGTCCCATTGTCCCTCTGTCACAAATAATTTTGCGGACACGGACTAATGGACGCTTAGAAGTGAGATGCAACGGGGGGCGAAGGTGGGGGGGGGAATCGGCGAACTCGCCGCCGCGGGCAGCTGCGCGACTTTTGAATTTCGTCAACCTTTGTACTCGCTTTTTAACTCGGTTCATTGTGGTTTCCACCCACAATGGCCGTCCAGACGCGTCAAATACTTCGCCTACCATTATTATGCCGGAAGGAACTTCCCCTGCTGATCTACGAAAATAATAACTGTATTGGCCAACCCGCTTCCGAGCCCACTTTCCAAATGTCTTAATTCTCCGTTTCCTCGGGGCTTTTTGACTTTTTTTTTGGCATCTCCAATGATTTCGTTTTCCGTAAACACAATGAAAAAATGGCCGAGCACTTCTGTGGGATTACTTCAAATGCAATTAAACAACTTCAATTTGCTTTTCAGGCTTACAACATTCACAACATACGTGTACTCGGCATCCTCTTTTGTTCGAGTAAATTTTTTTTGATTTATTTTTTAATATGACGCAAATGCTTTTTATGATTTGACCAATACATTTTTTTTTTTTTTTTTTTTTTGATTATCGCAACACATGATCCATAATTGATAATCAATAAATTTTTGTATATTCTTGCGAAAAATTAATTGAATTAAGCTATAGAAAATTGTTGTATTAATTAAAAGTATTGATGCAATTACGATTCGTGAAATATTTTATAATGTAAACGACTTTTCCCAGTTCTTTTAACGCATCTTCTGTAAAATTTTGGTCTATAAAATTATTTCACTTCTACAGTTTTTAAATTATAAAAAAAAGTATTATAACATTAATTAAATTATTTTTCTCATATTTATTTCAAAATTTAATAAAACATTTAACTACAACTATAATGAACAGAAATTATAATTTCAGATTTCTCGTCTCAAAACAAAATATTCTAATTGAGGAAACTTGCACTTAATGCTTTATTTTATGTTTATGTTTATTTTAAACTCCAAAATAAATATTTATCCAATAATTGCATTTATATATTCAAAATATTTCATTTAGAATTTCTCCTGTTGAACAAAGTAAAAAACTTATTACCCTTTAAAACATCTAATAATAAAATAGTAAATTATTTATCAATGAAAACAAAGGCTAGTTAATAGAAATTATTCTTGATATAATATCATTTTAGTAGAACACAGTAATAAATATGATGTACCTATTATAAAATTATAAATGAAAATGTATTCAGTGATAATTAAGACTTATGGAATTATTATAATATGAGTGTACCATAGAGTAAAGTCGAGTGCCATGCAAGTCAAAGGAGTGTTAACAGATACACCTCGTAAATACCGATACAATTGCAGTACATAGTTAGAGTACTGGGTGTGTACTTGTGCTATGTACTTGTGCTCTGTACTTGTCTTGCTGATGGTCAACCACCTCAAACTTAAACGTGAGGTGTGGACGATTTAAGTTCCTTGCCGGAACTTCTGTCCTTTAGGATAATCATTATGTAAATTTTTTACAAAATTATTGAGCAACTAGGCTATTTCACTTGTACATTATAAAAGCATTTATTTCAAAGATAAAGTTTTATATTAGTGCAACAGGATAATATATAGTAATATCTAATTTTCTTTTTTTATTTCAAGTGTTGTAATTTACAAAGGACTCAAAAGTTAAATCACAATTATTATCATAGGGCATAATTATATAGAAGTTTAATTTTGCCCGTTTCATCTGTTTAACAAGGGCTATTCATCTTTTTACTTATAAACATTAAAATCAACTTTTTAAATAATTCACATAAAAGTTTCAGTGCAAAGTTAAAAAATTGAAAAATTCATAATCAAAGAATATTCAATACTGGGTAGATAATTGTAAATATATAAATATAAATTATATTATATATATAAATATATAATTACTTGTTGATATACCTCGATAAGCTATGTTTGTTATTCTCAGAAAAAATACATAAATCTTAAAATCATAAAAGTATAATAATTTAAAAATATATTTTTTTCAAAAATTATCTGGAGAAGAATAGAAGAAATTGAATTAAATGGAAATTATATATAATTAAAAATCGTATCTAAAATATCAATATGAATTTTTGTAAAGACTTTTTAAATAGATTACATTTAAAATAATTGAATATATAATAAATTCTTTTAACATTCGTTTAAATTTACATTAATCCATGATTCTGTTAAACTATTATTAGTAATATATTGGTAACAGTAATACGTCATTTGCTTTTATCACTATTTTTAATGAGATCACAAGAAAACTGGTTACAATATTATAAGAAAACAAAATTTTTTTTAAATAATTCTTTTTACATGTTTGCGTTCTATATATATAATAGGTAGGATATATAGGTAGGAAAATATTTACTTCAGAAGTATTAACAAAAAAAATCAGGATAAAAATTCATAAAATAACTTAAACATGAAATTTACATATTGAAACAGTAGTTTGATCTTTCGGATTTTTTAAGGCTGTGCAGATCAATGGATATCCTCGCGTTATCTTACGATTATTCTTATAACCCAAAGATGTAAGGGTGAAAAAAAAAAGAAAAATGGAAATTCATTTGAGATGGATGGATAAGTTGATATTTGGCGTAGAGCAGAGGTAGAAAAGGGAAAAGGCGTGGAGTTTTCGTGGCCGTGACTACTAATAAAATTCGGCGGCCTCACGACTGTAAAAGTTTATGGAGTTGAAGCCGCCTGCGCCAAGATTCTATCGGCCCGTCCACGGGGAAAGAACGGGAGGGAAGTCGGGTTAGAGAATCGAAACGCGCCTAAAACGTAAGCCAAGCCAGCCGCACTATCGCGCCACCCTCGTACTTTAATATTTGCCGAGGTGTTTGTGTTTGTCTCTCCACACACCTAGTAGGCTGCATTACACGACTTGCACATGTGAGCCAAGGCGCATTTCGACTATCTCACCGGCACATGTGCGGCTGTTCGATAGAGGGGGCGGGGGAGGGGCGGGGGAGGATGCACAACCTGTTCGTCGGCCGGGGTGCCGATAAGCGGAGCCTCGGTAAATAAAATCTCGAACAAGCGGAGTCGTTGTGTGCCAACCTCGGGTACCTGGTCCCGCACAACTAAGCAGACATTGTCGCACCCCGGCCTCCGCCCCCCTCCAGCCGCTTTTTACAGTCGGTCTTATCTGGCCCTCCGAAAGGGAAGCGCTGTGCTGCACCGCGCGAGCCAATCGTAAAAAGTCAGCGGTTCGAGCCCCAAAGATTACGGGGCTCCTCTCCCACGGGCCCAATTTTATTAAGATCATATACCCCTCCCTCCCGCCCCCGCCCTCGCCCTCGCCCTCCCATACTCTGCACACGCACTTCTTCCTTGTTCAAATACTCGAGGCACTCGTTCTCATGCAAACAATAACTCCTCTTTGTCCTCGTCAGTCAACCTGACAGCACGATTTGAAAATATTCATCGAGCACACCATGAAATTTCAAATCCATAGTCGAGTCTGATCAATGTAATACGTATCTTGGAGGGAAAATAAGTAAATAATGTATAATTGCATCATAAGCGTTTCGAGTGTAATACCATGCTATTTATTAAAGACTTCATTATAAAAATAAAACATATAACTCATCAAAACATAATAAGAGCAACGCCCAAAGAATCTTATGGAAAGCAGGTGTTTGAAATAAAATAGCCTTCATTGATCTTTTCATGACTATCATTTTAAATTTCAGTAATGAAATGTCACTTAATTTATACCTCGAAAACTCAATTTTTATTTTATCTTACAATTACGATTTATTTTATATATTATTTTATTCTTTTTTACATTAAGATTTTATTGAAAATTGTATTTTATAAGTATATTTTATTAAATTTTTTTTTATCAAACAGTTTTTCATAGTTATTCATTTATTGCATTAAAGTTCTTCTTTTAAAGATTAATGTAAAAATGTATTTCAAAAAATTCACCGTAATCGATGCAAATGAATGAATGAAAATATTTTTCGATTATGCTTCTTTTATAATAAAAAATATAGCTTAGATTTTATTAGCAATTATATAGTTTAATTGACTAATAAAACAATAAGCTTTGGAATTTATAACATTTAAAAACAAATTCTTTTAAGTAGCTCAATTATTAATTTCGATATTAAATAGATTCAAATTTAATATAATAAAAAGTGCATTCATTTCTAATTAAACATACAATGTAATGTTACTATTGTTATTTTTCTTCCAATTATAAATCACGCTTAGCATAAATATAATTAATATATTAGCTTACCTTTTATTTGCAGGAGTGAAACTTCCGGTACAGTTATGCCCTACGCTGTTGATTAATAAAAAACTAATTTATTCTTAAAATACAGTTAGTTAATTAAAAATGCAGTAATTTCTCGTATAATCTAATCAATGTATTCACTGTGAATTCGATGAGCCTGAGCATGAGTTGCCCTTTGATATTTCATTGTTATTCGTAAGCGTAGCTTGAAATTTCAGAAATCCGACTGGCGGTCAATGGCAAGTTTGTAAAAGGATGCGAAACTAATAATCAAAACATAGCTCTATAAAGAGCGAAACATCTGTTTGAAATAAAATAGAATCTCGAGCCAGTCGGACATGTATCGCCGAAGTAGAGGTGCTTTTCTTCCCCGGAGATACTTTCGCGATATGAGCAGCACGTGCGATCTCTGTAGTGGATGGCATATATACTCGAGAGTCGGGGTAATCCAAGGGAGAAAGAGACAGACGCCGAGGACGCACGGCTCCAACTAGAAGAAGATGATGATGATGAAGAGGAAGATGAAGAAGAAGAAGAAGAAGAAGAAGATGATGAAGAAGAAGAAGAAGATGAAGAAGAAGAATAAGTAGATGAAGAAGAATAAAGGAGAGTGAGATGAACGGAGGGTGACAATTACTCGGAAGCTGGCCCCCAAATTATATGATTCACCTGCTTCCTATTTTACGACGTTTATATTACGCCACACTGCGGTGAAATCTTGGCTCTTCTCTCGCCAATGTACTCCTACTCTTATATAGTCTACTTTAGTCTACTCCCTTCTTCGCTTTATACTATGTATTTCCTCGCTAAAACTCCTACTTCAACTTAATGCATTTTCTTCGGCTTTTTCCACATTTAGAAGGAGAAACTGCTATACTAAAGTAAGGTATCGTAATACAAAACTATTCGTTTTTGTACAACAGTAATGCTGGGTACATATTTTCTCAGACATCTTAAAAACCAACTGCATATAAACTGCATTATGAGAAATAGCTTTAAAATGTGAATGTGTTTTGATAATTTCTTTATTGCTCCACTCCTCTGATTTTAATGCACAAACTATATTGGTATTTCATCAAATAAATTAGCCTTGATGGTGCATTTACTGCTACTCTACAATTCGTTCTAATAATGACATAAAAATTTCTGAGAAGCTCCCGTTACATTATTCATTTATGTAAGATCCATTTTACTTGATAAAAAGATATTTATAGGGTCCGGTGAATAGCGTTATTGAGGAAAAATGTATAAATCTTTAGCATTGTATCATCGAGTGATTAGAAATTTAGCAAAAGCTGAGCAATAAAACTGATAGCAATAGCGAGATCGTATGTAGTTTTGATATATGTATATCCCCGGCCGTGTATATGAAGTCACTAATATTATGGCATAATATAGATTATTGTTAATGGTGTTCATGAGCAAGCATTAGCTTGATAAATAGTAATGTGATTTCATTGGTGGAAAATCAGAAAATATGACAATACGTATGGGAATCTCCCTATTCTTGTTTTGCCACCCCCATTCTCCTCATTGTTTTTCTTAGGGTCCACTCATATAACGCCATAAGCTTCGAAATATGGAGCCTCGAGTTTATTATATTTCCTGGCCGTAAGGAGGTTTCATCGGCTATTTACTTGATTTACTGTTTTCGGATGCTGACATCTATCGCTCTTTACTCTCTCGTACAACGAAATTTCATCCGAATAATATGTATTTAACATTACAATTCTTACGTATTAAATAATATTGAAATACAATAATGTTGCGATATCATTTGATTTAATATTGGAAAATAATTTTTTACTTGGGATAAATTATAATATTTCTTTTAATAATGATCTGTGCGTATATTTTATTTTATATTTACAAATAACTTTCGAATATGTTTCATAATGTGGAAATAAAAAACCAACATTTGAGTTAATAAATCCGTATATTAAATAATTCATAATTTTTATATTCGGTTAATTATAAAAAATCATGTTATAATTTTATTATCATTTTATATGCAACAATTACTCGTAAAATTAATAAATATTTTTCAAATTATACAAAAGACGCTTCTATAATTTTATTTATACAATATTTTATATTGTGCATTTTATTTGTTTAATATATTCAAAAATAATTTTAAATATTTACATAATTTTATTTAACGCTTTGGTAAAGTTATTTATTCATTTTATATCATTGCGTGGAATTCACGTTTTTCAATATTCATTTATTTTTACAATACTTGTTTCAAATAAAACATCCGATTTATTCGTAAACAAAAGAACATTTACTTCAATATTTGAAATTTTATCATAAATAAAAAATAAATAATACCATTTCGAAGTAGGTTGTGTGAAAATAAAATTTTCAGATTTGTATACTTATTTGCTAGCCGTGTATAAAGATGGTTTAAAAATTCACAAAGCCTTAAATAGATTTAATTATAATAACTATTTAAACACCAGCGTGTATAATATGAATGTAAAGCTTTACTGTCATAAACATTGGAGAGTAAAATGTAGTTTGCAATGCATTGGCACGGGAAAATTTGCATTAAAATAGTTGAGTAGATTTAAAGACTAGCCAATTAATTATTAAATATCACAAGCATTTGGAGCTGTAAATTAATAAAATGAAATCCGTCAGCAGTGGAACCTTTGAAATGAATGCTCACTTGTTGCTTATCAGTTGCACTTATGCTCGTAGAATGTCGCGTAGGATTTAAACTGAAAAATTTGTTTAAACCGGCGGAGCGATAGCTACTTATCAGAACTGCTCTGTTTACATTACACCATAAACTGCGTTATAAAATCCAGACGGTGCGAGCATATACATGTCATGGCATCCTGTAAATTTACGGTCCTCTTATATTAAAAATGCATACACACCCGGACACATTACAAGCCGCAGTCTGATAAATTTACCTGACGGTTGCAGCACGTATTCTCAACTGGAAATGTGAAAAAGCAAACTCCGATACCCTCAAATCAACAGCGACCCGACGCAGCGCGATGTCGCAGCAAAAATTCAAGGCGATTACAATATAAAATATTTCGGATGATATGGCTGTTGAAAAAATCGTAATCCAACGCGAACAAAAAACCTCTACAGATATCAAACGAAGAGCATGCAAATTATGAATGAGAATGAATTTAATATAATAAAGATCATTATAAAGTCCAAGGTATCGGGCGTTTATTTAACACCTTTATCAAAATAATTTACTGCAAATCGGGAATTTACATCCAATAAGTATGGGCAACCTGATCAAAGACGCTCGTTTGATTAAGAGCAAGATGTAAGAGGCAAAAGAGATAAATAAGCAAATGAAAGACGACGAGTGAAACTCGGCTCGGGGATATTCGATTGCCACTAATAATCGCGAGAAATAATTCCTAAATGAGGTCCACAACAACGGTTGCTCCCTTAAAACCTCCTAACTACCCTTTGTCCTTAACGAATGTGCACGTGAGCGTTCGGGACAGCGCGCGAAACGCGGGGGGTAGTTGCCGTTTTAACCCCTTTTCCTCGACGAAACATAAATAATGATCGCCGCTAATTTGGTTCCCGGTCCCTTGCACCCGGGCCACCCCCTCTCCCCTCCCCCCACACCCTTCACCCCTCAACCTCTCGGGCTCATTAGTCCGGGGTGCTCTCTTATATCAGCGTATACTCCCGCGACGAGGTGGGTCTCTTATGGCGCGCGCGTGTATAAACCCCGCAATTATAATGCCCGCCACATTAGAATTTATTCCGGGAGCTCTTTCTCATTCGGCGGGGGTGGGAGTCGGGGCTCGGTCGCCTTGCGTCGCCTTTTTCCGAAGCTTATGTCCTCTTAATCCTCTTCTGAAATATTTTTCCGCAGTCGTGGGGAGGCTAAGGGTTCGCGTTAAATCGGTCGAGGATTTTTCCTGGTGCGGTAAGACCGCATTTGGGTTCTCGGCTGTCTTTATCGCTCCTCCGCAATCTCGCATTCCATAAATCCAAACTGAGATATTCTTTTTAATTGTGGCAGTCTCCGGCTCTCTGTGTTTCCGAAGCAGCAACAGCTGTAAAAATAAGAACGTTGTTTACCGTAACGAGCGTTTTTAAATCGCACTCCAAGCCTAATACAAATCTCCAAGGAAAATAATGTTTTTTCTTTTAGCATGGATGTCGTCAAACTTTCACTATCAATTTCGAAGGAATTAATATGCATTTAAATTATTATTAAGGGTAGCTAATGTTTTTTCTAACATTCTTTTTAACATTCGTCTCCAAAGTGAAACTACACCATTATAAGAATTTAAACGAATGCGGTATCAATCAATTTTTTTAGCCAGAGCTGATGATTATTCAGAGAAAAAAATTATTAAATTTAACTTGCTCGTGCTTTAAAATGGCATGCTACAAAAAACTTTCTTTTCTAAGTTTTTTTTTTTACAAACAATTGTACATTATTGTGTAACATATTATAAAACAATAAAAACTAGTTTGCAAAAGTATGACAGGCATTCATAATGATTGAATGCTAAAACTGTTGGCTAAATTAAGAAGTAAAATATTTTATTTTAATGTAAATTTTTTAAAAATAAACTATACGCGTGATGAATGAAAAAATTAATTATTAAAATGATAGATGAATTGTAAATTGCACTTGATGCGTATTAACATGTGTATTCAATTCACCCTCAAAATAACAAGACAAGTCGATGTTAATAGGTCTTCTTTACTCTTCAATAAAAATCAGTTCAAAGGACAAAGTATCATTGTGTTGATATTGCTCGCGAAGTTTTGCAGCTGCGATATATGTGTATGTGCTTTTGTTGCATAATTTTTTGTACGCCAAGAAAAATATATATTACAAAGCACTTGTGTTACGTAATAAACTGTACCGCCAGAGTGAAAAAGAGATATTGTAATATTTCTCGTGCGTAATGTGGAGTCGCAGAGGCAATATTAAATCAAATTGAATTCGAAAGTTCCTGCTTGAATTGGCCTCGTGTATAACTGCAGAGAGTGACACCTGACAAACTCATTGGTCTGACAAATTGAATCATTCGCCGTTCAATTGCTCCGCACTGATATGAACCCGTCGAACCTCCCACCCCTTTCACTCCCCAGCCGCATCGATTGGATTTTACACCGTCGAGCTGGCGTACCTACACCTTCCTTCCTGCCATTTCATTCACAACCGCCCTTATTAAAATTAGAAAGCCTTTATGCTCTACCCTTTGGAAATATCATTTGAAATATATTTATGGGGGGTTACTCCCACCTCTTTTTAACAATACCGCTGCTGAAAAACGAAAACGAAAATGAAAACCGGAAAAACGCTTTGACCGACCGACACAATTGATAGGTAAGCAAACAATGGAAAAAGCAGTCAACAAATTGAAATCGATTAGCTGCACATCGATTGCAGTCGACTGTTGGCGCTCGAATTCTCGCGGTGGATAGTTGTTTGGCGATGCGTGGGCGTTTGACGCGATCACACGGCGCGTGACGTGTAAAATTGAACACGTACCACGGTAATTATATGTACACTGCACCCCGATATCGGCGCTCCGTTAAGGGGATTGGTGAATCGGCCCGCCCTCCCCACCGCCACCGCCGAATGCAGGCGATCACTGCCCGATGCACCGGCTGCTGCGCTCCCCCCTCCCCCGCCCCCGCCCCCCAATCCACCCCCGCTATTTTATCCATTGTCACGCAGCGCTGCACTGCGGCAATTTTTAATCGCTTTCGTTTTTAACGTTTTTTGTTCTTCTAAGTGCATTTCCTACGGGGAGCAACCATTTTTCCACTCGTGGAAGACGTGTGAGAGGCAGCACTCGTAAATAGACGAGGTTTCCTACATTTAAAAGAGCTCCTCGCGTGCCGCTCCGCGATAACCGAGCCTCTCTTTTTTGCTTTTTAACTTTTTTCCGGAACTCCATCTAATACTACTGAGCTAACTTGAAAATGCAATAAATCGCGACCTTCTATGCTTTATCCTTAGCTTCGTTAAATGCCCCGTACATTATATCTGTTCGAGATCACGTAAAGAGCCAGGAACACGGCAATGAATAAAAAAAACGAAAACAAATGTATGCCAACGAATTTGATGAGAAATGATAATCTCGAATGTGACATTAAACCGGAGCAATAACATGTCTAAATTAATTCATGCTTTATATTAATTAAGCAAGATTTGTCAATATCGCATTCGAGATTATGAGGAACGCGGCTTAATTAATATCTCCCGCCGGGATATAAAGTAGAGGAGAGAAAGGGCAAAAAGATAGTCGCAGCCGGCAAGTTCATTTGATGCATTCTGCAGCGGTAATTAGAAAATCGGAGGGGGGGGCGGGGGCAGGGGGAGGGAGTGCAGCGAGTGCAGCGAGTATCGAGAGACAGCCAACGGTGGGTAATAACAACGAGGACAGCACTGCTGAGTGTACACTTACACTTAGGCGCGCGCACACGGACGTCTACCTAGGGATCGAACGGCGCGTCGACACATGTGCCGCGTGTTCCGAGACGGAACGATTTCACGGCGCCCAATATGGCGAGGCGCCGGCTGCGTTTGCAATAGGCGCCCATTCCACAAATCACATGCATTATTGACTGTTGCCGCTGTATCTCCCGACACGTTGACGAGAGATAATCGCGGCCTCGGGCCAAAGAGAGAGAAAGCCGCATTGTTCCTCCAAAATACATCCCAAGATCCGCTCCCTTTATCGATGCACGCGTATTTCCACCCGTGATTCCATTGCCAAATCGCTACTGTTGCAGTTCGATGGCTCTGACGCCTCTTATCTCGCGAATATTAATCAAAATAATCAAAATTTCCACATTCGTACTTTAATTGCTTGGACTGGAGATAATGACATGGATCATGGACATTTAACAACAATAAATGACCATAAAAATTGGATTTAATTTCAAGTTACTTTAAGTTATTTATTTATTCAATCGCTTTGTTGATTATGAGTTGTGTAATAGAAAATTAAATTTTGATTGGTATTTTAAAATTTCAAATAAATAATGCAGCCACTCTAAAATTACGACTACAAAATTTTTTTTGAATATTCCTAATCCTTCACATGGTTTATTATAAAAATAAAATTTTAAGCATAAATATGTCAAAACAAAAAACTATGTACACAGCCCAGCCTTCCAACCAAAGTTTTGTTTGAAAAAAGTCGATCTATTGATTGTCGTGACGGTTTAATGACACGAGAAACACGGTTGAGAAAATACAGACCTAGTAAAATAAGGGCATTTAAAGACAAGTTTAAAATCGTTGAAGCCTCTCGAATTACTTAAAAAGACACTTGAAATTTTTTGTTTACTGCAATCGGATTACTACTCCCAAGACTCGATGACATAAATAAGCAGACGACGGGTAAATTGGAGATAAATCAGAGTATTTTGAATTCAGAGGAGGAAGAACATGGATTCAAATGATTAGGAAATATCTGAGATATCCCACAGACCACTCGATGCATCTCTCTGCAAGTTCCATGTTTACAGAAGCCAGCATCCGTGTATCAAGATCTAGCCACTACTAGTAGAACCTGCAAATGCACTCGAGTTGTTTAGTGTTTCTCTAACTGACATTCCACTTCATTTATCAGTTGGACATTGTGACAAATACAGAAATTTGTGATCGGTTATCAAACGGATGTGGGGGAGGAGAAGAGACATCTTAACCGTGATGCATGTGAAGAAAGAGAGCGATCATCCGAAATTAAAAATATTTCTATTTTGGACTGGGTAATTGGGGTCCTGCGGGCGTTAATTAAAAATGCCGAGTGTGCCCGCCCCCGTTTTAATAATAGAAACAGAGGAATCGGACCATTTGAGCGCAGTGGCCATTCGAATTCAAAGAAACGGTTCTAGGACCGACCGCCACCGTGTCGCGGTGATTTTCATCGCTCCCATAAAGCACTCACTTCCGGGATACGCCGGCTAGAAAGGAGAAGCCGCTCTCTGGTCCATCTCTCTCTCCCTCTCTCTCTCTCTCTCTCTCTGTCTGTCTCACTACCTACCTATCTATATATCTATCTCTTTTCTCCCTTTCCTTTCTTTCTCTCTCTCTCTCAGTCGTCTGATTCTCACCGAACAGTATCCTGTAATTCGGCGGATCGCTCGCATTATATGGCGGACGGCCGAAAAATCCGTCCGACTCGGCCGCTAATAAACTAAATACGGCATCGGAAATGACCGCCGGTATTATTTATACTCGCTCCATGACGGCGCTTTTAATGTGCTTTACCCATTCTCTCTCTTACTCCCTCTCTCTATCGCGCGAGCACCGGCTCTTTATCTCGCAAGTGCGTCCACTGCACACGCAGAGTTATACAACGCAATAACGTTATTAGGTGGCTGGCATCCGGTATAAATTTTACCACTACCAACATCAAGCGTGTCTCCTCCCCCACTCCCTGACAACCACCCCCCCTTTCGCTCTCTCTCTTTCTCGCTGCAGCAGTCGTTGCGGAATTACAACAATTCGCATTTCGCGATTCCTAAAGCTCGACCTCGTAGTGCGCTTTCAAAAATTAAGCTACGAATATTAATCGTTAAGCTTTTTCCGCCGCATTAACTGTCATTTTCACCTCTATTCTTTCCCTAACAAATTTTATTTGCATTCTATTAAATTTTTTTCTTTTCTTTCTGTTTTGTGTATCTGAAAAGGAAAACATGCATTTTCCGCGTATAAACGTTATTTTAGTGACGTATTTTTATTCCTATTTAAACGCAAACATAAAAATTTACTGTATGATTATTTCTGAAAAATTACTTTCAATTATCCTTAATATAAGCAGCTCTAATAATGATCGATTATCCTGGTATACCATCATTTTATCATGATTCATTTAACAATTACGCTAATTCTAGCACACTCAAATATACTAATAAATTTAAAAATTAAATAAAACAGTAAAAGTTAATAGAAATAGCTGGAGGTTAAAGTGATCGGAATCTCGGAAACAATAGGCTTACAGGTTCGAGCGTTAATCCGAGTGATCCGCTTAATAGGAGATATAGGCACTCGACAAGCGGTATTATCGGAGTTTTAGCCACTTGGAAATTATTGATAATCGCATCAATATTCGTGTAATCACTGTAGGTGTTGGTGTACAACAATTTATGGGTAATTGGTTGACCATTAATATAACATGCAATAAAAATGTAATGTGAGTCGAGAACATGAGTAGATAAAGAGGCACTTTATAAGTAACGTAAAGATAACAACATATTCTAATAATTCTCTTTTAATAAAAATGCACGCATGTTTTTCAATTGTAACGTTATTATCGATAATTTTGTTTTTGTGTGCTTTAATGTATAATCCCTTGGGCAACAATTTTTATTTTTATCGCTTTTTTAAATAAAACAAAGAGATATTTTAATTTAAATACAACTATGAATCATAAAGTTATAATGTTAATCAAATTAATTTTGCTCACTTGTACGATTATGAATTTCAAATCATTGTATAAGCCTGTAGTATATAAATTAATCGAAAAAATAAATAAAATTGACTCGAGTTGATAATTATTAGATTTAGTCATTAAAAAATGAGCGTAAAAGAAAAGAACAAAATGGTGTGTATTATAAAGTTTATATTTTATGTTTCATGTCAATGATGGAACAAATCAATACAAAGTGTACAAGTAAAAGAGCTCGTGTAAAGTATTGATGAATGCCCGTTTAAAGAATCATTGGCTACCCCGCTGGAAGTTTTATAGTCTGTAATAATACTATACTAGACTATAAGAGACACGAGGAAAAGGGATGAAAAAAGTGCGGGAGGAAAGCGATGATAACGACTTTCTGCATAATCTAGCGTTTGCAATTCTAGAAGCGAACGGGTACAATTGGTCGTTATTGGAAAAGCGGGTCGTTGAAGTGCATCGGAGGGACGAAGACAAAGGGTGAGGGAAAGCTTCATTATGTCCGCGCTTGAATGCGTGAACTCTCGCACCAATTTTCCGGCTTATAAGGTAAATTTTAATGAACCAGCATGTACTCGAGATGATTATCGCGACTCGACTAGAAGCGGTAAATACGCCATTAGTCACGATGCGACTCGAACTCGAAATGACGCGAACTCGCACGCGTCGCCTCTTCTCTTTATTTCCTTTCGCGTGCCCCACTCTCTTAATATCCACCCCCGCGCTCTTTATTAACTCAGTCCCTGGATTGAACGCGAATCATTTGTGACTGCCGATGCCGACGTCGCGACGCCTCGCACGTCGCGGCTGAATTAACAGCGCAATCGACCGACTCGAATCCCGAACGAGTTATAAGTAAGACGAAAGTTTATAAGTAATCATCAATGAGACGAGACAACCCTCCACCTCCCTCCCCTACCCCCCTACCTTTTCCCTTTCTCCTCTCACTCTCAAAGCGTAAAAGTCAATGACTCTACACGGGGATATATACATTGGTGACTCATTATTTCGCATGCATTTCCTATTACTCACTGCAATGTATTAATTTTGTATAGAAATGAGCAAGAAGTTCTTTTTTTATGCTACGAACAATGCTAAAGGCTCAAAGAGCCGGTAAACCCATGTGAACATCTGTAAAAGTAATTGGACAATACATTGATTCTTTTTGAGCAAAGAGCATTGCCGGATCACTTGAGCGGCACGATAAAAGCAAACTATGTAAATCTTTTCAATTTCTTTTATTAGAAACCTGATGATTTTAAGGGAAGGAGGATGAATTGTGAAGCTTCCGTTTTTCAAGTATTAATTTAAACAGCATTTTTAGCTTTCGTGATCTTGTCAAACGATTTCTTTTCAACGAGACTTTCGTAATAAATATCTATAGAATAATTGAAACTTATATTATTTCAATTCTTTAGATTTTATAAAAAAAAATTTTATAAAAATGCCTATTTATATTAAACTTTCAAAATCGTTAACTAATTGAAATCCAACAATTTTTTTACTTTTATATCATTTCACGACAATGAATTTTTTTTAATTAATTTAAGTTTAATGAATTATTTTTAAATGAATAGAAAGTATTAAATACAAAATAATTATATAATATTTATAAATTTTAATATTTAAAACATAAAAAAATTGTTGAACAAAAATATTCGATATTTTCAAACAATAAAATAAGAGAATCTTGATTCATATATAACTAAAACTTTAATCAACTTATTACATATAAAAAATACAGATGTAACTATTCATCCAAATTCTTCAGAAATATAATTAATATACCACTGTGCAATTGCATTTTTCTGAAATTTAATTATCATATTTAACATCAAATATTTACCTTATAATTAAAAAAAATTTATATTTCATGTAATAATAGTAATTCGAATCATGGATAATAAATTAGAAATATTTTAAAATTAAATTTAAAAAGTGTAGGAGCAAATTTATGGTTTTATGTAAATATAAAAATGTAAATCATGAAAAAATATGTTAGGCAAAAGTAAATTCAAGATAAAATTATTTTCATTTACAATGAAAAATATAAATAATATCTTCAATAGTTTTGATAATCAAACTAGATAAATAATACATTCAAAATAGGTGAAATACATTGATCTTTGATCTATAAAAGCACAAATACAGTTATAATTGGCTATAAAAATATTTTGAAATCATTTTTTCGTATAAATGTAAATATGTAATAAGTACTATTTACAAACTATTACTGTAGTAAGTACTATTTCTGTTTATTAAATAAAAAAATAAATAAAATAATATTCGTGACAGAAAATTCTTGTCTAATAATATATATGCGGAATACATAATTATGTACATTATTTTATTATTTTTAATATATAATCAAAAGATATAAATATTATAATTATATGTGTACCATTAATAATTTTATTGTATTAAGCACGTGTAGCAATAATGTGAATAAACAATGATTCAGGGAGATTCCTCGGTATTTCTACTAACGGATTATTTATTATTGACAGCAAAGATATATTATACGCGTGAAACTAGAAGAAGAATATTTGAGAAAAGTAAGTCAGTACTGTAGTTTTTGCGATTATTTTCAGGGAGAAAGGAAGGATACGAATGGAGACGAGCGTTAACATTACGCTTATAAATTCATTTTGTTTAAAAAAAAAAAGATAGTTGATGAGCCCACCATCGGACATAATCATGCTTGTGAATTATTAGGTATGGGCTGTATTGTAGGGGGAGGCGGGAGGCGGGAGGAGGCAAAGGAGGTGGTGGGATTTGGGGTGGGGGGGGGGGGAGGTGAGAGGGTGGAAGCACTCGTTAATGATAATCCGGTGCGACCAAAGTGCACAAGAGGCTAATTCGTCATCAGACAATTGGTTGTTTTCGGCGGAATCCAATGGACTCATCGCACGGGATTTTCGTCAGCGCACTCTAGCGTCGGGCCGGAAATAAATCAAAAGTTTGAAGCCGCGCGCGGTCGTATCGCTCGGCGGGTCCATCGGGCATATTTATGGGGCGCAATTCAATGATAGAGCATATTCCCGGTCGCGTAATAGTCAATATTTCCATCAGAAGCATAAAGCCGCGGGTCCGGCCAAGTCACGCCCACGCGGGTTTATGCGATTTTGGGGGCGCATTAAACAGAATCGGCGCTCTTCTGGCGTTTACCAGTTGTTGCTATTTATTCGCGCGTTACATTACTCTGTCGACGCGCGCGCACTCGAGTGTCGCCGCTCGGTTAATTTGCATTATAAGTGCATTTCTCCATCTCTTTCACGTTCGAACCGATGTTATTCGTATTTTCCCCGGTGCACTCCACGAGCCCCGCAATATGGCGCCAACCCCCCCCCCCCCCGCCCCCTCGTCCCGTGCGCTCGGACCCACCCGCGCTATCGGTGCAAATGGAAATTACGCCCCCCCGCCCCCCACCCCCGACTATCGACTCTTAATCCGCGATACATTCTATGGTCCACCGCTTCTACCTGTCACATCTGAGTCATTCAATGTCGCATGAATCTTCATCTTCTGAGTCTAAATACTTTACGACTTTTCCCGCTTTACGAGTGACGCGTGACACAAAAGCCTTTTATCTCTATTTAAACATCTAAAACACTCGTACATTAATATTTAGTCATATTGATCACGACAATTTTTTTTTAATATAAATAATTTATTTTTTTTATAATTATATCTTGGTAGTATTAAGCCATGTAGTAATACCATGTGAGTTTAGTGACATTATATAATTGATAAAAATGAATTTTTAATATAAACATTTATAAGTATTCTACAATAAATAATATATTGATTTATTATTAGAAATAACTAATAGTTAATGAAAATTATTAAATATTAAACTATTTTAAGTACAGTATGTTTAATTATATCAAAAATAATTCTCGACTTATTTCTATTTATAATTCAATATCAAATTCAGCTCAACCATGTGACGTTATTTATTATTATAATAATTATTATAACTACCATTAATTTATATTTGTATTTCATGTTTAGTAAATTAAATAACTTTATACATTTATTAAGACTAAATATTAGCATACATAAAATAAGATTTCGCTTTGATGCAAAATAAATCAATTGGATTTATATTTAATAAAAAACAATTTGTCGTAAAGTATGCTTTCAACCTCTAAATATACTTACATAATTTTTAATATTTTTCAGAAATTATTTAATTTTTCATCTTAGTTGTATAATTCAAATTGTTGATTCAAGCATTGATTTTCTTATTCACTAAATAATAATGTTTAAAAGAGTTACTGTGCAAATATCTAGAAACTATATATAATAAGGCAATAGAAGATCTGATACAATTTATTTGACAATTCTGTATAGATAGAAATAAACTTTAAAAAGATAAACCTAAATAAATTTTGACACCGATAAATAATAAATTGTATAATTGTAAGTAGAGTCTCGCATTGAAGATTAACTCACTTCCATTAATGTCAAATAATATTTAGCACTTTTAAATTTAGAGAGATGAAGCAAAGTTTAATTATAGATTTTCAATTTCACGATTTCATGACTTCCTTTTCTAATAAGCAAGTTATGAATCACTTACACAGCGCAGCTTTTTATGCTCTAAGCAATCATTCAATATCAATATAATTTATTAGCTTGAGACTACTGGTACATAAATGACGTAAAGCATCGAGGGAATTTTTTAAAGTCAAATAATGACTTTTCGTGCCCTCGCGCATCATTAACGTCGCTAACAATTGCTATTAAATAATCCGAAGATTACCGTGACATCTTCGGATTGGTGCACGGGAATCTCGTCACTCGGCGCTCAGAAACGAGATTCATACACTTTCGCAGCATCCGCGCTGATGTAAATACCAGAGAGCCAGGAGGGAGCCAGGAGGGAGCGAGGAAGAGAAGGTCGCCGTTCGCCGTTCGCCGTTCGCCGTTTGCCGCTCGTCGTTCGTCGTTCGCTGTGTTGCCCCCCGACCCCGACCCCATGAATTCCGCATGAGTATCCGACCTTTCGCAGCACTAGTCACTCGGTCTGTTCGCCAGCTCAAGTGGAAATTCAAGTGAAATATGAAAATGCGAGAGAGCGGACCTCTCGGACGTATCGCAAGACCGCTCGTTTTACGCTCTCGGATTTTCCCTTCGGACAAAGATTTCCAGCTAACTCCCTTCCAACTGAATATTTAATCCATTATAGCCTCGTATGGCTCTTGAGCATTATCGCCCGACATTTAGTGGCGCAATCTAAGATTCGATTATACTCTGGTAAACGGCTCAGAGCACCACGCGCGTTCTCACGAGATTTACAAATTTTTGAAAATGAAAATTTCATTCGCACGCATTATCCGAAAATTGCGGCGAATAATTTCGCAAAGATAAATTTGATGTTGATGGTATCGCGAGCCCCGTTTTGTTCATTTGGATTTTGAGTAAATACACTGTTTCGAGTAAATACATACTTTCAGTGGCTGAGAAATAAAAGTGATAAAAGTGAAAGTTTCATCGTTTCCTATGAGGCAAGCGTCATTAATTCATTTACTCGGCATTCCCTCCCAACTAAATTACTATTAGTAAACGAGCGTAACAGAGCCTCGATCCCCCAGAACAATGTTCTCTGGATGTTTCTGCATTTCCGCTTTCATTACGCAGGCAAAAACATCGAAAATGCAGACCACTTACGGAACAGCGAAAATTGCACAAAAAACCACTGACACTGGCCGGTACAACAAGAAAAGATTCGAAAATGCCCGTACAACTGACGGACAAACGCGGATAAAAAGAGGAGTGGAGTTGTTTTTTAAAAATTCGTATGCTCGCGTGTCACTTGCAGCCCCATATTTTGCGTACGATAGCCCCCGTGTGTCCAGCATCCGAGCAACTCAAGTCCGATACATGCGTCGGGGTCAGAGGTCGGAAGGGGTGAAAGTGGCGTGAGGGTCGGTGTCGATATTGACCGGAGCGTTCGGATGAGGTTCAGCTGCATCTCCCGCAGCAGGCAACTGACACCCACAAATATCCCTGCTCCCCCCCCCTCCTGCGCACTTGGCAGCGCGAAAAATCTATGTGCACTCTGGTTTTTCTTCGGAGGGCGATCCCCCTCCTCTCCTTCGTCTCGCTCTCTCTCGTGTCGCTTCGCTTTATAAATCTCTGGAGGTTCGAGAGGATTGGAAAGCGGGAATCGCGAGGCTTTTCCCTTCGGAAACTCGTCACTATCACTGCCCGCAACACCCCTTCCAAAGGAGACTCTTTTTGGAGAGGCAAAAAGGCGGAGACGTGCGTCACCGGCATGCAGCTGCACCAGAGAACAGTGTAATAGGGTGATAGCTACGGCCCTGAGGTTTATTAAATTAACGTCGGGATGAAGGAAATGAAATGAGCCGCGTCCCTCTCTCTCTTCGCCGTGCGTACAAGCCTCATAAGTCTCTCGTCGTCAAGAGTTGTCCTAGCTCCGCAAACTAGAGAGAGAGACAGAGAGAAGAGAAAAAGCGCGAGTGAATGCGGTGACGATGCATCGGATCGTAAATATAAATTTCCGAGACACACGATCCTTATCGCTGCGGAGGCTGTGGAACGTCATCCGCGCAATCGAAAACGATTAACTCGTACGATCGCACTAGTTCTTGGCTTTTTCTTCGGCAAAGCACAGCAAACATTAAATATATTAAACTTCATTTTTGCCTCGGTATTCTCAAATCGACATTTTTCGGTTAATTGTCGCTTGTTAATTTACTCTTAATTTACACATGACGCAATGCTCAAATTTATTTCTAAATGAGAAATACAATTTCTTCAGTCGATATAGTAATCACCCTCATGTGTATTTTCAAATTCCTTTTTTTACATTATTAACTTGTACATACACACATGTTTGCCAACTAGGTTCACAATCTTTTTGTTTCTTAATTTAAACATTTTTTTGTAATAGTACAATATTATTATGTTAAGTTGTAGTTAAAGTAAAGATAATACTTTTTTTTTTAAAACAACAAAACATGAAAAAATTAAATATCTTTAATATATGAACATTATTAACTAATACATGCTATTGTTCTGGCACGTTAAATACTATTAAATAATAAATTTTATTACTATAAATTATTATTGAATAATTTTTATATTAATTTTAACCTATTTCGTATATTCATATATTAATTAATTAAAATTAGTTAGAAAACATTAACCAATATTTAAAAGTTAAATAAAGACGATATATTTGATTATAGTTTATTTTAAAAAAGTTTTTTTACTCAAAAATTATTCCTTTTTTAAATTTAATACATTTGATATTTATTTGATAAAATATTAAATTGTCAAAATTGATCGATTAAAAATTACAAAAATTTAAAAAAAAAATTTTAAATTGCATGGTAGCCAAATGATGTATACCGACGTTAAAAATACAAAGATATAATTATGCTTTAGATACGATATATGGTTATCATGTTTATTATTGCAATAGTTATTATTTTTATTGAAAGCCAAAAATATAAATTTATGAATTGAAGTTGTAAATTTCAAGTTGTAAAGCTCATTTTATAAATTTCTTTTCGTTCGACCGAATGAAGAAGGTTATTGCTCAATAGCATAAATGTTTTGACAGTTGTGAGAAGTGAAAGAAGAAAAACCAACACGCACACGCGTAGAGACCGGCTATTACATGGCCAATTGGAAATTGGTACGTATGTCAGTCAGCGACGTACTACAAATCCAAGCCGTTAATTACTCAATTTCTTGTGCACCGTTCTTTCTTTCTATCTTTCTTTCTTTCTTTCTTTCTTTCTTTCTTTCTTTCTTTCCATCCGCGATTTCTTTATGCTTTTTCTGAGTATACGAGTTGGGTTAAGGCGAGGCCGCGGCTGAAAATGTTTCTTCGCCGACTCGCCGCCGCGGTTCACTTCAATTAAAGTTCACTTTTTTTCCGACGTACGTGAGCGACGCACGTGGCTCGGGGGACAAAAAAACTATCGAACCCGATCGTACGATTGTGCGTTCACAAAACGCCGACGAAGATGTCTCGGCAAAAAAGCGAATTATAGATCGCAACTGATAAATCCGTTGGCCGATGGAATCGTTCTCGTGAAATTGGGAGAAGCATTTTTTTTTTTTTTTTTTTTGTGACTGTGAGAAGGAATAATGTTTGCGTTGTGCTCTGTATGTATCGTTGGGTTTATTCATTAAATTACGTAATTATGTTCGTTATTTATAAAATAAGTTTGCTGAATTGTTTTATACTTTTAATATTGTTTCTGCGATAAAAATTGCTGTGGGTCGATCGGCACAAAAGCGACATGTATTTTCATTTAAATCGTTATGATTGCTTAAATTAGTTTGAATTGAAGAAGATCCTTTTTATTCGATGCGTGCAAGCATGCAGTGTCTTGTTTATATTTTAAAAACGTAAATATCACAAATCTCTGGTGCATCGTGGTAGGCGAGTACAATCAACAAGAATATCTCGAAAAATGCAAAGGTAACGTCGCCGGCTGGTTATGCCCGACCGCGCACACACGGACTTAATTCACTCCTTAAAAGGCTTTTTATCAGTTTGTTTCCATTGGAGATAAGAGCGAGAGGGAAGCGCCGTTCGTCGCAAAGTTTGCGAAGCCCAAATATAAGGGCAGGTACTCTTTGTTATTATGCGCGGACGCACTTTTGCGGGTGGGTGGGGAGGGGAGGGGAGGGGAGGGTAATACAGCTATGGGCCGCGGACCGAGCCAAAGGCTGCGAAATAGCCTCCTGAATATTCACTCAAGGGTGCCCCTTGCCTCCGCACACACAAGCGCGTATTATTTTTTGTCCGCACGTGCACTTGTGTGTAATTAAGACGCGGAGGAATGTGCCAATAGGTGTGCACGTGGGTGAATATAAATATCCGCGGGCAATCATTGGCAGGCAGGTGCTCCGGGTCATAACAGTGCACCAATGCGCGAATAATGACCCACGCGCCCGCGGAGAGAATTAAAGCAAAGACTCCTCGGAGGACTTAATTACTCCGGAGTCTTTTTCCTCGCACGCGACTTTGCTCGCCAGTCTGGAAACACTCGAGCCGAGCTCTTCGTCCTCGGTTTCGCGCGCTTCTCGAAGTAAAACCAACCGACGCGAGTAGCATCGATGACCCCGAGCATTTCCACCTTTTTCCATCAGCACTGTGATTTTCAACTATTTTCCGAGCTTTGGATCACTGGCACTTTTGCGAATAATATGATCGAAACCCTTGCAAAAACTTAAAAGAACATTATCTTCTGTTAAGTTATTGCAGGAGTCCCAGGCGACTTGTCAATGCTAATACTCTTCAAGCTTTATAAATTTTTACAATGATATTGATTTTTTAAAAAAAATAACGTATCACAGTACATACTTGTCTTACTCATTTTTAATAATTACTACATTGATAATAAATGGTAACAAAAACATTATGTTAATTTAAATTATTTTGACAATCTTAATATAATATCTGTTACTCTAATTTTTACTACAAGATCAAATTATACTTTTAATATGGGATTTTTTCCATTATAACCTTCTTCCTTAAATTATAAAAGAAAATTATTTCGAAAAATGTAATAATTTACTATGATTGAATAATTCTTTTCATTTTCTTTAAAATTCAGTACCACTTTATAGTATTATATAAAATAACAATAACAATAAATATTTTTGAACTTTAATAAAATGGATTTTTAAATCACGTGTTTGGTTATATTTAAAGTGTATGATACTGCTATTGAAATAAATCATTTAATGTGCTATTGTTGTTATTATTGTTTTTTCTCTCAATATTATCATACATACTTTCTTCCTTAAAAAAAAAAAAAAATTTTAAGCGAAGAATATTTAAAAATTATGCGTAGAGACTGAAAGCAAGTTAATTTAAATGGCTCAATAGCCAAACGATTTAAAAATGTATATTGATAAATGTGCAAAATAACAAGTGACGTAATATATCAAATGGCAAGGGCATAATTGTTGAGAATTCATTTGACAAAGCCATATTAAAAAGTAATTTGGAAGGAAATCCAAGAAAAATAATAATTCAAGCCGAAACATTGGTTAAATATTTCTTAATAAATTTGAAGATTGTGCAAATGACTCCGAGAAGGAATAAGAAAGGTTCGAATTCCGGAGCGAGGATAAAAAAGTGCCTCTCCCGCTACATAACAACTCGCGATTCCAGTTCCGAGGAAGAATTCTTTCTAATAATAGTAAAATGCGTTCGCGTTTGTCGGCTCGCGATGTCAGTGGCTCGGGCTCCTTCGGAAAGTGGCTTGTGAAATCGCGAAACCCCCGTTTATTCAGCCGGAATTTCAGGTCAATTGCTAAATTGATCGGCAATTATCATTCCGCGAATCGAAATCTGTATCTGTTTAACTCTAGAGAAACGCCCAGACCGCCGTCTCGTTTGTTACTCTTGCACAGTTTTCTTTCCTCTTTTCCTTTCTTTTCCTTTCTTTTCCTTTCAATTCCCTTCCTCCTCGCGACGTTAGAAGAGACGCTTCGGCACAAAAACCCGGCGATTATCATCCGTGTCTGCTACTTTATTACGTGCGTGCGTGCGGGATGCATGTCAGTGTGCGTGTGTGCGTTTGCTCCCCGATGAGCTGCCGCACCGATCAAGATATCGGGAAACCGAACGAGGATTTACGGCCCTCGCTTCTAGTTTTTTTACTTTTTTTTTTTCTCTGTGTATTCTTTCCTCTAATTTTTTCTTTTTTCTTAAGTTGCAGCACTTAATCCAAGATATCGCTCACTTTTTTCGGATCCTATTATACAATTTTCTCATTATTAATTAACCTTTATACACTTTTACACACTTGGTGAATTTTACCGCTCGGATACATCAAAAATATTTTTACCAACGTTACACAAATTATAAAATACAAAATTACAAACTGGTTTTATCCATTCAATCTATTACATAATTCTGTATTTTATTGAAAATCTGAACGACTGTAAATATATTTCATTTTTGTATTCATCATTATGCTTAATGTTATTCTAAATCATACATACATTTTTATGATAATTTTTAAAATAAATTGATGAATAATTGAAACATTTTTTTCGAAAAAAGTTTGACCATTTCTTCAATTAATAACAAATATTTTATAATAACTTTTAAACGAAAGTTATTTTATATTAAGGATAAATGAATTCATTATTGTTTATACAATATCGTTTAATAACAATATGGTTTTTTCAATTGTTTTTAATGCATATTTCAAAAAATTATACAATTGATTTGCCAATGCGTAAAAGTTATCTTGCATTAACGTTAATACAAATATATTTAGAATTAATTGCCATGATTTGAAAAGATAATGCGCAACAATACTAAAATTTGTGTTCAATCAATCCAGACTTAACCCGCTAGAGCACGTCATGGAAAAATATATCTAGGACCAGCATCAGCATCACGGATGAATCAGGAGTGAGAGTGAGAAAGAGGGTAGGCCGTCAAGAGCAAATTAGAGGGTGTTTCGAATCCAAAGGGTATTCACTGTAGAAGGGAATGCAGCAAGGGAGGAAGCGGAGGAAGCGGAGGAAGCGGAGGAAGCGTGGGATGAACAAATGAAATGAAATGTTCGTGTTCCTGAAAGAGAGAACAGGAGAGACAAAGGAATTCAGATAACGCGGCACAGAAGACCTGCGAGGAGAAGAGAAACAGATAGAAAGACAGATTGTTTGTCGTTACACCCTCCTTGCTCCCTCCCCCACCGCACAGTCAACTTCTATTTCTAGTTCCCGTTAGACTGCTTATTTACCTAATTGCGCAGAGCTCGCGATAAATTTTGACAGATCGACGAAACGTCTTAGAATTCTCGAACCTCACTTTACCTTTGTGCACTTTAATTTCCAGAGTAAACTCCAGACCTAACCAAATTCAATTATACTATTTTTATTCGACATTTTACTCTTTACAGGAAGAAGAGATAATGATATAGACAATACTTCTAAACACACATAGTTTAAATTTTAAAAGGTATATCTTCCGACGTTATGATTGGAAAGATTGTTTCCCTCGTAAAAACATTTATTCTACAGTGAAGAATAATGCGGATGCATTATCTTTGATCCGGACTCGATAAAAAGGAAATATATATATTTCGAGTTGATAGTTGGTATCATACAAAAGACTCTATCTTGACTCAACCAACCTTAGCTTTTACTTAAAAATCTGTTTTAATGTACAAAAAGAAAATACTCTTAAAAAGATGGCTCCATTCTCAGAATATTTTAAACATTTTATTTGACGAAAGTGATATCTTCATGTTAAATATGCTGAACAATTGATTCATTGAAAATTTAATGTAAATTATGAAATACATAATTCTGATTAACATTTGTCAAAATAGTATTATTTATAATAAACAATAAAATAAATCATAGGATAAATTTATTCAAAAGTAATCAGAAAAGAGTTAAATTTACAAAGTTAACGTTGGACAATCTCATTTTATTTAGAATACCTTCTATAAAACGATACAAGCCTTAGGCCTTTGCTATCCCATTCGATTCCCCTAATTTTATTCGCCGTTTTCCCTGCCTTATATTCTCCATAGATTCGATAAGATGTGAACTAGAGGTTACAAATTCGAATTTTTTTATCTTTATACGAATGTATGCTTTTTTTGCCTCGAGCTATTAACCCATAACGGGTTCTCTTGTCCAGATTTAACATTATTTGGTAGTGACGAATACAGCATATATCAAAAAGTTGCCCAGAACTAATGAAATGTACATCATTCAATATTCTATTCCATTAATTAATATTTGAATTGTTTTGAACAATAGATAGACAATAAATTTTAAAGCTTTTTATTTTTGCTTTGAATTATACAGATTAATTGTATATTCAGTTTTTATATAAATGTATAAAATTCAAGATGTTAGATAATGTGAATAACAATTTGAATTCAACAATACATAATCGTTAACCCTTAAAATTCAGAGAAATAGGGTGAAGGTATATTTACTTATATATTCATAATATTCAAATAAGTATTGTAATGCTTTATTTCCATATACAAGACAAACAAATACACTTCAGTTTTAATATACCATTCATAGTGATAAACATGTAGTAAATTGTATCAGTTGAATAATTATTTACATTTATACAATAAGATAATAAATAATAAAATTTATTTTAAATGAATATTCATAAGGATAAAAATTAATTATTTAAAAATTATGTGTTTATATATATATATAAATTTATATATATATATGTATACGTTTGTGTATACATAGACAATCATTGATTATGTGCATAGAATATTACCATAATGTTGGCATAATTATTTGCATAAATCTCAAAATTTACTTCACCTGCACCAAGTATGCTGAAATGCTGTGTAAACTTAATTAGTCATTAAATTTATTATTTAATTATTATTTAAAATTCAATCTAAAAAATAGAAGCTAATATATAAACTATAAATAATAATTAATAATTAAATAAAATTTTAAAATATTTTATAAAACCAAAGAAAATTATAATAAATACATGATGTATTAAGAACAGGATTTTAATCTCCAAAAAGAAATCCAATAATTTTATATCAAATTAAAAAATTTTTATGAATTATATATAGTTGTTTTCAATATATATTTATTTTTTAAATTTAATACTAAATTTTTATTCAGTATAAAATAAATAATAAACTATAATGTTATAAAAATAAAATTTTATGCGTATAGGCATACGTAGTTGTTTGATTATTTATTAATTTTAAAATTTTGCATCAATAATCTCCTGCTCGAGGAAATTCCTTAAACACCATTATCAAACATCTTGAATTCTGAAGAATATTTCGAGCATCCGGTAGTTGAAAGTGTACCGACGTTGCACAGCCATCCTCAGCGCGCGCACACGAGCACACGAGCACACGAGCACACGCACGCTCGCACGCACGTACACGCACACACACACGTGTGTAACGAGATGATGCGCCACATGAAGAACTTGAGTGGCTATTGAGATGCTCGCTTCTCGAATCCACCCTTGCCTTCAGCCCTGAGAAAAGACACCGAGCAAGAGAGAGGGAAGGCTAAAAGCAAACGAACAGATATTGGAGGCAATGAGCCAAGCTACTTTTAACAAGACGATCCGTCCTCTTATTTCTACGCCCTCTAGACTTGGCTTTACATCCCCTCTCTCGCTTTCTTTTATCCTCTATCTTAAGCTGAATCCTCTGTCTGCTTATCTATCTATCTGCCTATCTATCCATCTATCCTTCTATCCATCTATCCATCTCTTCATCTATCTATCCTTCTATTTAGCTCTCTTGCATTCTGCGCAGCGGAGAATGTACATAGAGAGGTGGAGTGGTAGTTTGTCACAACGGCAGCCCCATGTGTTGATAATTTTGAAGGCGAGCGGTTGTACTCGTGGATCCGCTGCTCGCCAGCGCGAAAAAATCATAGGAGAAGAGAAACCGAAAGGCCATTGATTCCAATTTGCTACTAACGAGCTGTGATCGAGGACAAGAGTCCTCGCGATCCAACTCGACTCATATTGCGAGTGCCCTTTTCTGCCCTTTCACCGCCCCCTCCCCGGGACAATTCCACTCCACTTCTTTGGGTTGGCAGATGTGCAACGATCGATAGGGGGAGGGGGAGGCCATCGATCGATAACAATGCCAAGGAGTGCGAACACCCGTCAAAAAACGGGCGACGAGATGGGGGACGCGAGGCGAAATTAGTGTGTCGCGACGTGATTGCGAAATAACCCCGAGCGGAATTGCGTAAAACACAAATATGCAATAGACTCGAAAGCGTGATTGTCTCCGGTTTTCTCGTTTTGAAGAAAATGCCTGGCTTGCACTTCCAAAAGCAGGATTGTGGCCCGGGCGCTTCGAGTCGGGGAGCACAACAGCCAGCCTCAGCGTTTGAATTGCATTACGTATTATTGCTTATTGTTCGACTGCAGCCACTCCCCCGCAACTTTACAGCTCCCGGATGCGAGTTCGCGTTCGCTAATTCTTGCGGATATTTAAGCCGGGGCCTGTCAGCGCTTCCCGCTGCAGATGCAGCATCCCGCTCTCCTCTCGCGGGCGGAGGGGGAGGGGAGAAGGAGGAAGGACCACCGGGACGCTGATTAACGTTGAGCGAGCGCGAGGTACAATTGCCTATTGTATTTATCGGCCAGGTACCCACGAGGCTGGCGACCCAACCTCTGCAACGTTTTATCGAGCGAATTCTGCTCTTTTTCCTCTGCCTCCTCCACCTCCTCCTCCTCCTCCTCTTCGTGCTCCTCTGACTCTCTCCCGACGACGAGAGGTAAATCAAAGCTCAAAGTTGCTATTCGAGGGATGCATATCGCTGAAAGAAGAAAAGAGCCGTCACGCGCCTGAATTTCTCAAGGAACTCGAGAAATGTCATCGGTCTAACTCAGAGGGTAAATGACACGGGAAATATAATCTATGCCACCCTCGACGAACAAGACTTCGACTCCTCCTTGGCCTCTCCCCCGCGAACTTCTTACTCGTTCGTCTCTCCATTGCGCCGCTCTCGCTCTCACGTTTCATCCACGGTTTGTTTGACGTTCTGTCTCTCGGCATTCTTCTCCGCCTCGCCCTCTCCTTTTCCTTCTTCCTCCCTCTCGTCATCATCTACGTCAATCCCAGTCGAAAGTCAAAAGTAGAAAGGGCGCGAGAGCTTTGTCGCTTTCAAATTGTGCGTAACTGTACGACAATAGTTCGCTCTGATTGGTGAAATTAATGAAGACTCGAGCGACGCAACGCTCCTCAAGGAAATCGGAGCCCTTGGAGAATCGACTAATCGTGACAAATACTGATCCGAGATTGCCGAATTATAAACTAATGTTTCGTTGAAAACTTTACTCCTCAGCCATCCCACGCATATGGCTGAATCATGTATGCTCGAAATTCGCTGAAAGCAAAGTTCCTCGGCCTCCCCGGACCAACTTTTATTGTTCGCTTTATTATACAAGAGCTCGATTAATAATAACATGAAATAAATGATCAGTGCACTCTAAGTGCAAAAATTTTACCCTCATTGGAAATAATATGTATATGTGCGTGTGTGTGTGCGCGTGTGTGTGTGTATTCGCTCATCGACCTGGCTCTTTTAAAAAGCTTACGATCCACTTCTTTCGACTCTGACATTTATTTAATAATACCAAGAGTCGAAATGTACTTTTCTAATTTATGTTATTATTATTGCCAGAGCTTTCGAGAAAATAAATAAATTACACATTTCTTTTCATCGGGCTTTCCTTCGTGATTTACGGAGCCAGCTTGACTTTCACAAGTCTCACATTTAAATTGATATTATTTTGCAGAGAGCAGCCGGTCTTATTGTATGGAATCGGAGTGGCAAGAAGAGCATCGACGGACAAGAGACGCTTATGGTCCTTCGCGCTTTTACCAGGGCAGGGGGTGAGGGCGGATGGCAAACTTGGCGTGGATAACGCGCTGGGGTAGCGAATCCGGAAAAGGCGCGGGGGGAGGGAGGTGGAAATGCTCGTAGTGCGGTGCGAGAGGACGGAAATTGGATGATATTTCCCGCAACGATCAAATCTTATTGCCAATTGAAAGAGGAAAGTTCGCGGTACATTTGCCCGGAGAAATCACCCGAGTTGGCGGAGCCGCCGAGAGGAAGAGAGAGAGACAAAGTGGAACAGAAACAAAGCGGGAAAGGCGAAAATGGTTGCGAACGAGCGCGAGAGGTGTTCGGCGCTGTGGGAAAATCATGCCGCGCTGTATCGCCGCTCTCGATAACGAGTTTTGAAAATTTACAGCTGCAAAATGCGCTTTCGGGAAATTTTCCTCTTTTCTCCCGGCGAATTGTACGCTTTTCGAATGAAAATCCCGAACAATGGCTTATTTACCGAACAAAGCAATAGTCGAGAAGTTTGGGTAACTTTTCGGAGCGTATTCCGCGAGGCGAAACCCTCAATATACTTATATTCTGATGTTGTGTCAATCGGATGACGCGGAGAAAAATCGTTCTCGCATTGTATTCGGGAATCAAAGTTTCCCAGCCACGTATTTCGTTACATGTGCGCATTAGGCATTTGGTATAATATTTACAAATTTTATGTCGCACAACACCCGGTCGATGTTGTCGGCGGAAGCTCCCCCAATCTATCCGAAAAGTATAGTTTCGGGGACTCCCGATAATGGCCTGCCATTACTTCGTATCGGGATCCGCAAAAAAGTGCGCGTGTGTAGTGTCCGTCCTGACCGAAGTCGACGAAATGCCGCTCCAGATCACGTAGGCCCATAAGGGGCGTAATGAGTCTGAAAGCGTCAGCGGCATCTAATGTCAGCGGGAATTATAGGATATTGCCAATAAAATCCAACGATTCGCCCCCCCCCCGCCCCCGCCCCGCCCCTGGCGAAAGCCAGACCCCAACTCTCCTCTCCTCTCGCACGTTGAAAGAAGATTATATTGTAATTGTAACGAACGAGGCAGCGACGAGCCATTAACCTTTTCATCTCCAGGGACTAGGATGCGGTTTTCCTCCATTGGATATCGAAATATTAACAGCCAGGCATTGATAATAGTGCCGAGAAATTCTTTTGGACACTCGTCACGCCACCAACTTTGGGACATTTTCTTAATAAAAGCTTTGCTTCTTATACTCCACATAACTTAAATCCAACTGTTTATTATATTCTTTTTTTCTTTAGGGACACGAAGGAAAAAGTACACAATGCAACATTTAAAAACAAAATGCAACAGAAACAAACATAAAATAGAAACTAAAAACATTAAACTTAGTAAATTTCATCCAATTTTTCTTCTGGAGATGAAATTTCGATTATCTATTGATTAGTCTATCCGTAAAATGATCGCTTTCGTACGAATTTTCAGAGTCGCTGATTGTGCACAAGTGTTCACTGTATTTGGACCGATGGTTTTCTGAGATTTTTCTTCTGTCCGTCTAAAAAGTATGCATCGTGTATTAATGATGAATTTAAGAGAGCACATGAATATAAAAAGTATTTTCAGCGAACTTGCGTTCATAAACTATAATTTAACGAGTATAGGAATTTAGGACAAACCTTCAGAGATTCGTCATCAGTATCTAAAACTAGATAATCTGTTTCTCCTTTGCCCATAATTTTTTCCTCATATTCATCAGAGGATAAATATGTCTTGTTTTTTGGGTTACAATTCGTTAGCGAACATGCGTGTTCGTTGTCGAACAATTTCCACGAATCGTCATGAAACTTTGATGTTGGTTCAACATCATCGTGGGAAAAAATTTCCTTCGATTTATTTAAAAAGTTGTTTTGTTTGGAAAAACATAATTTATTCATCTTAATTGATTTACTATTCATTTTCAAAGCACCTTGTAGATGCCTTACCAAAGACTCGTATCTTTAAAATAATACACAAAAAATAAAATTAATTCAAACAAAATTTTTATTATATATTACCTTCGAATTGTTGTATTTCTATTTTTCTTAAAATATTCCAATTCTTTTTCTTTTTCTACAAGTTTCGCTTGTAATTTTTCTATATTATTCGATTTATTGTCATTTGTATCACAAATCATATTTAAAAGTTTTGCATTTTCTTCAAAGATAATTAATCGACTGCGAAGATTGCTGATTTCTGTACTTGAACTTTGTTCAAGATCTTTTCGAGCTGTTTCAGATTTTACCAAATCCTCTTCCATCTTTCTTATTTTTTCCATTAGTTTGGCAACTTCTCCACCAAGTTCTGTCACTTTTCGTCTATTTGATAAATTTGTTCTGATTATTATGCTAAGTTCTGATTTCAGTGATAAAACTTGTTTATCGCACTCCTCAAATTTTGTATCTAAATTTGCTGTTTGCTCTTCAACTTCTAATAAACTTTTTGATTTTTCAAGCATTGTCTGCTGTAAATCTGACTTTTTTCTTTCCATTAGATTCAACGTATTTTCAAATTTATTCACTTTCTCTAAAATATCATTCATAAACAAGTGATCCTTTTCAAATTGAATCAATTTCTCTGTTATTTCATTTTCATTAAATTTCTTTATATCTAATTGTTTTTCTAATTCATTTATTTTATCCATGTACTCATTACATGTAATAGACATTTTTTCCAGTTGCGAACAAGAAAACGATAGTTGACTTCCAAGCTTAACTGATTTCTCCCAATAATCTTCTAAAGTTTTTGCTGTTTTATTTTGTGTCTCTTTGTAAAGCTTCACTTTTACCTACATTAAAATAGTTTTCAATATAATTAGAGATTTATTAAATATTAAATAATCATTAAATATTATATGTATTCTAACCTGATATTCATGAATTTTTTTCTCTTGTTCTTTATTAACTTCTTCTAAATTTTTCATCAAAGTATTGTATTTTATTGATAATTCCTCCTTTTCGTTCTTTAATCTTACGATTTCAGTATCTTTACTGTTAACTTTAGTTTCATATTCAATAATAATTAATTCTTTTGCAAAGTGATTTTCCTTTAATCTTGCCAATTCCTCTTTCGTTTCCTCTAATTTTTGAGTTAATTCTGTTAGCTTCAAAGGCTCTTCTAGATGCTGAGGTTTTGTACAACTGTAATTAATGTTTAATTCATTTTGATCAACTTCTCCAAAGAAATTTATTTGACATATTTTATCTTTTACACTTTTAGTAGTATAATCCATAGAAACAACACCGGAATCATTTTTACTGCTGTTAGAACTAGATCTTTCTGTTCCACTAATATTTTTTTTTGATTTTCTTTCATACGAACATAATTCGAAGTTATCATCAAGTGAAGATTCTAAAGATGACTCTTGTTCACTAATATCATGTCTACAATACATATCAGATAAATGTGGATTTGAATTCCCATTATCATATTCAATAGTTTTAAAGAAATATTTAGATTTTAATTTATTTTCTAAATCTTCAATTTGTTTTATTAGCGTCAATCTAATAGACTCCGATTCATGTTGCTGTAGTTTTAATTGTAAAATATCTCTATCTTGTTGATCCATTTTTTTGTTTAAAACTTTTATTTCATCTAACTTTTCAGTATTATCTGTTTCAAGCTTATTAATTTTTGACAAATTTTGTATAATTAGTTCTTTAAGTCTAGGCAATAAAGTAACAAGTTGCTGATTAATATTTTCATCTTGATCACATTCGGATACATTTAAACTATCGTCAATATCTGGTAATTTAATGAGTTTCGGATCTAATAACTCTTGAATTTCTTTACAAAATTTATTAAAAATTATATGTTCTGAATGGTACTGAATTTCTTTCGTATAGGCTGCAGTTTCTATTCGTTTACATTTTTCAAAATAATCATCAAACTCACTTGAGTTTTGAAGAAAATCAATAATTATTGATAGATACGATTTTATATCTTTGTCAAATAAGGTATTTTTATTAATATTATATATATTTAAGCTTTTCAAGTTTATAAAATTATCTGATTTTTCATTAGGATTTTTAATCGAATCAACAAGTGTTTTTAAACTATTTTTCAGCAATATTAATTCTAAATTTTGTAATTGCGACGAATTATTATCACTTTTTATAAAATTATTTTCTTGTGAAACATTTTTCGAATTAAGCTCGAAATTCTCGGTATTTGAAAGTTTGGATGCATCCGAAAGTTCTTCATATTCGTTCCTATCGATTTTTTTGCATTTATCTTCTAAGCAGTGTACTAATTTATCCTTGTAATAATTTTCAACCCCCATGACAGAGAATTCAAGTAAACCTTTCATTTCTTGTTCCATGGCTATCATTCGACTTTTCCAATTTTCTTCTAAATCGTTCAATTGCTTTGAGTAAAAGTTAGCCAATTCCTGTCGAACTTCATATTCTTTTTTTAAATTCATAGATTTTAACTCTCTCAGTTCAGCTAAAAGTTGCTTGTTCTTTAAAATTATTTCATCAATTTCTCGTTCATATGATGATGTTTTTGCTCTGGATGAATGAATAACTTGAACTTTTGGACTTAAAATCGGTGTGTTATTATCTAGAAATCTTTTGTCTTCTTTTGTAAACTCCGAAGTAAGTTTCATTGCTGTCGATGCAAACTTTAAAACGTTTTGCGTTTCTGTAAAAAGCTCTGGAGTAGGATTCACATTGATAAGAAGAACGATGGCTTCCTTTCCACAAAAAGAATGTTGAAAAAGTCTTGTCAGTTTTGAATCTCTGAACGAGCCAATACTTTGTCTTGAATGGCCTTCGGCAATAACTTTAAGGCATTTTCCAAGAGCTAACAGACTGGTATTGATACTCCTTGATTCTCTAAATTGTTTCATATTTTTGACTATTTTTTGTATTTTACCAGTACCCGCTAGATCACCAAATGATATAGTGCTTACCTAATAAAATCCATGTAATAAAAATTATCAAAATACATTTAATTCGATATAAAACCAATCGTGTTTCAATAAATTATTTCAAATTGTAATTTACAAATATAATTATAATTATTTTCAATAATTTTATTTAATATTTAACAGTAATAATTCTGTTTTAATGTTGATTGGAGAACAAATACATATCTGATTTAATGGGCGTAAGAAATATTTGTAAAGAAAATTTGCTTAATTTATTGACATAAAAACTTACAGGTAATTGAATAAAACAAATATTACCTCGACTTCGGAGGGAGCAGAATTTTTATCGTATTTCAATAATTTTATTATAAAAACTGAATGAGACCTTGAACTTTTGTAACTAGAGGTTGAAACAGTCGTAAGTCTCATTTGTCCTGCATTAAGAATTTGATAAGCTTGTAATCCAGTGGTAGCACAGATGCTACGCATTCCTTGGATGTAAGTAACTCCGTGCTTATCGATCGCTAATTTTAACTGCATGTTTTTCCCTTCCTCATCTAATTCCAACAAATCAAAAATTGTTTCATTGTAGATTTCTATAAATGATATCCAAATCGAATATATGGAGTTTTTATCAATTTCTATATTTTTATTTAATTCTGAGTCTCTAAGCATTTCATAGGTTTCTTCGTACATCGATTTGTCGAATAATCGATTAAGTAAAAATTTCTGTGTTGCCTCGATTTCTAAAATTTGATCGCATTTATCTACACTAACAACACTCCTAGATTTTGTAGGTTTAAATAAAGGGGTTTCTGTACAATTCAGGTTAGAATAAATAAATTCTATGGCCCGTGGAATAACTCCTGGTTCATATATCGAACCAAATAAAGTATAAGTCTTTCCGGCATCAGTTGTTCCATAACTTAATACTGTCGAACTTAAATTGTTTAAAAAATCAATGACAATCGGTTTTATCGCTTCAGCAAAGAATTGCGATTGACTAGTTTTTAGGTTAAAAATTTTTGTAAATGTAAATTTCTTCCTAGATAAGTTATCATTTGACTTTGTAAACTTGATTCGTCTGTATGTATCGCTCAAACTCATTTGCCTAACAAATAGTGAAGAGGAATCTTCTACCGTATAAATATTACTGTAACTTTCATTTTCAACAGGTGTAGATGTTGGTCGAATTCTTAAAAAAACTTGAGTTTTCAAAGGTGTTGACAATGGCAATGATTCAGTCGATAAATGCCTGTCTTTCACATTGTAACAATCTACTTCTTCATTCTCGCTAAACATTTTAAGCGATGATAAGATAAAATTCATGAATCTGGATCTTATTAACTTTGTATTAGATTATTACAATTTATTAACACTAAGGTAGTACATATGTATAAATACGTATGACAGAAATATCAAATTCACCAAATATAAGAAATTTAGAAATGTTAAGATTTATGCATTATTTAAAAATATATATTTACAACTGCCGCATGTTTATAGATGATTTATACTTTTGATTATTAATAAAAACGCGACCCGAGGACCTTTCCATACAACCGGATTATTAAGGTTAGAAATTTTTTGTTTTTTAAATGTTGAAAACTTCACAGGGCTCTTGTCGTTTAGGTTAAAAAATGTTGCAGCGGATTGATTTTAGGTATTCACTGCAATTTGCGCAAGTGAAAGGTGGTAGAATCCATAACGTTGATTATGAAATTATTAAACAAAACTGATTATTGTGCTGATTATTGATTATCGTTAAAATAATGTAATTTCGAATAGAACAAGATATTAGAATTACGTAAGTATGTATATAGAGTTAAAGTGATGAAAATATCGAGAGATAAAGTTGATTGTGAGAAGGTCGATCGGAGGGAGTAGGTTAGAGTTGTGAAAAGGCGTGCCATTTCCCGAAAATAGGAAAAGTGTTGTGGCGAAGAGCGTTAGGAGAGATCAAGATAGGGGGCAGATCGAGGATCACCCGAGGATCGCTCGAGGAAGAGTCGCATAGGTGAAAGCTACGGAGAGCACATAAGGGTAGAGTTACGTGGGGCAAGTTGGAAATCATCTTGAAAGCGGAATAAATGCGGCAATTTATATGCGTGTCGTCTGGCCCATTAAACGAAGCCAATCAAAGCCGAAGCTAATAGCCCGCCACCGTTGTCGAGCATCCGCCCGCGCACTGGGAGATGAGGCCGGGAGGCTGGAGCAGAGGCAGATGGAGGATGCTGCGCGGTATCGCGGCTCGCAATCTATCGAGGACACAAGCGGGGCCACTGTTACGCGCGAGTTTACGGCTTTAAACGTCGGCTCTCGGCCTTTGGACGCGCCGACAATCCGGCCCTTGTATCGAAGGGCCCGCACCCTTTCTTGGCGGCACACACTATCGACGCGTCGAGATCGCGGCTCCAGGAAAGCGCCGCATCGGGGAAACATCACCATCGCCATCATCATCATCATCATCGCCGTCGTCAGCATCGGCGATTCGCGGACACGAGGAGATCTCGCGCGAGCACCACCGGCCGCGCCGCGCCGCGCCTCAAAGGGAACGAACTTTTAGTGTCTTTGTTCACCGGGGCGAGCATTAGCCCGGCTAAATTGAAGTCGTAATGATTAATGGGATTTTGATTGTCGGGCTTATATCAGAGATTCCTGCGGATAGGGGAGTCTCCTCACGTAAAAAACGAAAAACTAAAACAAAAAGAGAAGTAAGAAAAATACGGCAAGTCGTTAAGTATTTACGTTGTAATAGACACATCACTTTTGATCTACGGCGAACCGCATATAACTCAACTTATAGACCATAAAAAGCTCGAAGGCACTGGTAAGCCAGTGTAAGGATGAGAGAACAAGGGAGAAGTTTCTTCGACGAACTCGGAGTGAAAGAGCACACGCGAAGAGAGCCGAAGATGGTCGTAAGCCGTTAGCGGTATGAAAAATAACAACCGAGCCACGGTGTCGATGCTGCGGATGCTGCGGATGCTGCGGATGCTGTGGATGCTGTGAATGCTGCTCCTGCTCTTGCTCCTGCCCCTGCCCCTGCTCCTGCTCTGGCTATCGGGCGTTAATGCTTCCGTAGGATTGATGTCTTGCTTTTATGGGTTATTTATTTAATACTGACAAATTCACCTGGCAATTTCTTCTTCTTTAGTATATTCTTGCTTTTTTGGCCTCGGAGATGCGTTTGCGCTCGTGCTCTTACCTCCGAAGCTCTCGCATCTTTACTCTCCCACACAATGCGAAACAAAAGAATACTTCAAACGATCGATCTTCTCTATTAAAATATCCCTTTATTGCGATACTTCCATATTTAATAGCCTTTTTGTGTCAATATGTATCGAACTGTATCTACAGTGAGGAAACTGATATCGGGAAAATTGTTAATTTCGTTTTATTACGCCGTCACGCCTCAATGATTTTATTGAGATATTGCTATTCAGATCATTCAACGAACCATAAATCACGCGATTACACACAATAGTAGTTTGATATCAATAAAATATCGTGTTTATTTTTAGAATCGATCATAGACACACACACACATATATATATATATTTCTGTTTATTCATTTCCAATAGAATTTTATCTTCCAATCATCGATCAATAATTTTATTAACAAAATAAATACTAATTTTGAACTTATCGTATCCTAATACGTAATATTATGATTTACGCCAAATAACTGCTTTATAGTAAACATTTAATTTCAATAACAGACGTTATTCTGACATTTAATATATTTTAGAAAAATAATTTACTTAAAAATGTGTCTAATAATATTTTTATAATAATATATATTTTAAAATTAATATTAATATTAAAGTTTTTAAAAAGTTATTCAAACTTTAATCATTAAAATTTGAATGAAATACTTAAACTTATTAAATAAATACAAATACTAGTTATGAATGATACACTTTTAATAAATGTTTGAATTTACTTACACAGAATATAAATATCTAAATAGTGTTATATAGTATTAACATTCCTTACTTACATGCTATACATCTTGATAATTATTCTTTTAATAAAAAATCAAAAATATAATATAAATGTTCATAACAAGTAGAATTTAAAACAATTTCTATAAAAAGTTGACATCTTTTGAATTTACATAACAATGTATATCTAAAATCAAAAATATTAAAATTCTAGATATAATCTTAGTAATTTTTCAAAAATAAAATTATAATTAATGATACTTTTTGTAACTATATTCATGTTTAAATCAATGCAAGATAAATGTATAAATGTAATTTATTATTAATTTCTTATAGCTGATGTTCAAATAATCCAAATATACCCATTCATATACATATAAACATATATCTTATATATATATATTTAATACATTATACATATAAGTATACACGTTAATCAATATTAATTATCGAATTGATTAATAATCGTGAACTTCGTTAATAACGTTTATTCTTACTGATCATAAGAATATTTGTACAATGATTTGAAAACAAAGCAAATAATTTTTATTGAAAAGAAATCAAGATAATAGATGTATAATAAAATACATGTACTTTATTATCAACAATTATTAGATTTCTAGTTGAAAAAACCATTAGTAGTACAAAAGTTTTTAACTTGTTTTATTAAACAAAAAAATAATAAAGAAGTACTTCAATTTTTTTGTACAATTGGTTAAAGTAGAACGTTATTTCGTAATTCACAATATTAGATTAGTTTAATACATGTCTTATTAAATTCAAACAAATTGAAAATAATTATAATAGATAATAGATAATCTTTTTAAAAATTAACTTTTTTAAATGAATGAAAGGAAGCCATAGAATATTAAGGAATATGAAACATAATTTATATAACAGCTCAATACCTGCTAAATTTTCAATCTAATGTAAATTAATCATTATAAGAAATAATACTAATTAATAATACTAATATTATTTGTCAAACAAATATATTGATTTTATTTTATTAAATATATAAAATCTAATTTGAATACTAATTCTGTTTCATAATATTATAATTTTATAACGCAATATTTTAAATATATTTTCTAAATTTATTATTCGTAAATAATTATTTTAAATTTATCACAATTATAATTATTTGTGTATTGTATTGTTAATTCATTTATTAATATTCTAATATTAAATTATGTCCGAAAAACTTTATTTAAATTGTAATGATAAAGTTATAATTTAAAATCTAAAATTTTTATTTCTTATAAACATCTTAATAAAAATTTTAATAATTCCTAGATTGATAGTGATTCTACGCTGTAGTATTTCATTCAGAATAATTATGTTTGTATTTATTATATTTTTCTGTCATAGAGAGAAAATTTAATATGTATTTATTATTAGTAAAAAAAATCTATTTAAAATTATAACTATTATAAAATAATTTTATTAATTTTTTTTTTTAAAGTAGATGTTGCAGAATATTACTTTGACGATTAAATTTTGGGATTTATTATTGGTAAATTATTGTAGTTAAAAATAATTTTAAATTCCATTTAGAAAAATATTGGAATAGAATTTATTGATAATTTTACATTTTTTTCTAATAACATAATTTAGTCTACTTAAAATTATAAAAATATTTCATATTTTCACCTAAATTCAATATTTTAAGTAATATATATTCATTACAATTTTAAATAATAAAATATAATTATTATGAATTGTAAAATTTATCTTTATGACTAATAAAACATAATTTTTTTTAATTCAATTCAGTGTGATAATTTATTAAATATATCAGTATATATAAATTTCTAAATTATAAAATTACTTTAGCTTTATTTAAAATTGGATACGGTATAATTTTTATTAGTTAAATGTTATTAATAATATATTTAAATCACTCTTCAACTTGTGAAGCATTTTAAAACAAATATACAAAATTGCATATTTGTCAATTAATGATATAAAAAAAAGAAAAAAAAATTAACACCAACGTATTATTCGTATTTCGTATTTTCTATTTTAAATATATTTTAAGTAAGTATAAAATGATAAATAGAAAATTATTAAAAACATCAAAAATATTTATCGTAAAATGGTAGGTCATAAATTAAGCGTATATTAGCATTTAATTTCGGAAAATTTAAATATTATTTGGTTACTATTTTTTCATAACTCTACTAAGTAAAAAATGATGAACATAATATACTTATATCAACTGGTTTCGTAAAGATGACATATTATTATAATTATTTCTTTATCTTTAAATAATAAAAAGGTAAGTGTATGAAATTAACATTAAATTGATTTATAGATTTTCTTTTATTTTTTCTGAGTCATTATCTACATTATTTTCTATGGATTTGTTTATAAAAGACACCAATTATATTAAAATTATTTCAAATATTTAATCGATGTAATAAAAACAAGATTTACTATTAAAGAGTTTTAAAAATAAAATAGTTTAAATACGAATGTTGTCTTTACTAAATACACAATATTTTGATAAAACTGATTACTTTGATTTGATATATTTTTCAAAAACTCAATAATAACAATTGTACTTATAGACTGAGATTATATAGCGTCAAAGTACAACACAATGGGGATAAACAGTATAAAACGTGTTGCATTGAGTTTTATGGTATATTATTATAGTTCGAATCAATTAAGAAGACAAGCTTGAACAAGCTGATTCTGATGTATGCAGATGGATATCTAGTGTGTGCTAGTAGTATCCTTATTTATACGTGATGAATAAGAAGATAATTTAGCCGAGTGAATATGGAATAAACGAAAGTAGTGCATTACCATCGAGATCATTAGATTATGCTCATACGATAGTTTGTAAAAATTAAAATTAAAAATACCGATGTTGGTACTTGGCTGTTAATTCAAAGAATAATGTTTACAAGTTTTTGATGACATTAACACCTCATGTTTAATACAAATTATTTATCCAATCAGTATTAAAAAATCTCTAAATTTACATAACTATAAAAATTTAGGCAATAAAAATTTTAATTCCTAATAAAATATATAAAAATTGCTAGAAAGTAGGATACTTAATATTAATACAATATCGTATTAAAGGAACAGAATACTTTTTGGATTAGCATTACTCGGAATGGCGAATCTCATCTCGCAATATCAGATTTATCCATCTGTTTACCGAAAGTCTCATAAATAAGATTCCTTTGACGACATCCCGAGCAAGAGGCGAAAATATAGAGAATGAGAAAGGAAGGAAGACAGAGTGTAAGACAGAAATACATGTTGTATATCCCAGGAAAAGGGAATCGATCCGATAGTCGTTTCGTCAGACATCAGTATTCCCAATTAACAGTATCCTTTCATCAAACACGAGATTCAAGTGTATCTGCGAGGTAAAAGACTAAAAGATTACCAGCGATACAGCCCAATAAATAAAGACAACGTACGGCTTAATTTGATGATTTTATCAAAACCAATTTATATTTTAATGTCATTGAAGTAGAATGTCTTTTGGATAATTCTAATAGAATTCTATGCTTTTTATAAGATATTTAATTCATTTTTTAACAACAAACGAGTCAATTGAGAAGACATTAGAATTATGAATTATGATTAACTAATAGCTGCTATTTATTTGAATTAGTGAAATAATGGCTCAAAATATAGAGCAGTCACATTTGACAAGTAAAGATATACCTTTATTCAAAACCCAGGTGTACTATTACTCTACACAAACAGACATTCATGTCTTCTCAACTAGTTCAAATTATCACAATCTAGGACAGAAATGCTGGCACAACGCCGAAATGATCTTACAATACATTGACTTGGTTCAAAAAGTTCAAAAACATTCGAAAAAATCGTCTTTCCATTCGAAATTTATCGATCTTAAAGGCTATATTGTTAATTGCTATATTCTTAATTTTTTTATTAAATCTTTATTAAAATATTAGTTAACTCTTTTTAAAATTTTCTTTATAATTAATTATTTTTTAATTGATTGGACGGATACCTTTGCGTGATTAATATCTAGCAAAGATTTCACTTACACAATTATTTAATGACAAATATAACAAAGGTATGCTATAACTCGAACCAATTTTCTTCGGTTTGTACATAGAACAAACTAAAGTTACGGATGACATAGTAAAGTACATCTATATTTATACCACAGTAATGTACATACAGATATTCTGAACATATCTGACATCACTTGAATCGTTTATCATTGATTAATCAACTATATGCACATGTATATCGCTATTACTTGATTCATAAAGTACTTGTATAAAAATAATAATTCTAGCAAGCCAACAATCCATGATACATAATTAATGTTGTAATTTGATTGTTAAAATAATGTATTATTAAGAATAAAATATTTCAACATTTTTTTAAATAACTATATACCAGAAGATTACATTTCAAATTATCAATTGTAAAGTATCTAAAATAATCTATTTTAAAAATATTAAGAAATTTAATAAATAGGCATATATTAGATATTTTTTCACTTAATTAAGAAAATGATAAAAAAATATTTTGAATTGAATAGAATTATTTACAGTCGTGCTCTATATGAATAATAATAATAATAATAATAATAATAATAATAATATAAATTCATTAATCGTGTTTGATGTCCAAAATATTGTTTAATCAATTTTATTACTTTAGACAATAATAAAATAAGTTTATTTTCATATTATATAAATATTATGCAATCGTATTTATTTTATTTATTGATATACTAGCTATATTTTCAAATTGTCGTAAATGTTAATTTAATCTTAATGAAATCTATGAAATTTTATTTAGAAAGAATACTGCATCAAAAATTATATTTGGATACAGTAAATTTTAAATAGTTGTTTGGATTAAATAGTTTTTCGAATAACAATGAATTTGAATGACACATAAATTCAGTATTAAAGAGTGTACATGAATTGTCCAAAAATATAGTGAAACGAATCATTTTTGATTGATTTAGTGCTTTGATACGTGTTATATTTATCTTTCAGAGTAAGGCATTGAATGTAATATGAAAAACGAAGAAATAGTTTATGTGACAATGATGTAAAAAATTACAAATAAAAACGGGGCTTAAAACAATTAAGATCTATTAATAAAAGCTGTAAATATAAGTGTTCTTTCACACGACAAAAATATACTGAAATATTTCTTGAAATAAATAGCATTACCTGTCGCCGTCTATATTTTACTAAAATAAAAGTTACGCGTGTTAACAAATAACAAATATGTAAATTATAAATACATCCTTTATTTAACGTAAGGTGCACTTTAAAGTAGATCGTAGAAATATCATAAATACCTAGGGAAAGAATTACTAGCTGAATGCTCATATAGGAGATAAACGAAGAAGACAGAGGCGAAGAGTGAATGAAAAGAGAAAACGATGAGAGGGCTGGAAGGGGTGGTGGGTAGGGGGACGGAAGGGGGGGAGGGGACATTATAGAGCCGTCGCGAGAGCTGATCAAAGACGATGGCGCTTTGAGGAGGAAAATTGGTAAAGAGGAACTCGGAACGAGCTGCGAGATGCTTCACCGGAGAAAATCTTTGCCAGCCTCCGAGTTGCCGAGAGACAGCATCAAAACTAATACGCCGTTATATCGGGAATTAGAGGTGTTAGCAAATTACAGCTTAGTTAGCGCCGCCGAGAAAACTTCCCTTTCTCGGGATCCTACCATCGATTTTCACTCAACATATTTGCTATGCAATTGGACGCTCGCTAATTTTTAAATACTTTTAAAGTTTTTTCTTTCGCCCTTCATCAAATAGGAGATGAAACATTTCTTTTACTTATCAATAAAATATGCCGCACTTTGCCTCTTATTCGAACTATATTAAATTATGTCTTAACTCTATAAAATAAAGTAAATCGATCAACATTTTTTGATTAATATTTTTATTGATATAAACACTAATTAAAATACAATTATTTCCAAAAAAATTTTTTGGAACGTTATACTAAGATACGATACATCATGATGTACATTATTTTTACGCATCAAACCCTTAAATAATTGATTTTATTCTAAATTGTTATATTTTAGTCATAAAAAACTACAAGCAGAAATTTAATTTACACAATAGTTCATGAGAAAAGAATCATGAGTTATCGTAACACATTGAATCTTAGTTAATCTTCCATTAGTTGGTCAAATATATAAACATACATGCACGTAAAAAGGCATTCGACACGAAAAATTATTTATTCATTTAACTATTATTTTGAATGAACATTACAAAATATAGATATATATTTTTCGGTAGCTAGAGATTTTTTGTTTTATTTAACGTGCATTACAGTATTAGAAACGTGGAAAGTTTGCAAAGACGAACATGATAAATCTTTGGAAAGATGATTTTCTGAAGGAAAAGTAAGTAGCATTTTCGTCATGTGTAAGAGAAAGTAATACAGGTTTATCATAGTAATAAATTTATTAAATTTGTGCGAGCTCTTTGGTCGGTACCAAAGTGACCTTTCCAAATCTTATGAAATCCACAAAAAGCCATAAACATAGGTAGGTATTGAAAGAAAGTAATATGTCGGAGAGTGACATCGTAAAGTCCAATAACTCGATAAAGCTGCGCGTGTGTGTATATGTGTGTATGTGCGTGTGCGCACGTGTGTGTGTGTGTGCGGAGGGGTAAGGCGTTTGTGTAGTTGACTCACGTATTAGAAATGGAAAAATGGAGGTGGCAGAGGAAGAGGGAGACGAGGGGAGAGAGAGAGAGAGAGAGAGAGAGAGAGAGATGGGAGGAAAAGTGGCAGCATCGAAAAGAGGAAGAGAAGTGTCGACGGGTTGGGTTCATCTTGAACTGCTCACAAATCATCGGGAGCCTTCGGTGAACGGCAATCAGTGTTCATTAGCCGTTAGAAACGCGAATAGCCAGCTTCTTCAGAGTTCGGGGCTTCTGGTCCAGAGGGATCTTTTCAATAACTCTTGGTCGGCCAGTAATTGCCAGCCGGCGATATCTCTTCCTCTTCCCGCCTCCCACACCACCCCTCCTCCTGATGTCCACTCTCGTGCTCCTACTTCGGCTGGAATGTCGTATATAACAATATTCTCGGCTGCCCTCCTGTCTTTTTCCTCTATAGATAGACAACATTAACAAACATTAAGTCTCACGAGTTGCGCGACTTCGAGAGAGGAAATCTTGCGGCAGCGAATGTCACCTTTCCCTGACAACTTGTTCAACTATTTCTGACACTTGCGTAAACAAGCGCTAATACTCTATTTTTATTCATATTTCCGCCAATTTATCGGCATTATCTTATATTTTTAAATTCGCATGATTTCGAGCAAAAATTCTAATTTGTCCTTAATTCAAATTCTTGTGTCAGCCGCGTGCAAAACAAAAATTTTCAAACATAAATTACGACGAAATATGTCGTCATTTCAAATTCATACTCTAAATATAAACTCACGCCAACAATTATATACAATAAATATTGAAATATTTTATAAATTTCGAAGGGCACTACATTTACACATGAAGATATCCAAATTAATTTTTTTAAAAAAATATAAAAGTTTTTCCTTAAAATTAATATACGAGGACAAAAGTTGGAATTAGTTTTTTATATGCCATGCTTTAATAATAAATCTAAATCGAAACAAAATTTATTTTTTAAAAAAAAACTTTTTTCATAAAATAAATTATTAATGTATTTTAAAAAAAATAGTATATTTATTATTTCAATATACAAATATTTCAAATACTAATTTAAACAGCAATTTTATTTGTGAATACATTCACTTTAATCTTCGTTTATTCATTAATATTATGATGAACATAAATTCGTATATACCAAGATATCAAAATTATTGAACTCAAATATGGTTATAGTTCAAATATTGACTTGTGTGAAAATGGTTTATAGACATTGAAATAGTATTATTTATTTTTTTTTTTTTTTTAATTTAAACGCATTTATAATTTTTATTGAAATTCTTATTTCTTATTAAAAATGTATTAATATATATAGTACTGCTTTATTTATCATTTAAAATACCAATATTATAGAGTAAATAAATGTTTAAATTAACATTTTTAAATTGTTTAAATATTATTAGTATTAAATAATAATAATGTACAATATTGTCATTGTATAATTTATGTAATAATAATATAATATAATTTCTTGCAGAATTCAGAAAAGTATTGAATTTAATAAACATTGAAAAATACATAGGTTCTATGTATTTTTAATATTAAATAATATTTAATTACATTAAACTTGAAATAAAAACTATAAAAAAATCTTTTAAACATTTTCCAAGTAATTTACTCTAATAATTTTCTATAATGAAGATATACACTGAACGTATTGAAAAACATTATACATTATTAAATTAAGTAACATGATTTTATTTATTATTAATATTATTTATTATATATTAAGTTATTAGCATTGAATAAAATTTTCTCTTATGTAAGTACTTACGTTAAGCTGATTAAAATATCAGAGATTTTGGACAAAACCTTTCGAAAATTTATTATTTTATATATTTAACAAAAGAATGCTAGTAAAGGAAGCTAGTGTTTTTACATAAATTTTTTATTGGAATTATCTTTGGCAGAAGGTATAATTTAATGCGCAATAATTAAATTCTGAGTTGAAATATAAATCTTAAGAGCTCGTTAATATTACAAAATTTAAAATAAAATTTTACTCGAGTTACATGCACGTCCCATCGAAATGATTAATAACTCATTCTATTAAGATAAATGACAAAGAAATATAAAAAGAAGATACGAATTTAAAGGCAGAATGAGAGTCACTGGTAGGAAAATAGTAGATTTAACCTAGAGAAGGAAGGCATCGGGGATAGTTAAAAAGCGTGAGAGAGAGAGAGAGAGATGGGAGATAGTTCGGTTGTGTCAGGGGTCGGTACGGACACACATTGGGTCATAAACGTTTATATTGCGCGCAGTGCGCTAGTAATGCCGATATTGGCAAGTTATTGGTCGCTTCCCCTAGTATGCGCAGCATCCCAAGTATCGCTCTGTATCCAGCATCCACGCCCTGGCAAAGGACGTTCTATCTAATCCACGAAAGTAAAGTCCCCGATATCTAGCGGTTGTTCGTTGTGCGGGTACATGTGCCATTGGCCTCGCCTTCTCCTGTTTTCCCGTTTTCCCGTTTTCCCGTTTTCCGTTTTCCCGTTCTCCCGGAAAACTTAATTGGAAATATCGGTGACCGCGTGGCAATTGAGCCCTTCTCTAGCAAAATCTCCACCACGTAAGTTTATTGCCGAAACGATTATCCTCCAATCCCAAACTCTTTTCCCTGTATTGAAAGCCCACCACGAGATATAAAATCATTTTCTCAACAACCTGCAATATCTACTTTTTTATCGGCATTCCCCCTTAATTAAGCTTCTATTTCGATAATAAATATTGATGCAATTATTTTTAATTTCATTTTATATTCATCGGTATATATATTTCTTAGATATTTAATAGAATAAAGATAAAATCATTGTATATTTTTTTATTTATCTTAATGCTTAAATAGTAAAATCTATTTATAAATCTACATGTTCAAATTTAGAATTACAAATCTGAAAAAAAAATTATCTCCAAAACAATATATGCTCTTATTTTAATTTTTCAGTTTATATTGTTCTTGAAAAATATTAAATGAATTAAAAATACACTGTTAAAAACTTAATAATTAATAATTAATATAAAATATAGTATTATATTGTTAAAACTCTTATTTTATATGCTTTAAGACTAAACCAAAAATAAATTGTATAATAAATTTATAAATATGTTCGATATTTTTGTTTAGTAAAGTTTAAAAATTATGTTTACTTATCAATGCTTATCTCAAAAACTTGTTAAATGAAATTATTCCAAATCTTTTTAATTATTAAAAATTGTGCAACAATATTTATGCTGTATGTTGTAACAGAATGTACGTGTATATTGCATATATTTATATTATGAAGCATATTTTTATTATGAATTACATAAAATTAAAATTTTTATATGCTCATATGTACACAGTATATAAATTTTAAAGAGCCAATTTTAAAATTTTAAAAAATTTTTATTAATAAATTTTAAATAGTAGTAGTTTATATAGGTAAGGTGATAATTATATAGTTATAATCTATAAATACCTATAGGGTAAAAACAAAAAAGCATACTCTAAGAAAAATTGTAGCTCAACTATTTTATATTTTTTTAATGATTATAAAATAAAAATAAAGTTTGAAAGCCCTCTAATTTTTAAAAAGCAATTTTAAATAATCTATTAGACATTTATAAAAAAAAGTATTACAATTTACAAAGTTAAACTAATACAATATTTTTTTGTTATATTATGATTAAATATTTCATTTGTAATATAAAATTTTCATGAAAAATTATTAATTTATAAAGATGAAAAATTTTGATAAAATAAAATAGATGTATCTGATATAAATTACTCAGCATTATATAGTTTTAATAATGATTTTTGAAAACTTATTTTCTTTCTAGATTACAAATTAATTGATTATTATTATTAGCGTATCATATATTAAATAAACAAAATTTTTATTATTCTAATAAAAATTCTTTTATTTTTTAATGAAATATATCAGTTTATTGGTAGTACATAATTTTTAAATATGAATAACAAAATAAATCAATAGTAACTGTTAATGTACTTCTAAGACACTGTTATAGCAGTTTTAAAAATTGTAAACAAATAAATTTAAAGCTTTTAATTCGCTTATATTGTAGTTTATGTACAATAAAAAAATTTTCGAAATTAATTTTATTTGTAAGTGAGCTTAAACTTGGCTGTAACTTGAAGTCGTATTTTAAGCTCTTCTTTTAAGCTCGTAATCGAATCAATGATACTTAGCGAAGGGCGATACCGAAAGTTTGTTAAAAATATTTTGGACGACCGCCTCGTAAACGAACATAATCCCCAAGTTTGAAAAACACGTAAACTGGCTTTTTCGCGTGATGCCGGTGCTCGAGCTCGCGAAGATGCTCTTGATGTGCTCGTTGCTCTCCCCGAGACCCAATCAACTGATATCGCGCTCTTAAGCTCCTCCGTAAGAGCCTCAACTCCTGATACGAGGGTAGTTCGAAGGTGGTTAGGTCGTCTGATCACGAGTTAGTGGTTCGATGTGATGGCGGTGCGAGCCCGGGTGGCGTGTATACGTGGCTGTTTCCTTCGGAGGCGTCAAAACGAAAGGAGCCCGAGGACCAACAAAACTATGGATAAAGAGGGCGAGAGCGGGGTGGATATCACCCAAGCCGACTTTATGTCAGGACGTAAGCCGGTTATAGGCGCTGCCGATGTTATTTGATGGCCAAATGCACTTCGCCAGGGGGGGGGGTGAAACAGCCCCCCCGAACCGGGTGCCCGCGGTCCTACACGTTTCATCTTCTTCCAGTTGTTGCGAGCCTCCCCCTCCAACAACCCCCGCCTTCGATCTCTATCAGCCCACGAAATTTCTTTTGACCTTTGCTTTATCCGGTCACCCCACAGCAGTCGACAAGATTTCCACCTTTCAATAAAGAACCTTGTACGCGAACCTCGGCACTCGCGCACCACAATGGATTGTTCTCTCTCTAAGGAGCTTCGTTAAAATAATTGAGCTTTGTGCACGTATCCATTAACGTGTTTATGCGATGAAAAAAGGAAAAAAGGTTGCGAAACATAATAAGCAAAGGGTTGAGAGTCTTGTAAAAGTCGAAAAAATAGCGAGGGAAAAGCATATAAAAATCAAAGTACTTGGTTGTTAAACGTAGCAGGAAAATCGTCGCTCAATTTCACCCCGTTGCACCCTCTCTGCATCTCCTCCCCCGTTGCACGCTTTTCTCTCATTCCCCTCGGGCCTTTTTCTTCGTTCCCGCTAAAAAATGCCCTTCGCTGCGGTATATCGACAGCGAGTTTCTTTTTGATCTCGCTAAAGAATTCATTAAGTTTAGCGGGGGTGGCTGCGGGATGGTTAAGGTATTAATACAGGGTGGAGGAGGAAATGCCGAGCGCGTTTTATGCTCTGCTTGTGTCTCGAGTTGGCTTACTCCTGTAGATGATACTTTCGACGCTCCGCTTTTTCCCCGTTACAACCACTCCCGCCTCCCCCTCTTTCCCAACTCTTTTGCTCCTTTGGCGGTATGTGCACATTCAATCCCGATAATATTCATCAAAATACAGTAATCTCATCAATACTTCCCAAGTTTATTCTTTTCTTTGTCCTACGAAGTACGCTTGTAAATTCCACTTTTAAATATCTTTTAAACTTGTGCCACATTCATATCCCATTGATCAAATTGAAAATTAATTTTAAATACACTTTTTATTTATATTTTTAATTTTTTTGGTCGTAGATTTACAGTATTATTTATTTTTCCCATTTTACATCGTTGAACTATTACCTGTTTACTTGTGCTCATTTGTATAAAATTAATACACAAGAGTTGATCAATATACTAATTACTCCAATGGACACAGGAAAATTTAAATTTCTCTTTGACTATACTTATAACAAGTTGTACAAGTGTATCACTTTATCTAATAATGTTAATTAATATAATAGATTATTGAATTGTGATAAGTATTATTTACAATCTAGTTGATTAGATGAGCATTAATATTGACCAACTGAAAGGCACTTGTACATTACTCACAAAAGCATGTAAATGGGTTTAGGTACGTCCATCTGAACTTGAATTTCAATAAATGTTGCACTAAAAGGAGTAATGTATCAATTGATGGATTTTTCGGAGATTACTAATAAAGCAGAGCGATTATTGTACGGAATGCTGGTTGTGTAATGCTCGAAGGGAAGTAAAAGCTTGTATTGCGTCGTCAGCGAATTCGGAAAGGGTCGAAACGGAACTCACCGCGCCGTCGTCGGAGGTTCTCCAAGGTTCCCTCAGGTAGGGAATGAGAATTGTTCACGACTGCATGTCTTAGGGTGATTGGGAGTTATGACTCCTAAACCGTGCTCCAGGGCGTCGGAAGGACTTGACACAGGTCAGATACCGCCTCGTAAAACGTTATGAGAATTAATGTCATCCAGGCCGCTCGCTTCCCCCCTCTCCCCTCCCCGCCCCATCCCCGCGCCGACTGTCTTTTCATCCTTCCTGTATCGCGGATGCTGCGGCCACGGCCCAGCCGCAAGGAACACGACCCAAGATGCCGCAGACCAACCTCACTCAGACCCCCTCCCCGCCCCCGACTTCGGCCAATTTCCCCGTTACGACAACCACAACTTTCTTAGCTAATGGAAAAGTCGATACCCACCCGATTGCTCAACCAACGAGCTTCCGCTCTCTTCGACGCAGTTCACCGCAACTCTTTGCCAACCCCCCACTAAGTTCGATTCAAACACTTTCTTCTACTTTCGAACATCAGCTTACATTTGTATTTATGTATCTTAACTCCTGTGAAGCTTTCTAGACTTTGATGATATCAAAGCTTCTTCATTATAACCTGCGTAAATTCAATTTACTCGCATTTATTCTTCACTCAGATTACAGATTTTTCTCCTAACCATAATAAACACGTGTTAATTGAATTGTTTAATTGGAACTAATTTAAGGAACTACTGTTGCCATTTTTAGTTAATAAAATTAAATTGAAATTATATCCAATGAAATGCACATGAATGTATAATTTTGGATCAGGTTTTCATGGGAAAATATACAACTACTAGATTCCTATCATAAAATTTTAAATTTTATTTGCAAAGTTGTTTATTTTAACAATTTTATGGAAATTATATAATTGATATTTAATTTTAAATTAAAATTTGAATTATGAATATAATAAAAAATATTTCATTTGAATATTTTTTCTCGAAAATATTTTTTTAATTTAAGAATTTTAAACATATGTACGTCTTTATTAACTATATTGCTCTTAACAACAAATTACATAATAACTGCATTTTTTAATTTATCTCAATTAGTGAAAATAAATTTATGTTGTAAAAAAAGTTTCTCATAGTTTTATTTTTAAATTAACAAACTCTCATAATTTTATTATTTAGGTATATAATTACATATATATATTTAAGAATTCGATGTATAATATTTAATTTAATCTCGTTTATTTCAAAACCATTTAAAAATTATATATATAGAAGACTATGTATAATGTATTTCAAGGAATACTAAATAAAATAAATTGCTTTGTGTATAAATAAAAACGACAAGAATTCATTATTTTTAAAAACAGCATTGCAATAACAATAATTATATTGACTCACTTATACAACATATAATTAACTGTCACACGTAAAAAAAAATTAGCTGATTGAAGTCGCAAAAAAATTATGGCTGCGCTTTAACGAACTATTAAATAATTTAATAATTTTTTTTTCCTCCTTAATAATTGTCAGTGCAGAGGATAAAGTGAAATTATAATATAAATATTAGATAATTTAAACATTGTCAAATGAATAAAAGATAATGAATTTATTTGAAAATAATTTTCATTAGTAAAATTGGAGCTTATTATAACGTATTTGTATTTGCATTTGTAAGTAATAATTTTGAGTTAAGAATAGGTCTTTTATTTGAGTAATCATGGAATCGGTAAGAGCCAGGAAATTTCGAGAAGAGCGAGATATTATTATTGAGGAGCCGATAAATGAGAGTTGGGTCGATTGGCAATATTATTCACTTGGTTCGCTTCGTACCAAGTGAATAATTTTGAGATTGAGCTAACATTTTACTCCATCTTAATGGTTAATCTTGGTTGATCTTGCGAATGATAGCTTGCCGAATTCCTGAATAAACGGGGGAAATGCATTGAGGAGGTCGTCGGCGAGTCTCGGCAGCATAAGCTTAATAATAATAAGTTGGCACATAAGCTGGATAAACTGGATAAAAAAAATCGGGAGCAAAGAAGCACGAGTGGTAAATACGTCGAATCGGCAATAAATAGATGAGTGGCCTCTTCCGGTCGCCCACAGCCTCTCCTGGCACTAACCGAGCCGTCAGCTTAGACGATGATTTAGTGGAGGCATTGATTGGGTCGATCATCAGCGGCCATCTACCTCCTCTTCTTTAAGGCCTTTCCTATTTATAGATCATCCTCTCTGGGGCGAGGATGACCGCGTGCACTCGCTCGTGAACCTCGACCGAGCGTCTTACCTCGCGACATCGCGCCTCGCCACTCGCCACTCGCCGCTCGCCACTCGCCACTCGCGCGCCTTCCTTCTCGGTAGGCGATTGCCACGATTGGAAAATTGCACGAGATGCCTCTTAACTAGCTCCTATGAACTCAATAAATCCACCCGAGAAATTAAAGAGAAGCCTGGATTTCGGAGCCACTGCATCTTCATTTATTTCCATTTGGTTTACGGACGCTGTCAATTATATATTAAACCTTAAACTTTAAAACAGCTTTAACCGAGTCGTTTCAACACCTACGTCTAACATCAATCGTAGACAAATTTTTAAATTTATAAGCTGTATCTCCGACCCTTTTCGAGTCTTTTCCCTTAGCCCCTTCGCGCTCAATCACTATACTTTTACTCTCTCCGAGGAAATTAAAAAAACCTATCCCCATAATCGTAAACGGAAACTTTTGAATCAAATAGATTAAAAACGGTAACATACTTGTTTCCCTTTTTAATTAAAATTTTCAATTTTAGTGTCAACTTATCCTACCATATATTTTTATAAATATGATAAACGTTATAAATCGGCACTTTTGATTATAAACTCAAAAATTAAAAAAAAATTCTGTATCTAAACTATATTCTAAGAGATGATTTATAAAAATGGGAAATTCAAAATATAATAGACAATAGCTCTTTGATTGTAATTATTTAAAAAATGTTATAATATAAATAATTGGGAATAATTAATATATACTTAAAATTAATTACTATTTGTGTGCATAGATTTATAAAAATTTTAATATCCCATTTATACATTGTTTCTTATTGTATTATTACTTCTATGAAGAATAAATATTCTAACTCCTAAACCCTAAATTTCAATTTAGGTTTGTTTAATATATAATAAATAAAAATTCATAGTTACTAAAATAAAACTATCTAATTCATTTCAAATTTAAAAATAATATTTTTTTACTTAATTTTATATATATACATATATATATATATATATAATCTACCCAGGAACAAAAATACTATTTAAAAAAAATTTCGAAAATATATTTTGCTATTATATTTACTTCATATGTTTTATATTACAATATATATTTTATTCTTATTTTAAAATGTATAATTTAATTTTTTCAATAAATATTTATTTTTATTGGAATATACATAATTCATTTATATATGCAATTATAAAATATGACTAATTAAAAAAATTATTTTTTAATTTGTATTAATCAAATAGTATCTGATCAATTGAATACCTATTAACATATTTGTTGATAAATTGAAAATTATATATCTGAGATTATCCTACAAATTAATTTATTTTAATTGTATATATTATTATGTATATTTTTTGGATATCAACACTTAATTTTTTTATTTTTCAAAATACTATTTAAATATTACTTCAAATATTGTTTAAAAAGGCATTGAAAATACTTGCTTTAATATAAAAATAGATTAAAATATATCTCAAATTTTTTTTTAATTATATACATAAATATTTATTCTAATTATTTTCCATAAATCATTATTACTTTATTACTATAATACTATAATTAAAATAAAACTCTTATATGTACAAAGCAAGTAATCAATGTTTTTAACAACTTAATTTATGGCTGTAATTCTGCAAGTATTAATAAATATTTGTGTTTTTAAAAGTTTAAAACTACGTTATTTAATTATTTTCTATTACAAGTTAAAATTGAAATAATCAAACAATTCAAAGTTATCAAAAATGAAAAAAAAAATTATATTTTATTTGAAAAATGATGAATAATAATATTTACAACAATGGCATGGATATACGATGATCAATTTTTAATAAGTACAAAATAGTTAAGAAGGTGAAATGTGATTTTTATTTATTCGAAAAGGTTGTAACAGTTATATTTTGTGTAAATGTACTTTTTCGCCCTTTACCTTACATTTTGCCCCATCTAGAGGAAAAGGGAAAGTGAGGACGACGACGTTGGAGCCTCAATATTTTCGAATTACCGCCCCAATGATTTTGTGCCAAACAAAGCGTTCCTCACCCCAAACCCACGGTCATATTTCAATCAATACATATACAACACTCTCGCACTCCTTTTCCCTCTTTTCCTTGCCTCGTCGTGGCCCCTTTGCATACTCCATTCCTTCCATCTCTTTCTGACTCTCAAAAAACCCCCTTCCCACCCCCGGACGTATCATTTGCGATGCGAGCTGGGCGCCTCGATTAAAATTAATATTAAAAACCGTGTTTCTTCGCACAGAAAATATTCAATACAAGCCCTTAGTCGTCATCCCTTTGAGTCGGCCGATTTTTATTACTTTTATTCACCACCTATGAGCTCGTGTAGTAGTTTGAAACTTGGAACATAACTAATGGATACTGTATAGTTTCGCTATCGACGTGCGTTTAAAAATAAAACAAAGCATTACTTTCTATGAAACAGCAACGAATTAATTTTTAATTTTCTATAGGTAAACTCATAAACCTTAATTTGAAAAACGGGAGACACTCTTGTTGCGTGATAAATTTATAATTGAGAGGAGCGTGTAATCGTAGGTACCAAAGTTAACAAACTTTTTATAGGGCCAATATCTCCCTCTCTTTTCCTCTTCCTTTTGCTTGGAGATTTCTTCGAGCGGAATTATGCGGCGAGGGTAGATTCAAGCGTCGGCGAGAATTAACGTCTCTTGTGGCATAAAAAATCTGTGTAATCAATTATCGAACCTTTTTTTTACCCCATATTTCATGGCCAATGAGTCTCCGAACCCCTGGAGTAGTTCTTATTCTCATCTCACTTCCTTCACTTATTTCCTCTTCCATTCTTATCATATTTACTTCCTGCTTTCAATTCTGTTTGATTCCTCAAATATTTGTATTTCCAAATTGTGCGTAAAAGTTTTAAAGGACAAAAAAAAAAATTTAATAGTCTTTAGCATACACAAATCTCGTGTTTTATTCATATATTTTATGGATGAATTAAAAGCAACTCGATGTTTAATGTAACTCAAAAATAGTTTAAAATTTCTCATTACTAAGCATACATGTTTTAATTTAATTTTAAATGAATATATTATAATTCCAATATTTATTTATTAACCGCAAAAAAACTATTTACCTAGCGTGAAGATGATTTCCCTTATCTACACTTTTCCAATATTTCAATGGATAAGTTTAAAAAATAAAATTTTTAATTTATTAATAATTTTATATCAATTTAAATAGTTGGATAATTCGTGTCATCTTTTCAATAATGAAATATTTATAAATTTATATGTATATTTATTGTAGAATTTCTTAAGTCAAAATTTAAAATACTTTTTTCTATGCTTAGAGGTACGTAAAAAATTCATCCTGTCGCACTTAAAGCTAAGTACTGCAAGTTATCTATGCTGCAGTGTAATTGCTGGAGGGAGAGAATTGCACTGAAAAAGTAGCCGATAAATACCGGACGATAATTATAACACTTAAAAAATATGTATCTTTAGAAGGTTTACGCAAATTTGGATTCTACTCCGGACTCAGCTTGCGGTACACAGGAAAAAGGGTTGAAAATGTATGTGTGTGTGTGTGAGAGGGAGAGGGGGGGCTAGAGAAGGCATAGATATCGCCATCAAATACACACCCCTTACGCATTCATTGATGTAGTATTAATTCAAGCGGACAAAAGTCAAAGGATTCGCCATAATGATTCATCCATTCCGTGTCTGTACGCATTAGCCGCAAACACACTTCACTGATACATACTCAAATACATATGTATATATATATATATATATGTGTGTGTGTGTGTATATATGTATATATATATATATTTACGTGTTTGAGAAAAAGTCATACACGAGGAAGGGCAACGTGTGCCATTTATCCATGAATGCTTCGATTTCTTTTTTTTAAAGCCATGGAATAATTTGCGAAAACTTTTTAACTTTTTCAAATACCTGCTATTAATTATTCGAGGGCTTCTGCAATAACCTTTAGTTTTTTAGGAGATAATAGTATTTGATGAGAATTTAACCAACTGTACCAACTGTTTATCAACTGTATTTGTATGGAATGTGACTTCAAATTAGAATAATTTTTTTTTTTAAATATTTCAATAAGAAAGAATAATGTGTACACATTTGTTTTATAGAATTATGACAGACATTGTTTTCTAATATTCTGAAATAATTTATTTATTCTGGCGATTAATTGTTTCCGTATTTTTCATAATTTAAATGAATATTTTGGATTTATAATTTGTGTGTTTCTTACCTTATGGAATAATAAATGTTGCTCGTCCATACATCCAGCATTATCAATTATGAATATAGAACTTTTGTTTTTAAATAAATGTATTATTGGAAACATTATAGCATTTAGATCGTATTAAAACAATGAAAAGAAAAGAAAAAAATCAATGAAGAGCGGAAAGAGGTACACGTTTGTCCTTGCTTTGATGTAATAAAATTTTAATTGAAATTTTTGAGCGTCTAAGGACTCGCTTAATTGGAAGATGTTCAATTTTTTTCGTTTACGCATGTATGATTCATGTCGAGGTTATTGTGATTTTAAAGTACGGAGCAACACTCGCAGCGTAATACTCCCTCGGCTTTTCCATGTAAAGCAAGGTTTTTTCAGGAACGAGCCCCCAACAGCCTCCGAAGCTCCGAGCGCGTCACTTCGCCAAAGTTCACACAGAGAATTTTCCAATATTTATGGGGGCTCAAAGTAAGCGGGCACTAGCGAGGGGAATTTATTAAGAGCGCGCCGGCGCCAGATTGCTAATAAGCTGGAAATATCGATGGGCGATATGAAAATTACTCGCGCTCGCAGCATCCCTTTTGCTCCTGACGGCGCTCCTCTACCTGGCGCCCAACTATTTAATATAACCGGGCGCCAGGAATGCAGATATAAGCCCGTAAAAGTAATCGCCGAGGTAAGGGACGTCTTTCCCGATAAACGGCTTTGCAGTTTAAGATATTTGTGCGGAGCCCTCGCTTAACGTAGGTGTTTATTGCGTGTTTATGTTTCCGAAGGACCGGGGAAATTTTGTACAAACGCTACCCGCTTAATCCAAACAATTTACAAACCAAACGAATCCGTTACCAAAACAACCAAAACAGACACCTTAAAAATTAACGAACCTAAAATACCACGACCGATATACTCTAATATCTAGCCGAACTAATGTGCCAAGCACATTATTAATACGCTACTTTTAATTACCTCCTTTTAAAACAGCCTCCGTTATTTATTCGCGCCAATAATTAAAGTTGATTGAATAAAATAAACTTAATGAAAAAAAAAGAAATAAAAAAGAAGTGAGCATACTTGAAAGAAAATCATTGATGTTTAGGATATTATTAAAATATATATAAAAATTTTTGCAGATTAATGTACTCAAAAATACGAATATTTATATGACCACAATACCATCGAAAGCAGTTGAAATAAAAAATGGAATAAAAAATGAAATAGCATTATTTAATAAATAGTATAAACAAAAAATAAATAAACAAATAAAAGCCCAGTACACGAAGTTATTTAAAATGATCATTTAAATGGTAAAAGAGAAGTTTTATAAATTGAACAAATTTCAGAGAGAAGTTATTAGGCCTAGGAAACGTTATAAGGCTCATTGAAATTTGAATTGATCTCAACGAACCGGATGATTTTGTAAAAGTTACCATGAATGTGACAGTCACGTTAGCTATATTCAATAAAGTGTCGTAGGCTGGATCATTAGAATCATGCACATGTTCATGTCACCCACTTTAATTTTTCCGCGCGATTTAGGGCAGCATCCGGGAATTGATGCAAAAAGAGTAATTCTCCTGGATTTCGCCATCTCCTAGACATTTATAGAGCTATGGAGCACTGTTACACTCTCTGAAATGTCTCAAAAGGTTCAAGGGTCCATATTTACAGGGAATCGCCTTTGGTACGTGATGGAAGCGGACGAAGGGATAGGAGAGAGATGACGTAGAGAATAAGAGAAACGCGTTTGCCAAAGAGACCGCGAAATTTCTACCGAGTCACTCTCTGTCCTCCTCGTCTTTCTCCGTCTCACAAATTTTTGAGCGAGTACCCGCGTGCGAGTGCGTGTAATGAATAAGCGAATCAAAGGACGGACGCATGTGTTGTTACTTGTTATTCTCTTATTATCATCCGAGGATAATTTTTCTGACTTTGACGAGTCTTTGAGAAAATCTTTAATTTAAACAGCAACTCGCACTTTGTAAAAATATTTGTATGTGCGAGGAAAAACTTTGTTAAACACAGACACTCAGCTCAACATTCCCTACAATAAATGTTTTTCTCTTCGTCGTTTTGATTTTTTTTCTCTTTTTTTTTTGGTTTTTTTTTCAAACAATTTTTATTAACATAGAATAAATTTATATAAACTTTATAAATAGTTTGTCACTTTACAAACATCATTTTTGTCGCAAATCCTTTTGAAACGACATTATACATTTTCATTTTCCATGCAAACGTTTCTTTAACTGTCAATAAACAACTACATATCTCTTAACGTACAAAAAAATTAAACTCTTATAAACGCAAATGCCAACTTTGAAACATGTTTTGATTCAAATAATTCATAACAATATTAACTATTAACTGAATTTAATATCAATCATTGACGAGGCTCATCTAAAACGAATCGCCAATTCTTCTTTTCTCTACACTCGAGTGGAATAATTTAATGTGATTTTCTAAAGAAATCGGTCCCTTGAAGTACTTTTGGCAGGTATCGCAATGATACTTGTACTTATTTTCGTGACATCTAAGGTGCTTATTAAGCAAGTCTTTGCGCGCGAAAGTTCGCTCACAGCTATTACACGGAAATTTGTCCGGATTCGTGTGAAAAATATTATGTCGAGTTAAATTGTCGAGCCTCGAGTACTTTCGTGTACAAATATCACAGGCAAATTTGTTACGTTCAGAATGACACCTTTGATGATACCGTAAATAACGTTTCTGTGCAAATGACTTACCACAAGCGCAACACGTCAGCTGATTCGTATCGTCCGCTTGTACGTTCAAATGTTTTTTGACTTCACTTTCGTTATTGAATTCTTCCTTACAATACGGACAAGAACTTTTGCTCGATACTTGCTTATCCCGTATTATGTTTTTCAAAAAATTTGGATCCGTCATTATTTGATAAAGGTATGTATCCTTGAATTTATTACCTTCAACGGTCGCCCCAATGACTGGTAGGCTCAATCCATTTTTTACGGAAAGATCAACGGCTTCGACTTTTCCATTGATTGTGAAAGGTGTCCAATTTTCGAAAATATCATTGGAAATTCCATTCTGCAATAAAAATATAAATCTATCCTACCAATTTACAACATTTATTTAATCGTTTTATCGAATCGATAAAAGTATTTTTTATAAACAACAACAGACAATTGTTAAATCTGAATTGTTTATTAATTGATTCTTTTTTTTTTCTTTCAAAATAATATATTAAAGATAAATAAATTTTATGGATTTATTTCAACATTAATTTTTAAATTATATAAATGTTTATTTTTGCATTTAAAAAAAGTCAACACTAACTAAATTTCCTTCAGCCTTACTAATCCAGAATTGATCACAGGTGAAAATAATAAATAAATGAACTAATTGAGGGATGTTTGATGGATAAATGTAAAAGTGGAATGTAAAAGGTTCGAAAATTCTAGGAAGAGAGTAAGTATTGCGGATACATTAGTACGGATAATGTTTATAAATTTGCTATTACTTATAAATGAAAATTAATTCTCAATGTCCTATAAAACCCAAGATCATTAATAGGCGTGTAGCACAATGGAAATTACTTTTCTATTTCATAAATTTAAAATAAGGAAATCAAAAAATTATGTAAACTGTAATGTCATCAAATTGCACTTAAATTTTTTAATTAGCATTCGACGGTAATAACGACATGAGTTTTATACATTATATACGGCCAATGTAGATATTAATTTTAACAATGTACTATCTTACACATAATATATAAAATTAATTTGAATGTAATATTTAAAAAATTTATAGCTATCGTATAGGTAATACTTACTTGCTTATAAACCGGTAAATCCATTTCTTGAACAATATCGTGGTAATTTGAAAAATTAACAGTTTTCACGTAAGAAGACCCGGTTTCTTCATTTTTTTTAACCGATAAAAATTCCATACCCAATCCTCCGTTTTTCACTTTAATGTGTCCTTGATTCCTGTCTTTACGAGGCAAATGTCGTGGTACGCTCTTTACGCGCATTATATTCTAAAAATTTTATACAATTACATGTTTATCAGTGACTGACAAATAATACTTTTCTGTTAAACATAATTCATTAAGAGAACAAGCAATTAAAAAATTAGAAAAAAACGAATATATGAAATTAAAAAGTAATTTACATGTAGAAGGTGGTGAAATAAAAATTTAGAAATAAAGTAAGGAGGTATCACTTGTGTCACTCCGTCTTCACACTAATCGCTTCGACGATCGAATGACAACGTATTTAGTAATTTGGATAATCCGTCCCGGAAAATGTCCTTTGAACGTCTTTGAATACTCGGAGCAATACAATTGCTTGGCGGAGTCGCAAACAGATCGTTTCTACATGAAATTCCATTCAAATTTGATTTATTTTGAAATTTATTACAGTATTTACTTGTAGAGTTAATGATTTCTTATGTATTTACATTATAAGTATTTTGTAATAATAATTAAAAAATGATATCTTTGTTTCAACTTTGAGATGATATTGTATAATTGTATATTACACACATAAATGAATACCTACGAATACTCAGATTATAATCTTACACAAATTTGTTTATACGTTTAATGTACAAATGTAATATATAAGTATGTGAGTATCCTTTTAATTTAAGAATTAAACTAATTTAATATATAAGTTGCTATGTGTGTGCGTGCGTGCGTGCGTGCGTGTGTGTGTGTATGTGTGTGGATAAGAAACAGCTGATAAAACCACAAATTTTTCAATGAATCTAAGAATTATAACCTTCGTTTTTGTAGTTTATGTAAAATGAAAATTAATATTTATTGAATTATTATTATTTAAGAAATTTTGAATTTTTGATTAAAAAATTTTTATTTTTATTTTTAAAATTATTCGTACTACCATTTACTTTGCTACTACTTACTGTTTCAAATATAAAATGGAAATAATCATAACACTACATCGGTGTAACAATAATTTCATAAAACTATTTATATAAATATTTATTTTACATTTAATTTATAATTATGCATTTATATTTATATTATACTACTGATATATTTGATGAAAATAATAATTATTGTTATTTACAATTGCATATTAAGTCAAGAAACCTATCTCAAACAAAGTAACCAGTAATAAACTGTACCTGATGTTCAATTTAAAATTAGTCTATATACCTTCAAGATCGGCAGTATACTTAATTTATTATGTATAACTAAATGTAATTAAACATAACAATTTAAAATGTCAACAAATTTAAAAAAAAAAAATTAAATGAAAAAATATTAAATAACACATACTCGCGCGTACCCGCGCAGGCACGCACGCACGCACGCACACACAATATATGTATATATATATATTGCACAAGTGTATATAAAACTTAAGGATCATAAAGGAAAACAAAAAGGATATTGACAAGGATGGCAAAACGTAAAAAGGGATAAATTCGAATATTTTTAATTGTAGACCAGCAAGGAGTATAAGTAGAAGGACACTGAATGACTCTTGATATTGTCATACCACGGGCAGCGCTGCGGTGCTTTTCTTTATTTCCCCAGTGGCTGGATGAGGTTATACATTTTATTTTTTTTCGTTCGTTCCTCTTTCTGCCCTTTCTCTGGCAGAGCTCGCATTTTCTCTTTCCACTCTCTCTCTCTCTCTCTCTCTCCCCCTGTGGCGTGGGCAATGCCTCCATCTTCTTATTAGCAAAGCTAATTGGAAATACAAATGGTTATTCACGGTAAGGGAAATGGTGGAGGTTCGGTACGACCAGACGACGACTCGAGACTACGACGACTGGGTTCGGCAGGACGGCAAGGGCAGGATAAAGGTGGTACACTTCTGCGTATTAAGCTTGTATTTGCCCCAGATAATTAGGACTTTTTTCCCGGACAATTTGGATGAATAATTGATTTTGTTATACCGACGTGCATTTAGCTCTTCTTCTGCCCCCCCCCGTTCTCTCTTGGTATTTAAACGCGCACTTATATTTCTGTTCATCTTTTGGCTGTGCTCCGTAGATCATTTCGAGTGACAATCAACTTTAGACACAAAAAAAAAAAATAAAAAAAAAAAAAACAGATCCTTCTGATGAAATATTCAGTGTGTCTCGAAATTACGCTTCGATGGTATTCTAGATAACGAAGAAGCCAAGCAAAAAGTCGATAAAAAATTTAATTTTTCCTTAAACATTCAAGCACGCAGCTTTTTTTCGGTACAGAACGATTCTTGTGCAAATGCTTAATTTAATTGCTAAATTTCACGTGGAATTTCAATTGAAACACCTCCCTTTTCATATAATAAATATAATTCAATTTTATTGCACTGTTTTATAGTTACATCGATGTACGTCTACACAAATCGTCAATTAATTGCCCTTTATGCCGTAGAGTAAGTAAAATTTTTTATATTAATATTTCTTGAAGAACGCGGAAAGTGAAGTCATGAGAAAAAGTGAATTTTTTTTTGAAGTTGAAAGTTGGCGCGTATCGGTCTTAGTCTCGTTCGACGAGGGCTGCTCTCATTTCCTCTTGCACCTCGCTCACTCCCACCAATGGAAGCAGGTTAGACCTTTCCTGAAAAATATGAGTTTAATAAAGAAGAGGGTGTGATGTATGGTTCCATGCCTTCCTTACAGGGGGAAGAAACTCGCGAGATCAGCTTCGATACACCAGGTATTGTATACGTAATATAAGTTACGCCGCAGAAGGCGAACTTTATAAGGGGCTTTAAGCAAAAAAAGAAAATAATAAAAAATAATACCGTGCGTGATGCTTTTATTACATTCGTGACGAAAATCAATCGTTATGAAGTATTGCTCGGGAGCATAGATTTCACCTGGAAATAAATTTTTTATTCACCGCCTGAGAAATATTGAAAAATACTTTATATTTTAAAAACTAAAAGGAACGTGAGATGAGTTTATTATAAAATTATAAAACTGACGTCTTCTGTCAAAGAATTTATTTTATTATGTCATTTATTACACCTATGCATGTATTATATTTATTGAACATTTGGAACAAAAAATTTATTTAATAAAATGAAAGAATTTAAATTAATGATTCATGGAATATATATATTTATTTCAATTAGAATATTTTATGAAAATAAAATGATATCAAGAAATTGCAGTAACGTTAAATAGAAAGAAATTTTTTTATATTAATTTTCATGAATAAATATTTTGAACTTTATTAATACTGTTGAAGGAATAATTTTTTTTTGTAAAAATAAAAATTATTTAGCAAGCTAATTTTTAAAAATGTATTTACTTTTCAAATAATTCATTGGGGACATTATTTATGTGATTTAAAAATCCATAATAATTCAATGAATTAAATTAAAAGTATTATTATACGTTACAATATATCTTATGTAAAATATAATTTTTTAAATATATGTAAATTGTTCTTTTACGTTAAATATTTTAAAATATTGTCTTTTTAAAAAAATCTTATTTATATCGTTCATTATCAAATTTATAGATTTTTATAATTACACTTATAAAAAATTTATCTACTCTAATTCATTATAAAAGACTATTTTTTGTCACATTTGAATAAATTATAGAATACTAATAAAATTTTTAACTAATAAATTGAAATCTTATTTTAAAATTCCATAGATTTATTTATAGAATTTTCAAGTCTAAGTCAAGAAGTGCTTATAGAAGTTGCCATCTTTAAATATTTGTTCTTTATTATGTGACTTCGTATAAAATGAAAGTTCAAACCTCAACTTTTCAATTCCTAAGATAGTTCAAAATTTATCAATTTTTTTTTTTTTTTTTATATATCGTTATCCATTTATAAATAACATTTTAAATCTAAACTCGAAATTCAAATAAATTTGAATGTTCTTCAAACTAAAAGCAAGAATAGAAATTAATTATTCAAGTTTTACCTAAATTAGGTAAAACTTGAAGTAATTTAATAATCCATCTCAATTTGTTGCCTAATATAGACTATTAAGATGATTTTAATGCAATTGGTATTGCTTCCTAGTGAGCCACACGATATGGCAACTCTCGCAAGATGTTCGTAACTGACTCAGATAGGGGGTTGTAAAATACCGACATATAGTTATGTTGGTATTTTACATATAGACCTGTCAATATGGTCTTACCCTCTCTACATATCTCACAATATACAAGAAGGGAATTGTATGGGAATTGACGCCATTTGAATATCTTTAACAGCTCCTGTTTTTCTCAATTTACAAGGTAAACGGAAACTGGCAGATAGGAATATAAAATATAAACATTTTTCTTTCCCAAATCCTCAACGATTGAAAACTCTGATGAAAGGCAGTTGAAATTGAGTGTTTAGAGCCTTTTTTTCGATTTTAAATCTTATTTTTTTTTTTTTTTTGCTCAACATTTTAAATTTGACCAATATTTAAAATGGAATAAATTATCGCCAAAAAAATCATTAATATTGGTATTCATAGTATTGAATACACATTGATTACCATTAATTAAATAATAATAGATAATATTATATATCATAGGTTATAAGATTGAATGAAGAACGTCGAAATTTTAATTAGCTTTGCAAAATTTATTGTAGATTTTGATATTCCTTGAGCATTTTGCTATACGAATTGCTCGAGTTTTAATCTTATAAGAAGCTAAGTTTATATCCCAAATGATTAAGCTCGCAATTTTTATGCCGCTCGGATTTCAAATTGAAATTACGAGTGAAAAATCGCGATAAAAAAAGGAGAGAAAAAGGCAAAAAGTGTTATAAAAGAGTGAATAATTAATTTCAATATACAATACGGGATGGAGTATTATTCAGGAAGGCGGCCAAGCCAAAGGAAATGGCCTGGGAAAGAATCAGCCAGCCAACGGCTAAAGCCTCCACGTTTCGACATTTATCCAAAGCAACTGGATAAAAGGGTACATAATGCCCTGGCTAAAACAATATTTAGAACGTGACTGCGTAACTCGGGAAAGCTCCGACTGTTTATCAAAGTCGCAAGTAAATGCAACAGTCGAAGCGTGTGTATATACGCCAGTAGCCGTCAATAACGCTCCTTGGCTTACGCGTAAACCTCTTCGCACGCCACCCCCGCCAGCCCTCCGCCACCCCCAACACCCCCGACACAACAACGCAACCCACGCTTATCGAGGCATCAACCCTTCTTCTTCTTCTTCTTCTTCTTCTTCTTCCTCCTCCTTATCCTCCTCCTTATCCTCCTCCTCAACCTCCTCCTCCTCTTCTCCTCCGCTCGAGAGCTTTTGGATGTACGGCAAAATCTATAACAAAGGGGGAGTGCGGTTGCAGCTCGCGCACGCGGATGCGAGTCTCGCGAGAAAGGGGCTAAGGATGGTACGCCGCCGAAAGAGCCAGCGCGGGAGGGGTCGCGTAGGGTGAGGGGGGGGAGCAGGGGGAGGCTCGGAGAAGGGTGAGCCCCGTCACATTTCACTGCAGACTAATAACTTCTGAATATTCATTTCATGTTTCTGCTTGCCTTCTTGCGCGTCGTGAGCAGGCCTTAAGGCTGCCTTCATTCCGGCAAATATCTGATGGACCGGGCCACTAGACTAACACCACCATCAATAGTACACGCGCTTCCAATACTCTTATCATTACGCATTATTATATTCCGTGTTCCGGTCAATCGCATCGAACATAATTTCCATCCATATGTCCATCTATTTTCGTTTTTGCACTAAAAACTGAGTTGAGTTTGAACGCGAAGATCTTCAGTTCGCAATCGATTAACTTTTGGAAGTTTGAAAATGTGCAGAAAGTCTTAAGATTTATGCACTTGAATCTAGGTAATTGGAAATTGAGAGAGACTGTTGCCACGGCAACTAAAATTGAGCAATCAATGAATTATTATTGACATTGATGTCTTTATTATTCGAGGCTCTTGTACATTCCCATAGGCTTCTTTGTTGCTTTCCCGTACCTTTTCAAATTTCATTCATCCTTTTGCGATTAAAATGAAGACTTTCTAAAAACATTACTTCAGAAAGGCTTTTACAAAATTAATCAAAACCTGAGTGCTGCGATGCTTTGTGAAAGATGCACTGTAACATTAATATCTCACGCGAAGCATTATTAGAGATAAATAAATTTTTATTTTTTTAAATTTATTTATTTATTTGTTACTTATTTATTTAGGTATTCTAGCTTATTCAAAGGGAAAGTATAAAAACGTTAATTATCAAGAGAAACTGCCAATTGTTCGGAATTGAAAGCCTTTAGAAAAACGTTTATTTGAAACAAGAGACAAATCGTTAGAGGGAGGACAAACAGACATTTTTCCCGAGTAAAGTCTTTCTCCCCTCCGAAAATTGTAGTTCTTGGCGATTCGAAGTATCGCATCTTGTAGCAAGAAACAAGATAGGATGCTTCGGTGGCTGCAGCTCAGAGGCGAAAGCTCTCTCTCTCTCTCTCTCTCTCTCTCTCGCTCTCTCTCGCTCTCTCTCGCTCTATCTTTCCCCGACTCCATCCTCTCGCTTTTCTCTTTTCTCAGAAGAAAGCCGTAAGCTCGGAATGCTTCCAGCCAATACTAAAGTCAACCGGGTGCCCGCTTCAATTCCGCGATCTCTGCGACAAATTAGCACAGACAAATTTCCCCTTCGTTCACTCTCTTACTCTATTGCCGCTGCCTCCGCTCTTCTCCCTCCCGCCCCGATCCTCCCTTAACGTCGAGCTCTGTGTCACATCGTTTTTCGACTTTCCTCTTCTCTCGTGCATCCTCCCTCTCTCCCTCCCTCCCGCCCTCGACGATGCTCCGTACGTTAATCGCTCCTACGGGACGTCACACGAAAAAACATTCTCATGGACGATCCTCTCTTTTTTCCAATTGAAAGTAACGTCTGCATCTACTGAACAAACTCTTTTTTCGTAAAACCATCTCCTTCGAATATTTTTATACTCAAGTGTACAATTTTGTAGATCGTTTCATCGAATAATTTTTTTTCTTCTTTTTTTATTATTATTTGAATTTTTTATTATTTTGTCAAATAAACAAATGGTAGAATACATGTTTAACAACAAAGAGAGAAAATATAATATCCGCAGCTCATCAACATTACAGTCTTTAATTTATGAAATTTATTACTTTAAAATATAATTCACATAACCTATTTAATATTTACAAGGCAATTTGTAAACCGTAATTTTCTTTTTAAATTATATGTAGTACCAGTTTTAAATAAACAACGATCTTTAATAAAACTTTTAATAACAAAAATTGTCTATTGATAATTAATTTTTTTAGAACAATATTACATGTTTAGACCAATATTTTAAAACATAAATGATTAGTTCATAACTAAAGAAAAAACTTAAAACGTAAGTTACCCATAAAATTAAGTAAATGAACAAATTTTTACCAGGAGATATATTTTTTAATCTTCTAATATTACAACAGTTATAATATTTCATCATCAGTAAATAAATTTTACTTTTCTTTCTTTAAATTTAACGATAAAAAATTAATGACCGTTTTCATGCATAAATTTATTTTTAAACTTCATACAACTTATTTGTATACATTATTTTTTGCAGTAATAGTTAGTTATATTTTTAAAATAGATAGCAAATAATTATTGTTTTTTTTTTTTAATTTCACATAATTTTAATTAATTCTACAAAAATGATTTATTTTATTCGACACACCTCGTGAAAGAGTATTTTGATAAATAAACATTTAGAAAGATAAATAAAATTTATATTGTATTTAAAAGGAAAAATTAATAATAAAATTTAAATATGACTAAATGTTTGACATTTATGAAAATGTTTCATCTATATTCAAAAAATTTTTATCTGCAAGTCCTATAAATATGTTATGCTAATTTTATTAGAATGTTTTTAATGGATTCCAAGTTTTTAATTATATATGCTACAATTGCTCATACGTTAAAATAACAAAAATAATCCGTAAAATGTATTATGACGAAAGATAATTACGAAGGAAATAGGTAAACTTTCAATTGTTTGACAGCAAAAAGCGCGGGATAATTTAGCACGTTAACATATGTTAATGCAGTTGTAAAAACGGTAAAATAAAAAATTATCCCAGATTTGCGGATCAAGTGTAACGAAAAAAAGGCTGGTGTAACATAATTAATAAGGTTCTACTCGCGCTGACCGAGGCGAGTGGGGGAAAACAAGCACAGCGCTAATATAAAGAGAAAAGGGAAACGCGGGAAAAGGAAGAGAAATGACAAATTAAAAATTTCATAATGACAAGTGACATTTGCAAATTCGACTGGACGCGCCGCGAGTTAGCCATTCAAGAGCGGCGAGTGCGCCATTGTGGTTGCATACAGTGTAGACCAATGGTTAGAAAGCGCGACCACGATAATAAATATAGAGAAAATGAAAAATTATTAAAAACTTCCTTTTTAGTCTCGGTAATCCTCGTCGGCCCCCGAGAGACGCGACATTAAAAACCTGAACCAACCAACGGACGCAGCAGCAGCAGCACCACCACCACCACCACCCCCGCCGCCCGGTCAACTCCCTCCCCCCTACCCCTCCCTCCTCCTTCGGTCCTATGGGTGGGCGTCCGTACACGCGAATTATTTATACGCAGGAGTCTCTCTGACGACATTACCGCCGTGTTAGTATTAAATCATAATGAACGACCTGTTACGAGGAGCAGTGATTCTCCCTTACAACCACTCCTTCGTCGTCAAATATACGGCGCACCGCGTTTTGTTGATTACAGCTGACCCCCACCCGTTCCTCGGGATTTTTTCCCCCTTTTTTATTTTTTGTTTGCATCTTCCTCCTCCTCCGCAACGGCCACTTTACAAATGTGTTCTTCTCCTTTTCGGCGAGTAATACAAAAATGGCGACGGTTTTACGACGTGGCGGGAGGATTGCTGCTTTCGGTTTTCTAAAGGAGCTGGTGGACGGGGGTGTGCGCCTACCCACCCGTGCTCCCCCCCCCACCCCACCACCACCCACCCTCATGGGCTCTCGCGTCTCGGCGAACGGCAAGCGCAGAAGAACACAAAGCTAATACAATTTTACAATTACACACGAGCCCCCCCCTCCCCTCCTCCTCCTCCTCCTCCTCCTCCTCCTCTCGTACCTCCGTAACCGTGCACCTCGGAGAAATTTCATCACGGGAATATTTAAATTCCATTTCGCTTCCACCTCGCCGTTAATTCATCCGATGCAGTTGGAGAATACCTCCCATTGCCAAAGTCCGCTGAGTCATCGACTATCCAATCAAGACCAAATGGAACCTGATAAGTCCAAACCTGATTATCCATTTGGATTTTCTTGATGAACATTATCAGTCTCATTCACGAGAGAGCTTTTTCTCTTTATTAGAACCCCCTTCGAGCTTAATTTAATGTTAAACGATAGTTTCAAACTCGTTTCAAATCTGAATAATTCTTTTTCTTTATCGTGGCCATTACAATAATACTGTAAAAACAAGGATTTATTACCCGAAGGCCACAATTTTATTTTACAACTAAAAATTCATTTTTCACTTAAAAAGTATTTTATAAAAATAATATTTTTGTCAAATAAATTAAAATGCATAAGCTAATATGCACTTGGAGTTGAAAGGGTTTCTTTCTTTAGCTGTGGAGGCAAAGTTTATGTCGGTAGATATAAAATAAAATTTTAACTCGTGCATTAACGTTACAAGTTAATTGAATGTGTTAGAATGCTTCTTAAACATAAAAACTTTTTTAAATGCAATAAAAATATTCTAGTAATAATATTAGATATTGTAAAGTTTTTTTCTTAATATAAATTACTGTATTGTCTATTATGTTTCAGGATTTCGGTATTATAAAAACAGGGATGCCTGAACATACAATGAAAATTATAAATGGTATATTCATACACAAAGCAAAATTAATGTTATCTTAAATACATCTTTTAAAATAAAATTATATTCATCTGCGTTATACATTTTGAAAAATTTACTACGCTATAAATAAGCGTTTTTTCTTTTTCAATTTCATTTTATTTCGATTTCGATTTCAATTTCTCCTACAATTTCATTTGGATATGAAATTGTATTGTTGTAATTTATAGCGCAATAATTAATATATATTTAAAAACAATTACTCAAATGAAAAAGTGCATTTATTGTGGTAAATTAAAATCGCTTGAATTATATTACACGAAATATATTTATTTTTAATGTATATGATATACATGTATATTTATATTACCCAAGTTCATAAATTGCATTTTTGTAGAATATTCAAATGACAATGTAAAATTTTTATAACGCAAAAAACTATTTAAACAAATAAGCTTCCTAATGTAATAATAAAATGATATAAGAATAAATGAAAATTTTTTGTTTTAATTTTATTTCAATTACATCCAAATGCTCGAGTTAAATATCAAAAAGGATAATAATAAAATTAATCGACCTCCGCATATAAGCGCAATTAATTCGTTGAAACGTCTCTAAAGGCTTCAAAATTTCGCCGGATATTTTTTTTATTCAATATCAATTGCAGAGAGGACTAAGATAAAAGATAAAATAAAAGACAAGATTTCGCAGGAGCGTTGACACGGGCAAGTACGGGGATAGTTTTGCTGGCGCCGAGGACGACAATCTCCCGTTCGGCTGAGATTCAGAATTGCAAATTCTTTAATTCCCAGGGGCCGCGACAGAATGTGGAGTGACCAGATGTGAGGGTAGAAGAAAGGTAAAAGAGGGAGAAAAGAGAAAGAGGAGTTTTACTGCGGTTTTCTCCGGGAAAATACCTTCCCCTGACCTGTACAAATATCACGCGAGACGAGGATGTATATTCAGAAATTTACATAGGTACATTATGATTAAAGTGTCCTAGAGAGCAAATCTAATACTACGCATTAGTCAGCTGGGTAAGGCGTATTAACCCTTGACCGCAAAAAGGACAGTAAAAAGATAATTTTTGAAGAGGGAAAAGGGAATAATGCGATCACAAGGGCTCTTCATCGTTTTATTGTCAGTGGTCAATCAATGGTCACTTCGATTCAACACTCCAAGCCACTTGCATTCAGACTTGTAAAGTTTGCTCCAATCGATATTTCTCGAATTAGAAGAAATTAGAGGAACAACTTGATCGTGATTATAAATGGCGTTTTTTATCGAACTAGACATTTTAATAGCGGTTACAAAGCTCAGAGGGTTATGGAGCGTCAAACGAGGAACGTTACATAAGGGATGCTGGATAAGAGTAGCTCGCCCCAATTCGACAAGGTAAACGGACGCGTTTGGCATGAAAAAACACGTGGAAAGGGGTGGGAGAAAACTCCAGAGATGTTCCTCTGTGAGTTGGAATGCCCGGGTACGTGAACCCAGAAAAAGAAAATACGCGCAAGAAAACGACTTTGTCTATGTGGAGAGCAGTGGGACGCGACTACAATTATAATGACATTACTCGACGGAGGTGACGCTTGAAGAAAGAAAGAGAGAGAATTCGTTCGAGTGGCCGGGCGATGAAATATTATACCCTTCCAAAGAGAAAATAATTAAAATTCAACCCTTGCGAGCTTGTGACCAGTGCGTGCGTGTGTACTCCGATGCGGGTGGAGAGGGGGTGGGGTGGGGGGGCGAAGGTGCAGTGTATTTGTCCGCCTATGAATCGCGTAACTGCAAAAGAGACGCACATACATACGTACATACATGTATGTAAGGGACATGGCCACCCCGCATCACCCCGAGCAAGGATGCGATGCCTCCCTTCTTTTCCGCAGCTTTTCCGTATTTTTTCCAGCTTCGTAGGTACCCGTTATGCCAGAAACGTTTGTTCTTGTTACAAAACATAAACACGGGCACGAGATCCGCGCTTTGTCTACGCTTTTCTATATTCTCTCCCCCATTATGTTCAAGTGCACATCACTTCCCTACGCATTTACTGCAAATAGATACCATCAGATGCGAACTTTGAATTTTTTTGTAGCTCTTTTAAACTGTAGTGCTGATGTTTCTTATTGCATCATTAAAATATACGTGGATGCTTCTGCCTCATTCGAGACTACCGACACTCACTTGCCTATGGAAGTTTAAACTTCCATCTTTATCGACTGTCCCCAACAATTATTTTACCAAAGCGCAATTGTCAATTTGCTGTATGTATTTAATGATATTTTTGTTTTATTTTATTTTTTTTTTTGTTTTTTTTGTTTTTTTTTTGGAATTACGACTGTGTACAATATAAAACTCAATTATAATAATTCAAGTAATATTTAAATGAAGCCATTTTTAATGTATTTGTAATTAAGATAATCAGCTAAAATATAATGTTGAGTACTTCATAAAAAATTACTCGATAAATTTCCATCAAAGTTTAAATATGAAAAGGAAAATGACTAATTAATAGCCCGAGCTTATTTAAAAATTAAATTATCGACCATAACTACTGAAATTTCATTAAAGAAGCAAATCGGCCTCGGATTAACGTTCATCTCTTTAAATCAACAGAAGGAAAAGTTATCGAAAGCCTCGAATCTCCGAGAAGTGTTGAGGCGTTAAACGGGTTTCACCTTGGAAAAATAAAAAGAATAAACGGACGTGAGAAAGGGACGGGAAAGTTGCAGCCGTAACTTTTTAATGAATAATACCGAGGCTAATTTAAATAAATTATAACCGATGGCGTTTGACGTCTTGCGCAATCTGCGGAGTGGTTGGTATTGATGGCCGGGCGCCGCTAAACGAAAATCACTGAGGTAGGAAACTCAGGCAGTCGAGGAGTGTCGGGAAAGCTAGACGGGAAGAGGGTGAAAAACGATGGAAATGAGTGAAAAGTACACTTACCGGTCTGCGGCTTCCATTAATTCCTTTGTCTTCGACGTCCTGGAGAAAGTGATTGCGAAAAGACTTTTTCGCGCGCCTATTAAAATATCAATTGAACCGTCCATTGTTCCATTTCATACTTCGCAACCTTCTTCCATCTCTCTCCTACTCTCCGTCTTTGTCTTTGCTCGTCTTCCACGCTGTTTACGAGCGCTGAAAAAATTAAATTTAACCAGACATTTTCATCCCCATATCGATGAATGCGCAGAAAAAAACTTGTATTAACGAACACCTCTTGCTGTGCCGTAATAATAGATTTACTTCTTATCTGAAGAGAGAAGGCCAAGTGATAATAAAGAAAAAGTATAGTAAGCTGCGTAGATGAAGTAAAGAGAAGGAAGAAGAGACAAAACGATGATATGGTAATACAGCTTTTACAGGAAAATCTAGAGACGACCTCGCGTTCGCACGTCGTGGAGCGCGGGGGGTAAAATTGAAAATGAGCATAAAAAGCATAAAAAGCCGAGGCGCGGGCAGATTGCCGTGGAATATTCTTCGGAAAAAAGGAACAACGGGGGAGAAGGGAAGGAGAAGGTCGGGAAAAGGAGAAGGCAATTCATTTTCATGTGCTATATCAATTTCTTGCTTCGCCTCTTTCGCTCGGTGTAGGGCCGCGCGCGATTTTCCTCGCCAGCTGCGGGGGGGGGCGGGGAGGGGGTGAAGGTTGGGGGGTGCGACGTCGCGACGCTCGGAAACGAAAGACGCCTTGGCCCGACCGCAAAGAGCACCGCCGATGCGGCCTGCAGTCTTTTATCCCCTAAAATCGTTAACTTTGAGCTAAAACATCAAGGGGAATACGAATTAGTCTGGCATATTGTGCCGCGCCGATGAGCAATGCCTGTATAAGGCTCCGGGAAAAAAGGGTGTTTCTCTCCCCCATTCGATTTTCGGTACGAAATTAATCGCGAACGCATCAAAGACCAATTTCTACTGTCACGTTGCGGTCGATAACTTTCCCCCCCCCCGAACCCTAGCCATTTTTTCATTAAGAGAGTGGAACGGAGCAAACAGAGGTGATCCATTCAAAGACGAATAAATAAGAGGTGTCTTGAGGAAAAAAGCACACATAAGAGTGTTACAGATTTCAATATACAACTCTGCAGTTCAAATTCTTCATTTCGGCAAATATTAATCTTGCACTCGGGAGCTTCGATAAAGTCGTCTCTCCTTCTCTCGCTCATATCAGAAGGTTAAATCAATCACCAAGTATAGATAAAAGCAGCCCTTGTGAATCGATCGTGCAGTTTGGACTGGAGCCTGACATCTGGTGTGATATGTCACGAGAGTTAAATACCCTGCGATCGTTGACGAGTCGAATGTACATTTCAGTTCTAAACTGCTCTAGATTCACTTTATTCCTGATTCATAGTTCAATGGTCAATCCGATTGATAATCTTTCAAGTAATGGAGAAGACACTAAAATAGGAATTCGTCACTATTCGGCGAATGCGATTCAAACATTCCTTTGCCTATTGTTTGGTACACTTATTACTTGGCGTATTTTTTACTTTATTAAAATTTTTTTCACTTTAAAACACACAATTCGTACACCAAAAAACTAATTAATGCAATTATTATAATTAACAACAGTATTGAAAGAATTTGAATGGTCAATGACTCTCGTTTAGGTAGATAACCCAATTAATATTATTTGACAACATCCAATGATTGTATTAACGATTGTGTTATTATTTGCCCAAATATCGATAAAAACATAAAAAATCTTATAAAATAATTATTACCAAAACCAAAACTGGATACTACGTATGATAAATGAATTAATATAATAAAACACATGATTCCTTATAATTTGAATTATAAATAAACTTATTATAATATATGTAATTATTACAGACAGTTATTTGAATGAATTTGAAATTGTTTCGCTCTTTTTAGCTGTATTTTTGAACGTAAATGAAAGAAAATTCTTTTTTTCGAACTTATTGTTTCAACAATTTTTTACATGCATCAACTTTTACAGATTAAAAATTGTTTAGGATAAATTGATTTTTAACCATAGAAATTTTCCGAAACTGAACCTGTAATTTTATTACAATAAGAGTTAAATTTGTTTAAAACATTATACCATTAAAATATTAAAATATTAAGAATATTTAAGTACTACATTGATAGATTTATTTTAAACATGCTATAATTGTTAGAACCCTTATTTTCCATTTCGTTTATTCGTATGTGCATTTCCTATTTAGTAATATAGTCCACAGATGAAACCTCCTTCAAAGGAAGTATATGTTTAAGAATCCATATTACTGGTTTTTTATTATTAAAAAAATTCATTTATAGTTCGCTGTAAAAATTTACTGGAAGAATATGCGTGTATATAACATTAAAACTTAATTTTTTAATTGATTCATACAATTGAATATAAATTAAAATTTAGCCAATTCTTATATAGGTATTAACGCAAGCGTTTTTTTATGTTATAAATCGATTTGAATCGGAAATAATAAAAAGTTGTACTAGAAATATTCTTATTTAAGTTAAAGTATTTCAAAAAATTATTTTTTTAAATAAATCTATTTCCTATTTAGTAATTTTTAAATAATTATAGTAAAGTTTTAAATAATTAAATTATTTAAACTACTTAAGCATTAAATGCACGCTAAATTATCATATGTAAAAACTTGCTTTATTACACAAATTAAATATACACAAACGACTGGCTAGGCCAAGTCTATTAAAGATACATTATCATTCGCATATACTTAAATTATTATAATCTGTAAATTACTTACAACAGGATTTAATTATATTCTATTTCATTTATTCAACAAATTTAATTGAATTGTTCCTTTTTCAGCTTAAAAATAAAAACTTGTAACTTGCTTAAATACAAAAAAAAAAAAAACAAAAAAATCAGTAAATATTTATTTTTGTACATTACCGTAGCTTTTAAACAAAAGCGTTAAAGTATTTATTTTTTAATAGATATTGTAAAAAGATGTTAAAAATAATCTTTTTATTTTTGAAAATATACATTATTTAAAAACATCTCTTTTAATCAAATAAAGTTAATGGATTTTGCTAATAAGAAATATAGGATTAGTATAATTCATTCTTATTTTCTTTTGAATAATTTTAATATCCTGTAGTAAGCTTTAAAAAAATTTTATTGTACATTTTATTAAATAATTAATAATTGAAATGTTACTTGTTTACACTATAATCATAACTTATAAAACATAATTGTTTGATAACAATAATAAAAATAAGAATACACGAAAAATATGTTTTAGAACAATTTTATTCAAAAACGTCGATTTTATCGGTATAAATTTTAAAATGAATTCTTAAACAAATGATGATAGTTACACCATTCGATTATCAATGATGGGAAATTTAGTATTTCCGGATGTAAGAGCATAGAATAAAACTCAGTCGTTTATAAGCCAATGGTTTAATTATTACAACATGAAATATGCACACCGATGTACAGGTTGATAAAAGACTACTTTTCGCAGACCATCCACTTAACCATTGTCGACGATAGAAAGAGAAAAACCCGGCGGCTTCTGTTTAATTTCATTTTTAACTTGAGGCTATATTTAATTAAGAAATATCGCAAAGGTAGGGTTTTATAACGAGGAATAGAGAGTAGCGCGAGATGAAAGAGAGAAGGGGAGGTTAGATAAAGAGGAAAGAGAAAGAAAGAGAGAGAAAAATGAAAAAACCAAAGAAATTTAAACAAGTCCATTCCGCGAACCAGCAAAGTTGCCCAGGATGAAAATGAAATATCTGTACCGTTCAATGCGAAAAGAAAAAAAGCAGTTTTTAAAGATAAAGAGAGTTAAAAGAAAGGTAGAAAAAATTGCAGAGAATAAGTAATAAAAAGGGAATAATTATCCAAAGAATATTTAATATTTTCTGGCAATACACGATAATACGATCGTGACATATTTTCCGATTTCAATTAAATAAAAGCAGGAGATATCCAGTTATCTAAGACAGTGAGTTAAAAATACAGAAATAGTTGATTGTGACAGGAAAAGCTGAGCGTCGATTGAAAATTATACTTTCACGTGACTCGCAACGTAAGATGTAGAGGGTTATGTTTCCCCGCGAAGATCACGATATAATTCAATGGGGAAATCGTACCTCGCGATGGGGGTGGAATAAAATGAGAGGGTGAGCGGAGGATTAAAAGAACCCTCGCGAGTATTGGACCAATTAATCTACTTCAATCTTATAGACGCCCACCCGTCCCTGGAGTATCAGAAGGAAAGAAACCTTTTTTTCACGTATTCGTTGACACTACAATACGTACTTCTCGTTGGCAGATGTCATTTGATCCCATATCTTACTCTTTTTCAATAACTAAAATATTTAATTCAAGATCTTGGAGCTTAAATACAATGTTTCAGTTGTAAATTCAACTGTTGCAGTAATGTATTATGATCTGGTGATTAAGAATGTATTTTAATTAAATACACACTCAATTTATCGTAAGAGAGAAACGTTTGAAAAAAGGCTGCCTGAATCTCTGTTGGATTTTGAGAAAGGCTTTCATAAGAAACGTGATTGTAATTCTAAGTGTAAATAATTAGTCAAAAGCTTCAACAATATGTGGTAATTGAATGAGGTAAGAGAAGAAAGGAAGGAAGACACATATAAAAGCCAATGCATAAATAAAGCGAGCGAGTAAAAGTAATTCAAAAGATCTCATTTTCCGGTCGCGCGATGCCGTGCCCGATAAAGTGTCGGGATGTTGTTATGGGGCCGTGCATGGGTCTTTGGTAGCGAAAGCGATTTCCACGGCGCCAATTACGTGTCTCTTTGAAACTAGGATTGACTCGACTGACCAATAAAACAAACTAAATCCGCCGCGCCGAACTAATCTTCGGTAGCCGAACCCAGTTCTTCCCTCTTATTCCAGGCTACACAGTCCTCCTCCTCCTCCTCCTCCTCCTTTTGCTCTTTCCCGGTGAAACCGAGCTGGCCGGATCACACCGATTTCCCGAGATATTCCTGAGATAGTGCCGGAAGAGATTTTAACCCAGGCTGCCGCAAATCCCGGGTTACATCCCCTAGTAACACTCAATTCCGATGTGGATTAATAGCGGTTTATTTCCCTAGACCTTCTCTGACCCCCATTTGCCTTCGACCTCCCCCTACCGCCCCCCCCACATCGAAATGCTTGTATCCCAAAAGGAAAAGGAAACGCGTGCACACGCTTTATAAATACCCAAAGATCCAATTTTCAACTATAAAGCTACAAATTTTCCATTATTGGGTAGTTAATTAGCGCAGGACCACATCGATTTGTGGACGTGCGTTCCGCTATTGATTTTTCCAATTCCACAATGCTTTCATCCCTCTTTACCTTTATTTTTATTACATTTTTACCATTATCCACGTCGTTTCACAACATAAGAGCTTTTTCGAAATCGCCGACACTTCTCACGCAACTAGCTACATTGAGTTACTTTAATATTTACCTTTTTTATTCCAAGATTTATTAATAAATATTCATTTTTATTGTTTCTTAAATTTCGTTAATATTTATTCCCTTTTGCTCATTTCTTTTTTGTACCCATTATTATTTGGTAATTTGAAATGCGTAATATGTTACATCGAGGGTTATTTTATTTTATTTTTTTTTTAATTTATACTTTATGAAAGTGAAGCGACGAAAACCACTTTTTACGCTTCTGTGCCTATAAATATTGATGATTTTGAAGAAAAAAGAATTCGGTACTAAGTATGTAAGGTGGACGTTAAAGGAAAAAATCGCAGAAGCCATGAAAATTTATGAGTTGAGCAAAAGTATTTGCGGGACAGTGAATTCAAACGGGCGTGTAATTGGCAGTATCGTAAAAAGAGCGAGCCAAGATCTCGGACTGAAGGGACGGAGGAAAAAATGAAGGAAGCAAGGAACGAAGGAGCAAAGCGAGCTCGAGTATTCAGTTAGGTTGCGCGCGAAATATCCCCGGGATGGGTGGGAGGGGTCGGGGGATGGATAATTCAAAAGTCGGAGCGAGAGGGACAGCGATTGACGGAGATACTCGGGAATCGAGGAGGAGAAGGGGGGTGGGGGAGGGCACGGGGACGGATTGGCTTAATAATTTTTATCCTCGGAAAAGACTCGCGCGCACCGTGGAAGGCGGTATTGTTAATATGCAAAGGAGCATCGGAAAAATGGGCTGGTGAGAAATAAGGTACGTAACAACCGGGGTGCATCCCCCCTATCCTATCCCCCTGCCGTTCTCCCACTCTCTCTCTCTCTCTCTCTCTCTCTCTCTGCGTCTCTTTCCCAAGATTATCCCGTTATAAGAATATTACGCCGAGAGATCGTTCGATATACATAATGCCAAATATATGCGGCTTTTGACATATTTGATGATTCATGCGAAATTTTTTACGAGGTCCCGACGATTTAAGGGTTCAATTAAGAAAATGGAAAAAAGGGAGATCGATAGGAGGAGTCGCGCGTAGAGTTTGTTTTTTTCGAGGGGGTGCGGGGGTAGCAGGTAATTTTTGAAAAGCGGCAGCAGCCGGGGTGGAGAGGGAGAGAGCAGACGTCGTCGAGAGGAAGGAATTGTTTTGATAAGTCATAGAGACAATACGTCGTTAAGACACGAGCGAGTGGATGAGGGGGTAGAGGTCGCGGTGGGGGCGGATGGATGCTGGAGCAGCTCCTCCGGTCCTCTCTAGACTCTCTCGAAGTTTAGATTAAACTCGCCGCGGATAAATATTCGTAATGGAGCGCCTGGGTGCCATAAATTAGCATGCTGCCCTTCCGTCCTTTCCCTGATTCCACGCCAATTTCCGAGTTGCTCTCGACTCCACTGCTCCTTAGTTCAAAATACTTCCTCAATCTCCCTAACTCTCTCGTACATTTATTTATTTTATTTTTGCGCCTCTTGATTATGCGTCGCAATCACGAAACGGTGACGTAAACTAGCTAACCTTCACTTTTCCTCATGATTTTTATGGATTTTAATTTTCTCATAATTTCATCGCCACCCGAAAATATCCACTATTTGAAGAATAACCAAGGATGATACAAACTTTTACTTTGCTCCTCTAAAAACTTGCAGTCTCGAGATATGTTCAAAAACTTTTCAAAGAGAATGGGAGAATGGGAGAAAAAGCTTGCAGGTTCAATTCTTTTATGATTATTACACAATTTTGTTATCCTAAGATAAAATAAATATTATTTCAAAATAATAAAATCATAAAATTTTACCCGATGCATTGATTAATTGACGATCAACAATTTATCGTACAATAAATTGCTCATTTACTTTATGGAACAACATTAGACATTTATTGAAATAAATTTCAAATCAACCCTTAATACTGACTTTAATTCTATTTCTGATAATCTCACTTTATTGTGAATACTGTGACTTACAGAATATTATCTCTAAAAAAATGTATTTATAAAACACTTAATTTTATTGATAAAAAAAAAATTATCCATCTTGTCACCATAATTTCAAATTAATTTAATAATTGAAAAATAATAAATGAATTTAAATTTCATTATATAAATAAATACGTCTCAATATATTTTATGCATTCAATATAACTATAAAAATATTATTCATGCGCAAGTTTTAAGAACTATAAACTAAGTATCAAAAAATATTGCATAAATATTAGGTGAACAAAATTATAACTTTTGATAGGTGAAATGCAACAGATTTTAAGAAATTTAATTGATTTAAATATTTTTCTTGGCATTAAAAAGTTGGTCATATACATGTATGTATGCAATATTTTTGTCAAACTTTTCAGTAAAATTATTTTACAAAGCGTAATAATGTCACGATAATACATTTCAGCTGCTAAAAACTTTATCGATTGACAATAATTAATTTTTACGGTTTTAACGATTTGTTAAAAATTCATGGCTCTTAAGGGACGAGTAAATTTATACGATAGTAAAACACTCGGAGCTTGTAAGCACATTTTTTAATTATACAAGCTAGATACATCAGAGGTTGATTCGGGGGATAAATGAAAGAAAAAGTAGAGTCAATGTTCCAAAGATTTGTGCACGTGGAAAAAGGAATTTTTTATTTACATCGAGTCGTATTTGTAGACGAAGCGTGCGCCCGGGTAAAAGAGAAAAGAGAAAAGAGAAAAGAGAAAAGAGAAGAGAAAGCGGTTTGGTTTGGTTTGGCATGCAGAGATATAAGCACACAAGCCGGTTCATTAGAGACATTGGAGGTTCTCGCGAAGGTGGAGTCCAGGACGGGCGAGCGGGATGGGCAGCTGGAGTCAGAGACAGACAAAATCAACAACCAGAGCACCGGGAGATAACTCCGCGATGATATTAATCCACTCCTCGTTTTCGAGTTTTCCAACTTCGTACAAAGCCAAAGCCGAGCGACGCTCGCGTATTTACTATAAAACCATAATCAATATTTTATAAGAGCTCGGAGCTCCGGCTACCGATGGTTAACCTTCCGCTTCCACTCGCTCCTCGTATTCGCTCTCGCGTTTGTCTGCAGAGGAACGCTTAATCGCGCTATCAGCACTTGGACTTGTTTATTTGCTCGGTCCCGCTTCCCAAAGATCCCACCGCCGGCGGATTCGTATTTATTCTGCGCAAAAAACAGGCGCCGTTGGAGGGAATTCTTGAGATTCACCACTTGCACGGAGAGTGTTTTCCATTCGTCCGGATGATACTATGTTGGTGATCGAGGCGTCTAATGAGTCGACCGATGACTCCGTGGATATTCCTACAAGAGCGCGAATAAAAATGTTTATTGGTATGATGTCAGCCTCGGGGGTCGAAAGAAATGGCGAAAGAAATGGCGAAACGAATGGCGAAACGAATGGCGAAACGAATGAATGGCCAAATGAATGGCAAAATAGTTTATCAAAGGGAGATGGTTTAAAAGCGTCGAGCGTCACCCGATCGTTGATCATCGGCGACTTCTTCCACTTGACCCCGGCCCCAACCCCGCGGTATTCTTAGCCGCGCTCTCAATTGCGGCACGTGCCCATATTTCACGCTTGGCTGACCTTCGCGGATCGACACCACTCGCATCCTAGATACTGCGAGCTCGAAATTCATCAATTCTATCAATTGAGCGAAAATTAAGCCCAGCCAATACACCGATTATTCTATTATACCAATACTCCCTCACTTTGATAATCTCTAAACTTCGATGGATATAAAACTCGGACTACTCCAACCTTCCTCAAAATCAAATACCAAAATCCAAAACTATCTAAATTCTTTGGGAGCAAATGTTTAGCCTGCTTAATTGAAAAATCAATTTAACAACACTGAACTGTGCATCTGTAAAATCAATTTCACTAATTGATTAGGAAACATTTTATAAAGTTGGCAAAGCTTGTGCGATTAGATTAAAGTTGAAATTAAATTATGTTATTATCCGTATTTAAATTACGATTTTTTCCTATTTTCTTACAAGCAGATCGATTTAAATTATATAATGAATATATTTTAAATGTTTTTATGAATTAAAGTAATGAATTTAAAAATCAGTATAAAATTGTCAATTTAATTAAATATTCAATGTATTTATTTTATAATTACTTTAAATTCCTTTTTACCTCTAAATTCAATTTTATCTATTTTTCCTGCATACGCTCTGAAACATACTATTTTGATTAAAGTTGATAAAATACTAATTTGTTGAATTAAACCTACTACAATGATTATTAAAAATATAAACATTCTCTACTTTTTGTAGAATAATAAAATTCAATTGTATTATTTTTTATTTATTTTATGATAATTGCTGAATCGAACAAATTTGTTATTATTCTCATTTATAACATTATTTACGTAAAATTAAGATGCATTTGAAAAAATTCAAGCTGCAGAATCTAATGCATTAGTATAATTAATTGCGAAATGTAGAGGGAAAAATATATTAAAAGAAAAAAAAATAAGGCTTAAATGTAAATCTCAACTAAAGTATGAGAAAAATCAAGTGGAACTTTTTTGTTGCTTGTACGTTCTTCTTCTGCTTTTCCATATTTACTCGAAATAAAAATGTAGACTCTACTAAATAAATTTTCCATTTTTCTCATTACAGAAACTTGAACGTTGAACAATTATGATGAAATTTTCATATAAGCCTATGGTCAAATGAGCGTAAAATATAATTTATTAAAGTCCGCAATATTGATTTTCCAAGAGAATATTAAGCTCGTTACAGCTGAAGTGCAGAAGGGAAGCAGATGCATTAAAAATCATTGTTGTAATTTCCTCTTTGAGATCTAAAAATATCAAACGACGATACTCGCCATAAATTAATGACGCCACGAGGACAGAAATAGAAGAGTGCAATAGTCTGAATGAGTGGAAATTTGTCAATCGTGATCGCATCCTTGCAAAACAGGCAATTGTAAATATAGCAGTGCAACTGAATGAATAGCCGCTAAAAGTAGGTTGTATTAATAACTCGAGGCGCCGTTGGTCATTAATCCCAGTACAATGATCACTACGATGAAGTGAGTCATTGGGATGGTGATGCTGAATCGATGAAACTGCCTCTGAACCCAATTCTGATTCGTTTTATTATCTTTATACATCGAAGGATCCTCACTTGCGAAACTCGGTTATTAATCCGCTGCAACCGAGAGAACAATGGCACACTTTATTCATTGCAAGATACGGAAGAGATGGACCAGATTTTGGAAAAAGATACTGGATGAGAAATGAACTTTTAGTGCGGCTCAATATTGGCACTCGGACAATTTTCCATCTTTGCCACATCGACTCTCTTTCTCTCTTTCTTTATCCCCTCGCGCTGCTTCTTCCGACTTCTTTCCTCCTTGCTCATTTTCCCCGATGAAAGAAAGTTATTTGACAACTATTATTTGCATTTATGTCCTATTGAAGAAAATTTTGAGTAAAGTTTACCGACGAACGTCGTCGGGCTGCATCGTCTTTGGAGCCAGAGTATTGCTCCACGATCCACGATTCGGACAACTTCTTATAGAATGTATATCTTCAAGATACATATATTTTAGTAAGCTTCAAACTGTAAGCCAGAGTGTTCCGTTATTTGAGTGTTAAAAGACATTAGAGATGAAGATGAATTGAGAGACAAAGAGAGACAAAGATTGCCGTAAGTAAGCGAAATAAAAAGGTGTAGACTATTTCTGATGTTTTATCTTCTGTGTGCCTAAGCGCCAAAGTGACAAAGCTTTAAAACAAAAAAATCCAGTACCATCAAAGCCATGAAATTTGCATTTTAATACAAATCTTTCAAAAATGTTATACTGCATTAATGCGTGACAATGCATCACAAATCGAGGCTGCAAAAATAGTCAATGATATGTACGAGTAACAGATTCGAATGCTGAAATTTTCAATAATATTATTATTCCCCCAGTTCACTTGTTTGTACAATATTATTATTTATTATCATTAATATTACTATTCCTTATTAGTCCTTTTGAGAGAATTATAATTGCAAGTTCATGGAATTGTCAATTGCAATTTAAATTATAACATGGAAGGTCTCCATTTGCAGAATTCATGAGGATTCGTTTTATTGGCAAAATGAGAAAGGATTTAACAAAACGACCGGAAGTAAAATAAGCTTCGAATTAATAAGCAGGAATCGAGGTCTTTATCTGAATGAAGGCGTGAGTCGACGGTCCGTTTTCGTTGTTGTTTCCAGTTTACGCTCCAAGTACCTCTCAATCCTATCAGAGAAGGAAGAGATTCGGGTTCGCCGTGAATTGCTGCGGCATTTTCCTCTGTTTCCTTTTAACTCTGTCTCGCTACTCACGACCAAAGTCTCCTCTCCTACACCCTTTTTAATTAAAACAATAAGACGCTCGTTCTGAAGCTCTTCGAAGGAAAAGGATCCCCAACTATTTATTTCTAATTACGTTCGATTCCTTAAGCTTCGCGACTTACGGGATACGATATTCCTAGCGCCTTTATCTCTCTCCCACCCACTGTATCCCCATCTCTCTCTCTCGCTGTGTCTCCGATCCGCTTCACTTATTTTGCGTTTATGCTCTTTTCCCTCCGTCACTTGCTCTTTTCTCTTAAGCATCGCATTTTTCTTCTGCCCTTTTTGTTTCCTCTGGTGTCGATTCACTTCACTTAAGCGATCTCTCAGTCAAACTGCTTTTTCTTCGAGCTTTGTCCCACTCGTCGTCGTAATCGAATAATTAAGCCGTTGATTGGAGCTTTATTACCCAATCCGCGAAGTGACTTTTTATCGGCTCACCAGCCAACATAGTTACAGAAAAAGAGACTACAAAAGATCTACGGCTATTTAAAAAACGCTTAATTACTTCTTCGTAACTGCTTCGTTCACTAAATTAAAATTAAATTCCCTTTTTTATTTGAAAATACAATGTACATTTACATTGCCATCGATTTATTTACGTTTGAAAGTAACGATAGCGATTATGCTATTACAATAAATACGATTTAAATTAATTAAATATATGTTGCATAAAAGTTATTTATTTATTTGACACAAATCCGTTAGATTTTTCAAGTTGAAAAAAATTTTAATCCAACAACATTATGTAAAAAATTTAATCCAAAAGTTGCGGTAAAATCACTTAGAGTGACACATTGTCGTTCTTGAAAATATCATTTAATAGATACTTCAAGTCCTTATTCTTTAAAGCATTGAACGCGTATTAAAAATGCATTTTCGATAATTTTGTGATTTAGCTTAAATAAAAGGAAACGGAAGGGAGTGCGAGATGCGGTAGCGATAAGCGAGAAAAAAGAAAAGAGGAGAAAACCAATGGGTGTTGTCATTGATTTTACAATGTAAAACATTTTAGAGGCATCAAGATAATCCCCACAACCACAAAAGGAAAGGGATGCTGGTCGTGAGTTTCAGTTTGAGAAGCTTTTCTCTAAAGAAAGATGAGAGATTATTGATGGTTACGGGAGTTTGATGGCATATTGCTTGGTTCACCCGTCGTACCTCGCATTGTGATATCTTTGCTAGTGCTTTTCGATGGAAGCAAGGGATGCATTTGTAATAACCACAACAAAACGTACGGATGTGGGGATGTTTAAAAAAAATTTAACTCCTACAAGTACACCACTATAAAAAATATTATATTTCACATCTTTAATCTGAACATTTTTCTTGAATAATTTAAAATACAATTTATATTGTATTTATAATCAAAGATCATGTTACGTTGTAATTTAAAAAATGTGTTATTTAAATATTTTAGAATAATCTTCGAGGGTAAAAAGTGTTTGTATTATATTGAAGTGAAATAAAAAAAAAATTTTTAAATTAAATAGAAAATAATTAGTTTAATATGCGTAACGATTCCTATACTCCACATTCTTTGCAAAAGTTGTTCATATAATTTAAATGTTAATATTTTATGCAGTTATACATATGAATGTTAATACATATTATTAATATTATTATTAACATTTGGTAATATATTGAACCGAGTATCGATCTGTAATTTACCTACATTCTCACATTTGAGTAAAATCATTTAAAAAATTATATAGCTACTTTGAAACTATTTTTATTTTGAGCACTCGTACTTGTACATAAATAAATCTGTATTTTTCGCAGTAAATATATATAAAAATACTACTAAGGTTAATATTTTTATCAATTGCGTAATTATTTCCTATAAATTTATTAATTCTGTACATTTTTCTTACACATGGCAATACCAAAGGTATCGCATACATTGTATAAAAATTAAGAGAAAATTTAACAAGTATAAAATCAAGGAAAATCAGAAAAAACATAAAATTCAGAATGGAGACAATCAAAGAGCGAAATTCGAGCTACTGTCCTTTTTTTGCTCCTCTTTTTTTTCTACTTGTCGTAGCTATTTTTGGCTCCTTTCTCTCTCTCTCTCTCTCTCTCTCTCTCTCTCTCTCTCTCTCACTCTGTGTTTCTCCCTTCTTTTCTCTCTCTATGTGTCTGTCTTTCATTCTTGCATATCTTTAAAGAAAAGTCTCTGTGTGTATCAATATGGACACAATTGAACAAATGAAAATATATGGAAATAAATTGGAAAAACGAAGAAAACTGGTGCTGCAAAAATGCAAATAATATTTTTATTGGCATGCAAGTACCTGAGGTAGATATTAGGAGTATGGATTTTTCAATGAATGCGTTTAGCAAATGAATTTATTTTTATAAATTTTATTATTTATTTTATAAATATTACGTTTGTTTATATGAGTTTTTCGAAGCATTTGAGTTTGGATATGGACTGCAGTTTATTATTTTTTTATGCTATGAAAAGCATTTGTTCGATATTTTTCACGGAATTTTATCAAAAAAATATTCTAATTATTAGTAAATTGCAATGTATAATGAATCACAGTAATTTATTATAAATAATTTTTGTAATACAACTTCGGAGTATTAAAATACTAATGTTTCATGGAAAAATTCTTTAACAATTACAATATTTTTTTTTCTCATACAAAATTATAATTAAATTTATCTTTCAAATAATCAGTTAAATATCTCGCATCGTTCTCCATATTTATTTCTCGTTTTATATACCTTTTTTTTATAATAATTCTTTAATTAAACAATAAATTAAATAAAAATTAGTTAATTATTTATAAGAAATTTTTTATAAATACACATATTATTATTATGAATTATCTTTAAATAACAATGATATTTTAATTTATTTGTTTAATAATCAAACAAATAACTTTGACATTTTTTATTCAAACTTCCAGAAGTCTACATATATTTTGTTTGTTATTACTCTTATTTACAATTAAAACTGTCTACTAGTAGTTATTTTTTATACGAAATATTTTATAACCGACGTAGATCATTAATTTATATATAATTACATTTTTAAAAAATATTTCTAAGTGAGCAAAATTAATTTTTCATCACAGTTCATCTTCATAATAGTAATAGACTTTTCTTTTGGAAAAAATCAAGTATAATACGTACTATTATTTAAAAATAATAAAGAATATGTATCTGCTGAAAAGTTATTACTCGATGCAATCAAATCACAGGAAAGTACATAATGATAATAATAATAATAAAGATATGAAAAAGAAGGAATAGAGATTATATTGTAGTAAAATCATATGCAAGTTGTACTCTTAGCGACTTCGATATCAATATTCTAAAAACGTCTTTTGTTAGGAGTCCGGACTTGTTCGCGAAAAAGTTCTATTTGCTCAAAATGATCGGTTGCTGGTGTTTGTGAATAAGGGGCGCACGTCACTATCGTTCGCATGTACTTTACGTCAACTAAACTTTTATCATATTCGTACATATTCAAAGCTATTAATTTTTCATTACTTTAAAACAGTTCCACAAGCGCTGTCTCTCTCTCTCTCTCTCTCTCTCTCGCTTCCTCTCCCTCGTACTTTTAAGCCAGCATTTTTATTGTTCTCGTATTGATGACAGGATGGGGTACGTCGGATGTCACAGTATTCCGCGTGCTTCAGACCAAAGATTTAAAAGTAAAAAGAATATATTACCATTGAAAGGACAACGGAACGACGTCGGCTAATTGTGAAATTTATAAAGGATGTGGCAAAAGATGATCAGCAAACTGTCTTATTTTGATGTCTCACGGCATAAAACGTAATGAAAAGAAAAACATTTCAATAGCCGATGAAAAATAAGACTTGATAATGTATAATGAATACTTTATTAATTAAGACAGCAGCTCCCTCCCGATCTAGGAAGTAATTAAGAAATACAGGCAAAAAATGAAGGAGAAAATGCACTGGAAACCGAGCGAGGACCTCTTAGGATCGTTCCGCGATCGAGCTGTAAAAGGAAAATAAAGAAAGTCGAAGAGGGAGAAGGAAGTATAGATTCGAGAGAACGGGAGTAAATGTTCAAAGGCTACGGGGAGGGATCCCGAGAGGAAAAAACTAATTAACTTTCCGAAATAATTAAGATAAGGAGTCAAGATCTGGCCAATCGTGCGCTCTCGCAACCCTTCTTTATTTTATTTCACTCCAGAATCACTCGCTCACTCTCCCATGCGAAAGGAGAGCGACCAGCCGAATCGCAAGCATCTCGGGGGACAAGGCGCGATCGGTCAATTAAATCGTTTGCATGAAAAAAGCCGTGCCTCCGTCGCAAAAGAACGAAAGGCCATTTCGCTTATCAAGAAATATAAATCTCGCAGCGGTTTGACTAGTGGAAAAACCATCAAGATAACCAGAGTGGAAACTTTACATGGCCCTCGCAATATCGCAAAATATACAAGTTACATTTAAGCAACGAGCAACCAGGGGAGGGAAGGGGGGGAATTAAAAAATGCCGAGCATTTAAAGAATGCCGGTAAGCTTTCGAAACGCAAGCTCCGAAATCTCCTAAAAATCTCTTGGTCACACGTGCAATTTTTGTTCTAAACGCGAATGTTTCCCTGAGAGATAATTATAATGGAGAAAAGCGAATAAAGAGTTCTTTGTAAAATGATTACGTGCGCTTACAAAGCCTCGTTTTTATAAGATCCGAGGAAGCACAATAATAACAACTCGGAGGAGGTGCGCGAATAAATTGCCGGATAAAACCCGCGTGCATCATCCTTTTCACGAAGTCGAGTTCTCGTCGCCGTGCCGAATACTAGATCAGCGCAATAAACCAAAGGGAGACCGGGAAAAAATTGCGTCCCCGATCCAGCTCGCGTGCTCGAGAAGAATAAGAAACCGCCGACACATGTTTGCGACAAGAGGTAAAATCGTCATCGAGCACCTCTCTCTCTCTCTCTCTCCGAGCGAGAGTTTTTCCGGGAGCGTCTCCTCTCTCTCTCTCTCTCTCTTTGTCTCCTTTATCCTTCGGTAATTAGCATTGGGCGGACCGTAATGTAGTGCCGGGGCTGATAATTCATAACAATGCATCATTACTGTGTTTAAATGTGCAGGACAAGTGCATTGGAGTGCGGTGCTCTGGGTTTCCGTGCAAAACCACACACACACACGCACGCGTTCAAGAGAAAAGTCGTCTCCCGTACCTGAACACTCGGTGTCTCTGTGCCCCTGGCCACTCGAGTACCTACGATTCTCATTGTATCCTTTTATGCGCATAACTATAGATTTGTGGACTGACATTTTTATGAGGAACAATGCCGAGCGTGAGCCAACCCATGCGAGGACGGCGGAAAGTAAGAGATATTGAAAAAATATCAGACTTGCGAAATAACAACCCGGTTGCGCAGTTTTGTAAATAAAAAGAGAGATAAATTTACCCTCGAGGCATAGACTGTCATTTTGACACTACTATCGATGTAAACATTCCCTTTTATTACGCAATTCAAAACATTTTTCAAAATTCATCTACCCGTTCATGCACCTTCACGATTCTTCTTCTCTTCTCAAATAATTTAAATAAAACAACTCAAATAAAATGTCATTTTTCCCCATTTCAGAATACTTGCTCTGGATCACAATTGACAAATTGTCAATTCAATCTCAATGTACAGACAAACAATATTGCTACCGACAATCGCACAAAAGCGATTTTATTAATAAAATAATCGATATTACAAAGTTAATTAAGATATTACAAAGATTTAACGAAAAATTTATGTGGCCTTTATTTTTTAATAAAAATATTGATTGACGCGGACCTTCTTTTATTAGCAGAAATAGCAATTAGAACATAAAATATCCGTGTGCACTTTTCGACACACTTGATTTTAGTCGCACTAACAACTCTACGAAATTGAATAATCAATTTCTAGCCTTAATTATACAAGAGCAATTTCGATTTATTAAAAGAACTGACGCTCACTTAGTTGGCTCCTATAGTACTTCTAAAATCCAATGTAAGAGCGAAATAACACGAAATATTTTCCCTGTCACCTCAGTCCGTTCGTGGGGAGAAAACTTGAATGAGCTTTGATAACAGGCCGAAAGTGAAGAAAAAAAAACGCGGACAATGATCAAACGGCCTGATTTACCATTGAGGCGCACTTTCCATTCACTGGACGTGTGCTGGTGCTTCTCTGACAATCCAGAACGTTGATTGACTTTGAGATTGGATCACTCGGACCCCGCAAATACTAAGCACGCGCGCAACTGAAAGAGAGAGAGGAGAGAGAGAGAGAGAGAGAGAGAGAGAGGAGAGAGCGCCTGTAAACATGCCCACCACCCGCCCCCACTTTTGCACGCGTGGACTCGGCGCGTGCGGACCGATTGATCCTCTCCCGCGGAAGCTGCGGCGTGGGAGGAAAGGGGAAATTCTGCGGCATCGATTCGCAAAACACTTGTGCACTTTGCCGCCGATAATTGCTCGTGCCTCCGCTCTCGAAACGGAAAAGCTTGGCGAGTGCATCAGGGTCTTTGAGTCACCGAAAGCACCTAACGAGGGTCCTCGATGACTCTCCAAACTCCACTGTTAAATCTCACTCTCTCTCTCTCTCTCTCTCTCTCTCTCTTTTGGTGTTTATGCACTTTGCCACTCGTTCGGTCCTGGTGTATACAGACGAGGTGAGATCGTGTGGTTAAAATTTACACCGTTTTCCTTGTTATCGAAACAACGGTTTCCAAAGTTTTACTACCTTTTTACAATAAAAATACTTGTCCGATTTTTAAGTCATCCTTTTCATTATATATTATTTGTTTTTTAAAATTAAAAGCAAACTTTAACCTCATTATATTTATTGGAGAATGCTCCAAGTGCTGCTGCTAAGTGCAAAATTATTACTCTTTGTAAATGAAACTTCGCAATTCCAGTGAGTAGATTATATTAAGTAAAGATAATTGGATGAAAAAATAAAAAACAATAATAAGAAACATATAGTTGAGTGAGTAGGGGAGTAACTTTGAACCGAGCTCTTCTGTATATTTATTTTATAAATACCTTTCCTTTTTTCCTCCGTTCATCTCCTCGTACTTGGTACGCCTTCGCAATCGTCCAGTTAACTTCATTTGCCATTCGCGGTATTAATTATAAAAAAGTAGAAACTAAATACCCAACGGGCAAGTGCCACCGAATGAGAAAGAAAAACGGACGAGCAGCGCCGTAATTATCTTACTCGTCGAAAAGTTCTAATCTGTATAAACGTGGAAACCATTAGCCATGTCCTCCTTTCCTTTCATCTGTCTCATACACGATTGAAGGAAAGATTTTTCATGGTCAACTCGGATTACATTTATTTATAATTTTAAATATTACTGGTAAACAAAAATTTGTTGCAACGAATATTGGTTGCCATAATTAAACAATTTTTAAAGAGGTCATGCATTTGAAATTTTAATTGGACACAAAAGTGCGATAATGCGAGGCGCCAAAATGAGAAGTTTCATAATTTGCATCTAAATAATCAGTGTTACATATATTAATACTAATACATTCTTAATAATATTATTTTAAAAACTTTTCCTTAAAAAAAGAATATGAAGCTTAAGTTTTTCATAAATATTTATTTTGTTTTTTAATATATGTACAAGTCTGTTCATCCGGTTCGTTTTCCTCCACGAAAATTAAAAGAAATGTCTGAAAAAGAATTTCATTAATTTTAAATGAAATCAAAAATAAAACTTTTATCAAACAAATTTGAATAATAATACATTTGAAAAATATAGATATAAAAATTGATATCATAAGAATAAGCACGAGCATATTGTTAGAATATTTATAGCATAATTGAGACATTATTTCCAATCCAGTAAGTCATTAAGATATTGACATAAATGAATTCTTGGCATACATTGAACTACTCTCGACATTTACATAATTCTACATATTAGCATGTTTTATAATATTTACCAAATACTGGTTTAACATCAGCTGCAAAATTAAACTTTGGTAACAAACCGCTAAATAACTTCTCTATAGGTCGAATATCAAGCGTTAATGCCGAAAATATTACCCGCGATAAAGACTTTCTCGAGCAATTGGAATGCGAAATATTTATCCTCATCATCAAATAAATTGGGACAGAGGAAATGATTCCATCGTCTAATCAACCCAATGTAGATGTTAAAATTTGGAACAGAGATAGCTTCTAAGATTTTTACTATCTCACAATACATTTTAATAGGTACCTTTTTCACACATAACCCATTATTACCTGATCTCACTACCGATCGTACTCCACTTATTGTGACAGCTCAAAGACCATACAGCATGCATTTACATATTCTCCCTTTGATAAGCGCGAATGGTGAGTCCTCATTTGATGAAATCATTTGGAGGGATAGTTATTATGGTTTAATGACGACTCGATGCAAGTAGCAGCATCTTTTTTGCACTCCTCACCATCCCTTAGTTATTATTACATCAGTTAAGACTCTATGTCTGAGTCAACATTGATAATCTGGCTCGCTTTCCTCCCCACCTGAAGCTCATTTGATCGCTCTCTCTCTCTCTCTCTCTCTCTCTCTCTCTCTCTCTTGGATCATTTGCAACTAGAATGTAATAATTAGAATACTGCCTATCCGTCAATGTACTCGGACTCGTGTTTGATGAGTTATATACCATGTACAAATATACCTACTAACCCTCTCAAATCATAATAAACTAATATCCAATAATACTCGTCGCTATTATTAGGCTTATCCGATCCTTTGCATCTATGGGAGCAGGGATGTCTATAATGGAAAAGAAGTATTGCCATTGTGCGACGAAGAGAGAGAGATCGGCCAATAAGTTTAATGAAATTGGCAAAATGACATCAACAAGTACCCTTATTAGTTTGTAGTGTATTGTTTATGATTTGCGTTAATAATGCGACAACAGCATGTTTTTGAATCAGTTGCAGTTTATTTATTATTTTGTAGAAATGAATTGTAATTATATTTATTTATAGCATTAGAATTATCAATATTACATTCATTTAAATGAGTGAAACATTGTAAAAATCACTGATGCCAAGAATGTAAATAATAAATAATTGGTTGACTATGGTTTAATAATCCGTAACTATTGTCCTTTCCGAAGAACATACTTTCCTGCATTATGTACGCGTCTTAAGATTGCATTATATTCCGTCTTAAGATCATAAAATAAATAAGGGAGCCTGCGAGATTTAAAAAATAGATGTAGTTTTTGTCAGAGACGAGTCGGTATTTGGACAAAGGAGAAGTGTCCGTGTCGCAGGAAAGCTCAAAGCTTAATTACCCTTAAATGAATTAATCAAATTCCCTCGCATCTTAATTAAAAAGCGTAAAGCACTAGAGGAGGTTATTTACGGCAATAATATGCATCAGGATAATTAAGCAACGGAAGGTCGCGATAAAGCGGCTGGTGCACAATAGACAGAGACCCGTTCATCCATACATCATTTAACGTGGTAGCGTAAAGACAGTCATACGCTCAAAGTTATCCTCCCGAGTACTGAGTACCGACTCGCACTCCCTGTTTCTCTATTTACTTAATTCCATTCAACGGCTCTCAAACCCGAAAGGACTTCCAATAATCCTCACTCTTATTTGACTTACTCCCGTGGAAAGGGAAAAAAACCACGGATAATCCATTATTCTAATTGAGTATTATCCTCCCATCGCCCTGGCTACATGTCAATTTCAGTATCAATTATGATTAAAATTATGATGAAAAGGTCCAACCAAGGAGTGCGTTGACCCTATTGATTGTGAATACCATATATTTACAGTCACAGATTAATAGCTCGGAGTTATTGATTACGATATCGCATGATTGAAATAATTTAATTTCATTTGTAAGCATCGATGCGGTCAGCATGCAACATCATGCGCTGCTTACCCTGGAGAAAGGCGTGTCCAGGTGTTTTCTCAGATACAAGTTTAATGAAAGTTCTCGGAGAAATAATCCGGAATAGCGAGATTTAATGAGGGAGCAAGTTGCCCAAGAAATATTTTCGGAATAATTTCGGTGTTGAGAAGGAGAAAATTGTAGAAATTTCGTTCGGCGCGGAATGAGCTCTCGTTGTTTGCCGCAAAGTGTAAAAGAAAAAACACAGAAACGGCGAAAAATACCAAAATAGTATTTTTCTTTTTTTTTCTTTTTTCTTTTTTTTCACCTACATAGCAGGTCTTTCTTCGTCCATCAAAAGGTCCAAGAGAGTGCGCGAGCTTCCAATAGCTTTTACCTCATCACTAATGGGCACATCGCGTCTTCTATGAGCCGATGATGAAAAGAGACGCTGCGTGCGATAGAAGGAGAGGAAGGTCGGGAGTAGTAGAGCTGAAAATGGAGAGCAAGAAAGGAGTAGTGTTGGCGAAGATAAAGGGATAAGCGAGAGAGAAAGAGAGAATGAGTGACAAAGATGTAGGGGAGGAGGGTGTAAGGCTATACACGTGCAGAGCGCTCTACAAAGGGATTTTACGTCTTTCTCTTCTCTATATCGACTGTCGCGAGAAAAAACTACATACGAGGGGACAGTGGTGTGCGCCTTGTCGCACCTATTAGTAAGCGGATCTTCCCGCAGCCTACGCACTCCTACACATTCCATAGCTCTCTATCCATCTATCAAGCTAACTGTACTTCTATCTCTATTTGTCTGGTCGCTCTTACCTACTTATGAAAAGCTTCCGAATCAATACCAACCGTACTTTTTAGCTTTACTTTTTAATTTTTCTTTATTTCTTATAACTTCATCCGAGACAAAGAAGCCCTTTTTTACGATTTTTTTTTTTTTCTTTTTTTTTGTTCTTTTTACGAGACCGAGCAATATTTTATCTGAACCAAAATCTTAAAATTTATTATTATTTATAAAATTTATCATTTTATGAAATTTATTGCTACGTCATAAGTTATAAATCTAATTTTTTGATAAATCTTCCAAATAAATATTTATGTATACATTAGAATATTGATAAAAGAACCATGATTAATTATCCGTTTCAATATTATAATATAACATTTTGGTAACAAAAATAGTAAAAATTGTAAAACTTTTATTAAAAGTCAATTTTACTATGAAATTATTACATTGCTGCCCGAAATATGTAAAAGTTATTTTCTAATGTAATGAATATAATTTATATATAAAATCTTAAAATATTTTATTTCAATTAAAAAATACAGCAAATATTTAATATTTTAAAAAAATTAAATCTTAGCCATTTTACTGAAAACATTTATCACAATATAATTATCTTTATTTTTATTTATAATTGTTAAAATACATGTATTTATTAAGCATTTATTACACATAATGTATAAAAAAAATTGTTTGTTTTTTTATTGTAAAAGTGTAAAAATGTATTGTTAGATGATTGAGAATGAATAAAGATACGTCTTCGTGTAACTGAAATATATTTGAGCAGCATGTGAACTATTAAGAAATTTGGTTTAAAAAATATATAAATTGTATCCACTGCGTGACAGCAGAAAAAATATGGCACCATATTGTCTCAATATATCATCCGAATTTTTTTCGATATAACATAATGGCATAGCGCGGTCTATGCTCCGGCACTTTCTTACCCTTTGTGAACAAAATTGCGTGTTTTCATATATCCTCCCTCATATCGCTGATTGATTCAGACGAAACCTCAGAAAATCAACAACCCCCCCCCCTATATCCTTAATAATTATATTTCCTACGCAATGAAAATATTAAAGGGATACGTTATTACATTTTCATATGGAGCATTACAACAACAATTTACACTATAAATAATACTCATGTAAAAATATGCAAACTAAGGCACATGGTTAACTACAAAAAATTCCAGATATGTATTAGCATAGATAAAATTATATTTTAATTTATTAAATGATATAACTGTTTTTTCCCACTATAAGACTTATCTAATAAATATACATTATAAGCTTTATTGTATGTATTAACTATAGAGTCTTTTTAACTTATGATGTGTTTCACTAGATTACTTTAAAATATTTGGAGTAATATATAAAGAAAGAATGACTGCTTCAACGAAAAAGACAATTGAATATTGAAATTTTTTATTATTATTAAATAAATTTAAATTATAATAAATTATAAAATAATAAAAAATTATTAATTTATAAATAGAAAAATATTTCATTAATTAGCTAGCACATATTTGAATAATTAAAATATTTTTAAATAATTTTAACTATTATAAAAGGCTTGTTTTAACGAAAAGAAAACGTTGATAATTGAAAAAATATAATAATTATGTTTTAATAAAGAAGTTTCTTCACAGAAATATCCGAAATAAAAAAAAAATTATATCCTAAAATCTGAATATCTTTATCAATATTATTTGATACTAAAATTTGATAACATTTAATGAAATAAATTAATTAATAATTTATTTCTTTTTTAGTTTTTATATTTAAACTTACTTAAATTGATTTTAACTTTATACCTTGATGATTTACAATGTATGTCAATCAATTTTTATTCACGATGCATTATAACTTTTTATTGATTATTTTTATTACATGTTTATAATTAAAGATTGGAAATATTGAACAAGAACTATTATTTATAAATTGAAAATTATAATTAAATTCTTTAATAGATCAGATTTTTATAAATTAAAAGTTTATATTGTAATTACTTCAAAGAATATCATAATATTCTAAAATGGCTTTAGTTATTGCTACACAGATATTTTCTAAATTTATTTAATCAAACTATTTATACAAAGAAATTCGGTTTATTTCGAAAATGTAATGCACGTAATTATCTAATTTTATATAACTATAAGAAAATATCTAAAATAATAATAATGTAAATTTTTTTATCAAATTTTAAAAATAAAAGACTTATTGTTTTAAATTCCTTAATTTTTTAATACAATTATTTGAACGGTGATTTTAAGAATAATACAATGTTACCCATGAAACTGTTATCTACACCGTTCACGAAATAATACTAAAAGCTCTTTAAACACAATAAGCCTGATATTATAAGATAAGAAACTCACACGTGCATCTTTAAGATTCGCATATTCACACTCCATTAACATTAAGATCTAATAGAACTCTGAAGGTTGAGGGTATTTTATAAATTTAGAATTTTGTATACGTTTAATTTGTTTTTTTTTTAGTTTTAAATTAAAATTAGCTGATTGTTTATTTCTAATAAAAAATTGTAATATATTCGATAATTGACTAAATATCTTTAAAGAAATAGATTATATTATTCTACTATTCTGAAATATATTTATAATATTGTTTAGTAGAGACTATTTACAACATAAAAAAAATTTTGTTAATTATTATCGAGGGGAAACACTTAAGAGAAAATAGATGCAGCTATTTTTTATTTACATGGTCATAGTGATATACTCTTTTTTTATTCACGTAAACTTTCGTTAATTCTTGTCTTTATAGTTAAATTTCGCATATTTATATTACAGCAATTAAATTAAATTAATTCTGTTGCTGATGGTGTAAACAAAACTTTTACTTTATAAATTTTAGGCAATTTAATTTAAAATGGTGTTAACACTAAATAATTTTTCAGTTATTGAACTAGTCAATACTTATCTTTTCAATCCTTCAGCCATTTCTCAAATAATGTTCCTTTGCTTTAATTTATGCACATGTTAGCAAATGAATCACACTTTATTCTGTCTTCTTACTGTAATCATAAGATCAATGGAATAACATTTTATTTAAATAAAATTTATAAATTAATTCCTATTTACAGTAAATCTTTTTTCATAAATTTTATAATAAAGTAATTTTGCATTATTTCAATATTGTTCATGCAACCAAAAAAATATATTCAATCCATTTCATAAATATATATATATATATTTTAAATAATCTTCAATGTAATGCAAGAAAAAAGTAATAAATACTTCGTCTCCTTATAATAAATCTTCTTATATTACAATAAATATTAATGTATAAAATCTATTACATTGAATATAATAAATTTATATTAATTAATATAAAAAAATATTAATGTTTAAATCAATTACTTGACAAATATTACAAAGAAAAAATTACAAAAATTAATTTCCAATATTTTTTGTGTACATTTTAAAGGTTTTTTTCATCGTCAAACTGTCAAAAGAATAATTTAAATTAATAAATACACGCGTAGAGAGAATAAGAGAGAATTAAAAGAAAAAGAGATAGTGCGAAAAAAATTTCTGAAAAATATAAAATTGAGTTTCAAGGACAAATTAACACGTAGATAAGGAACTTGGTTGTAATAATTTTCTTCATTAGGTGTAAGTCATGAAATACTCGATTTATCGTGGAATAATCGAGAGTATAGCTTAAATTAGTAAACAATTTCGTAACTGCTCATGATATATAGGGATATTGAAACTGTTATTAAATTCTAATGTACAATTGCGTTAAATTTGAAAATTTTAATCTACCTTTTGATTGCAATTGTAAATATTGATTTATATCTAATTTACTCCAAATCGAGCACGAGTATCTAAAACAAATTTTATTCCAGAATAATAAAAAAAATGAATATTGTTTTTATGTTGCGATGTTGCTCGACCTTGACTACTCCATGAAATTTCATTATTGTCAAAAAATTGAATTTAAAAGCTAGTGAATTACGAGAAGGAAAATTGGAGGAAATGTTAAAAAAGAAGTAGCTCTTATCTGGACATGCAGTCTCGGGTAATTCTCGGCCGGAGCGAGTCGGATGTTGAGAGCGAGTGGGCGGCGGGGGGTGGGGGATAGGGGAGGGGAGGGGGAGCGAACGCGAAATCGGCCGATGGCGTCAGCATCAACGACGAGGGCCTCCTCGGCCAAAGGGTACATGATTGATCGCGGCTTGGCATGCCAGATAATGTAATTTTATTTCATTTGATTCCTCGTAGTTGGTAGGTACGTGGGTAATTGCTGTTTTGGCGGCCCTGATAGCTACCACCACTACCAACTCGAACGAAGGAGGCGAGCGATGATGTATTGGCCTGCCTGATTGTCTCTCACCTTCCCACACACGCACAAACAACACACACATGTGCGTTTTCACTCGAAACGAACTGCTGCCTCGATATTAACTCGTGCCCTCTGCTCACACCAGTTGTTGCCGTCTATCTTAGATCGATCTGACGGATTCTCTGCTGCTCGATATTAAAAGCCTGTTAAAATGAAGTACGGACTTAAGGTCACAGTAACCAACTGAAAGGAGGCTTCCGTTGGGAATGCCAATATTTTTATTGCTCGCAATTAAATAATATTTATGTAGTTCATTTTTTGGCAGTTTTACCTTTTCACTAGCGCTTTCACGAGTAGCATTTTCATACATTTTCTATAATTCGAAATATTTTGTTTGATAATGCTTCTGTTGCAAAAATAAAAATGCTTACTAAGTGTAAAATCTGAGAAGGGATTCTATAACAAAATACCCACATGAACATAAAATTTAAAAAATTAATAATTAAATTACATAATAAAAGTACAGCATGTATAAAGAGTAAGAAAAAATAACGTATATTTTACATTTTAAAAAGAATTAATAAATTTTAAAAAGTTATACGATAAATTTAAATTTGCAATTATTGAAAAACTTATTACTGACGCACTATTTCATGTGCACATACCACAGATGCGCAGAGTATTTCATGTAAATATAATGTAAGTGAATTAAAGGTGTGTCACTTACGTTAATGTAAATTACACAGCCACTGTTAATTTTGTTTCCCGACTAATAAGTTTTTCTTAACCCTTATAAATTTTTATCTGTGTAAATTTATTTATTATTTAACTTTATTGAAGTATATACGAGTGTATATTATCTTACAATAATCATTTAAGGATTTAACTATTCATTTTTATCAAACTACCTTTTAATACACATTACATTTCCGATCCTCGATTCCTCATTGATTATTTTTGTAAATTCAATTCGCCTTTCATATTTTTAATCGTCAAAAAATAAATTTAATTTTTTACTTAAATTTTCTATTTATTTATACGCTTACAGCTACAATTTGTAGATGTTTTCTGTTTCACGATAATTCCTCGAGGAGACTTATGAGGACCTGACCATATTTGATATCAGGAAATAATAAACCTTTTAGAATTAACTATGTGTGAAAAGAGGACAGACGAGCTTTGCAAGTAACGAGAAAAGCTTCGAAATTCAGTTTTGCAAGAGAAGATTTAGGAAAATTATCATTGCCTAGCACTTCTCACGTTGAAAATTGTATTTCGAAAAATCGATGGAGCATGTGTGTGCTATACATCCATCAGTGCACTTATTGTATTTTCTTTCTTCTACAAATGAGTAATCGCCAACTGCAAGTAGTTCTTAGTAGTTTTAGAATAAATATCAATGTGTGCATCTCAATTTATTTTAATACACGATTTAGGAATTAGTATTTAGCAACGAACGACGATCCCTTTTAGAAACTAAAGATCTAAACTATGAGTCCCTGTACTTGCGAAATTCTTATGTACTTTATTCAGAGTAATTACCTATGACATACTATATTTCACCAAAGTGACTTTTTCTTGCAAAAGGATACAGTTTTTATTTCTCATAACATCTCAAACAAATTAGTTCTTATTCTTTTATAGATGAAATAACTCGTATTGTTAATATTAACCGTCTCGAGTAAATCGCTTTTACCTTGCATCTTTATAAACATGATTATTATTAGAATTAATTATAACCCAAGTTTTAATTCAGTTATGCGTATATATATATATAATTGTATTGACTCAAAATACCTATAAAAAATGTCATTCTAAAGAGAAACGCAAATAAATTTCTGGAGATTTCGTGAAATACAAATTAAATAACTCTTACGTAACTTTATGAATTAAGTCGGTTAAATCTGTTAGTTTTGAAACCCGTAAATAATAGAAAATTATGAAATAACAAGCATTAGTAACATCTTCTATAATGTAATTTATACCTTTACTGAAACTGCAATATGATTGATTATTGTCATTCGCAAAGGTTAACGAGAAAACTTGTACGATTTTCCATTCTAGACTTGTTTACCGAAGTAATCAGTACATTGGGTCATATGTTCCGGATAAACTTCTAATTTAAATTTCAGACAAAAGTTACGAGGTATTCAATCAAGGATTGAGTAAAATCCCATAAGGGTCACAAAACTTAAGCATTCTTTGGGTTTTTAATGCGAATGATAAATAGTGAGGTCGCGACTCCGACAAGTTGGCAAGTCAAAGGTCTTCGGGGGTCGTTAGCGACGCAAAATAAATCTCGGAGACGCCAAGATAAATTCAAACCAGAATTCGTGCACTGCATCGGCGGGGTATTGCACCGGCTATTGTTATTAGGATTATTATTGTTGTTGTGGCCACATCGGCCGCGATCATTCAAACTCGTTAAAACTTTCGGCATTACCGACTTCGACTCGCCTACCCCTTAAACCCCCACCCCCTCCGCGCCCCTCTCACTCGGCTCCTCTCCTGAATATCCTATCCACCCGCACATGCTCTTTTACTTTTCCATTCGTGCTAATATTACGACCTCCACCTTCCACTTCGCCTCCACTCGCTCTCCATACACGCGGCGAAAACTCAAGATTCGGGTGAGGAATTCTCGAGTTCAAAGTAAATATTTGATTAAAACTTTATTCTCGTGCCACAAGTGCATAATCGGTTTTTTCTTTCCTAACTTTGCATAGCTTCGCCTAAACGGATGCAACACTTATACTAGTAACTAATTATTAATAACCATCGATGGACTATTCAATGGGCCTATTTGGTAAGTGGAGTGTGGTACCGGTTACACGGTTCGCTGAATTTAGAAATCGCCATTCTCCCGTGCAAATATGTATTTATCGTAATTTTACATAAAAAGGCAAATGTTTTTCTATCTAAAATGCAGAGCAAGGGCAGCTGCTCCAATATGTGGACAGATAATAAAAAAAAAAAAAAAAAAAAAAAAAAAGTTTAAAGAAGGAAGAGGAAAAGATAGAGTAAGGAAAGTAAATAAAGGGAAGATTTCAGCGGGTTAATTGTCTCTTCCCCAATTTTCGTGGCTACGAAGGCGCGCAAAACGTGCCAGAGATTCAAAAATATATGGCACGGCCAAGGTGAAAATTCCAGGGATTTGCAAGGTGTAGACACACGGATGCGGAGAAGCGGAAAAACGGAGAAAAAAAATAAAAAGCAGAATAAAAAAAATGAGAAACGAGAGACGGAGAAAGAGGGAGGGACCTCGGAATGTATGAAGATTTGGGAGTCATGCAATTCTACTATAAAACTCGGAAAATTTTGCAGCTGGCCTCCATCCCTTCCGCCGGTTTCACAGTTATTTACGGTTTGATTCGCCTTATCTGCCCGCAGGCGGGAAGGTCGCTCGGAGGATCGGCTGGACTGTCCGAGAGAGGCGAAGAGCAGGTTCGGGTGGCACCCCGAGCGAGCACCAGGAGTAGCCCGAGCACCCCCGCTCGTGCCCACCACGAGTCGGATGCCCTCTTTTACTTGGAGTTCCCTCTTCTCCTTGGCTTCGCTTCCGGCGGCAGTGGCTCGACGCGTGCCACCTTCGTTGTTATTAAGGGCCGCGAGCAGCTGGCCGACGCCTGATTTATCGGCGCGGATTGAACATTCCCTTTCACCTTCACCACCACCACCACCACCACCACCCGTCCAACCTCTCCAACGAAGCGATCTGTTTTTCCAGGGGGAGGAACCGATTGGCGTGACTCTGTCTCTTTCTAAAATAACACCCGTGGTATTCAACTTTTTACTGATTTACGCGAATTCTTACACAGCCCATTCAACCCCTACTCGATTCATGTTCTTTTTTTCGATAAATACACTAAATATTTTTTATACACTCCTCTACTTTCGGTATTGCAGATAGTGCTTATCAATTTTTATTCCTGACTTTGCCTTACCTACATATATTTATAACTTTTTATAATTTGTATTATATATTATAAATTTTGTATTGAAATGTGTTGCTTATCTTACGTATATTAATGATTTGAATACAATCTTTAGTTGGATTCATTTTTAGGAAAATTAATTCAGATAATTAGTATAAATTATAATGACTTTATAATTGCATAAAAATTAAATATTAAACCACAAATTTACAAGTCATTCCTATAATTACTTTACTGGTACTTAATACAAATTTAATACAATTAGAATTGAGACATATTTTTTGAACTTTGAAAATATAAATAGTACAAGTTTAACTCAACAAAGTTAACCTTTCAGTATGTAGTCTACATTTAATCTAGTAAAAAATATTTACACATTTTTAATTTTTAATTGTACATTTAAAATTTTAAATTAGACTCATTAAATATATATAAAAGCATTAAAAATATTTTTTATCAATTTCTATTGATATTGATAAATGTATATACATATATATATATATATATATTAACTAAATGTATTGTTAATTGATTATATGAAAATTATTTATATATAATGTATGAACATCTTTTGGACATTTATGAAGTATTTTAAAATTATGTACATTCATCAAAATTTTGTTAAACTTACTATTATCATATGAAATATTGGTCTTACATTACATTAAATTCAATTATAAAAATTGTAATATATTCAATGATTAACGATAATAACCTACTTAATTTACATACAATAAATGTTTTCTACATTGCAATATTTTTTATACCAAATATACGGAATAAAAATTTATACGAGTTGAATTGGAATTTTAAAATAAACATCAAATGATGCCAATTAAAAATATGCAAAATATCATGGGAATTAATTTTTCCTTACAAGTTTTTCTATTCTCGCAATACCAAAAGCACAAAAAACACGTCAGAAAATAAAATTGTTTGTAAAAAAAAGGAAGAAGCATAGCGCGGTTAGATGAGCTCGAGACTTTGACGGGAGAATACGAAGCCTGAGGAGAAAGCGAAATTATAAAATAATCCAAAATTATCTAGCGTACTTATGAAACTACAATTTAATTAAAATTATATGAAGATTAACGAATAATACGAACTATTTAACTTGGACTGTTTGACTACGGCTGGTTATGAGTATTTGAGAGTCTCTTTAATCCATTAAAGTTAAGCCGAACCAACTCTATATTACATGAAACAGTATATTGAGCTTTGAATATGATGCTCGCATTCTCAGATGTAGTACGCGCGGCTGAAGTAAACGATAAATAGACCGATGAAGGAGACACTCCAAATCGTGCAAGACCCACGACGTCAATGGTGGCACGGGCTGCACTTCTGAGATGTTACCCCATTTATAGAAGCCTCTGCTTCTGATATTTCGTATATACAAGTCGTAATTGAATGCATACAAAGTGCGGAGCTCTGGCAAACGCAATCGTCCGACGACGACGAGGAAGACGACGACGACGACGACGGGGAAGACGACGACGACGACGACGGGCAAGACGACGACGACGGGCAAGACGACGTTGACGACGTCGACGAGCTCCCCCGGAACCACCGCTCTTCTCGGAATCTGATCTTAAGTCGAATTCTCCTTTCGCAATTAAGCTCGAAAAATTTATCAACCGTGTATCGAATGACTTTACACTTTATATCTCCCTTTCGAACAAATGGATTTCGTCTGCTTATTTTTTACTATTGACGGATGTCCAACAAAATAAACGAGCCAATGGTGTATGTGAAAATGAATTGCAGTGCGATCGTAAACAGCACACTACAAATTTAAATTCATACCATAATCCATACGAACACATTCCGGAATTTGTGTAAGACCAATATTGATATAAAGTATTACAAATTGTATCGAGATACATAATTTATCGTTTAGTCATTAGTTTACACTGTTCTTTGTGCTTTTGAATCTACTTAATTGTATTGCACGTTTTTATTCATAATTTATAATTACTTTATACTTTTGTAATTCTTTTTTTTTTTAATGACAAAGTAGGTATTTAGCCAAATATTGGTAATTTAATAATTAACAAAAAGTTCGAATTTTATGCGGATACATTGTTTCGACAATCTTTAATTGCTATCGAAACTTCTTAAACATGGTTTTTCCAAGAATCATTGACCATTCATAAAACTCCAAAAAAAGTCAGATAAAAATTCTTAATTGCACGCGACTCAATTATTCCGAACTTTTATATATTCAAACATATCATAAAAATAAATTTCACATTAATTTATATTATTATGACAAATTTTTATTAGAAAATTGGTTCTTTAAGTGGATTGTAATCTTTCTTTCTTTACCAACAATTTATTGAGGATATTAAAGCTATTATTATTATTAACATTGGTAGTTTAAATTTATGGTTTTTTTACCGTCCTATAACGAACCATTAGCATTACAATTAATAAATGAAATAACGATTAATGTACTTTAATTTACAAACTATATTTTCTTTCTTTCATTTTTATTTTTAATTAAAATAATTTTAATGCGTGGAGACATTAAAGTCGTAAGAATTCAAGTCCATTAATAAATAAATAGTCCATGTCAATAATCAATACAATGAGTTAAAAGAAAATTGTCTAAAGTCATTAGTGAAAGGGAACAGTAAGGAGTGGATAAAGGAAGAGACGCTTTTCATGGGAGAAAATTCGCGACAAATGAAACATTCGAAAGAGCACTCCTTTCGGGCGTCAGACGCAGGACAACTCGAAGCTGATTTGGCGGTTGGTAGAGCTTTCGCTATCAGTTGGCTCTGGCACTGAAGACTACCTATCCATCCATATTACAATTCCAAGATATTAATTATGAGATATTACGATAAGACGAGAACAATAAGCCCGTATCGAACAAGGAACTCCTTCCAATTCTCGTGTTGGCTTCTCTCAATGACTCGTCTCTTTCAAACAGTGGAAAGAGACTTGCCAAAGTCTTAGCCATACATCCTTATATATCAATAATATAATTTAAAACAATAAAAAGGATACTTTTATTGAAATAATATTAAAAGACGGAATTAATGCAACTTTATTTCTGTAATGCTTGATTATAATCACTCGAGTTGTTTATACAAGCGTGGATACTTTATATGCCATCTTTTTCACTAAATAAATTTTCATTTGCATCCGAATACTACTCATTTATTCTAGTACTCACGAACGTTCACTTTCAGGAAATGTTCATTGAAAATTAGTAGACAGGAATGTCGATCCCAGACAAAGATACAAATCATAGAGCATGTCAGGAGGTCGGCCAAAGACATTCAGCTCCAATGTTCTTGTGAAACTAGGAAGTCTCTTGGTACAAGACGTGTAGAATGAAGGAGACAAGAAAGAGAAAGAGAGAAAGGAGAGAAGGAAAGGGTGGCTCGGTGTGTGAGAAAACACTTGGAGGATCGATCGGTAGGAAAGTTCGTTTGGTCTTCGCGTTCACTTTCTCTCTTTCTCTCCTTCTCTCTCTGCTTCTCTCTCCCTTTCCCTCTTTCGGTACGGTAAAGACTTCGTAATTACCCGGGACGAACCAGAGGATGAGGATTCCGTGGATAGCTTTACGACTCTTGAACTCCAAGATTTACGGCATATCGCCTACAACGAAACATCCCAAGACTGCTTTAAGATCCAACTGTAATGCTCTCCCAAGCCGCTTCTGGTCACTTCAAGGATTGCCCTTCGCACCCGAGAAAAGTCTTATCTGCAATTAATGGAATTCCATTAATTGCATAAAACAAAACTACGAGATATAAATCATACATTTGCTGGATCCTCCGTTTAAAGCGCCGCGTGAAAAATTGTTTGGGTAAGGAGAGTCGTCCCCGGATCAAAACCCACATCTCTCACTTAAAATTAATCCCAGGAATATCTTCAAACACCCATTTTACATCAACGTCAAAAAGCTCGCGAATACTCCAGATGCTTATAGATAGGATTCTGTTGTTGCCATTGAATCTCTCGACTATCTTCCTCACTGTACCGACTGCGGGTTTAGTGCAGAGGGCAAAGGTTGATTTCCCGTGGCAGAGGCAAGACTTGAACCACTGCAGCACATTCACTAGGAGAATCCTGCCTGCGTTTCTAAGCAAGATTCTTGATTACAAATAAACTTAGGAGAAACAAACCAGCTTCCACGCGAACTTACCGTCGTTATTTTCTCGAGTACAGAACGCTTCCAAATGTAAAAGGAATTCCAGGGTGAAAACAACCGCTGCTCTATTGTTCTTCTCTTGTCCTGTTGAATTTTCCAATTTTCTTCATTCTCTCTCTCTTTCTCTCCTTTTCCGTTTTTCAGCCCCATCAAACTACTTCTTTCAATGCCAACTGACTTAGCTTCTCGCTAAAATTTTAATTCGTTATTGTTTTTTTTAATTTTATTGTTTACTTTTAAAGAGGGGCAACGATTTTCGTATACATTCCCATCTTGAATGTAGGGTATAAATAACAGAGCTCTTTTTAATAACGAGCACAAAATATTCAAAAATGGCAAATCTCTGGTTTTGATTTTCGTCCCTGTAGTTCAAGACAAATTCCACTATAGTTGGCGATCTCGGTTCTTATCTCAGACTTCCGGGGGATCTCTAATTCGATCTGTAACAGGACGAACCGAGATCAGGTTGAATCTATACGCGTAGCTGTGGATGCTTTGCATTCCCCAATCTCTGTGAAGCTTTGACATAGGGTGGATCATCCCTATCTTCCTTATCTCTCACCCTCCAAGTTGCCATTCACAATCGAAATCTGTTTTCCCTGGGCGTCAGAAATCGGTTGGATTCCTAAGATGCTCGCTCTTATTTTACCCAGTGTCTTTCTATAGATTTGCACGTCGTCTTAAATCACCATGAGCCTTTCTAACATTTCTTGACACGCTGACAGTTTAACACAGTATTGAAATTCTTCTTGACCAATGTCCGAGATGCTAATGGTTAACCGAGACAGTATTGAAAATACCGATTTGGCACGGGTTATTCTAATAAATGGCTAAAATTATTCGATTTTCTTGCTCTTGATATTTTGATAATAAATATTTGATAAATTGTCAAACAATTATGGAAAAATTATATTTTAAATTATTGTAAAAACTTTTTTATTATTTATTCATTTGTATTAATTATATTATTTTAACCTAATTTTAGCCGAAATATTAATTATTAAAAATCTTTTAAATAGGAGTCGATATATTATTTTATAGTATTAAATAATTTGTTTTCTTCTCTACTACTGTTATAATTTTAGAAATTTTTACATTAATAATTTATAATTATAACTGATAACGTATAATTTATAATTGAATTGAAAATTTATATACTATTAATAAATAAAAGCAACAAAGTCCATACCTATTGTTTTATTAAAATTGTAAAATATTTTCAATAATTTCAATTATGACCTTAGTTTCATAATTATAATATTTCATTTAAGATAATGTGAATATAAAGGAGCCTTTGATTTTTAATAAATATAAATAAAAAGATTATTGTTTAAAAGCGTTGAATGCTGATACTTAATTTGGAAATTTTAATGAATTTATAATAAAAAATTAAAAATAATTCAATTTTTACTCAATTATATAATTACTTCTAATCTGTAGAGAAATAAGTTGTACAAAAGATTCATTCTTTACAATGTATTATTATAGTTTAATTATTGAGATTTTTTCAGCTAATATGATAAATATCTACTACATGTATATAAATAATAAGAAAATTGAATATTTTTAATGAAATATTAAATATTAATATACGTATATGGAGAAATTACTATATTGATAAAAATTTTTTAAATTTTATTATGTAATAGACAAATTGCATCGTGTATTTGATAAAACTATATAATATCGTGGATTTATTTATATTGATATGAAATATGCCAACATAACGTTAAATTTTAGTGTAACCGAGGTACCAATACACGCTATATCCGAGAAATAGCACTATCAATTTACAACAAAAAAAAAAAAAAAAAAAAAAAAAAAACGTTGGAACGGTTTTGCAACGAATGAAGCAATTTATCGATCAGAACGGAAAGAGGAGACTGAAGTTTGGAAAAGGAAAGAAAACACAATAATTAACTTCTGGTATGTATATTGGTTTAAGAGAAAATTACGGAAGAGGAGATAAACGAGAATGGCAATGAAATTAAACAAAATTACGTATTGTGTGGAGGTTGACTAGTGAAATTCTATTCTTCATCGCAATTTATTGTATTTTCCATAGCCGAGTAGAAAAGTCTGTTGAGTGTGGGTTGCCATTTGAGATGCGCAGACGAGTCCACCCAAAGGGAAGCTATTACGCAGATGCAATTCAAAACGAGAGAAACGTATGCTACATTTATTAAAGAGATTGCCTCAAAAGATTGTTGTTTTGCGCATGGCTTCGTCCTTACTTACACCATTCCTCCCTGCAGTCGACGAATCTTTTTGTCTCCCGCCCTCTCTATCTGTCTATCTCTGTCTTTTCTACATTCCTAACTTTCCCACCTTCCTCTTGATCCTTTTACGTCTTTCTCGCTCCATCTCGCGTTCGCCTCCTCGTCCCGTCCCGGCATTTTTCCGTTCCGGTCGCCCTCCTCCGTCTCGCTCTCGTTCGAAATTTCGCCCGGTATCTCCTTCTCGCTTCCATATCATCATTATGTCGGTCTCGACCTCGCCGCCGAGCTGCACCAGTCATTCGAATTACGCCGTCGTTTATATTCAATTTGTTTCTAGAAATTACAATTTGTCGCGAATCGACGCGGAAGTCGGGCCGAGGATGGGAAAATAGAGAGTTTCTCGGTGGCCCCCTCCATCTCCCCCGCCCCCCGCCTAGTCGCTTCCAGGGAAACTCTGCTTTCGATAATCGCTGGCAGCTGCGGCAGCGCGAGCCCGAGTAAGATGCAGCCAGCGACAATTAAAACCCCACTCGAGGGTTTATTATTACTTTCATAGAAGAACCGAATCCCCCTCTCGAGAGATCTCTCGAGCGATTTGCTTTGGCGGAAATTACGGTTCGGGAGAGCTTTTCTCGCGGACAAGCGCCCGCGCCTAGGCCTCTTTTTCTCTTCTCACTTTCATCTCCTCCTTCTCTGCCTCCTAATTAAGAGGAGGGGCGCGTCTTAATGAATAATTCGAGCGCACGCCGTGTTTGCGCTGCAACCCGGGCGATGAGGAGGAGGAAGAAATGCATTCGCGCTGGCACTTGACTTCTTGTTCACATGTGACTTGGCCCATGAAAGCGCATCGGTAATTATGACGTAAAGTTAATAAGAGAAATTACTCGACGTCAAAGCAGCCTCGTGGCTCGCGTCACCGAGCACAAATTACAAACCCCTCGGTCTGGCTGACGTGGGGGCTGCTACGGGACCTCCTCGTCCTCCCCTCCTGCTTCTTCTCCTCCTCCTCCTCCTGTTCTTCCTCCTCCTGCTCCTCGTCCTCGTCCTCGTCCTCGTCCTCGTCCTCGTCCTCGTCCTCGTCGTCATCGTGCGAAAACTACCCGGTGAACTGAACTCGGCCTCACCATTAGCGAGCAATTTAGAATCATCCTTCGAAACATCAGAAGGACCGAAAATTCCCTCTCGCCTGCTTCGCCTCTAAAATCGCTTATTCAACCATACAATCTCATTAACTCTTCATTGTTTCTTTCACTAATTATTATACAACTATTTTTTGTTTTCTCACGGCGCTATTACAACGCTTTCGTCAAAAAATTTTAATGACATTCGAAATAACTTTACTACCTTCCAGCTTGTGGGTGAAATTAATTCCGTTTGATGGAAACTAATTGGTAGCCGAGAGACTAGTGTGCGTGGGCGTGACCTGCATCCGTATTGCGATACTATCGCCGGTGCTGTCTATTAATAATTTATAAAAAAAAAGTGAGCTTAATTTCTCATGAGGAAATATATTTTCCTTTCTTTGACGTGCGGAGCTTCGGCACTTTAAAATCAACATATCCGAGATAGGAAAGTGGAATTGTAAAGAGTCTGCCGCGCACGCGGGCTAAAGCATAAACCTTAGGATTACTCTTTAGGTCGAGTCGTTGGCGTTATTTTAAACAGAGGCTCGGAAAATATTCATGAACGATATCCGAGCTCGCATTCAAACTTAGAAAGAGATAAATTGATGGTGGGACGGGGTCCTCGAGCACCTGCAGTAGTAACAGACACGTAGAAAAAGACGAACTCGATAAAACATGGCGCGGTGCCGGTATATTCGCGCGCTCCCGGACCCCCTCATAAAGAGCTACCCCTCTCCCTCATCCCTCATCCCTCGACCCCGACCCCCATGTCCGTGTGTGTGCTCTCGTGTATTTTCAGAAATATTGGTTAGATTTACATATTTTACGGTAAAGAGACCGAAGGATAGCTAGCTGCCTAAAGAAAAGCTTCTGCGGGGGTGGAAAATGGGAATCCCAGGTCTGCTTTGAATGCGACCGCATGTTACGGCTCCAGAGATGCTAAATATTAATACCTACTAGTGTTCCTTTTATATTCTCTCTTGCTCTCTCTCTCTCTCTCTCTCTCTCTATCTATCCCCTTTCCACATATAAATATATCTTCCTTTCTCACTCTATCTTTATCTCTCCCTCTCTTTTACCCTGTATTTCACGTCTCTTATCACTCTTTGATAACACTCGTTTTTTCTTTTTTCCCTTTATTTCTCTTTATATTTATACCTTCTTTTTCTAATTTTCTTCGCATATGTTGTTCGAGTTTCTTTTACTGTTCTCTATACTCCACATTCTTTTAACACATGCAAGCTTCAAATTACTGTACAAGAAAATTACACTTAAGTAATACTCCAACGGTCATTCCAAACGCTAATGTAACTCATTTACTTTAAATATACCATATTTTGACAAGTACTTAAAAGCTTCAAAATTTTTTCAAAATTTTATCTTATCTACTTCAATTGTAATGTGAAATTAGTGTCCGCGTATTAGTTTATAATATTTTATGTAATACATATCTATGTATTATTAATTAATATTTATCATATTAAAACATTGTGCACTTTAAAAAAATTATTAAAATTGAATTAAATAATTACTAATGAATAATAACGTTTCAATAATATTATCCTATCATAAAAAATATTTAAATTAATTTTAAATCAAACATATATTTGATCTTGATTTATATTCTAATTTTCAAAATGTTTATGCATAGTATCTACTTTATTATTTATTATGTTATTATTCATTATTATTTATATTTTTTCGATTAAAAAAAAAATATTTATTGATTTATTATTTTTTAAATTTAAGTTAGCACAATTTTTAATAAAAAAAAATCATTAATATTGATCGCATTAATAGTTTCACACAATAATATGATTTTGTTTAGTGAGTACTAAAAAAAAATATACATATGTAAATACTGTTAATTTTTTTTTCATAAGAATCTAAGAATTCGTGAACAATAATATTTATAAGTCTAGATTTGGCGCACCTGACATGATGTTTATATAAGCATCTTTGATAAGAACAGGAGTTTTCTTATCAAAAAATTGGAAAATTAATGTATAAAACACTTGTGTTCCTATTCCAATTGCATGTAATTGAATCTATACAAATGCCTTCACTTACACTAATAATTATATTCAATCTTTTAATTATCTTTGAACACTTAAGTATTTCCATATTATAATCGTTGATCGTATTGATGAGCATATATACATGTTAGTTTATACGTAAATTTGTATGTACATCTAAGTATAGATCACGCTTACATTTTTAAGTATTGAAGATTATATGCTTTCGATTGTTACTACATTTATTACATTCTACTGCAAAATATTTATTTTTTAATGCTGAATTTTAATACTATAATAATATAAATATACGCTTTAGTATTAATTTTTGTTTATTTGAATTAATTAGAAAGTTTATATTTTTTATTAAGATTAATTGTAATAAATGGGCTTAATATTTCTATTATTAGAATTATAATATAATTTTTAAAATATTACTATACCAAATATTTTAGTGTACAAAATACTCTTTGCGCATCTTTTACAATTACATTAAATAATTATTAGAAATTGTTTTTAATAAAAGAATTTTTCCGTTTTCAAGGAAAAAAAATATAAGGAAAAGGTGTAAAATTTAATTCGAAATAAAATGCTAAATGTAAGCAGAGAGATTCATGTGTATCAAGTGTACAATTGTATCATATCATTTTATACATTTAACAAAGTTGAGATTTAAAAAATATTTGAAGGGTTCGTTGCTTAAGTCACAGCGCATTCCAGAAACTTAAGGAAACCCAACTTTACATATGCAAGTGGGGTAAATGTTCATTGATACCAGCGAAGGATGAAAGATTAAAGAGGCAAAGTATATTAATAAGAAGTTGAAAAAATAAATAAAACAAGAAAGTGAAAAGTATCAAAATAAGCAGCCTGAAAAGAGAGCATTGCGTTGAGTACCGAGGCTGCGAATGAAACGTTAGGAAGGAAAAAAAGAAGAATGCACGTGAAGTGCACGGAAAGAAGAGAGATGAATGTCACCTTAAAAAACATTTTAATTAATATTATTCACTTCTTCGCTGACGATCAAACGTTCATTTTCCCGACATCTCCTACTATGTGCTAGTGCGAAAAAAATGAATAGAAATAAAGTATAAAGAGATCAAGTAAATTGCATTGCAACGTAAAATGTTACAAATATATTTCTAAAACCCAAAAATTAATTTTCTCGTTTTTTTTAGTCTGAAAGCAAAATAGATTGCGCAAATGATCACTCGCGAAGTGTAGGTTTTCATTGGAGATATCAATTTTGCAAAATTATTTTGATTTATGACTTATAAAGAGAGATGAAGAATTGAAAGAAAATTGGAAAATGTAAGGAAAGTAGCAATCGTCCCGTTCGATTTCGTCGCGTGAATAGAGGCCAATCGAGCGTGGGGGCGTCAGCCAATTTCGAAAGTGGTTGAGCCCCGTCTCTGTATATTCGCAGTCGAGGCAAGAAAAGAGGGAAGAGGGTGAAACCAAGGTAGCAATTTACGCAAGATGGTGTCTATTTGACAAACGATCGAATTTCCTTGCCTCGGCAAATAATCCGCAGCGCGCACGAGGAAAACAGGGGGTGGTTTTTATTCTTGAAGAGCCAGGCGCGTGCACACACACACATGAGGGAGAAGGGGTGAAGCTGGGGTGCAGAGTAGAAGAGAAGGAAAAAGGCAACGTCTTCTTCTTCTTCTTCTTCTTCTTCCGCGGAATACATTTATACCGTGACTCGACGTCGCGAGTTGCCGTTGGTAATATTGGCGAGCTGCGTGATGGAAAGCGACGGATGATACATGAAGATACGTCAAATCCATCCTCTATCTCTTGGAAAATGAAAAAAAACGCAAATGGATGTAAAAAATATTAGGATGAGAAATACAGCTAACGTGTGGAACTTTACATAACATTTTTACGAATGAAGTTCCCCACTTTTTTCGAGCCCTTTCATTGAGCTTCCGGAAAGCTTAAATTTTTACTTATCTTTATATGTCCATAAATTCAAGTTCTTACATTGAAATGAATGGAAATAACTAATTTCAGATTATTTACTAAAAGTCAATAAAATATTGCGCGTCTGCTTGTGAATGCTTTGTAATTATTCTTAGTATTTTATTATCAATTTTCATTTTTTGTATGTTGATATAAGTCTTATTATGGTATTTCTTCTACCGAATTATATTAAATCTTTAAAACAATTTATTCGGACTAATTTCCGAAATAACAAATTTCCATGTGGTATACCAGAAATAAGTTCACCCACATAAATATTATCGCGAATTTAATGGATACTTGTAAAGAAACACCCTCCATTTTTTATTAGTATGGTAAATTTATATCTTTTTTGGATGTGAGGTAAATTAAAAACAACAATGCATTTGTTATAACGCCGACGTTTCAGCGATTAGATCTATCGGCCTTACCAAAACCTTTATCAAGTATTAAAAAATTTCCTATAAATTCAACAAAAAATTTTGATTATAATACAAATGATAATTAAATACCTGAATTTCAATTAAAATAGTTCTTAACATTCATATATTCGATCCTGATTGCCTAGAATAATGGATGCATTTACATCTTTCAAATAAACATTTCAACAGCACAAATATACGTGCATTAAGTATAATTTTCCTAATCGCTCTTTTGCGTAAGATAATTTGAGTTTTATATAAACAAGAATTATTGTAATACTTTTCGTATTAGCACTTGCATCTTCTGAGTACAAAGGTATTTAATTCTGAAACAATGAGTGATGTCATCTGAGGACAACTATCAGCAATCTACAGATGGTCTTATCTACGAGAACTTGCCCAAGGTCACCTGCAATGACCGCTCGCACACCCCAGCCATGTTGATCGCAACTGCAATAAGGCTACTTTAGTCCTCAGAATAGAAAGGGAACTTTTAAACTGTTGCATGATGTTGTCTTAACACAAAAACAAATACGTCACTCATGTTTATAGACTAATTGCAAGTTGCATTTAAGATAACTACCAGTAGAGAGAATTAATTATAATATATGCAACCTTTAATGATCCTATTACTATTTATTTTTCTTTAAATTTTTTTAAAAATTATCTTTAATATTTCTGTTACAAAGAATACTAAAATTGTGTAAATTTATTAAAAATTCAACAAGAAATAATGATTCGTGACGAGGAAACCATAATTTAAACAAGTTGGTCCAATATATATATGTATACATGTGCATGTACAATATATCATTGGTTACAATTTTAAATAAATATAAGATTCATATATATATTTTTTTTCATTCTGAAATTAAATATATAAGAATTTCAAGAATTAATACAGATATTTCAAATGACATTAACACTGCTTAAATAAATTTATATATACTACAATGATTGGATACAAGGGGGTTGTACAACTGCATATAATTTGAAGTATAGTGCTGTGGTAATTAATTTTTAGCTAAGCTGTTCATGTATTTAAATAATGAGTAAGAAATATAAAATTATCGTAAATTTTTATAAGAAATTTTACTTATTGAATCAAAAAATCGTTTATCTTACGTAAGATAATTTAAATATAATAAATAATTTTAGTAATGAGAATAAAATTTGATTTATTTATACATATTTATTATATATTTGCATAAAATTACATATTTATTTTAATGCATTTCTAAAAATTTTGAAAGGATATTTATTATTAGTGTGTAAAAAAATTTTTTTTTTTAACATTACAAATTTACACTTTTTTAAAATAATAATTATAAAAATAAATTATAATCAATAAATAGTATATACAATGCAAAGTGCCAAACAAAAGTTAAATTAACGAGCGACAAATTTGAAAGATAAAAAAATACCAACTTTAACGAGTGCACCCGAGATCTTTTTATAATTTTCTTTTAGATAAAATATAAGTGGGCGCAAAAGACAACATGAGTCACATCGAAATACGCTTAGACCGATATGGATGTGCGGAATATAGAAGGAGCCACCCCAGGAGTCAGATTTTCAGATTTTGATCCGCAGGAAATCACATTGAATGTGCTAACTCGAATCTAAGGGTTATCCCATTACTTTTCTCTCTGCTTTTTTCGTCCCGTTGTATCCAAGTGATCAATAGCGCAATAAAGACGAGGCAGAAGTGGCGGCAGAATCCGGGATCCGCGACGTATTGCTACAGAAGATGCCTTTCAACGAGACTATCCGACTGATTTTCCACTTGTGGGATATTCAATAAGGTAATACTGAAAAGGAAGGTTTGAAGGAGGCTTCAATGCGGCGGGAAAAGGAGGAAGATGACTCAATTACAGGGGATGGAACAAGAAATATGGAACGAGATCTCCCCGTCGGCGTACATGCGTACCTAGTGAAAAAGCCAGAAGAAAGCAAGGAGCGAGCGAGCGAGCGAGCGAACGCTCCGACAGAAATTAAGGGTTCGCTCGCGCTTATTCATCCATTTCGTATCGACTCTTATAAACATTTGCGTGTATTCCACTTTCTGCGTCTCGGGGCAATCGCAGAGTCTCTTTCGCCACTTGAATATCCAATTTTGCGATAATTTTATCCAACACACTTGACAATAGAGTTGGATTTCCATCAAAACTTTCGATTCTGCTAGTAATCGAAATTGAGGAATCTAAAAAAGTGCCGCGTAATTAAGTTTCGAGTTTTGAAATAAAATTACTCGGAGGGAATAACTTACGTCGGCTTGTCAATATATTCTCATTAAATTATGCGAAGCAGTATACACGGAGAACATCGCGACTTATTTTCCAATCTAAGTTCGACAGGTTCGATGCTCCTCCCATGAGAAACCTCTTTCATTCTTCTCTTTCGCTCGAAATAATTGCTGCGAGTTAAGGGAAAGTTTGTAATTGAATATCCCAGGGAAATCTCAATATGAAAGTCATCAGTCAGTAGAGAATAGATAGAAGAAAGATGATACGCAGCCTCCAAAGTTTCCCGGAGAAGATGTTTTATCAGTCACGTGTACTTCCTTTGCTGCGTTATGAGCTTGTTTGAATAAATATAGATACCTAAATTAAAGCAACCCATACATGCGTACGCGGGCCCACCGTACATGCGTGTACATGTGATTCGGCACTCGTCAAAAACTAAAGTTAAAGGATACACGAATCGAGCTCGATCTCCCAACACAATAGCTCAACGTAAAAAAAGCCCACGATATTCTTTTCACCTTTGGAACTTTGTCGACCAATCATCCCGCAGCAAACTCGCCTTGAATTCCTGAAGGATCGGCGACAACTCGAACAAAAGGCTGGATGGATAATGCTTATGTGGCCTGACAACGAGCGAATGTCCCTATATCCGAACGCTGCCAAAAGATAATGCAGAAATGTCAAGCCGAGTTGTTCGAGAGTGAATGCACTGACCCAAGATCAAACAGCAATTTTGAACTGCTGTTTGTTTTTCATCACGCCCCTGTTTTTTTAATGCACCCGTCGTTTTGTTCGGAATTTGGGTTAGCACTCTTACTGGCTCTATCGTTCGCTTTTTTCTCCGTATCCCGCTACTTAACGCTGATAAATGCGATACTTCAACTCGCTCTACTCGCTGATAACCCCCTTATCTTCAAAAGCTTTTGATTCGTATCAGACGATCGCAAATAAAACCCCGGTAATCAATTCTTAATTCAAACTACCATTTCACTCTATCCATTATTGCCTATTTAAAAAGAAATATCTCATATTGGTATTGCTCGATTTAAAAACACTTTTTTTTATTGTGCAATTAAAAACCCTGTAAACCAATAAAACTATTGGTCTCTATCTCTAAAAATTTAATAGTATTTTATTGAGATCGCTCTATCGAGAATTGTACTTTTTTAATTTTTAGTTTTTTACGAATGCATTTGTTTCTCTGATATAATTAAAACTTCTTCAAATAAAAAAAAAAGCATTGACTGGCTATTTTATCAACAAGTATTTTAAAATAAATTACATCTAAAAATAAATATAATATTTGCTAAACACAAAAACCGAAAATATTCTTACAAATAGTTATAAATTATTATCACTCGTTTTTATTGAAAAAAACAACATTCTTAAAAGCTCAATCGAGTAGTACTTTGAAATGTAAGTCTTTAAGTTTCTACATGTACAGTTTTATATTCGAGTATTTTTACGTTTTAAAAATACCAAGATTTAGATTTGTTTGAAAATTTGTTGGTGGTCATCAAACGAGTATAAAATCTTAAACAACGACGCTAAAAGATATTTTTTGAACCTTTTTCGAAAAAGCTTTTCAGAACTTTTGTTTGAAGTTGTTGCATCGAGCATCGAGTAAGTACTTTGGCATCTAAGCCACGATGGTAAAAGAAGAAAAGTAAGATACACATTGAAAAGTAGATACACAGAGAAAAGTATTCCAGTGGCTCAGAGAAAAGAGTCATATACACGCAGATGCTTTTCCCGAAAGGATGGAATGAACTGGAATCGCGGCTGGTGGGGAGGAAAACCCCGGACGAACGGGGGTGAATTTCCACGTTATCCCCGTATAGACAAAATATCCGAGCGCATTATCATCGTGCATAATGCATGCACAGACGTACACCGATGGAACCAACCAACCGCCCCCCCCACCCCACCCCACCACGTACTCCTATACTTATTTTGCTGGATTTTCCTACTTTCTCGCCTCTTGTTTGCCGATTCTCAAAACGCCGCCACTCTTCTTTTCTCCCACTTCTTTTTTATCCCATTGCATCTTCTCTTTTTAACTTTAACAGCTCCGCTTTCTGAACCAATTTCTTTCTCTCTGTCGGATAAATATTCTGTAATATTTTATTGTACCGCGACTGAATAGCGGTTCCCTCTGCTTCTAGCGTTATATACACTTGAGCTTCTCCTCCTCCCTTCCTCACTCATATTCTATCGTTCCATCTTTTTCCCTCGCTCGCATGAAAAATAATCTTACAATTGCCTTATAAAAGTTACTTCTCCGCGACTTATTTCATACTGTAACACATAGGCTGTGTGTGAGCACAGAATAGGTAAAGTAACGAAGAGAAAGATAAAGTATCAGAGAAATATGAGGGAAAAAAGAGAGAAGAAGATGAAAACGACGATGAAAGTAAAATAAGGGAAGTTTGGGGCGTGTGTGCTGATTTATGATGCGTACTTAAAATTAAGTATTCAACAAAAGGCGATCACGTACTATCATAGAGTCCCTCTTCACTGTACACCTGTTTATTGCTACCTGATACATGTGCGAGTCACAGTCAGAAGACTACACACACTTTCATGCGATCAACTATCGAATCTTCTTACTCAAATTGAATACGATCGCTGCATAAGCTCCGTTCTATACAATTAAAATGTCTTTTCAGTGTTATTAGTACTTGGTAAGAATAAATAAAAACTTATAAATAAAAAGAATAGCTAAAAAACTTGGAGCAGTAAAGATCGACGAAGCATTTTAAATGTTACTAGCACTCTTGTCGAAATGAAAGGTAAAAAAAGGCATGTAGAAAAACTCAAAAAGAAGTTCCTTAAAAAGAGAAAGTGAAATGCATATCGTGATTTCTAAGTGTGCAGATCCAAGCTCTTTACGATACATAACGGTGAATAACTACTGGGGATCAATAAATAAAGCTTACCGAAAAAGTACATGAGATCGTTAAGTTATGATCGTAGCTTTTACTAGTTTCCCCAGTCCGAACCATTGGTGAATTTTCCCGCGGGAAAAAGGCCAAGCGCCAGGGCTTTCCTCGAGCTTACTACAGCTTTATCCTTTTATCTGTATTCGAAACTCGATTTTCGGTAATTAAAAACTTAATCTCTAATTGTTGGTTATCAATTTATCCTGATTGGAATATACGCTTATAGAATTACCTTCGTAATCAGAAATTGACATCTAAAGTTTCAAGCATTCGTAAAGTCACATTTGGATCAAGGTCTAACCATAATCTTAGTTTTCGATTAATGCATGCTAAGATTATTCCAACAAAATAAATTCTATACATATGGTTCTGCTTATTAAATGTTATATTTCCACTCTGATATTCAAAAAAGCTTTAAATTAATTATGCGTTTACATTAAATAAAATTTGGTTTACTTATTAATTAAGAGCGTAATAATTTATTATGTTAAGCATAACTGTAGCTAAAAAACTTTATTTAAATTGAAACAATATTAAATTTATACTCCAACTAATAATTTTATTTTTAAACAAAAACATTTTTTAAACATTTTTATTCGTAATAAAGCTGATTTTAATGAATATTTAATTAAAAAATTTATGTTAAAATACAATTTTTAACAAATTATAAATTAGAACAGAATTTTTTAGTATTTATAAAAATTTTTTTCTCAATATTAATAAAATATTAGCAGAAGAGAAAATTCAAATAAAATAAGTAGTTTTTCAAGTAAGCATAAATCAATGTAATACCGTATTAAAATTTTTGTTCGACAACGATTATCTTAAATTTTTAATAAAAAAAATAATGCACATATATACATGTGAATTTACATTTTTAGAATATTTTCAACATTTTCATTAAATAAACAAAATCAAAATGAAAAGGTATAATCTACTACTACTTTTTTATACTTTTCTTCTCATACAACAAATAAATAAAGTAGTAAAAAAGACCAATAAAAAAATGTTAAATAAATAATAAAATTTTAGCATTTTCTATTTTACAAGGTTAAAGTGAGCAACAAAAAGAACGTAGAAAACAAAAGAAGCAATCGAGAAAGAAAGCTGCAAGTCGTATCTCAACTGGATAAAAATAAGAATAAAAGCTTACGAGAAAGCCTCTGGTACGAAAGCTTCGTAAAGAAACCGAGAGAGGAAATGAATGAACGAGAGCAAGAGAGAGAGAGCGAGTGAGGGAGAGAGGGTGAGAGAGAACAAGAGATTGAGTGAAGAGGAAGAGAGAGGAAGAATAGAGGGAGGGGGAGTAAAGTAGCTTTCGGAAAACAGGATCGGAAAGTAAAGAGGGAGGGTAGAGAAAAGTAAGCAAAACGACGCTGAGGATCGCGAGCTTTCCTCGCTCTTGTGATTTCGCCGAAAGAAGGATGGCGCTTGTTTCGCAAACAGTTAGGAAGCAGCTAACGCCAAGGATAAAGTGGTATCGGAACGAAATGATCGCCGAACAGATGCCGGGCCATAAAACAAGCAGCTCAGCTTCCTTGCACTCTCCTTTCACCCCCGCCCCCCCCATCCTCCACCCCCACCCCCACACCGCCCCCGCGCGTATCGCGCCCCCGCGCCAACAACTAACTAGCCGCTCTCTTAATGGCCTAAGACAAACTGCACTTTGGTCTACCGCCGCGTATGAATCCATACCATCGCCATTACTGGACTTTTCAATTTGCTTTATTGGTAAATTTAACGTTCCTCGCAATCGCGCAGTTCGCTCCTTACTTTTTTATAGGGTATTGTGATTCAACTCCGGCGTTTGCACTTAAAAACGTCAAATTTTTTATTTCGCGCAAAAATTAACTCTACTGTAAAATAAAATTATGAAGGCTTGGAGCGGACGTCAACTGCGACTATCAATTCAACAGCTAAACGTCTCGAATGATGATTATGCCAATAACAAAATAATTCGTATCGTGAAATCGAGCTTCTCCTTTTATAATTCAAATTTTGTAATTACACTTTAAATAATGCATAAATCCTTCCTATTCAATTCCGAATCCACGAAATTACAATTGAAATTCTTATAACTCTTTCTTAATTAGCTTTGTAATTCAGTTTTATGATCAATGTTTATGCTGAAAAATTAGATAATTAATTGATCAAATACCGATCACTAATTCACCAATGTGTGTAAAACTTTGATGAATTAGATTATTATAATTGTGTATTACTTTTTCTTACAAAGGTGTGCGTATTGTGAATGTTGACATTTAAAGTAGATGTGATGGAGGGATAAAATAGAACGAAACCATCGCCTAAATGAAAATGAAAATAAAGGAGGACATAAAATAATAAAAATAGTAGGAATCTGGTCATGGTAATAGAATTCAATGATGGAAGGATGAAGATGTATAGGAGGGTGGGAAGGGTGGGGGGAGTGGAGGGTAGAGGGAGGGAGGGCCATTGAATGCGGAGAGATTGAAAAGGAATGACATGTAGGAGGTAAAGTAGTGGATCGTCGAGTCGAGATTGACGGAGGAGGCATCGGCCTTGATCGCAGCCCTTTTTGACCCGGACATTCCCTCCTTGCCCCTCCCCCTCGTATCCTCCTCCTGCGTGTATCCGAATAATGCCGTCGGTAGGTTCACGCGTCCGCGGAGCAACCGTCGGAATATATGAATAACATTGCGGATGCTAACAACCACGGCATATTGAATGTCTACCGACGTCTGCGACTCAACCCCTCGACGTTGATTACGAGAATCTGTAACTTCGTTAACGATGACGTCTACGAGGAGCGGGGAGAGAGAGAGAGAGAGAGAGAGCCAACGTTGTTGTTGCCCTTTCCCACTGCTGCCTCCACCTTTTTAAACCCTTGCCTACCCTCGGCTAACGGATGCTCAACTTTTACCGGTTCGCTTGACGATAAATTATTCTGCAAATAAACACCGATCCCCGATTGAATCCGCCGACGGAAATCGCTTCCCCGAAAGCTCTAATTCGGGAAGCGGAGGCGCAAACAGTTGAATTGCTCGCTAATACGAGGAGCAGATGCACCGGGAGAAGACCTCCGGGTGCCTAAACAATCGAAATCCATTTTCAATTCGAAGCCGGCGTATTACAAGACTCGAGGATGCTGCCTCCCGGAATCCAGACACTTATGTAAGCGTTATCGCCGAGTGCTCGAGGGCGCACTGACGCCTCATCAACGGGTCGCTGCGCAAATCACCAAGATGTCACTCATTATCCTCCGAGGGCCGGGTAAATTGAAAAATTGCGACGTGAATCGATCGGGACGAGGGCTGGATGGAATTAGAAGGTGAGACGGAAGGCCTTGATTATTTGGATTTCGTGGATTGCGCACTCGAGTGCGGCCGACGCGCAGTCACAATGTCAGTTAGGGGCGGGGGTGGACGGGGGTCGGGGTCGGGGACGGGACGGGGGCAGATAATGACGAGTCTGAACGGGAATACAAACGAATATGCCACGATGTCACACCTCTCAATGCCTCTCGTTCGCTCCACTTTTTCTGCGGTTGTCTTTTCCCCGGCGAACCCTGCAAACCCTGCGCACCCTCCTCGATCCGACACTTCTGCAATAATGCCAACGCGATGAACCCCTACTTTTTAATGGGAAATAGCGGTAGAGACGTTCCTCTACACTTTTACTACACTTTAACAACCGCCCCCTTGCTTTTTTTACCTTTTTTTTTTTATTTTTACCCTCTTTGTTTGTTTATCGCTTATCCACTCTTGCACCAGTTTGTACAAACAAGCTCTTCCAGTACTTCCTTTTGAGTGCGAATATCTTTACAAGCCCTAACAATAATGTCACGTGCTTTTTTATATTGATTTTATGCAATCTATAATTTCCACAGTGCACTTTAATCAACAGATCTCACGCGTTAACAACATAAAATTATTTAACACGATTTGTATTATTTTCTAAACAATATGATTAATTGATAATACATTCGTTTTAAACATTTTAATAAAAATTGTTTAGTAAATAAATCCATTTATGTTTAATAAAACTTTAAGACCATTTGAAATTTTGTTAAACAATTATTTATATATATAAATATGTATATGTATATTTTTAAACTTTACAAATAAACAAATATACCTTAGTATATATTTTAATAATGTAATTTTGTAATTTTTAAGGAAACTTCAACGTGTAACTTATTATGTGAAATATTAGTTTTTAAATAATTCTTGGTGTTTAAACCAAACCTTTAAAAGTAAGATGTTTAATACATTATCTTAATTAGTGAATATTAATTAATGTGTGCATTGCTTAATTAAAATTAAATTAAAATAAATTAAGATTAAATTTGTACACATATTTTAGGGTTTTCAATATTATACCTTGATTATATTTTATCATAATTATTTTTGGCATATAATTTAAAAATCTAGTGTTTAATTCTATAGCATTGTACACATGTGTATAAAACATGACATTACATTAACTTAATGGCTTTAAATTAATATTTACTAAATTAAAATTCATTAATATAACGAAATTTTTTTACACACATAAAATAATATGTAATGAAACTAGATTTTTTTTATTCTATTTTCAAATAAGATAACGAATTTTGATTATTGACAAATATTACTTACTCTTTTAAAACCAACTTTAAAATTTACATAAACTATTTTTAAATGCAATGTTAGTACGAGATTTTATACATTTGTGTAACTTGTATAATTACAAACTGTTTTAATGGAATTTTTTTTTCATTTCACATACTTATAAAAAAAAATTTTTAAAATTCACAAAAATTCAAACTTTATTTTATTTTTTTTTATATAGATAGTAAATCTATGTTTGAAGGCAACTTTTGAAGAACAAAAAAAATCACTAATTTACAATTTATGTGTAAAGACAAACACGAATCACATGAATATTGAGTTTTACGAGTCGAGATGAAAAAGTTGCTGAAACTTCGCTTTGAGCAGGGAGATGAATTGAAAGGCAAAAATGCAGAGGAATACATTGAATGTTCGTGATGTAGCGACTGTCTAATCGAAAAGAAATTGAAATGAGCCGAATGAAATGAAAGAACCAGCTACCGCTGGGCGAAAGAAAAAAGCCAAAGGAAGCAGGTTCGAGGGCAAAGGTAAATCATGGCAAATGGACCGCCGTGCAGATCTGTTTTGGATGCTGTGGGGGTGGGATCGAGGGGGGGGGCGATGCGATGAGACGGAGGGACGTTTCGATGGACAGCCCGAGCGTATCGGCACAGCTCATAAACAGCTCGTAGCCCAAAGCTATATCGACTTGTATAAGTAGCGAGGGAGGCGTGGGCGTTGGTGGCGGTGGCACAAACTCCGCGCAACTAGTTCTCTTCTCTTCTCTCCGGTGCTGGATCTGGAAGCTGCGGGAAAACCAAGACCTGCTCGCTCTCCCATCGCTCTCCCATCGCTCTCCCGGCGTGATTACCGGTACCCTTAATTATCTATCCAATTAGCCCCGAGCTATTATTATTAAACCTATACTCTAACTTTATAATAACAATTAGTCGGTATCGATCCACCCAATATACGCTAATCACACTCGCCACATGTTTAATCATTTTCCCACCCCCTCCTAATTATCTCTACTTATATTTACAATTCATATGGTTTATAACTAAATTTGATCTAAATAGAAAATAAGTGCTCGCGACCTTGGCGTTAAAATTCTCTAAAGCGTCCGATCAAGACTCTCTGTTACGTATGAGTCAGGCTTTCTCGGTCAACAAAAACCCGACAAACGATTTTTTTATGATATCTTATAGTCTACCATGCAACAATTGTCGACATCAACATATTTTGATCTGTGCACTGATACTTTTTATATTAACTATTATTATATTTTTTAAATCATTGTTATTTAATTATCCTTATTTTTTATTAAAATTTATTGAGATTCTTGGTCAACCAAAGGTAATATGATACATAGTTAAAAATAAATATTCTTAGCTAATTTACAATTGAACAACTTGAAAGTATTCATTGCTTCTTATTCCAGCTCCGACGTGATAATAATTTATTCGTATGAGACTAATTAAAATTAAAAAATTCGTATAAAACAGGTAATTAAAATTATTATCTATTCGGTATTTTTAAATATTTACTTTGAGATTTTGTCAATAATTACCCATATCAGTTGGAATTTATTATAATTCACAGAATTTCTCAGCACAAAATATCAGCTCAAAGTCTTTTCACACGGTTAATGATTTCCGTGAGAACAAATTATTAGTTCGTTAAATGAGGTTGTTGACGGCTTATAACCAAGAGAACCCTCGTCTCATTTTTGCATAATACTCTCTGTACAATCAGTTGTGCATGCACGCGGCAATAATTTAATTACCTTTCTCGCGTATTATCTGTGGCCAACTATCAATATTGAAAGGAGGATGAATGCAAATATGTCACAAAATAATTTTAAAAAGACGAAAAACACAGTGATACACTTATAATTAGTAATATATCATTAACGTTATTTTAATCATTTCCGTTTAAATACATCTTTATTTTGCGACGATAATTCGTACAAACACTTAACTCACTAATTCATTTTTTTCTGCGCATCGGAACTTCGTTTCTTAATTTCTCGACAACAGCTCTACCACTGAGAAGTGAAGAATCGTACACAGTTCTCCAAAAATCATTTTGTTCTCGTGGATTCTTTGTAAAAGAAATCAACAAAATTTGTTCACATTAATATTGACTAAATAAATAGTATAATAATTTAATATTAACAATACATATGTTCAATGATATGATTTACCAAAAAATGATGAATATCTTTCGAATCTACGGTATTAACAGCAGGAACTTGGCACATCCCCTCCCCGATGTATAAAATCACTAATGAAAACATTACGAACGTGATTTTCATTGTAATGGTAATTATCCAAAAACCGAAATTAAAAAACAGATTGTACTGGAGCAGCTGAGCTGAGAACTACTATAGCCTGCAATAGAATGAAACTACGAAATAAACTAGACTGTTAAAGAGTTTAAAACATTAAGAAACTTAATCAATATTTCGATTATAAGAATCCAAATAAAGATACGTAAACGCAATTAATACGTTGAATAATAATTCATAATCTTTCTAATTAAAAAATTGAATAAAAGCTGTTGCTAACATGGTTGCTAATTTTTTTTTTATGGAAAGCTTATCAATAATGCCAAACATCAATTGACGAATGGAAAACTTAGAGAAAAAAAAAAAATAATAAAGACACGCATACAGGAGCCGAGCGATCGAGAGTCGTGATCCAGGAATAAAAAATGTAGGTAGGCAATGGCTATAGTCCTATCTGAAACACGAAGTACACTTAAGGATTAAAGATCGGAGTAAAGGGAAAGGGTGAGGAGGAGGAGGAGGAGGAGGAGGGCGGTAAAAGAGAAAAGAGGCTGAAAGGGCCTCTGGCTGGCGTATGTAAAAGAGCTGATGGCCGGGGCGGTCCCGCCGGGATTCTGCAGGAAGTGAGACAAAACGATATCCCGCGGTCTTCTGAATATTTTGAATCGATTAAGTAATCGAAGCCTACCATCTAGGCGTCTCCTCTCATTCGGCCTTTCGTCTTTGGATAGAGAGAGAGAGAAAGAGAGAATAGTGCATAACCATGAGTAAACGCATTGGCAGAGGCTAAGAGGCACGTGTGTGTACACGCGCCCCCATATTCGCCATACACACAAGTTAGATTGAGAGAGAGAGAGAGAGAGAGAGAGAGAGAGAGAGAGAGAAGGAGGAGATGAAAGGAGTGAAAAGGAGAGCACGCGAGTTCTTGTCGACGACCCCATTCACCCGCTTCCTCCTTTTCATATTCAAATAGTCCATTGACGCTTCAATGAATAATACTCAATGATAAATTTGTGGGCGTATTCAGGATGGACCACGAGAGAGCAGGAGAGAGAAACGAGTAGAGATTAGAAAAGGAAAGTATGAAAGACCTTGAGATTCGACGGCCTCGTATACGAGGAGCAAAGTGGAGATCGAAAAAAGGCGAAAATGCGGTAGAAGAGCGCGTTATTCATGTACAGAATGCAAATATACACCGAAGTCGCTTTCTCTCTCTCTCTCTCTCTCTTCCTCGCTCGTGCGTTTTTTTTCATTTCCTTGCAAATCCATGTCAAAGTAGCTACGCGGATTTCTTTCTTTTAAATGCGAAAAGTTAGAGATTGCTACATAATAATTATTCCAAGTAAATGGAATTTTTTTAATAACAGTTTATAGTATAATGTTAAATTTCTTTAAATGATCCTCAAATAATAAATACAATTTTTAGTGCATGCTTATGAATCACTTCCTCTCTTCTTATTGTAGGCCTCAACAATATCATTACATGTATTTTCATATTTTAATTAATCATTATTTGATAAGTGACTAATTATTTTTTCAAGACTCGACAAGATTTGTTGCATGAAATAAAAAATAGTAATTAATATAATGATACATAATGAAATAGATACTACATTCTCTAGTCAGATAATAAATTTGATGAAATCTTAAAAATTACTTGAACTATTCTTGATAATAATCATAATAATGACACAATGTACTAAATATGTGGCTGATGCTTTCTCAAATACTACGTAACAATTATACTTTTAGAATATTGTGCATGCGAAAAATTAAAAATTAAATAAAAAATTTTATAACATTTATAATTATATTAAACATTAAATTTAAGGAATAGAGTTTGTAATATTAATAAACGCTGATAAAAAATGCGGTTGATTATAATTTTATCGATAATAAAAAATACTTGTTAAACAATACACTCCAACCATTGTTATTGTATATAATATCACTATAGGATTTGATAGGTAACAAATAATTAAAGATCAAGAATATTCAAATTTTTTTTATAAGTAATTAAACATTTATAAATTAATTTATATTTATAATAATTTATACAGTAATATAATAATAAAAGAAAAATCACATTTGCGTTTTTATTTACCTAATTTTTATAACTTCCTGTATATTACTAATAATGTATTTAGAAACATGAATTATTCTATTTGAATGATCAATAAAAACATTTAGTTTTTTAAATGTATAATATTTAATAAAGCTTTAATTTAATTAAACAAATAACTTCAAATATGTTAGTGGAGATTTTTTCTTTAATGGAGAAACTCTGTATGTGAGTAAGTATAACTTTATATTGAAGATAATAGAAGCAAGCGTACACAATGAAAACTCGATCAATCTTTTGCTTATGAGGTGCAAGAAAACTCTTTGACGAATATTAATTCATACAAGTTCAAACAAGCAATGCGCTAATAAACTATAACAATTATTCTATTGCCCGACACGTTTGACATTACGTAGACTGGAAATCCCCAATAACTCAGTCACTGGGTTATGTTGAAGTTGAACTTGAGTACATCCTTATAAAATAAAATGTTATTTTTTTTTATTATATTTTAAAATTAACCATTAGATTTGTATCAATATAATTTATTGCTTAAATGAAAGTTTAATTCATATTATACATATATATATATATATATAAAAAACTTTTTTTTCAATTGATAAAATATATATTTAACTCATGTTTGCAATATTAAAAAATTGTTGATATGAATCTGTTTTGATAGAAGTATTGAATAAAATGTTCATATTATACAATAGTTTATATTTCAAAGGAAATTATCAAAAAATGTGAAAATTGTGTAAGAAATATGTTATTTTCTACCAATTACGCGTATTAATATGTCTGAAAAATATTAGATTGATGGAATATAAGATTGAAAAGATCATGTACCGGTGCAGGATTATTTGAGTAAGGCAAGAGTAAAATAAATAAAATCTGTTCCGAGTAAAATAAGAATTGGAGATGGTTAACTAGTTGATTGGACATGACTTTTAAAACAAATAGAACGATAAGATAATTAAATTATTATAATTTGGGGAAGAGCTTCGTATCGGAATCGATTGTAATTAACGATTATGTCACAATCGGCTTAGTATGATTTGTGATGCGAGAGAATGGGGTGAGAGAATCGGAAAGCCCTGAGAAATAAGACGAGGTATTCCCATCCTCATCCTCGTGCTCGTCCTCGTCCTCATCGGAACTCGTTATTTCGCACACACAGCGGGGAAGAACATTGGGTTCGATTGTGGAAGGCCGACTTAACGTAACATCGAGTTCGGCTAAACGGATCGCGTAGCTCGGAGCCCTGGAAGACGCGGAGGCGAGTGATTCCGAGAGGGTCCAAATAGGATTGTCCGCACCATCGGCTAGGAATCCCATCAACTCTATATCGTCCTACCCCTGAGTTATAAGGCACAACACGACTTCGGAGGTTGGAAGAGGGCGCAGCTAGTTAGAGTTTATAATAAGGATCGGCCGTGTATAACACTCGCTGCCAGCGGGACCATCTATTTATCGGGTGAAAATGTCTTCGGACCAAATCCCCGTGAATTTAGAAAGGAGATGATGGCTCACCTCCATCCGAAAGGAGCCAATTCTTAACCGATCGGCCATTGTTTGTCGCCGAGCTCCACGGCCCGGAAAACCCGAAGGCAGCCCTTAAAGATTACGAACGGCAATGAATCGCGATTCGGCCTCGCTTCGCGAACTCGCGCCGATTCAGCTCTCCCTTTAAATTAAAAGTGGGTTAGCCCTTGTTCCGTCAAAGGGTTGGAGCACTCGGCAGAGCACGTGTGGCACTCCCCGCGAGCGAAATATTATGAAAAATCGAGTCCCCTCCGCGAGTCTTACCCGGCAAATACTAAAGTGCACGTTAAAAATTTAGTACTGATTACCAGAGAGCTCGAGCTTTTAAACCGATCGTTTATTTTGCCGACTCTCGTTTACCCATCAATTTCCACTAACTTTTCAAACGACTCTCGGAGAAGGGGTACATCAGTTTCTCGTAAAGGGGCGTGTGAGGGAAAGAGAGAATTGTAGTAGTGGAGGAGGAGGAGGAGGAGGAGGAGGAGGAGGAGGACTCGATTTGCCTCAGCTCTCACTGCTGAAGCAAGCGAATTAAAACCCGATCAAAGTTTATAAATTGACGTTTCAATATTCAGGAAGAGAAGAGAAAGAGGGAATGAGAGGGAAAGAGAGAAAGAGAGGGAGATTCTTCTCGCTCCCTCGTTCGCCTCGAGTTGGGTATGACGGACGAGGATATTTTTACTCCGCCACTTTCCGAGGCATCGAGCACGTCGTTTATTGCATTTTCGATGAGATGAACCAAAAAAAGAGGGAGGAAGGGAGAGAAAGAGAGAGAGAGAAGCATCGGAATCGCCTTTAAGAAACAACAAAAATTATCAAGTTGCTCGAGCTTGACGATCGGTGCCGAAGAGCCTCTCATTCGAACCCCTTTTCTCACTTACGTATACATTAATATTAATATATTTTTCATCCGCAGGCGATACCGAGAATGAGCTTTTGATTAGAGCCAGCCCTGAGCAATTCTATTTGAGTGAAAAAAAACATTATCTCCACGATGATCAATCCCCTTTCCAAATACCGCTAATCTTATGTCAATTTTAAGCATCTCGACATCTGCGAAGTGCTACATTATCATCATCATCATCACCATTATTATTATTGCTGTTGGTGCTAGGATTGTTATTATTATAAAATGTAGACAAATTCTCGTGCAGGACATTTTTCATGGTAGATTAACTTTGTTAATTTTTTTTATTTTATATTCGTCATATTACTTCAAGTTTTAGCTTACTTTTTTAAAACTAATAAAGCAGAAAATTAATTAATGACGTGTATCCATAATTAAATGTTTTTTTTCTGACTAAACTATTAAATATTTGTGTCAAGCATTACATTACATCTATTTAATATAGGCATTTTAAAACGTGATACATGTTCACTTGAAAACTCTCGAACAATATCAATTAATATAACATCTATTTTTTTTTAGATATTAAAATTAAGAGTAAAATAAAGTATAATTGAAAGAGAGTACCATTTCTTTTTTTTCATTTCAATAAAAATTGTAATTATATTCATATTAAAAAGTAGCCTCGTGTAATTTTAAAGATTATACGGCTGAAAAAACATGGAATCACTTACGTTTATTATTGCAACTCGAAATATTTGAATTAAATTTTGTTGAATCAATAAAAGAAAGGATACACGGCAACGTCATGTCACAACTTGTTACGAGGCGCTCGGATGCGCTTGTCGAGGCACACTTTCATCCTTCTCCTCCCCTCTTCGACCCCCCCCCCCATAAACAACAACCTCGGTCAAAATAAGCACTAATTTACCTGCATATTATCGCATTATAGATAGTGCAATAATAATGCAATAGAGTTTTTTAGCGTAGGTTAGCATTTACGATAAAATTTTCAGAGCGTGTCAAATTGCTTTGGCCATGGAGGTTCAGTAACAGAAGTAGTTAGGCGATCAATACTGCAATTGCCAATAAAGCATATTAAATTTCAAAGCGAGAACTCTTGGAGCTTATGAATATTCTTAAGCAACGACTGAATATCAAATTACAGACTGGCGTTGGTTTATAAAATGATAACTGATTAGCTGATTGCTGCCTTTTTTTTAGAATACAGTCGAGTGGGAGGCGAAAGAGCAAGGGCCGCGCGAGCACAAAAGGTTCGGCCGTCATAGTAAATAATTGAAAAGGGTGCCATAATCAGGCAAAAACGGCTAATTTGCAAACGCTCGAATAAATCTCGGTGGTCACCGTGAATGGGCTTCGAGACCCGACGAACAGGTAAATAATATAAAGGTAAATAGTCCTTTGTGATAAATTCGATTTTGTGAACGTGAGAGCGCCGAGTGAAGGAGTTGCGACTGTTAGAAGATGTAGATAGTCTCTCGCTGGTCTCTATCCGATCTCGCAGCTTGGGAACGTCATAGATGAATACGCACACGAAATTCTCGACCACTAATGCAAACAATCGGCGACGAGGGCGGGGGCGGGGGGGGGCGACGGCGGGAAATACTCCGAGGGCATGTGTACAGTCGCACAAGTATCCAAGGGACGCGTTGCACAATGGCGAACTTTCGGTTGTGTGCGCGCGCGTGTATCGGCTGAGGGTTACGCGATCGCCCGGGCATTATCTAGCGATCGGCCATTTGAATATAAGGAAGGAGACTCCAAAGAAAGGGCAGGAGGAGAGATCCGGGACCGATGATCGGCTGCTGCGGCTCTCTGCTCAGCATTTAAATATCAGCCTCCTACGTCTCCTCCCCCTTTCCCTTCCCGTCCCCTCGAGGAGTCGCAGGTGCACCGCGAGCGAACATCCCGCGGGAAATCCGCCCCGACTCGCTTTCTCCCCCTTTCTCTATCTCCAGAGCTCCTTATACCAAGCAGCTCCTTTCCTCTTCTTTCTCGGCCGGCGTCTTCCACGGTGCAGCACCCCACCCCTTCCTGGGCGGCGAACAAATAGCCGATGGATCGGCGCCGGACCGCGGCCCTCAAAGGGGTTGAGGGCGCGGCTGTCAGAGGCTACGTTTTGATTTCATGTTCGGGCAAACAGACTCTTTTTATCCTCGGTTTAAGGCCCTCTTCCTCTTGTACTCGAGACAGAAACACCGGATTCTTTTTTCTTATTCGCCGGCAGCTGCGCCGCGTAATGCCATACCCCCGCGCCCTGACTCGATCATTTTGACCTTTTTATTCAAAGACGCGTCTTCTCTGCTCGGTTGGCCAACCCGATTCTGAGGGAGAATACACCGCGCCTTGTCTATTGCCCGAGCCCACTCGATTGAAATCTCGGTGTATTATAACTCTCTCTCTCTCTCTCTCTCTCTCTCTCTTTCTCACAACAAATTTTCGGTATGCACCGCTGCGCCATTTCATCCACGAGAGCGACAGTGCTCTGCTCCCTGAATTCAAGGTGAATCCAAGGGCTCGACAAAGCCTTCACTTCACCAGCCGAATCAGACCTAATCGACTTCTTCCAGCGAAGCGGATTATCGGAGTCAAGTGATTTGTACCGTTTATAGACTTATTATTAACTAAGCCGTTGCTCATGCAACTCATTCGCATTATTCGAGGAAATAAAGAAAAGCGTCCGAGGACGTTTTAATGTGTTCCGTGCACTCTGTCCCGTCATTCCTACACAATGCAAAGAGGGAGAAAAGCGGAAAAGGGACACCGCGCTACACGAGAATAAGGAAAAGCACTCCAGAGGGAAACTGGATTCGCTTTTGATGACAAAAATTAGCAAATACAAAAGCAGGACCATCAAGAGAACACCGACTCACGATTATACAAAATAATGCTACAATGATACAAGCCAGAGAACATCTCGTAATATCCTTAGCCCTTTTATAAAGTCATTCCAGACAGTCTTACTCCAACGTTGTAAAATAATTCAAGGGTCTAAGTGTCTTTTTGAAAATTTTATATTACTTAAATTAATCTCGAACAATTTTATCTTCATTTAGTGGAATGAAACAATTCATTTCTCCATACTCAAATACTAGATGGAAACCTTCAAACTATTGTGTTATTCAAATGCTTTCCGTGCAATTCTAACTATAAAACGCATCGTGTGTTGATATTAATGATTAAATATACTGAGAAAGAGCATTGGTCTAGAACAATGGAAATTTAATTGTATTAATAATTATCTTGTGTTGATTTAATAATAAATAATAATTGGATTTCTCCACTTGTAGGAACAAGCTAAAGATAATGAATAATTTAAATATTTTCAGGTAATTTTTAAATGTAAATTTTCAAAATTAACATTAATTTACAAATCCTTCTTTAAAGCTTTACCAAGCTATAATCGATTAAAAAATTCTTTTTTAGAAAAATTGTAAAATTAATAAAAATATTTATATCATTTTAATAATATTACTAACTACTATCTAAGTCATATTTCGTCACGATTAAATAAATAAACTAGACTGAAAGAATAAATCAAGTTTTTATACAAATAGAGAAAAATAATAATTCCTTTCATGAAATGATTACTTTAATAAATGCAATAGTTCAGCCTCTCGATCACGGACCTGCAATTCACTCAAATTCTGACAGTCAAATATTATATTAAGAATACGTTTTCTCGTAATAACCATCCGTGTCTATTTTAAAAAGCTTAATATTGCAACCTGTGATTTAAAAGTATTCTTTGTAATTACTTTAATTTAGAATAAAAAAAAAATCTCTAACAATTTTTTATCTGTTGACATCAGTAGTTGACTAAAATATAATACGATTAAGTAGGAATAAAATTTTAAACATTTTATTAAAACACATTAGCTCTTTCAATACTTATTTCATATAAATCAATACTTGATAAATTATACCAAAGTTTCATCAATTTTAAATAATGAATTAATTAGTTAATCAATTAATTAATTTTGTTTTTAAACTATAGGATTACTAAATTTTATGCATGATCTAAGGAGATAGAAGTACACCAAATGAATAAAGGATTATCGAATACAATCCGATGCAATAAAACATAATGTTAAAGGTGCTATTTTATTGCTAATATCCACTAACGAAATATTTGAAAAAGCTATCTCTATTAAAAATTATTTCAAATTACAGATATTTTATAAAAAAAAGTACCGAGTTTCCATCGTTGAAAACATTGTTGACGTTGATGCTCTCAGAAACCTCAGAGTAGCGATAAAATTCAACGTGCACGTAAAATCTTAAGTATATATATTTCAGCATGTAATTTATGTTATGTGTGAAAAACTATTATAGAAATGATATATGAATGTGACGTATGTACATATAGAAAATAAAATATAATACTATAATTACAGAAAGCAACGTAAGTAGGGTGAAGTTTCATTAATTTTATTTACGTTAAAATTGTAATATAACATAAATTCATTATAAAATTTGATTTAATTTAAAAAAATATGACTAAATGAATGTTGATAACATTATAATTAATATTTAATCTGCAAAAGCTTATGTGTTTTACAAAGACATGATTGTATATTTATCCCAATTTACAGATAATTTATTGTAACTCAAATTTGATGTACCAATTCAACACTATAAACAACAGACTTAACACACTAATAATCGTGTGTAGAACGACTACTTTCCAGGAACCCATCAAATATTAACTCAATAAAATGCTAGCCGATGCATCTATTGACACGTATTTTATGATGCAATGTTTAAAAGACAATTTCTGCGTGCAGTTGATGATGAAAGCCACATATAATGGGCAAAGAGACGGAGGACGTAAGATGTTAATGCAGAGAGGAAGAGAGCAACAGCTGCATCCGAGTATCCGAAGGATTCAGGGCAGGAGTTTGGCTGGTAATGGGCTTTGAATTCAGTATCCCAGTGGATGGTTTTGTGCCTGTGCTAACTTTCTTGACGAGACTGCGCTTTCCCGGACTCCTCGCAATGTCCGCTGGCAGGCACTTTGATACAGCTCCCCTGCTCTCGTGTACACTTGCGATGGTGACTCGTCGTGGTTGCAGTTGTAGAGCTCTGGGTTGGCTCCGCAGCTGGGGATGAATTAGGCTGAGCAATCGGAAAGCTCACGCGTGGTGCACTGGCCCGTTGGAATTGTTGAAAGTTCCCAGGGCGCGCGTCTGTGTGGGTGTTTGACACGCATCTCCTTTCCACCCCCGGGAGGACCTTCATGATGAAATACTCGAGTGAGCCAAGATGGCGGAGGTGCGGTCGCCGAATAGACAGAGTCGGTGCTTCTTCTTCTTCTCGTCTTCTTCATTTTCCTCATGTTCCCTGGCAAAGGTATTTGTGTAATATTCCGTTTGTCTTGCGCCTTTGCAGCATCCGCTAATGTACACAGGCCAGCATTTGCGTAGGGAGATGCTCGCGTTTCAGGAGGTTGCCGAGGGGAAGTCGCCCACCACCAACGACACCCACCACAGACACACGGCTGTTATTGTACAATTTGCCGAGGCTGAGTGTGAGGGAAGCACCTTTGGACACCAACCGGGTATCTCACAAAGACTGCGCCCCTCGCACTCCCCGTCTCGCTCCCACCTCCGCTGCTCTTACACCGCTTTGGCTTCGCCCGGGAACATCTATTGTCCTCGCTTCTAATTTGATGCGCGAGCGAGCCGCGAATCGAATTAGTCAATATCCAAGTGCCCTGCTATTCCGCGCAGACGGGATACTAATTAAAACATCCAGTGGCGTGTGTTACAGCTGGAGCTGAAATAGAAATAAAATTAGCCGAAAGAGAAATTAATCCATCGGATGGGAGGTCTAAATTTTCGCTGTTGACCGAGATCAAAGCAAAGGTCTGGTACTCAAAGATCTATGATGGTGTCTTGCTACTCGCGAAGTCGAAGGTCTTTGCTACGTCTAATGTAATCGTCAAGACAGTTGTTAGTCACTGATTCGGCAACTAGTACACAGGCTTCTCGACGATTCAGTTAGCAAGTGCAGAATTCGTAATTTCAAGGAGATGAGCGATCTCGATGTTGACAACTTAACTCTCATTAAGGAGAAAAGTTACGAGAGGAATATTTAAATAAATAAATAAATGAATAAATCGTAAATTTTTGTAATAAAATTGTTCGAATAGAAATGCAAACTAATAAAGTTATATGTTTACGTTTCGGTCCTCAAATTTGTATGTATAAGACCAACAAAATGAAACACCAAAGTGGTACTTCTTAGATAAATAAAACAGCACTTAGTAGCAAGCACTTAATCTCTGTTTCTCCTTTTCCTCTCACTTGGCTTATAAATCGCACTCTCTCTTTCGCCCATTCCCTCTCGCTCGCTCTTTCGCATATTATTTCCTCTCATTTACCGCCTTCCCTCTCTCTATCTATCCATCTGTCTCTTTTCTTCCGTCTGTCTATCTTTACAACAATGTAGACAAAATGATAATACGACATGTGCTCAAAAGTCTTATAAACATGCAAATATTTTTGGCGCGAGACTTTGAGTACGGAGAGTAACGATAAATGCATAAGCACTGCAGCACACGTGCAGCCACAAGCAGATTCCCGATTACATCATGTTTTCCACGTAAGTAGCGCAATTTTGCAATGGGCAGCTTTGTTTTCCTTAACTCTGACACACATACCCATTATTGTTGATATAATACGTACAAATTGGTAGATAGCCAAAACAATTAAACTTGAAATTAAGCGATAGGAGACAGGCGAGTACCAATGATTCTTTTATTTCGTTCAGGGGGAGTGCAAGGATTATTCGCCACGTCCCACAAGATCCAGCTGGTATAAAGTAAATAAAGAGCAGTTAAAAAGCAGTCACTCGCGAGAGAAAAAGAAGCACGGGGCAGGTAAGGATGCTGGAGCAAACTCTATTTGAGGTGGGGGTCGATTCATCGACCACCCGGTACAAAGAAAGAGCAATTCGTAAACGCATGTAACGCGATATGAAATGCACGAGTTTGGACGTTTTGGCATCCGGACAAGCAGACAATCAACTCATCGAGGCGTGTGGATGCATTTTTATAATATATTATAGACTGCCCGATGCCTTCCTTCACGTCGTACGTCACTCACTGTGTCAGTTGCTAACGTACCGTCTCGAACGTATTTGATATAACGGGTGAACGTTAAACGATCTTCGAAGATTATCGAATACTCAGCTTCACTTGAATCCATATTTTTTATTTAATATCGCATTTTGCAGTAATTAATCTGATGGATAAACGTTTATTTACCGGGGAAAATGCTACACGAGTGGTAATTTAATGCTAAAGATATTGCAATAAACTTTGAATAAGGAACACACGTTAATCTAAACATTTATTTGATTAACGAGTTTTATTACCTGAACAACATTTGAATGCCAATTGACAAAAAAAAAAAAAAAAAAAAAAAAAAAAAAAAAAAAAGAAAAAAAAGAAAAACGAACGAATAAAGTATCGAGTGTTTTTGAGCTTTTTAAGCGATCAAATTGCTCAAGTTTATTTTATGTAAATATCATAGGTAAATAACGAACCAGTAGGAACAGTAAGGTGATTCTAAACATACGCATAATGTGTAACAGGATTTTGCGAATTAAAATGAAATACTGTCATGAGTGAAAGCCAAGTAGATCAGATAAGTTCGAGTGGAATCACCCAGTATAACTCTCGAATAGGTGTATCGGCCATATCTGGCTGTATCAGCCGTACACATAATTACCATCTGATAGAGTCTGTTGTCTGTCGGGAGGCTGATTTTAAACTTGCTGCTCTTGTTGGGTCCGTCAAAGCCATCCCCGTGGCGGTAGGACGGGACCGATCTCTCGGAGGGGGCCTAAGGGTCCCGTCGCCGAAGTCCCCCTCCTCACGGCTCGACCAATCACCGGGCCCTTGCTCCCTCATCCCAGCGCCGAGCACGAAAAAGAAAGCCGATTAAACTCGCCACGCTACGATGCATTGACCACTTCGGAAGAAATGGACGCTAAGGAGAGGAAGAGAGATGGGAGATGCGGAAGATGCCAGTATTCCAATAAGAGCCGTTCCGATGGCCGATCAAAACTCAATGAAATTGCCATGCCATTCAACTAGAATTTTTACAACCAACAACAGTCACTTGGAGAGATGGGTAATTGTAAACAAGTTCCTAGCTCCAGGATTATTTAAAGATGGATTCGATATTTTTCAAGATAATTTATTATTCGAAAAATCTGAGCACAATAATCATGTATTTGATGCTCTTTGTTTCCAGCCATAGTAACGCAATTACTATCATTTTACAAGAAAAAAAAAAAAAAAAAAAAAAATCATCGCTTATGGAAATCGTTCTTTTTTTTACTTACACGATACCTACGAGCTCAATATTATTCAATAAAGATTCTTGAAATTTTAATCATCTTTTGATTATCGATAACAAAGCAAAATAAAAAAAAAAACATTAAAATGTTTACGATTTAATAATAAAATCATTAAGATTTGAAAAAAGTAGATATTAACATTATATCGGTATTACTGATGCATTGACATTGTTGTTTTACTGAAATTTCCATTATCTTAAAATACACGAATAACTAATGAATTATAAGTATATTTAATATTAAAATTTTCTTAAATAAAAATTTTACATATTTATATTATAAAAATGCGTTAATAAATTTATGTTAAATTCTATTATGTATGCTTTATTATTTTATTTGTAAATGAATAAAAAAGAAATTACAAAATGTATGAACTGAATATATTATGTATATATAATAAATTTGTAAAAAACAAGCTAATTAAAAATTTGAAAAATAACCAGAAAAATGAAGTGACTGAAAAATAATAGCAAATAATGAATGTAATAAAATATAAGTAGCTTCAAGTTGTTACAATATACATAAAGAATAAATGAATTCACTGTTTTATAAAATTTATAAAATTATAAACCGACGTGGAGATTTTCCTTTGAGATGCTTTTATAAATTACAATAATTATTACATTTAATGTTAACGAACCGATAATTAAAAATTAACCTTTAATCTAAGATATGTTGTTTCGTTAAAGCAATTATTTATGTGAATTATAAAAAGCAAAATTTTTTATAAAAAATTTATATCTGGTAATTTTAGCTTGAAAATTATTGGTAATTAAGATATAAATTATTAAATATCTCTTATATAAAGATTTGAATTGAACTATTACGTATAAAATAAAATTGTGTTTGAAGATAAAAGCAAAAATAAATTTTGACTGAATGAAATTAAAAACCCATTGGACTAAATTTATTTATTTTTTATTTGCGTCGACAAGCCAGCCAGAGTAAAGCAAATGTGAAACCAAAGTATATTTATATTCATTAATGTAAAAAATTGAAATAATTTGTCGTGTTTTCTGAATGTAAACTTCCGCATTAAGTCGAATTATCTCGTGCACCCCATTAAAATTCTTATAAAATTTATGCTTATTGTTATAAATAAGTTCTATTGACTATTTTAGAATAGAGTATTCCAAGTGACTTCCGTGGACATGCAATCCCGGCCAAAGAGAAAATTATGAAAGATTCCTTGGCAATCTGCGCGGAGGAATAATAATCCGTGTCCAATGTACTCCACCCACATTATTATCTGGTTTTCTCTAAAAGACGCGCGCATTAAAGTGGGAAGAGAAGAGAAGAAAGTCATTGGAAGAACTTATAAGGGGAAAACAGTTGCGCGTAAATTTCGCAGCGCGTACACCTACACGGGCACACGCACACGCGCACGCACACGCACAGGGCAATCTCACTCTTTGAAGTTATGAATAAGGAATCGCCGCCCTAATTTTGCAGTGAAACAGTCAATTCCGGGGAAGTGAGCTCTTTGAAGGCACGTCCTAATAATAGTGGTAATCGGTCTTTCATTCGTGCGTGAGCGATTCCTAGGAGAGTTCCACAAGAGAAGCCGCGCGTTGTCGTGAGAACAATGAGACTGTCACACGCACGGCTTTTTCCTCTCCTCCCTCCCCCTCGCCCCTTTTTCTTTTTTCCTCTTTTTTATTTGCCTCCTCTTTTCCAGGGCGCCCCGCGAGCCGACCTCCACCTTCGCGCATTGTCACTTCTCGATCTCCGGAGACTTCGCCGGGCTCCCACGCACCAGGAGCATGAACTCGCGATCGACCCCGTTTCACCTTTCCCCTTCACGGCTTTTCCCTCCGGGCATTCGCCACGCGATAAATGACCGACCGTGGAAACCGACCGTGAAGGTGTGACCCCAAACCCGGGGCACTCTTTTCCAACCGAAACTTATCGAGGCTTTGGGATTGGCTCCGGCCTCGGTCCGGCTGACTGATCCCCTGAGTACGAGGAGTAGCTCGCACGCATTGCCTCTCTCTCTCCTTCCCTCTCAATGAAAGGGCCAGAAGAATGTCGAGTTCCTTCCGCTCGCGAATGATCTTCTCAAAAAAAAAGACGAGCTGGCAATTCTCGGTGCTCTTGTCATTGTTACTCGGCGCTCGGTCTTTTTCGGGCTTCCTACTCCCGCAGATTGCCATCGGTATTGTGCGGATCATTGGTCTGCGCATTTTTTACGGGATGCATAACCGGTCCTGGATCGTCGAGGTGCTCATTGAATCGAGGGTAGCACTTGGACCCAGAGATCATCACCGCTCGCGTTGAGTTTATCTCGAATCGCTGTTTACAAAGGGACACGATCCGATATCCGCGACACACCGGATAATGCTTAATAACTAAATTATAAATAGGGCTGGAGCTGATTCAATATTCGAGTCCCCCGGCCTGGACCAATTCACAATGCCTCAGACGCTTATCGGGATGACGAGGCCTGATTGAGACGTACTTGACAACCGACGACACCTTCTTTCCCACCATTTCTTTTTGCTCGCTCCTTATTATCGACGCTCCTTGCTTTTCTCCTACTCCTTTTTCTCATTCCTTTCTTCATCCTTTCCGAGAAGCACTTTTTTACTTTGGTATCTGTGCTTTATCAACAGTTTTATATTAGTGAATTATATTGGTGACTTTGAATTGAGACTTACTCATTCAGGCTGTCAATGCACAAGTATAATTTTATACCTCGGATTAAACACTCGTTTATCTCTACAAAAAACGTTATTTATTATTATGCAGGCATGTAAGAATTTGCCTAGATATTCATATCTTCAGTCTTTAATTATAAAATTCAATGTTTATTGTGTCTCAAAAACCTTAAAATAAAAAATAGTTGTAGGACTTTGCCCGATTTTTATTCAATGATCTATTAGATATTCGATTATTCGTAAAATTTCAAAGTGCTCATTATTTTTGGTGCAACATTGACGCAACTTAAAAATATCATGGCTTGATTAATTGATACTCATTATTCTTCATATACTCACATATAATTAATTTAAATTCATAATATATCACAGAATAAATAGCAAAAAATAAACATTAGTAATAATAAAATAATTAATATCTAAAATTTAATTAATACTTTTTTTTAATATTTCAAAATATTTTATTCAAATGTAAATGAATTTAATTTTAATACATTATTAAAGCTGCTTATTAATCGGACAATTAAAACTCGACGGTATTACAAAATATTGTCAATGTATCGAAGTAATACAATATGACCCCAGAAATCAATTGTTGAACATTTTTTTCTTTTAAATACGATTTTTTGGGATTGGAGATAAGCCATGTGTTAAAGCACAGATCGGTTCTCTTTAAAAAATAATCTTCCGCCCTCACGATTTTCGATAAATACTTTTATCCGCCGGATTTTCTGTTACCCTCCACCCACAGTTCCTAATTCCTTCAAGTTACGCAACAGCACTTCTTTTGTCGAGATGTTTCCTTCTCTGCCATACACGCAGTATTAAATGTTCGAGATATTCCGTGAGAAGCCCTTTCAGGTACTCCAATGTTCGTTGACTTGATACCGATACCAATCGATTTTCATCCAACTGTATGATCTACGTCTCCTTTTAATAATAGAATAAGTGTTGCACATCTGTCAAAATAAAAATAATTCTTATTCTTTAGATTTTTAAATAAAATCGAATCTTTTTCATTTTCAAATATTCGATCTAATTTTATCCAATGCATTAAATTGATATTTCATATTTCATTACATACTATATTTTATAATTATAATTTTATGAATAATTACATAATTATAATAATTATTTATTGCTTATGAGATAAGAAAATAAATTAACTTAATCTTAGAGATATTTTAGGAATAGGCTTACTTTACACAAAAATAATTTTTATTTATTTAAATGGTAAAGAAATTATTTAAAAAAAATATATTTTCCAGAGAATCACAATTATTATTTTTATTTTATTTTCTTGTATTTTGGTCGATTACAAAAAATACTTTGAATTAATTTATGTGCACTTTGTGTAACTTTCATTATGACTAAAATGAAGTGTAATTTTTTTTTTAATATTTTTTTTGCTGAAATATTTTTTATTGTAATGATTCAAAACATTAATAAAAGATTTATTTTTAATTAAAAGATCATTGGAACTTTTAGCATGAAATAAAAAAGTTATTTGATTTTATGCTAAAACTAATGTTGAATATACCATCACAGATACTTTTATAGAATGAATTGCATTTAAAAGTTGAAAAATCCTTACAGCTTATTTTTAAAATAAATATTTTTTTATTAATTATGAATTGTTCCGTACATCTATGTATAATTGATATTGTTTTTAAATGAAATAATGGACACGTTATAAATTGTTTTGTAGGAAATATTATAAAAAACATTACAATAGAGAATTAGAAGGTATAAATAAAGGATATGAACAAGTAATAATAAAAATATGATTTTTACGAGTGCCTAATTACCAATGAATAAGAGAGGAAAGTATTTATAGTCGAGGTTACCCGATTATCTTGGCCTTTACAGGATCTTATAGTTTGAGTTGAGCTTGTGACGTGGCACGTTGCTGAGTAATCAAACAATTACCGCGCGGGTAAAGAGAAGAAGAGAGAATTAGAGAGAGAGAGAGAGAGAGATGAGCGCTGAAGAGGATATAGGGTGGGAGGGAGAAAGGGAGGAAGGGAGGAGTGCCTCCTGCTTTTCTATAACAGAGAACAGAGGAAGAGTTGAGTCGTAGGGCGCGACTGAGAAAGCGAATGGAGTTTCGCACACTGGAAAGTTAGAGACGAAGCTAAAGCAGAAATCCAGAAATCCAGGAATCCAGGAAACGCAAGCCCCGAAGCCGAGCGATTTCAGCAAAATAACGCTTACCAGTCGATATTATCGCAGCGGAGTTCGGCAGCTCGAAACGCGACCTAATTGACTGTTAAATTATCACGGACGGGAAATTCTCTTCGCCGCCATCATCACCACCACCATAACCACCACCACCACCAGCAGCCTTGGCGATACTCACCCCTTGCCTTTTCTGTTCAATTTTGCTCTTTTGCACGGGCGACTGCGGTGATGATTAACCCGACCGAACTTATTCCCTCAAGAATAATCAAAGTGACGACGGACTTGAGAAATACTTTGTAAAAAACATCATTTGCCAGACTGTTCGCCGTCGGGCGAGGCATCAGAAACTTAATCGGAAAACGCAGAATCCGATTAAAGAATTAGATAAGATTCAGTGGTTTAAGAGAATTACAGATTTCATATTGAATTTTTTAACATCGACCCTTCAGTCCAAAAATTGCGGGAAAAATTTTATTTTTCGGAAAATTGTCACATTGCACGGCATAAGGAGTACTGAAAATGCGGATCACCAAATAATATTGAAAATTTATATGGAGGCTAGATTGAAAGTTACAAGACCCTTCGACATTATTCACGGGGAGGATTGTTTGACGATTATTAAATAACTTTCAAAATTAATATTATTTTTGTTTTTTTTTGTTTTTTTTTTGTTTTTTTCTACCCCGAGCTTAACACCGGCTGTCCCCTTAAGGACGAGCTCAAGCTTTATTAAGTGAGAAAACAAAGTACGTTACGCGTATGCGAAACTAATAAGCCGGACGCTATAATCCGGAGCGGTGGTGGATCCGCCTCTTTACGAGCTATAAAACGTCTAAAAGGCAAGCCGGAAAGTATTCGCAGAAAATTGAAAACTTGACGGTATGAATATTCATGCGCGCGAGCTTTAATATATATTTTACGGCCGGACCCTTTGAGAGAGTGCGTGCACGAGAAAAGCGCGCCGGCTTAGGAGCAAAAGCACGGGGCATCGCGGCTTAACCATACGACACTGCGCCGCCACCCCCGACTCACCCCGCGTCTTTACATTCTCTCAATATTCCGCACTATTGGTGGGGTACTTTGAATCCCACCCCCGTCGCGATATCTATCCAAAAAAAGTCCCTAAATACAAGTGCGTGGCCACCTTCATTACACATTCTTTTTCAACTATCTTTACACTTTCATATATCGAGTGACATAGTATGATTAATGCAGTTAATCATAATTTATGAAATCAACCTTTAGACAAAATATCTTTATTATTACGAGAGATAGAGAGAGAGAGAGAGAGAGAGAGAGAGAGCCTTCGAATGATACATTTCGAGAATATCCTCATGTTGTTTTCAATTGTTTATACTCCGGTGCGATCAAACTATTGCAAGATATTCATTTACTTGTTTATATGGAGTTTATGGCTCATGACGATCAGTCGCAGTAAAAGTTTTGCTTTCACTTTTTCATAAATTCACGTTTTCTCGAATCGTTACCCAGGGTAATTGGTACACACTCGTACTCGCAGTGCCAGATTGATTTTAAGATGTTCAATTTCCATAATTTTTAATTTATCGGCTTTCGATATGACGAGGAGGAGTAATAAAAAATTCGTGTCGTTACCCTAATGGGATAAGGAGGAGGAAGAAGATAAAGGGAGTGAAAAAGTGGAGGAGCCGAGGTTTTGCCGAGTGACCCTCGGTGAAAAATATATTTTAATCGAGCCCCGCCGACTCGTGATTCGGATTTACGGCGGCGAAGGGCGGTTTGACGGGCCGATCCGAGGATCCGGGTATCCGGGGATCCGGGGATCCGGGGACCCGGGGACCCGAAGCTGTTCGACGTCCGAAACGAAATGGCGATTAACATAAAGTACTAATAACGCTCGCGGGCGTCTCCCGCGTTTTTCCCTAGGTAACGAAGCCTTTTTTCCACGCTTTATGCCCCATTAGATTTTACGATCGAACCGAGAAATGGCAGGGCGATGCGAGAGAGAGTCATTTCTCCTAGAGCACAAGACTTCTTTCTTTCTTCCTCTTCTTTATTGTCTTTCTCTGATCCCCTTTTCCTCGCACTCCTCGAATGCGAAATCCCATTTCTTCCACTCTTTTATATTCACAATCAAAAGATCTATAAACCGCTATTAATAACGTAAAAAACTCGAGTTGGTGTATTTTCGTGAAGATGTTTTTCCGAATTGGACGGACCATTTCGCCGAATTACAAGAATTTTCCAAGCCAACCATCCATATAAAACTTATAAATAATTTATTAAAATGAAAAAACTCAATCAAAATTCAATTATTAAATTACATAGAGTTTAATAAATTGCAGCTTAAATAAACAATTTAGAAAATTATAAACATAAATTAAAGAGATATATAAATTACGAGCCATTTGCATAATAATTTATTTATAGAAACGCAATAAAAATAAAAACGACATATCGTACAGCATGTAATTGTACGCCAAATAGAGTATGAGTATCTCAAATTTTAATAAATTATCTACACGAATATTAAAGCAAATCGCTCAATTGTGGCTGACAGTTTTCTTAAGAGTGCAAAACTCGTTTATCTCAAATAAACAGATCTTGAGGAAGGCATTAAATTAATATTAGGATTGAAAAAAATATTTGCACATGTATAAATTATTATCATCTCATTATTATTTCATGTAGTATTTTAGAATATATTACGACAAATATTAGATTGTTTTCGAGGACCCACAAACAGAATTTTTCTGCGAACCTAGAAGGAGGGCCTCGCGTGGGTTTCACTCGACACACCCATCTCATTAATGCTTATCATAATTTTTATTATTTCATCAATCATATAAAAAGCATTTTTTTTTCGACAATAATGCTTTCGGTTAAAGTGATGTACTACTGTCATATATAAATAAAAAAAAAAAAAATTGATAGCATTTTAATCCATTATATTTCATACCCGAATGTTATGTAGACTTGTATTGAGATTATTATTACAAAATTGAAGTGTCAAAAAGGTGGATAAAATGAAATTTATCCAATAATTTTCTGAATATAAATTTATATATCTTTTATTTTATTTTATAAAGTCAATAATAAATAAATCTTGCGGACATATTAAACAACAACATTTTAAAATTTAGTATTATATATATGGTCACAATTTACAGCTACAAATTTTGTATTATATTTTCAAGTCAGAATACAAATTATATTACAACGAAAGATTGTCCTTTAAAATTCGCTCGAATTAAAAAAGGTGCACGTAAAATTTTGTAAAATATTTTTTACAAATAATGAATATTTACGATTGCAAATTGGTGTTTGATTTGCAAAGCATATATAGGGTAAAACTAAGCCACAACTGGTAACAAAATTTTTGCTAGAACGACTTACACTCATTGCGGAAAAACTTATAATCGAAGTGAGGTAAAGGGGTGGCAACTCCACAGAATCGAGTAGTTTGAGTACTTTGGAGGTCGAATGAAATTCCCGAGGGTTCGGAGGCGGTTGAGTTACGACGGGACGACCCCCGCCAGGTGGCCTCCATCAAACAGGTCTCCGCGAGACAGGCAAGATAATCGAAATCTGAATAAATAAAAATACGTTTTCTCTCTCTCTCTCTCTCTGTATACCTTTTCTTGTCGATCTTTTCCTTTACTCGCTCGCTCACTTGCTCTCCCACTCTCTTGCTCTCCCACTCTCTTGTTCTTGCTTTCGTATGTCCTCATCACCCTGCACCCACTTTTTTCTCTTTGCATCGTACTTTTTTTTTATATTTTTTTTTCATGCAGGGCTCTTCTGTCTGGCTGTCAGGTAAATCTCGCGAGGCTTCGAGGGTTGGGACTCGATGCCGACCTTCAAGTTGAGACAAGGACTTGTACACAAAGTTCTCATTCGGAATTACCTGCTTATTTCTGCATTCATCAATTAACTCATTTCTTTTTTTCTTTGATGGAACTTCGGCTCTTTGAATTATTTTTGATAATAATAGGAATACTTATCGACGTGTCAATTATCGTCAATGGACAATACTAGATTACTCTGATCCTCAATGCGAGTGTAATGGATATCTGTCAGAAGCCTTTAATTAATACTTCCATTCAATCTTAAGCGATGGTCCTGTTTAAAATAAGGTCTCATTGATATTCATTACGAATACCATTTTAGTATCGAGTGATGAATAAAAATTACTTTCACAATTTTAAATTGATCTCTAAACCCTTTTTTCTAACGTACATTTTAATAAAAGGTATATAGTTTCTGTAATTACATATGTAAATTTTTTTATAAGCCTCCAATGTTCTTAAATATAATTTGAATTTTAAAAACTATTGTATTTTATTTTAAATAAATAAAAACAAAATGAATATAATTGAAAATGTGAAATTTGTTTTTATAATTTAATCAAGTCCATCGTGTCATATTTTTTATCCATGTTTATAAGAGTCTATGAAAATTTTTTTAAACTAAAATTTATATAGAGTTAAAAATATTTGTAATTATGATCCCTTAATGTTTTGGATGCTTATGTATGCATTGTTAATCTTTTTTATTCTAAATTATCAACTTCAGCCTTCAAATGGGCTAAATGACATAATATTCCAAGAACAATACGAGCATGTGCATTATTGACGATTTGAAAGGGGGTAAGTTCGTCTTTACGAAATGAAAAATTAAGACAATCAAAGAATAATTGCCTTCATTAAGTATTCGATATGGATAAATTTATGAATTATTGCCATCGTCTGTAATTTATTTCTATTTGCTTCGTTTGCACTTATTCTGAAGTTTATAATTTGTTAAACTGAAATTCCTATCCATTTAAGTGAAACCACAGACTTGGTTGTGCAGGTGTAAAGTGCAAAATCATCTGCAGCCTGCCATTTGTGAATTTGTGCAGGGATACATCTAAAGCACTTCCAAATCATTCAAGCTATAAACGGTCATGAATATTCGGAGTCCACTGATACTCATTGAATAGGCACCCCACGTGTATATTAATTTAATAGTACTTTTTATTTTAATCAACCAAATAAATTTATCCTTTTGAGTTTCATGTACGAAATCACGTATCTTATTTGAACGTGATATTATCAAGCATATCACTTTTTTAAATTTCTTCTTATCTTTTATTATTTTAATTTATGATTATATTTTAGTTTATTTTAAACTATTTATTATTAGTTTATTTCAATTATACAATTGAACAAACAACTAAAATAAAATTTGAACAAAAACGTAAAAAAAAAACAATTTATAATTATATTATTTACTAGGCAATAATTTTATTTTTTGCTTAAAGCAAACAAATAATATAAAATATATAATATACGATAATAAAATATATGATAATATTAATATGAAATATAATTAAACTACATTAATACTGTTTTTTAAAAAGATATAATACAGTGTAATGTAATATAATATTATTTATAACTACTAATTTTCATAATTTTTATAAAAAAGTCAACTAATACTAAAAACCTACCAATAAAATCTACTAGAAAAAATAATTTTTTATAATTTATTAAAAAGAAACGCTGAGCATTATATATATATATATATGTGTGTGTGTGTGTGTTTAATGATTTCAAAAACATTTCTTATAAAATAGTTAATGATCTTAAATATTGCTAGTGATTTAAAATTTTTTTTTGTATAAAAATGATATAAATTATATTGTTTTGTATGTCTTAAATAAATTTTAGAAAGTATTTTTACTTTAGATATTATTAGTACTTAAAAAATAAACAAGAAAAAATGTTAAAATAATTAAATTAACCTTGGACAATGGTTGGATAAGTTCCTACTGACCTTATTAGATGTTTGATATGCGTACTGATATATATTCATAATTTAGGCCACTATGTTGAATAAATGTTTATCATTAGCTTTAATCGTAGAATGATTGTACGTAGATTTAATTAATAATCATTTTAATCAAGACATAGGTATATATACATATATGTATATATGTATATATATAATTAAGAAATGATTTTAAAAATAGATGATATATAAAATAAGTCCTTACCGATGTCAAGATGATCATTTCTTGTTAATTCATTTTCGCATAGTAATGCTTCATAGTAAGGTCTTCGTGTTACCTACAGTTTGACAAATATTTTAACATTTGAGACAATTCTAGTTGCAGATATCAAAATTTTACATTTATTCTTAAAAATATATAATTTGTAAAATATTAAAATATCATAGATATATATTTATCAGGAATGCTTATTTTAAATATATTTAAAAAGACATTTGTTTAGAAGGTTTTTTCACATTCGTAATCAATTTGTAAATACAAATTTTTTTATTACAAACTTTATTATTTAAATGATTAAGCTAATATATATATATTTTATGAATAATACTAACAATATTTAAATAATTAAATAAGATAACGTTAATATCTAATATTTATACATCTATTTATTTATTTTAAAATCAGTATTCAAAAATAAAAAGAAAAAATGGATGAATAAATATATTTAGTTTAAATTATAAACCTCTTAAACGAATAATATCTTAAACAAACAGGTTGTTTCTTTACAATATTAATTAATCAATAAAAAATACCATTGATAGTTTTAGACAAATTTTCAATCTTTTCTCGTGATTTTCATTTATTTTTAATTGAAACATCTAAAGTTACATCTAAAATTATTTTACGATTCCATTTTAATATTATAAAAATTTGTCGACTCATTATTATAAGCTTATATCATTGCTGAATATTACCCAGCAATAAGTCAGAACTTATTTTATTATGCAAATGGTGTAATTTTATATTTTAAGCCAACATTATTTATAGGTGATCCAAAATTTTGATCAATTGGCACGATGCCTTAATCGTCTAATAAATTCCGATACAGATGCAGACTCATGCCCACGTACATGCATGCACACATTGTCTATATAAAATATATCAAAGTTTTAAATAAAAAGGATGGGAATGTTAGCAAAAAGAGAATGTCACAAATGAAGACTATTAAGAAGCATTGCGGTCAACAAAGGAAACAAGAAGGACCCCAGAGAAGACAAGAAGGATGACCGGAGAGGAAGAAAGAAGGAGGAGAGGCAACCGGTGTAAGGGAAAAGGACGGCGAATTAAGCGGCGATGCCAAAGTGTATGATGCATGTAAATACAGATTCACCACAGCGGGGCACCAAAATGGCGAGACGGCACTGAGGTACTATTCCACTCGCTCGCCCTCTCTCTCTCTCTCAACTCTATTTGTATATTCTTTGCGCATGATATTTCAGTCGAGTCCGTCGAAACCTAGTTCGTCAAAAATTTTTTCCTTTTCGTGACTCTCTAATCGCAAATGCGTTCTCGACTCGCAGAAAAACCTTTCATGTTTATCGCGAAAACAGGGGAACGAGATCGTATCGCGGAGATTTAGAGCGTGGAACCGCGATCTGGAAGCTCGAATCCCGGTCGTTTGTTCATGGAACTCAACGGCTAATTGGACAACGGTTCGCCTCCAAATGCACGAAAAAGACTGGACCACGTCCCGCCTTATCAAGCGCGAGTTAACCGAGAGAAAGCCATTTTTCGGAAATATAAAGCACGTCGATTCGCAGCCTCCAAGTTTGCAGAGCAAGCAAAAGATTCGATTTTAAAGGAAATGGCAAGTTTTCATTCTCGGCTCGAGCACGAGAAAATCCTTTATCTTCAAATCGCCGGGAATAATTTGGTCGTGTAGACACGGCAAATATCTGTACAAGAGATCGGAATAAGGGCTGAAGGTATCTTTCGTAGGTTCGGAATGGAAGTGGCGTGGCAACGACGTCTAGCAAAGTCTATGCGGGCGCGAAATCACTAATACAGGAGATATTTGCCGACCTGTTAATAATGCCGCGTTTACCCACCCGAGTTATTAGTGATGGCAAACAATTTAAATTGCCAGACCTCGAGAATTGCCTATAACCCCTGAAAATCCCATTGAGCAGGAACGATTTTTGTTCTCTGACCCCTGTTTTCTGTAATTTCATTTGCAAATGCCATTTTACTCGTTCGCTCGTAGACAACGTTTTTAAGCTCGTAACGCTTCGAGCACTTTCTTTCCATTAGACGAAGGTTAATTAAATCAAATGAAATTCAATGTTGAGCCTCGGAGGAAAATTAACCGGCATTATCTCTCTTGCATGAGGGTGTAAACAGTTTTGTTGTACTAGCGAATTTCGATATTCGCGAGAGAAGTCTGTAGTCAAAGATAAGATCCAGCGCTGCTCTTGCGCACAACCTAAATTCCTAAATTCCTTCCTTCCTTCCTTCTTCCTTCCTTCCTTGGCCCATCTTTGGCGAAGAAGAAGGGAGAGAGTGCGGGCGACCCTTAGCCCGCCTCCTCTTCCTCCTCTTCCTCCTCCTCCTCCTCCTCCCCGTCCTCCTTCTCCTTCCCCTTGGCCTCTTCGCCCAGAGTCAAGAATCCCTTAGGATCTGCCGTGAACACATCTCTCCACGAAAACTAAACTGGTTTAGCTTTAAGCACATTAGAGCCCCTTTAATAGCTTATAGGTAAACAAAATTAACATATCTTAACAGCGTTAAGAATTTCCAGGTCCTCTGGCTCGAGGCTGCACGCGAGGTGAGGTTCGCTGCCGTTGTCACCAGCCTCGACGAGAATTCCTCCCGTCCTCGGTCCCACCCGGGATGCTGCACTCTGGCGCAAGGCTTGTCGTGACACGGAGAGGGTAACCTCGTTAAGTAGCGCCGAGGCGAAAACCGCCATGAGCCATGAGCCATCCTTGAAACGCGATACCCTCGGGCTAGAGGCCACGCGATATGTTCTTTATCCCACCTTTTTCTCGCCGACCAACACTTACACCTATTTAAAAGCTTACTCTTTTAAAAAGTGTAAGTGTTGGTCGGCGTCATCATTCGGGCTCCTCGAACTTTTCAAAGCCCGCGCGATTTCTTTTATACTCAACTGGGCAGTACTTTTTTCATCCCTAGGAAGTTTATTGCTCAAAATTAAATTGATATCACGTGCCCAACAACATACAATCTCTACAATAAATGTATGTAACGCATACAATATGCGAGGAATGCACAGTGTGCAATTTATATTAGATATGCAATGTATGCAGTACAGCCTTGCGCTTACAAAGGATATTTTAATCTAAAAATTAGAAGCATAATTAAATTGAGAATTTTGTTTCAGAAGATTCTAATCTAAACTCGATTACATTTAGATGTAGAGATAAATTTAATATAAAAATTTAAGCACATTATCCAATTTAAAGGCCTTGTTGTCTATATAGAATATTACATTTATTGTTAATACATAATATTATTAATGTATAATACTCGATGCATTGAAATCTATGTAGGATTGAGCATTGCATTAAAAAAAATAATTTTAACAAATTGTTGGAGCAAATTCCACACCATTTACAACGTGGCGTAATACATTGTCCTAATAAAACGCAATTTTAATGTAACACAAATTGCGCGATAAATGACGCGATGGATTATGGTATTTTTTAAACAATGCGATGGATCTCCAAGAGAATTCCTATTTGTTCGTGGAATAAATATGTAAATAAAGTATAAAGTAAATTTCACTAGAGAATTCCTTTAGATTTGGAAGGAAAAGCGATGAATACGATTAGTACTTGCATTCACGAGATATGATTCTTAACTCTATCAACAAAACAATAATTTATTTTCCCCGTAGCTTCGTAGTTTCTGTTGGACAGATTCTTACGACATACCAATGAAAATATCGAGAATGGTAAATCTTTGCACAATAATATCGACTCGCTATGATTTCAATCAATCCTAAAATATTGAAAATGGCAGGCACTGGTCTTTGCATTATTCAATTTGCATTATTCATGGCTCTTCCTTGATGTATAGTTGGCTTGGGAGGTAAAGGTAAAATCGCAATCTTGTAAAAAAGTTGCTTGTTCGTTTTTGAAGCGTGAGTCGCAACACCGACTGGATGCTTGCAAAAATTTGAGTGAAATTTAGCATAAGCTCAAGAGTTTCGGTCACGAACGAAACAAGAATAACGACTTTTCCGTAGCAATGAGTAAGATCGAGGAAGGGGCAAGTCGGCAACAACAACTCGCGATCAGATTACAATTATGAAAGCGCGGGCACATGACAAATGTAAACGTCGGAAACAATTTCCAATTCCAATTTCGAAGTCGGCGAGGAACAAGGTAAAAGAAGGAGAGCTCGGTCGGGGAAATAAAGAGTGTGCGCATTGAATAATAAAGCCGATTAAGCTTCCGCCCCGAATGCGTCATCCGCGGCTACGTGCGCAACGCGGTACATATTGCCATGAAGAGCGTGCGAGAGTGAAATTCCGCGACGGCGAGGAGCATCGCCGGGGAGCATCGCCGGGGAGCATCGCCGGGGATAACGCGGCGGATTGGCTCGGCGACGGGCGCCCCGGTCGGTCGAACTCGCCGCATTAATATTCCCCGGGCGTTCGGCCGCGCTCTTTCCACTTTGCTCCGCGATCTTCTATTTCGGTCCCCGGGTTCCTTTGTGCGACGCCGACGACACCCGACACTCGCCCCCGTCGATGATCGGCCCCTGGTTCTGCATGCGCGGCCCATTGCCGCCCCCGCGGACGTTATCTTTAACGAGCACGAGGCGCAACAAAAGAAGCGCCGCCGACCCGCGACTTTGTAAAAGCCCTGCCATTCTTTGCGGAGGCCCGGGCCGAAATTAATTTGGCCGACGAGTCCGGCCGAGGGTCAGGAGCTGCCCGGACAAAAGTGAAAGGGTGAAGGAGATCCGAGTTCGGCCGTCGGGGAGAGGATGTTGATGTGGCGAGCATCGATTATTTCCGGTGCGATCTTTATTTTCGACGCGTTAAAATGTACTCCCGGAAAATCAAACGGCTCCTTTTACGCGCTGCTCGTAAACTTGTTAACGTGCGCATTCTCGGCACTAAATTGATCATGGAGAATAAATTTACGAGCCTGGGGTTTAATTAGCTGAACGTACTTTTCCAACATCATATTTTTGGAGAAATGCCCCGGGTCTGTGCTTTTTTTCCCTTGTACAAAGACGGGGTTTAGTGAACGTGGCAGTGTGCGAGGACCACTTATCGGTATTTTCGTCGGGGACGTTTAAAAAGGTGCTTTGTGCTCGGCCGGCGTCGACAATCAGGAACAATGCCGGGGAAAGCGGCGACTGATGATCATCGCGAATATTTCGGACAAAGTGAGTCACGGATTCGTGGAGATGATGCTGTACTCCCGAGTCGTATATTTGGCGGAGTCAATGCCAGAAATAATATCCGCTCACCGGAATCTGCCAAGGAACGAGAGGGTGGAGGAGGGGAGGAGGGGGAGGAGCAGGCCGGAGACATCATCGACTACCGCGTACTAAATTTGTCTCTGGACCCGTACACACCCTTCCGCTTCCCCACCCCCACCCCTCTCTCTCTTACTTGCCAAAAAGTTATCATTTTATTCGAGACGTTATTTATCCCGAGCCGCCCCATACACCCAGGATTATATTTCAATGCGTACTTGTACACTCGACGGATTTTCCGAGCTTCCGCGTATTTTTAAATTCACACAGCACCTTCTCTCATTATCGTATTTTCGCTTAATCAGCTTATCGCTTTGTGGATATGTTCAAAAAGTTCTTCTTTTAAGAGCCAGGCACCGAAATTATCGCGAACTTTGCGCTAATTGGAATAATTTAATTATCGTTCGAGTGCCAAACAAGCAGAGTCAGTTTGAAAGCATTTGAACGGAAACTCCCCCGACGTGATGCATTGCAATTGGCAATTTACAATCGTAAGAGTTAAAAAACGCCTCGCAATCGCTTATTACCTCGCAACTCATCTTATATTTATAATGGAGGCTCTTGAGTAATTTTATTAAGTGGTGAGTGCGGAGCGATCAAAAACAAAAAAGGAATTAGCCCGAGCAAAAATAAAGCAATTCCAATAATGAAAAACAGCTGTGATTCATCTGCTGCTGCTGCTGCTGCTGCTGCTGCTACCCGAGGATACAAAGTGCACTTACCAAGACGGCAGGAGGAATAACCACGAGAGACGGGAGGAACAATGGCGAGGTTATTGATAAATTTCGACGGGAGGAACGGGGAATACAAAATAAAAACAAAGAACAAAAAAAAGTCCGAGGACGGAAGTACAGAGGGCCGCGGCGTCCGTCCCGCACAGGGAAATACGTTATCCTCGCGATCGGTGGCGCTCGAGACAAATGCGACCCCCGGCGGAGCCGAAGTTGCTCGCGGGGGTGGCTCTCGAGTTCTCCCCGGAGGGGGCCCGTGATAAACAGTGACGCTCATTCTCGTGCTGGGGAACACGCATTAAGCCCCACTAATGTGATGGGTACTAATGCCCGGGGCATTGTCTAAGGCCGCGGCGTCCGCGGCTACTGTCGCGAGGCTGGAGCCGGGGAGGGGAGGGGGATTGGGGTTCCCGAGTTCCCCGGTAGTCCGAGGCTTAATCGGGGACTACGGATCGAACTCTCGCGGGAGGGAAACGGCCTCCGATTGTTTATACTTCGAGTTCTCGGAGCGCCGCAGCGAGGATATTTCTGTTGGCCAGACTAAATTATGAGGTCGCCAGGCGACTCGGGCGCGCGTAAATGATTGCCCGTGTTATGTTAAACATATCCGAAAAGAGAGCGGGTGAAAAAGAGTGCAACGAGCCGCTTCCTCACCCACACGGACCTCCGAGTTAGCACTCTCGGAGGGGCGGGGAGGGGAGGGCAGTCGGAGGCGGGTAACTGTTATTTATCTCGCTCGGCGGGCTCGCGCGAGCCTAGATTTTGAATGATTTTAACAAGAAGATAGACCGGGCTAAAAGTACGACAAGACTGACGACCGCCGGTCACACCCTCTTCAATTTACCAAAAACCACATGCGAACCAATGCCCCCGCCGTAATTAATGATAGGTACTTGCAATACATTTCCAGCGTTTCGACCTCAAATTCGCGCGCAAAAACACGCGCATTTTTCAATTCGCTGATAATTTAAGCGCCCACGCTCTCAACTCTGAATTACCGCAATTCCTCCCGACAAACTACTGGAATAAGCGCACTACTTTTAGCTATTCATTATTATATGATATTTATCCGACTATTGGGTTTCAAATCTCTGTCCTCACGTGTGCCTAATGAATATCAAATGGCTCGGACCTCGGAATCCGTTTGCGCTAATAAACGGCGACCTACGCTGTCACAAAAAAAGGGAAGTAGGGGGGCGGAGGAATAAAGAAATGTGCCCGAATCAATAAAACCGCATGCATGAAAGGGAGAGGAAGAAAGTGCTCGAGCGGGTTAATGAGGAGCGGGCCAGGGGGGAGGGGGGATGCTGATCTTCAAACGCTGTGTACGGCAGCATCGAAGAGAAAGACATATTAGAGACATCATAATGCCAGGGCGAAGCTGTGTTCTAATTTATAATCGGGCGATATCGCGATTGAGTCTCGGGTTCGAGGGCATTGTGTTGTTCCGCGGAGCTGCGGTTCCCGGACGCCCGCACCAGCGCCTACAACATCACTCCGGGTCCATGGGTGGGTCCATATTACCTCCCCTCCCCCTCCTGCCCTTTTCCTCTCACGCGCGCACCCGCGCACGCACGCACACACGCACGCACACACGCAGACACTCGCTCGCTCGCTCGCTCACTCTATCCATCCATCCATCTATCCAACTATCTGTCTATCTCTTTTACGCTCAGGACTCCTTGGTGGCCAACTCAGGATATCCTTTTGATATTCTCTTAACTAATGCCGGCCATTCGTTACGATGCGCTACTCTATCTCTGTCTCTGTCCCTCCCTCACACCCTCGCGCTTTCTCTGCATGTAACGAGACTCTACTCTTTCTCTGATTTCGTTCATCTCGCTTTTGCCCGCTCTCTATCTATCCTCCCGCCGTATACGCCTTACACTTTTCTTTTACCAAAACCTGATTTTAATGCTTACTTTATGAATTTTTAACAACTATAAAACTTAATACTCGTATTCATTATTTGTACGTGCAGTTCAACTTTTTTATTATTAAATATTGTGGCTTACTTTTTCAAAAATGAGTAACAAAATATACTGACTTTTCGTACACCACAAATTAAAAAGAAAGTACTTCAAACCTTTAATTATGGTAACGAAGTTTAGAGAAATTGAATGAGTAATTTTTTTTTTTTAAGCAAAATTATCCTTAATAAGTTAACTGTAATAAATTTAGTTTCATTAAATTCTTAATATTCTGAATTTTCTTTTATTTTTTATTTCTCAAAATCCTAATATATTGTCGATTTTCTATCATTATTTTTTAACACGAAAATTAAATTTATTAAAATTTTGTGCTTCGACATCATAATCGTGTTATAAAAATTAAATTTTTTGTAATACGGTCTGTATAATAATAAATCACGCGAAAATATATTGATCCAAACCATGAATGTTTTGCTTTCAAATTACTCTTGACATATATTAAATGCAATTAATGTAAGTCAGAGTGTTAATATGTCATTTAGAAGTTCGAAGGTAAGTTTGAGCTTCCAATCGAATATAATTGACAATTTACAAGGTAGAATGTTAAATTAGATATCACATAATGCTTTCTTGCTTATAATGCCAATAACTTTAGTAATGGTTTTCTTGGGCTAAAAAATTTATGATACAAGACATAATTATTGTTATATATGTATATTTTAAATTACACATTATATCAATTGATTATATTTTATGCAAATATAAGTCTGTACCATAATTGGTATACATATAATATATATATGGTATGTATATAACTATATACATGTAAAAATACGTGTAAATTGTGTAATTATAAAAAATATAAAATCTTGTGTGACGAGGAATATTTGCATTTTCCAAATAAACCACTATTATCATCAACATAAAAAATTAGATTTTTTTTCATCTTATAATTATTGTAATTATTTTAAAGCTTGCTATTTACATATTTTGAATTATTCCCTTGATAAAAATATATTATTAATAATTTTTTTTTTATAAAACCTTTCACAACATTGTATTTAAAATATTAATGATTAATAATTTTTGCCATGTCTCAAAATAAAATTTATTTCTGATTTCGTTTCATTTGTGATTTACTCATAAAAAAGTACACAACAAAATAATTTTCCTTTCCAAATAAATAATTTTTAATTAATAAAAACATAGAAAATGCAAAATTAAAAAATTCTTACTATTGATAATTTATGATTTTTACTTTTTTATTTTATAATTATTTTTATTATTTTGTGTATAAAAAATCAATGTAGAGTGAAAAATGTTTAAAGCGCGCCACAAAAGTGCAGGTAGAAGTAGATAAAAATTATTCATATGAACGAATAATATATCAATTGAATATATATATGCACTGTGTGCTATTAATTTAATCTCCCTTGATTTTTATGATTTTTGAAATATAAAAAACAAAATTCATAGAACTCTTGCTATAATTAATGAACAACTAAATTTTCAAAAAGGTCTGATAAATTGATTCAAGATCCATGTTAAAAGTTTAAGAAAATAATTTAGCAGAATTATTATTTTTTAGTGTAAATCAAGTATCGCAAGTATCGTTTTCCACAAAAGGAAGGGTACATTTTTCAGATGGAAAGCGAGGAACTCGATCGCTGGGTGGTCGAAGAATCTGGATAGAGGAATGTCCTGGAATTTTCCCGTAGAACGGAATTCACGGAAGCACTTCGATTATGCCTGACAGATCCATGCTCAGGAGATACGAAGAGGCAAAGGTGGACTTGGTTGTCTTGGTCGTCCTCGTCGTCGTCGTCCTCGTCGTCGTGTTATTGCTTGGTAGTAGCTCCAAGGCCCGAGAATAAGAAACGTGTCTCGAATCCTTTATGCGTTCGCGCGTCTCTTAATTTTTGTTTTTACTCTTACATCTGGTGGATGTAAATTTTCGTGCAACCGTATGAATCTCAACGGGAATCGCGCTTCCGCGCAATCTTTACCTCAAAAACGGTTGTTTGCGAAATGCGATCGTGGCAAAATTCCGGGGAACAGTGAAAAGATTGGCAGCCCAAGCTCGGAGCAAGCGAATTTGAACCGCGAAGCAGTTTGAAGTTTTTATTGCAGTACGCGAGCTAGAGAAACGCTGGATGGGGGAGCGAATAAAAAGTTTAATAAGTTAAACGTCAGAGGGAAGAGGAGCGAGGATCCCGATGCATCCGGGAGGTGAATCGTTTATTCGAAGCGATTCACCTCCCGTCCGATCGCTGGTGGGGCAGTCGAAGAGGAACGTCTGTCCCGACAGGAATCAGTCTGGTAGGCGGTACCAACGCGAAGCCAGACCTACCTACAAGCGAATCCTCGCTGCTAACAATGAGCTTGCATTGTCTGGAGCGACTCTCTGCTCCTTTTTGCCCTTTTTGCCCTTTTTGCCCGAGAGTCGCGCGTGCCTACGTACACATGTGCGCGATATCTGCCGCCCAGAATGAGGGGTTGTTAACTCTTGCCTCCCCCTCCCCCTCCCTTCCTCCCTCTCGGGCTCCCAGGCTCAATGCGAAAAACCTTCCGGCGATCGCGATCGCAATAAACCCTTCGCTTCAAGTCTTAAAATCACGGTAAATTACAGTGACTTACAAAGGAGTAGCGAGGATTCGGGAAAAATTATTAAATTGTCAACGGCTAATGAGTAAGACAAACGCCGTGTCTCGCGCACGACGTCCAGACAATTAAAAAGTGAGCGCAATCTACGACTCGGGGCGACAATGAGTCAGCCTACAATAGTGTCCACTTTAACTTTATGCAAATTGTACAAACTGTACCTCTTTGGAATGGTGAGGCCAGCCTTGCCCAATCAAAAGATCAGCAACGCGAATTTCATCATTTGTATTACAATTTATCGTGTTGCAATAGCCGACCTACCCTATACTTTTTTTAAAATAAAAACTCTCTAATAATATCTGTAATGTATTTCTGTGGGGGTCACTGCCAATAATTTCCACAAGTCACTTATTATAGAAATCCGAGTTTTTTTCAACTGCGGATCAATAAATGATTAGTGTCCAAAACGTCATTTAAACATCAAAAGCATATTGTCTCGTGCTCACCATTTCCTACAAAGAGATATTTCAAGAAAACTAAATTCACAATTAACCAGCTGCAACTTGTAATCCTTAGTTGTGATATGGGCGAGAAGGTGATATCATAATTTTAGAAGCACAAATTTGTTTATTAATACTTAATAAATTTCAACGTTACGAGCGTAACCTTCGAACGCTCCGGACTTTCTATCACGGAAACAAATTCAAGATGTCCATGGTTTGTCGTAGCAATCGCAAGTTGTAAGACACAGTCCACTGTGCGAGTAATTTCATTTTCGTGGATCCATAAATTATCATAAATTTTTGCTCCACAGTTCCCGACGCAATTACAATAACGTGTTACGAGTACTTCATCAATTACTCCAAAGTAAAATCTGTCCCTTGGAGAAATTCCCGGTAAAAAGTGACTCACCGGAGTCCTGGGCGAAGTTGAAAATTCATACCGAAGTCAACAACATGACGGCAAATTACGTGAAGCCACGGGCATATTTTGAGGAGCGTAGCTAAGCTACTTTTCGCGTGAAGCTGAGGGAACGAGTCGAGAGAGATGGAGATCCGGATAAAAAGGCGTAATAAGCCCGTGATGAAAGGCGGGCCAGAGTTTAAGAAAACACGTGTATCTCATGGGCGTTTAGCAGTCCCCGATCAGACTCATATCGAGCTGAATCCAGTTGTGCAGTTTTATGCCGGGCGTGTGACGGATAATAGGCACGGGCGGACCGGCAGGTACGCACCGACCACGTGACCGACCTGGTGGATAACCAGTTCCCCGTGATTTGTGGCCATTCCCGGGTGATTCGCCGCGCGATAATAAAGTGGCAATGGGCCTTGTTAGTGACGCGAGAGTTCAACGAGCCGTCATCCTTATCATCATCATCATCATCATCATAATTATTATTATTATTGTCATTATTATTATCATTATTATTATCATTATTATTATCATTATTATTATTTTTATTATTATTATAATTATTCTCGGAGCGTACGCCAGTGAGCGTCATCGACGTGCACCGAGAGGAAAGTCGACGCAATTTCTTACCTCCCCTCTGCCCTCCGACCCTCCCCTGCTCGAAATTCAAGAAATGCGGGTCGCTTGCGACTTACGCTTTCCGAGTTATTATTGATTGTTTATATATTTCTCCAAGTCACCTCGAATCCCTTTCCCTTGCTCGCGACTATCCGGGATTTAAATAATGAGCTTAATCAGCGATAAAATGCCAAGATGTAACTACCGTATTCGCAAAAAGGGAATAAATTTAAGTCTCGTACGCGTGATGTTTTAACATTAAACGCTAATAATTTTTCCTGCTGCAATCCGAAAATGTATCTGCGCGTTACTAATTTTTAAATGAACACATTTAGGGAAAATGTTAGTACCGTATTTTTCATCAGGGATAAAACACTTATACCGAATGAAATTTTACCCATTTCTGGTAGAATTACACCGGAATAATACTCAAAATTGAACATCTCTATTAAGAAGATATTTTTATTGTTTGCAAAATTTATCTTGAAGCTTTATTCTTATATATTTCTTCAACTCCAATTTGAATAGTTAATAAGAGATTTATAAATAATAAAGTTAATAAGCAAGACGCTAATGTAATTTAATGTATATCTATTACAAAAATTTCCTTAAAAATGTGTATCGCTCTATCTTCAAATATCAAATATAAATATATTAATAATAATAACAATAAATACAAAATAAAACACTTCAATTTCTATTTAGATATTTTAAATTAATATTAAATATTTGAACACATATGTTAGACAGCATATTTCCGTATATTCAAACATTTCTTACTTTTGAGAGTATAGCCTAGGCAATTCAAGTGAAATATTTTTTTTAAAATATAAAAAATATCCTAATTTGCTTATTTATGATTTCTGTATAATTAAAACTATGTATTTTTTATCAAATGACGCCTCACAAACATTTGATAAATTTAATAAAAATAATCAAGGAATAATTTAAAAGTGCTAGAGTCTTTTTTGTGTTAGCATTTTATCATTTGAAAAAAGATCATTATTATTAATGGAGCAATAATTAAATTTTATAAGATTTGTATTTATTAAAAGTAGAGTATAATGAAAAACTTTTATAACACATAATAAATACATAAAAATAACACGATTACTAAAAGTTTTAATGTCTATAGAAAAATGTCAAAAAAATTTTATTAATGCGTATATAACAGTGTATTTTTCAATTATGTTACTTTAGTAGTTTATTAAATCTCTTTCATTCCTTCACAATAAATTCATAAATTTCTTTTAATGGGCAGCAGAATTGAAAAATTTTAATATAATTGAGGATGAAATAGGCAATGTGAGTAATAGAGAGATAGAAAGACTGTCAGAAAATGGGAGAAAGAATAAAAAAATCTTTCTTTAATAACTGATACCAGTATCCATTAATTTAAATACTAAACAAACGTAAAAGCAATACCCTTTGAATTTTAATATGTTTTCCATTTTATTCAACATATGTACATTCATTTATGCATCGAGTGGGATGAGAAATATAAAGAAAATTGCAGTGTCAATAAAATTTGTATTCTTTATGATATTATTATAAGCTTTTATATCATTTATTGTTGTTTAATTACAGAAATTTGCATTTTAGAGGAACAGATGGTCACATTTTTCCTTTATTAGTAGTAAGTAGTTATCTTCGAATCTCGTAGCAATATCGTTAATATTTTTAACAGTGTTTACGATACAGTAACGCAGATTTTATATAAAACGTAACATAAAGTATCTATAATCTGTTTATACAAATACATTAATTAAAACTTGTTAAAATTATGCTTTTTACAAGTATACTTTTATATACCCGTAACTCTGTAAATATAGATTTTTTTTGTTTTAAATTATGAAGAATAAAGTTTTTCTTTTTTTTTTTTAAGTGTCAGGTAAGAATTTTTTTGATTGCTAGAGTGATTTTAATTTTGTATACATATGTAATTAATTAACGTGAGAAAGTTTTAATACCAACATCAGTTACAAATAATACATAGTAAGAATACATGCACAGCAAAAAATTTATTAAAACCGTTAAAATTAAATGTTTCTTAACCGATTTCAACGTCCTTTTGTGAAATCATTATGGCAATGATATTTCATTCGCAAAGTTAAAGCTTACGTTATTATATAAATAAAATTATTAAATTATTTGTACTTTAAATGTAGTACTTGAGCGTTAAACGATAAAATACGTATTTTCATACAGAAAAGAAACGGAGAGAAGCATCGATAAATAAATCTTTAGGATTGAATTAAGCCCTACGGGAGATTATAAATTTAAATATGAATGCGTTTATAGTCCTCGATTTTCAAATTGTTATTCGATACGAATATCCTATCTCAACGCAATCTATTTGTTTAGGAGACAAATGGTCCGCGAATAAAAATTCAATAAATTTCATTCAGTTTCATAAAATGCAAATAAAATGACTTTTCGCATTAAAAAATTGCATTTATCGAATACATCAATGAATCACGGAGATAAGAATGGACGGCACCAGTATGAGCAGCGAGAATGGTCGTTTTGATTATTTTTTTGCGATAAAAATGGAGTGTCAGCAGCTGAGAGTAACAGAGAAAACGTCGATACGATTCCTACATTGGACAGGGCTCTCACGAACTTGACCGACCCTGTTGGGAACCCTCGAGGTCATACCACCTAGATCTTGACTTATGACAAACGTTCCCGCGGATGCTGTTGTCGAGTCTAGGCTGCAGGAAGGCGCCGCATGAGTCGGAGGTCCTTAAGTGCGTTCTCGTGATCGTCCTCTGGAGCAGCAGCATAAAAACCGATGATAGCGTATCTGTATCAATTGTATGCATATCCGAAAGAGAGTGGTTCGCAGTAGCAGCGACCTGCATTTGTCGCGTGTGTCTAGCCATTATACTGCTCTCATTGTTCGGCAGCAATAGCGATTCTCTCTCTCTCTCTCTCTCTGTCTCTTGGAGCACATACCAAAGTAACCCCCCATTAAAACCCTCATACCTTATGCGATCTTCATTTAAATACGATTATGGATAAGACGATCGGTCGAGGAGTCGCGCGCGGACTCTCGTGCGCATCAATTTGATATTCAAATGGGCGATCTTTTGTTCGACGACAATTTTTCGATCGGGACGGAGGCAAGTCGCGCGGGAGTGAATCGAGAGAGAGAGAGAGAGAGAGAGAGAGAGAGAGAGGACACGCGATCGGCAAATCGATTTATTCAAATGGTGAGGTCCGCTGTTTTGTTCCCCGCGCGGCTCCTATAATTGTTCTTGCAAATGAGATTCCAGCGCGAGCGAGCGAGCGAGCGAGACAATAAGTGGCGATAAATGATAAATCGCGTCGTGCAAGCGTAATAAACTTTAACGGAAGCTCTCGTACTCTTATTTTTCCATCGGCAGCCTCCGGTCCGCCGGTCCAGCGATCCAACCGCCAAAGAGATGAACCGCGGGGACTCATTGTAAGAGCGCGAGCCCTATAAAGATACGGGATCGGTGACATTTCTATACCAAATATATCGCACAAAGGCGGCCGGTAACCGGCGCACTGTCATATTAAATATTATTTATGCCGACGAACGGTATAAGCATTCCGACTCTGATGCATTGTGCCCCGCGGATTCTTCCCCCCCCCCTCCCTCTGCCACCCCCGCGCACTTATGAATATATTCCTTGTACGCGCTCGTGGTCCATGCTGGTTTATGCAGTTCAGCATCCCGCATGCGTAAGAGGTCGTCTTCGGAGTCGGCAAGGACCCGGACCCGGCGGATTCCCAATCGGAAAGCAATATCGATCCATTGTTCTAGCTGACCAATAAATATCCTCAACTGATATCGGACGAGGGGTCGAGGGGGGATCGCGCGGAAGCTGATCTCCGGTTGAGATCGCGAATGTAAACTCTGTTGCATCCCTCCTGCCCCCGCCATTCCCTCTTATTCTCTCGTCGATTATGCTAAATCGAACGCTTTTTGATGGGACGAGGATGCTGTGCTCTCGGGCACCCGTGCATTCCGTTTTTTAAAGATCCTTAGGCATTGCAAAACAACGATTCAATGGCATTTTAACAGAATAAGTAGTAATAATAATGTTGCAGACTCTTACAATCTATTATTTATGCTTTATTTTTCGAATACCTGTGTACAAATTGTGAAAGACGCAAATCTTTCAATGATACAAACATTAAACTAATTCTAGCTTCTAGTTTTTGCCTAGTCTAGTTTTTACCAACAAAAAGGTAAAATAAAAAAATTAAAATGCATTTTCTCCAATCAAAGTGATAAAGTAATAATATCCCTAAAACGTGAAAAACATTTTTAGTTACTGCTTGTATTTAAAATGCATTATCGTGTCTCGTATTTCGTTCAATTTTATTTGATTTAATTCTTCAATTATTGCATGGACTATTATAAATAATTTATATTATTTAACTAGATAAAAAATTAACGAACAACGAATGTAAAAACCTCACACTTTCTTCAGAAAATAAAATTTATCACTATACAAGAGTAAATTTTATTTACGAATTATCAAATTAAATTATTTTTAAATACATATGTGTTTTACGTATTCAATATCAATATTTTGACATTCTATGTTTAATACGAGTTTTTTATATTTTCGAACTTCAAGATTAACATTTATATAAGTGACGAGATCTAATTTAAAACATAGAAAAGTTTTTGATTTATAATAGCATTAATTTATCTTTACATTCCGATAAGATTAAAGATTAGCTATTCTAATTTTATTATTATTTAGATAAACGAGATTTTTTTTACGTATTGACATAATTAAAAATTTCTTTAGAATTTATATACTGATTGAAATGATCTTGAGAAATGATAAAGGTTACCGTTTCTAAAGTATATAAATATTAACAAGCATTGATTATAAAATACCCAAAATTAGATACATATAATTCCTTTTTAAACTATAATACATGTACATCCATTAATATTTTATAGACATAATTATGAGTAAAAACTTCATAGATAGTAATATATATACATTTTACAAATTTTATTTACAAATGCGATTATTTGAGAGTATTTATAAGGAATTAATTACTTATTATTGTAACGTGTGAATAAAATCATGACACACCCAGTTCTCGTATATTTAATCTATTTTAGATTACGAATATTGACGATTTTTTTTTTTTTTTTTAAATTTTGATTGGTTAGGCCTACTCGTAAAATTTACATTAAACTATTTAATATTCTAGTAAAACTTAAATATAATTTACTACATCTTTTTTTCTTCAAAGTGTTCCAAATTATATTTAAATTTTTTTATTATAATTATTTATTTTTATTGTTGTTCTAAATTAATGCAATATTTTGAAATTGATTTAATTATACTTATATATTTTTTAATATTGTTGGTACAATACATGTTTTTATATTATTGTAGAAATATAATTTTTTAAATTTTCTAAATATTAATATTTTTTTTAGACTACTTTTTAAAATATATCACTGAATATCTAATATTATAACAATACAATGTGAGAGTTCATTACAACTTTCATGAGACTATAATTAAAAGAAATAAAATCTTAAAATCCTGTTTATAGTTAACAAATATTAGCAACGTTTATCATTATATTAATGACAATGAAATGTTTGAAATATTATTACAATGAAATAAAGAAATTGATCTTATGTTAAAGCTTGAAAAATGTTGAATTGTATGTAATGCATAAATATATCGATAAGTATATGTATGTGTGAGTGCGCGCGCACGCCTGCTTATGCGTGTGCATGTGTGGAATGTGTCTATTATTCAGTGTACTTCACATTAATAGATAAAGAAACAGTTTATTGTTCTTTTTCCATTTAAGGATTAAACATTATTAATGTAATTTAACTAGCATAAACTTCAATATTAAACAAAGTATTGAAATTTTTACAACGTTCTATTTTTACACTTCCTTTATTTTTATATTATTCATTAAATTATATATTAAAAATTTTAGAGGAACCGTAATATTAGTTTCAACTGAAAGTTAGGAAAACAAAGCATTTCCATAGCTTATATAATTAGAATTTATTGAATAAATTATTAAGTGTACGTTTTTTGTGACAATTATTTATCTTATATATCTAATTATAGCGTTCATAATTTTTTATATTTTAGTACGTATGGATTTTTTTATTAAGTAGTAATTTTTTAAAGTACTCATTATTTAATATCCTATCATAAAGATTTATTGATTTTATTTTATTTTTTTATTCCACCTTGTATTTCATTTAAATATACTGATATTTGTATTCTTTTCAAATCGATATAACGTAAAGAAATAAAATGAATTTTTTATTATAGGATAAATTTATTTTATGTATTAATCTATCACATATAAAATAATTAAAATTATAAATAATTACTAATAACAAATCTTGTACATGTTGTACAAATATTTACAATTAATGATTAATTCATGTATAGTAAAATATGCTTGAATCTATTAAATATTTTATTCGAATACATTTAATGTTTATATAAAGTATATATCGCACAATTTATTTTCTTAATTCACCATTTTACGTGCAATAAAATTTCATATCTTGATAATTAAGCATCATTTGTTATGTAAAAATTATTATTTGATATTATAAAATATTCAATTCAAAGAATCCAAAAGAGGAAAAATGGCATCTCATACATATAAGTTACGAAAAAAATTAATTAAATTTATTTCAATCCACTTATTATTCTATTTGTAATAAAAGCATTTAAAATATATATTAAAAAGTAGAACTTTTAAACGTAAATATTATACATACATACATCAGAGTCAATATAATAAATATTTTGATTACTGAAACTTAATCATATCAAAACATATTGAATTACTGTCTTAAAATTGGCTATTAAAATTTTATAATTACTTATATTTAAGAAATTATAAAAAATATATAATTAATATGAAGTTCAATATTATATTTGAAGAAATTTATTTTTTAAATCAAATTGTAAGTGATTTCCTATACTAGTTCTACTTTAAGAACGTGAGACATGAATAATCTTAACTTTTCTGTTCAATCTAATATATAAAACTACAATATTATAATTATTACAGGTATTGATAAATCAATATAAGAATATTGTAAAACTTTAATTATAATTTTTTGTATAATTACCGTACAGATTTTTATAATAAAAAATAAAAACTGTGAAATATAATTTTTTATATACTTAATATAACATATAAATGAACAATTCAATGTTTTTTATTATACATGGTTATTAAATAATAATTAAAATATAAAAAATCTATAATATTTTTAATTAATCCAAACTAACAATATATAGAAATGATAAGACAGCCAGCGCCATCTGTTGTAATAAAGATAAACTTGAATCAATCCAGTGATACTCAATTTGAGGATACTTGCATAAATTACATATTTATCAAAAGTTATTATTTACAAAAAAAATTAACAATAATTTATTATTATATTATATTAATAATCATATTAAATACATACTTATTGTATATTATATTTTTCTTTGGAATAAGATTCTATATTAATATATCAATATTTAAATAATTTTTTTTAGGAAAATTTTATTCTTCCATAATGTAAAAGTATGTTCAAAAAAAAAATTTTATCAATATTTATAAAGAAAAAGCATTTTTAATTAGAATTCTTTTGAGTTATTCTATAATACAATATTTTAATCATTGCATAATAATATGATTTATTATAATATTATAATTAAAATAATTTTTTTTTATTATAGTTTGAAAATTAATAATACATCATCACAAATACAATTATATTATTACAATTAATTTTAATTATTTCAAATACTTACATAGTGGTTTAAAACTATATTTTTATTATTTATTAATTATTTTTTATATTTATACAAAATATGATATATATGTGTTATTACTTTAATAAACATACATGCAAATATTTCCAATCTTATTCTATATACTAGCATCTCTACAATGTAAATCTGATTATGTTGAAACTATATGATTATACGATTCGTGAGAAATTCACCATGAACTTTGTTTTAGAACGCCCTCCAGTAATTTCCGACAGTGAGAGACTTCATTTAGAATTAATTTTTAAAATCATTTTTTTACAGCAGTTACATTTTTTGATATTTGATATTAAATAGTATATTTATTGCAGTAAAAGAAGAATATATTGGAGTAATACTATTTACGTATTCCTTAACATATTTAAATACAAATATTTCAATAATTTTATAAAGTACTATACCGTTGAAAGAATCTTATACCATCAACATAAATAACAATTTTGTAAGACAAAAGAATCTGCTGCTCTTTATATAACGAATTTATAGTTAAGGATAAGAATTAAAATTTTATGAAATTATCATGAAATTCAAAAAATTGATTTTCAGATATGTAATATTTTATGTATTTTTAAATAAAAATTTAATATGATTGATAGATATCATAATCTAAAATAAAGATTAATGGTATAAAATATATTTTATAGTATTATCATAGTGATATCATAGAGTCATAGTGTTCAAATAAGAACAACACGTATTTAATCCAAGGTGTATTAAAATCTTTTCTTCGGAATAAAGATTGAAAAAAATGAGAATGAATATTATTTTATATGAATAGTTAAAGAATAATTTCTTATATGCATTTTAATTATTAAATTTTTATTTTATTTATTATACACTATTGCTATTACCATTGGATTGGCAACTAACAACAACATGATTATTGAATATTAAATACAATTATGATAAATATTTGGAAATATTGAAGATAATTATTAGCAAATAAATTGATAAATAAAAAAGAATATTGATTAATGATTACATATTAAGTCTATGTACATAAAAATAATATTAAAAATAAATTAATTTATTTGATTTAATAAAAAAAATTTACAATAAACTTAAACCAAAATATTATATTACAAATAATTTATTGTAATTAGTAAAAGGTCTTTTACAAAAATAAAAATAATATTATTGATCAAAATAAGATATTTATTTAAGAATGATGAAAATTAATTTATAAATCCTGAAGAATATAGTAAAAAAGATTTGTATCAATTGATTCACATTTCACGAAATAATGTAATAAGAATTTTTGCTTGATATTTATTTTAAGTACAATATTTAACAATTACTTTTAAAATACACTTCCAACATTATGGTCTCGTGACATTTTTGTACTTTTGAAAAACGAGAATTTATGTAATCCATTAATTTGAACTTTTAGAAAAAAAAAAAAAAAAAAAAAAAAAAAATAAAATAGAAAAAAAAAAAAAAAAAAAAAAGAAAAAAAGATAAAATGAAAATGTAGTTTACATCAAGTTTATTTGATGAGCTTTTTTCCGAAAATCCAAATTTCGAAGGAAATTGTAGAGTACAGCAATTAATATAATGAAGCTTTTTAAATTTAATGACTATTTTGATAAAAAATAATGCGATTTTCATCGTATTTATGAGAAAGAAATCCCATCGAGACTATACAACGAGGTATTGTAGCTTTCTTCTACCTTATCGATATTAGCATAGAAAAGCAGTTCACAAAATCGTTAGACTCTGCCAAAGTACACACCTGGGTACAGTAAGGGTATCTGTCACCGTATAAAATTGAACGTTTAAATTATCAAAGAATCCTTATACTCTGAAATATCTATTTTACGTATACAACGCATTCAGTCTGGTCCTGCTTTATGATAATTTACAGGACGCTTTATACCAAATGCCTAATAATACGACACTAACAATAATTACTGCTATATAATCCAAAGTATCCTAAAATGAAAAAAGGAAATTTAATTAACAAGCTTTATAAAGAGATTTTACTTTCATGAAATTTACAGTTCATTAGCTACTATTATTCTGTCGAATTAATAATAACTTAAGGCATTCAAATCCTAATTCAAAGCATATACATGTATATACTCATCTAGAAGTCGCTACCATTTTAGCTTGAGATTATATTATTAAAATTATATTACAATGGTAAACAGATAAAACATAATTTCTTACATTATTAATTAAAAAATTTATGGCACGAGAATAAAATTTACACTAACCTATACTTGGAATTAATAATAACAACCTAGAAAGTAATAGTTTCAATTGATATTCACGTAAAAATGATTATAATGTAAATTTAAAATATATGATGAAAAAAATGAAACAGTTAAAATTTTCATATTTATCATTGTCGTTTGGACATTATCTATAACGAGCTATGAATTAAATGTATACAATAATTTTTTATACGAAATCTCTATATTAAAACATAATACATTATAATATAATTATTTTTAAAAAATACCAAACAGAAATTTTTAGTGCAGATAAAAATATAATTGATATAAGATTAACGATTATTTCAAGATGAACATGGAAGAGTAACCTTTAAATAATACTATTATGACGAACATAAACCCATGGAATATTGAAAGTAAAGAATAAACTTATACTCACAAGACACATAATTAAAAACTATTAATACATGTGTATGCAATTTTTCATTTAATTTTACGACCTACATAAATTAAATTATACGGCAATAATTTTAATAATTAATAATTTTTTTTCAATGGAAACTAGTCAATACCATTAGACAGAGGTTAATACAGCGAAAATAAATAAAAAAAACTATGCATGTATAACTGTATAATTTATTTTCAAAGTAATTTAAATAGAGTATTCAAACAATGATAAATACCATACAGTAAATGCAAAACTTGGGCTTTCCCAATTATTCAAAAATATTTGTAACAGAGCAATGGAATAAGAACGGGAGACAGATTATAGGGAGAAAAAATAAAACAAAAAAAAAAAAAATGCAAAGTCCTATTGAAAGTGAACGGAAGGTAACACTTGAGTTCGTTTCCAAAGAAAGAGCGAGAGGAATAACTCATGAGACTCTACTAAATCCATATAAATCGTCGTATTGTTGGAAGACCGAAGCGCATACCAATTTGAGATACCGACATCTCATGAAAAATCTTCGAAAGAGAGAACTTCTATACTTGTAGTACGGATTCGATGCTCTTTACTAAGGATTAAGGAGGGGACGATCCCCGATTTTTTGAGGATTAGTGATGGGGTCGATCAAATTCATTGATACTAAATTTTGATTCTTGTAAAATATATATATATGTGTGTGTGTGTGTATGTATAAATTTCTTTCTTCTTTTTTTCTGACGAATCAATAGTAATTATTTCGTATTTATTTGTTGATGGTATTGTTTAATATGTACACAAAATTTAAAAAGAATACTAATTTTCTATGATTAACCTTAAATGAGATGTTTATCACGGAGAGTTTGAATTTAAGTAATGATAACAACGATCCGATATATCAACACACACAATTGGATAACATTATATAATTATACAAGAAACCTTTAAGAAACGATAATTTCTCCGTGAGGATAATAAGGAAATAACTTAAAGATATATTAATTGTTAATGTATTTTAATTTAAAATAAAAACAAAAAATATTCAATTCTTATTAATATTTTTGTTAGTATTTAATAATCGATTGTAGTGGTAGTATGCTTAATTATATTAAATTATTAATTATCATTTCAACTCTATCTTCTAGTAAAAGGAATAAGCCTTAAATGTATTAAATTGTCTTCGATAACTTGTATTATTTTATTTAAAAATGTTAATATCAAAATACATAAACTTTGGATTGTTCATGTGTTTAATAAGAGACTACAGTGTAAAATATTTATGTAGACTTAACAGTTGGTCGATTTACTGATATGCAAAAGGATTCCACGATAAATATTGCCTTGTTACTTATTTCTTTAATCAGTATAATAATTCATTAGTGCCTTAGCAATGTATATTCACATTCTAAAATTTTTATACAAAAATATTATTTTATATGAAAATAATAACAGTGTAAAATATACGCATTATTAAATAATTTAAAAAATTTTAACACACTCTTGGGATAAAAATAAAAATTACAAAGAGGTAGAAGACTTCAAATCAATTAGAGTTAAGGGAAATAAGAAATTACATTCTATAAATTCGCGGGGATTGATTAAAGCTTTATATTTTACAAGCTGCGACTTTTCGATTTTAAAGCAATAACGGTTTAATATTATGCGAATAAACTAAAATTTGAAATTTTATAAATTATGTCAAACGTGAAAAGTCAAAATTATTCGTTCTTAATTAACGTTAATTATTGATTTTCCCGTGACATTTGTATGGATGAACATATTTTATACCACAATACTTGATATAAGAGTTTAAAATACATTTGAGAACCAATATAAGTATAAAATAAAAAAAAAAAAAAAAAAAAAAAAAAAAAAGAGAAAACAGACAAGGTAAAAGCACGGGATAAATGTTTTTAATCTCTTCTCGGTTATAAAAAGGTAAAGTTTTGCAGTTATGTACCGGGGACAGAGATAGATGCAGCGATTCCGAACGCATCAAAGCAGCAAGAAAGCAATGCGAGCCAATCGGCTTAACCTGCCGCGAAAATATGTAATGTGAAAAACGCAGATATTTATGAGAATCACGACACACAGGCTTCTTAATCTTAATTTTTAATTTTAAAACATTTTTAATTTCTTAATCTTCGACGTGATCGTAATTTATTGGTCTTTCTTGCCAAGTCATTCAGTCGATGACGTTGGATATTTAACATTCAGACTTTCGGCAAAACATTTTTAAAACTAATTAAGCTTATAAACAATTTATACGACAGTGTATTTTTGTGCAAACAAAACCATTTGTTGCTGCTTAAAAATTTGTGCGTAAGCTGGCGAAATAATCAGGGAATACGAGTTCCTTGTGCATTGATGAAAATTAACACCAATGTTCTCTCAACGTCGAAAACACATGGCAGAAGTAGCAGACAAATATGAAATGCCAATAATAAGGCTAATAATCTTTGCAAAATATAAAAATTCGCGCAAAGAAGAAAAATAAAAGGTAACAAAGCTTGCTATCAAATCCAGTAAAATAAAATGATAAAGTTTAATAAGAGCCAACTGAACGATCGTTGTTAAAGTACATATTTTGTCATATATAAGGTCAACTCCAATGGAGGGACCAAACCAAAAATAATTTATTACGGAGTAATTGACATGTGTGTTTAATTATTAAGATCATCGAAAACTACTGGACTCTTAATGGATTCACGAAAGTCCTTTGCATTTTGATCGTGGGGGCGCAATTTTGAATTTTGCCCGGGTTTCTTTATCACCTGCGAGGTCTTCACGTCCGATCAATTTCGAAAATCTCCAGAGTCTCGTGTGTGGGTGAGCAGCTCAGGTTGGCCCGGGAAAATGGTAACAGAATATGAAAGCGAGGCGCGGGTGGGAAAACGCGGGACGTACGTGCGCGTGGAAGTCGGGATCGCGCTTTCGCACTCCTGGTGATAAATAGCGAAAGATTTGCGGAATATATCGCAGTCGTAAGGTCGTGGGTACTGAGGCTCGCAAGAGAGGAGGCGCTCGCGAGGAGAAGGACGCGCGCAGTACATCACCGAGCAATAAAAAGGGAGGAAAGACTTCGACGGGCTTTTAGATTTCACACCAAAAGGCTGCATTCTTTAGGCTTATGATGCGCATTCGCGTCCCACATTTCCCTCGACGAAAAATCCGAACACGCGGATCTGTTGTCGAAAAGAGGAGGAGGAGGAGGAGGAGGAGGAGGAGGAGGAGGGAAAAGGAGAGAAAAAGGAAACGTGACGAAGGGAGTCTGTCTGTCTGTGTGTGTGTGTGTGTGTGTGTCAGCTAGTGGCGGTCGTAAATAACGAGGCGCAGGCCTATGCATCACCGGCGAATTCGAATCGCATTGTTATTCGACGTACATCTCGATCCAGTACGGCACTCGTTTATTCCGAGGAAAGACGGCTTATTCCCGGGGATTCGCCGCAATCTTCAAAATATCATACGCATCATACGGAATCATCGTAGGCTGCTCTGCGCCTCTTTAGTTATTATTGTCTTCCCTCGAACGCTGAAATCGGCTAAACCGGTTCGGCCGCCGTCGCCAGGTCGAGACTTTCAAATTCAGGCTCCGGTGCATATGAATGAGTGAAATATGACGGGTCACCGGGTTATTTATTGCGATGCGATTGGTATTATTTTGAATCAAGATTATTAGTTACTAATACATCAATATATCTGCATTACAAATGACAAATTGTATCAATAAAACGAAAAAATCGACGCACACTCTCGGAATTTCTTCCGACGAGCGAAAAATGTATTCGAATATTTTATTATTATACTCGGCATTATCATCATAAGTAAGTCGTAAAAATATTTCATTTAAATCACCTGCGCTTTTAGGTAGTTTTGCTTAAGCTATAGACAGTTTAGCGATATTTAATTTTACTGCCTTTCTAATTTACGAACCTATAAACTTTCATGTCGCTAATTTTATAGATTTTTGAATATACTAATACTTAAAATAAAAATATTTATGCTGTTGTGAATAAAAGTGTAAATGTCCTTAATCGGCTCGTGCATAAGGCGCGTATTAAGATTCCTTAACCTGCGGATCTTGAGCGCCTCCTCTCCTCTTCCCCCCCCCGCCCGACCCCTTGTATTTGTAATAATTGAGTACATATTTTATTTTAACAGTAACGGATGTATCAAATTTTTTAATAACGAAATGCCGGGAATCCTTTCTTAGTTGCTTTCTCGGGTACTCGGTAAATGCGAACGCGCGGTTTTCGAAACTACAAGATTCGAAAAGCGGGAAAACGAATTGCGCGTTTAAGGTGATCGTCAGGCGCTTCGGCCATCGGCTCCAGAGTCCGGAGTAACGAATTAATCGCGAGTCGCGGTTGTCCCCGGCGTATCGGGTTGCAAATAAAACACCTGCCAAACCGAGGCCGCCATTTGTAAAAACGGCAAATACAAAATCTGCACGGCATCTTTGGAAAAGCGAAGTACTCGGTGGGGTGGGGAGCTATGGGTGGGCGCTCGAGGATCGTGTACGTCCTTATGCACCCTATTTGTCTCTGGGGATGTGGCGCGCGGCGACATCCGCGGACGTGCGGACGATGCATCGGGGCAATAACGCGAGCATCCGGACCCCCGCAGCGTCCACTATTGGGTCACCTTCGGTGGTCTGGCCTTCCTCGAGGAATCGCGGTCCTTGGAAGTGCTTGTGCGCAGCCTCATTGATTTTTACGTCCTCGGGCACCTCGATGAGTGCTCGTCGACGAGTTTGCCGGCACCTCTTGTTACCGCTGCGCCAGGAAAAAGAAAAGACTCTGCGAATTGGGCGTCCCAACTCGGTCGTCAAACCTTAATACATTTACAGCCATTGTTCATCTCTCTCCCCTGGTTTTTCTCCTGCATCACGTTCGCGCATGCGATCATCGCGGGCGCCTTCCTTTTCCTCTCCGTGTATCTAAGCGGAAGAAAGATGGCCTCAGCTCGTCCGTCCCCAACGGCTAACCCTCTGATATATCGTTTACGTGTCTCGGCGTGTGCACGTGGTTTGGGACACATGTCTTCTCTCCTCTCTCTCCCCTCTCTTCGTCTCTCTCTCTCTCTCTCTCTCTCTCTCTCTCTCTCTCTCTCTCTCTCGGACTCACTCGAACGCTTCGACCAACGACTTCGCGGAGCCCTATTTCACGAATTTAGAGGGTGAGAGGATCCCCTGCTCGCCCTCGACCTGAAGACCTGCGGACGCCTCAACGCTCGTTCGAACATGCCAAACTCGCGTTTATTGCGCCCGGAGAGCACACCTGCGCTTTCCACACTCCCGTCCTCGTGGAAATCTCCGAAAAACTCGGAGGCCCAAGATTGTTGTCAGAGATGTGTTCCGGGTTTCTACGGAATTACCAATAACTGTATGGCGAATTCCCCGTTATTTTTCTCATTAATTCCAACCAGGTTGTTCGTCTCGCGAACGGCTAATTTTGCTCGGCGATTAACCACGAGAATCCGAAAGATTGTAAAAGCAAACTCGGAAATGCATCTTTGATGTTAGAGTTGTTCTACACGGGCTCACTTTGAGTCGCACCTCGATCGAAATAAATCTTGGTGAAATATCCGAAAAAATGCGCAAAACTTTTTTACTCGACTCGCTCCTCGGACATTCATTCGAAAGTATTTAGACAAAGATACAAAACTGCTTATAATATATAATAAAGCCCCGAACGGTTTTATAAGCGCCGATTGGGACGCGATGGGGTAATATAAGTTGATAAGAATTAAGAGCACTTTACTTGGTTTTGTTTGGTGGAATACGTAAATTGCAGCTGAAACATATTCTCATGTATAAATATTATTTAAAGATAAATAAACGATCCCTGTATCTATATGCGTGGGGTGGGAGGGAGAGAGGGTGTTTGCAGCTTTAAGGGATAAAGAGAGATAGAGAGCGAGAAGAGGGCTTAGGCATAATCTGAAATATATTGGCGCTGGGTGTTTGTCCACATCTCGTTGACCGGCATTATAAATCGGCGCAGCGTAGGCATTCGTTCCTGGACATTAGTCAAAGGCTGGGTAATGTCGTGCGCGATAATGCGCAACTGATATCGTCGCCAGGCTAGCCGCGATCTTCCTCCGCGAGCCCAAAAAAGCAAGAAAAGAGCGAGAGCGGGAGGGAGAGAGAGAGAGAGAGAGAGAGAGAGAGAGAGAGAAGCTCTCCTAACTTGGAATCAGAAGGTTGCGCGCCCATGTCCATCGGCTCGCAGTACCACCAACGATTTCTCCCAAACTCCAGGAACAAATGTGTCCGTATTTTCTGATAATTAAAATGGCCGGCTGCTTCGGTATTTTTAAGATCCCCGTATAGCATCTCGGTGGATCGAAGCTAATTAAGATTTATTTAGCACCGGTTGATAAATAAGCGTGAAGGTATTTCAGTGCGGCTCAAGGTGATTCAACGGACAATTCCGAATTCGCGATTGCCGACGCCGCTCGATCTCTCAAGAAGAACTCTCGGAGTGGACGATGAGGTAAAATTGAAACAACGACGGATAGGGATGGCCAAATCCGTGGAGGTCGAGGTGTCATAAGCGTCAATCCCGGACTCGATGTCCGAGGTGGAATTCACATCCGGTAGGGAAAACGGCGACCGAGAGTGGATCGGACCCTCGGTCGGAAAGCAATATAACATGGTCAGATAGGAGGCTGAGGCTGTGTGCGAGTCCCTGGCGTCGTGGCTTTTGCCCTCCCCCTCCCCCCACCCCCTATTCCGACGGTTGCAAGCAGGCCCCAGTAATGCACTTATAAATCAGGTTCAGCCGCGGACCACCATAAAGCATTGCTATGTTTCGATGTCCGTAGGCATTCCTGGGCCGGATTCGCGCCTTTCATTCACTCGCACGTCGCTCTCGCACACTCTTTCACTCCCCTCGGCCGAGTGTGCAGGGTGATGAGGGAGGGGCGGGGGAGGGGGAGGGGATGCGACCGGGGAGGACTTGTCGTCCCGCACGATAATGCTTTATTTGTCGCGCGAGCTCGCACACGCGAGATATGTTACGGTTTTTCTTTTTGGTGCACCACCCCCGCCCCCTCCTCGCACACTATAAAATGAAAGGATTGTTTATTGTGCGAATCGCACGAATCGAACGAGATAAAAACTCTTGCCCGCCTCTCTTTGTCTCTCTCTCTCTCTCTCTCTCTCCACCTTTATATATATTCCGGCTCTCGAGTGTGGCTTCGAGTGCCATCTCGCATTCGCAGCACACGTGCGAGCTTCGCAAATTTTATTTATCGATTTGATGAATGACTGATTAAACTCGATGTAAATTCGCGTGCTCGCTCGGTACATCGGGAGAGTCCGAGAGTAAATTTAGGAGAAGAATTTATCCCCCTTATCTTACACGTATAACCTATACATAGCTTTTAATTGTTTCAACCCATGTTCCTTATCTGATAAATTTTTAAGGATCATTTCGCAATAAAATAAAATGAAGCCTTTCGTGATTTATCGTTAAATACTATTCATTATCCCAATACCATTTCGCGCACTACTCGCGTCTGCGAAATAGATGTAAATTATTTAAATACAAAATATACCGGTCCCTTTGTTTTTGTGTTATTTTCAACACGGCATTTTCAAAAGTGATAAAAATAATTTTAATCGTAACGTTGATAAAGATCTGAAACGCGGGGTGGGGGGGTGGAGATGGAGATTTTCATTGGGATATTTACGAGGTGCCGGCGATCGTCGAGTCATGGATTCTTATTGCCAACACTTTGAATCATTTGTTTGAAAGCGAGAACGCAGGCGACTCTCACTTAATCTCAAACCCGCGCCTCATAAGTTAATTCAATGGCCTTTTCACGCGACGGTTATTTACGTACATACAAATGTAAAGCCGTTGTACGATTAGCCTCAAACCTCGCAGTACATTTTAAACCTCGATAACTGAAATCTACCTTTGAGTCCGTTTTTTCTATCCGACAACATCATTCCCCGTACAATTTGCTCGTTAGACCTGAATATGCAAAATCTTTTGAGACTCCGTGAAGCAGACCTTTCATGAGCGCTTGTCACAATTCAGTGCGATTAGGATCAATGTGAAATGCGATTTAAAAATTCGTTTTCCACAATAATGAAAATTGGTGATAAAGGGAGGTTGCGAGGCAGAGGCGAGAGGACGGGAAAGAGATTGTTTTTTCGGAGTGATTGGGTTCCTTTGAAGGTCCGAGAATCTAAAAAATGCTATTAACTCAAAACTTATCGGCCAATTTGTCCTGCGATCCTTTCCGCGACTAATGAGCTCGCGAGGTGGCGCGATAGGGATAACCGGTCCCTGCCCAGAGTGGCATCGCCCTTCCCTCCCTCCCTCCCTTCTCTCTCTCTCTCTCTCTCTTTCTATCACTCACGCACACACGCGCTCACATAAACATGGAACGACGTTAATAATGCCGCGTGGCACCTTATCGCTTCGTAAGTAATAGCTGCCAATTGGAAAACGTGGAGTGTTATTGTGCTCGGAGGCGCTTAAACGTGGGCCTTTGATTAAAAAAGGGCCCGTATCTCCGATCTCGCGTCACCCCGAGATTTTTCACTTTTCAGAACAAGTACTCCCGATAAACGGCTCGATGTATCAATCCGCACTTATTATTTTCATTTCAATTGTAAATCAAAGAGAAGCGGACATTTGTTTCACCTGGAATAACGTACGACACGCCGATTGTTGAGGATGTAACGAGTGGTGCTGCACTTGTTTATCCCCGAGTACAAAGTATGCGTGTCCAATCTTGAATCAGATATCATTCTCGAGTTTATCTAGGGAATTTACGCATTTTTCGAGATTAAAAATAAGGTTCGAGGCAATATTTGAGAATGCGAGGGAGATGAGAGACGATTTCTCAACAATTTTCTCCCTGACGCGCTTCTCATTTTATTTGCGTTGAGCGTGAAGCAAAAGAAACAGAGAGGCACATGTATATACAATGTATTTGGTCGAGTGCACCGAGGCCCGAGAGATAATGCGAATGAGAGAATTTAAGAATTTATCCAGAACAAAGTGCCTTATATGCGAGTCCGTTATAAGGGAAATAAATTATTTCGGGATGCGCCCTGGACCCATTAAATATTCAATTATGTCTTCAGTCATCACATCGGTCACCTAATTGATACTTATTATCGTGGCGCGATTGCGATTAATAGAAGGACTTTGTCGGCGCGCTAAAGGAAACCGCGAAATGCGGTCTCGCAAAAGTGCAGAACTACCAATAAAGATGCTGCGTGTGGTGCGGGACCTAAGATGCTCATTATGCTCGCGGCGGACCGCCGTCGCCGTCGCCGTCGTCGTCGTCGTCGTCCTCGCAGTTTCACGCCCGATTCGTTCCTTCAATATTTCTCCCTGACGGTAATTAGTCTCCTACGCACCGCCAATAAACTCCCCATAGACACAGCTTTCTTTTCATTTAGCCAATTTTCATCCGTCATCGGGACAATTAAATAATGACAAAACTACGGCTCCGCACGCCGTGACCAAATTGCCTCCGATGCTAAATCGCCCTTTTTTTTATTCCCCGCTCGCCAATTACGAATTTTCGATTAACTCTTATCAACCTCTCGACCGCACGCGCACTTTGGGGATTTATCTATGCCTCTCCATAATTACGTTATAGCAGCAAATCCCTGAATAAAAGCTCGAGTTTCTTGGCGGAACTCCGTGTGCAATTACGTTAAACTTTGTATTTGCTTATTATACCAAGATTCTCTCAATGTCAGGCGTGCGAATTAATTTGTTTCCAACGCACGAAAAATTAAAAGTCATAATTTAATAAGCTAAAAATGTGCGAGAAATAATCTTATTGAGAGAGAGAGAGAGAGAGGGCGAGAGAAAGAGTGCGCATCTGCAAAAGTCTCGACCAATTTTTTGCATTAAGGATTTGACACTGTGCTCGTAGGAGGGAAGCGATAAATTTGGCGATTCTCGGTTGATTCGATGAGCGATTCTAGCGAGTGCAATTCCACTTTTTCCCCCGGATCGAAGAAGAAACCTCTGGAGGAGCCAAGATCGCCTCGCCTCTACCCACTCGCGATAAGTCGTAGCCATGTTGCGACTCAATCCCGTGCTCTCTTCCCAATAAATCTCGGTTCTTGGCATAAATCAGCCTCTCGCGACTCTGCGGCAGGCGGGCGCGCGCATGTGCGTGCGTGCGTGTGTGTGTGTGTGTGTGCTACCTCGCGCGCGGGATGGGTCTGGGAAGAGGCTGGGAGGACCCGACTGCGACCCTTCGATCTCGAGACTTCGAGAGAGGAGGAAGACACACGGATCCCATTTGGGAGAGAGTCGTGTTGTTGGCGAGTGGAGCAGCGATCTCGCCGGCTTATACCACCCATAGGATGGACCACGACGCTGGTCATCTTGTGACTTTGCATCCTGGATTATTTCACGTCCGATACATTTCTCGCTTCGCGTTCTCATCCGTTTTTACCCTTTTTGCCGTTGTTCTCTCCTCCTTTATCCTCTGTCTTTGCTAATTTTATGCTTCTCACCCGAGGACATTTAAGTTATTTATGCTCTTAATAAGACTAACTCGACTTAAGTGCTTAATGTTGTCGATATAATAGTTTAAGCGAAATCATTTTTTATTCTTTAAACGTAAGCTTCTTCTTCAATATAGATATAAGCTACTTAAATGTCGTTTATGTAGTTGTCCCGGTAAGTACATCGATTGTGACACAGCTTACGTCTTGTGAGCTTTTCGAGTGACTTCACTCTCTTTAAATACCTTTGGAATTTACGTATCTCCAAGGTGCCAGTTACAGATTTCGTTTATTATAAGATAAATAAAGCATTCTATGTATTGTAAATATGGAGATAAATTAGTCTTGATGAAATACGAATAAAAGATTAATTCACATCTGCGCAGAGTTATTTATTTTTATTTCGAAAATACAAACACGTTTCTGAATCATTTGTTATAATTTATTAATTTGAAAAATATCAAGTATAAATTATTGATAGGGACACGGTGTCAAGATCAAAGGCAAACAAGTAGAACAAATATTACTCATTGTCAGAATTCTCTTCAACGATAAAAAATAAGAAGGTTTAAAGGTTTCGTTGATTATTTATCCAAGGCTCGCATTATTAATAAATATTTTATGACTCTGTTCATAATTGTTGTACTTTTAATCTAAATAACATATATATATATACACGTGTGTGTGTGTATATACATTTGTAATAATTTACAATAATTTTATGAATATCGACAATATTTAACAAACATAACAATGTATATGATAATACATATGGATGAATAATAATTTGTAAAAGAAAAAATGCTTTTAAAAATGTTGCTGTGTCAACTATTATTTAGATTCAAAATTTATTTTAAATAAAACAAAATAAAAGTAAAAACGTAAAAATAAAACAAATTGTTATAAATTATAAAATTTTGTTGTTCTCCTGGACTCAACTGCTTGTATTATTATTTTAAATACAACATTGTACTTGTTGAAATAAGAGTTAGGTTATTAATGCAACAATATCATGACACAACACGATTATACAATATATCACTATGGAATATCATTAAATAATATTGCAATATACAAATACATGTCTATTGATTCATATTTGTCGTATGGAATGATTTATTTACATTTTTTATCTTTTATATTATTTTCATATTTATTTATGTAATTAAATTCATAATTATTGTTATTGAATGCAAAATAAAAATGAATCTAATAAAGTAATAAACAATGTGGATGTTATCGGAATTTGTGGTCGGGAAGCAGAAAAATCAAAACTATTTAAAGGGAACATATGAGCAGAGAAAGATCTTAATGAGGATGATTAGAAAAAGGAATAGGAGTGATAGAATCGGCATTCGGGATAGCAAATCGTTTCCGGACATACGGAACGAGTCCCGACAGATTCAGGCAAACGTAAACGGAATCCGATCGCGCGAGTTCATCTTGATGGATGTCGTTCCGGAGCGGCTCCTCGCCCGGGCGACGCTCCACCGCCGCCACCACCACCACCAGCACCAGCACCACCACCACCAACACCACCAACACCACAACCAGAGAAGGGCTAAAAGGAGACAAAGTGCCCTTCGATAGTCCATCGGACGCATTATTTCGTCTTTCTTGCCTCCGAGTGTGCCGTGGCGAGAAGAGTACAAGACGACTTATTTACGACTCCTGATTTATCGGACGACAAAAGCGACAGCGGCTTAGTTTCTTTACTCCAAGCTCTTGATACAAGCGAACGTCCACGGAAAGCTTCCTCTCTTTTTTGCCTTTCTCCGAGCGACGCGAGTTTTTCCTTTACTTTCATTTATTTCCTCGATCCTTATCCCTGCTGGCCTGTCATTAATTGATATTTAAGCGCGCTACTAGGCCGGAAGCGAGCAAATGCCCAACTTTTATCCCGAGCTCCAGGATAAGATCTATCGATCTCGAGTCTCCGGCTCGACCGAGCGGCGCTTTAATTAAAATTCGCTCTGTGACGCAATCGGCTTTTTACAACGGAGATGAGATTGAGATTGCGTAAGGTGGAGGGATAATCTGGCGCTGAGGGCAATATTGCCTTGCAGCAGTGCGAGGGCAGGCGCGGCCGGAGGATTTGCGATTTCTCGCGGGACTGCGGCCTTTGAACGCCCAGAGACGTAAAAATAATTCCGAAACCGCAGCCGCTGATATACGAGCGAAAAAAGGCGAACGCGAGACCGAGAGGGGATGCTGCGAGAGAGCGGGAGAGCGAGAGAGCGAGAGAAAAAGAGCGAGCGAAGCGGTCGTAAAGTTTTCTGTATGTGCGGCCGGGCCTTAAAACCGCGAACAAGCCTCCAACCTCGCGCTGGACCTTTTTTCCTCCCCGTTGATGAGAAAATCAACAGCCACTTTTTTTCCTCATTTTTTCCGTTTTCCTCATTGAAGCGGCCGAGCAATTTCCCGCTCTCGTTCGATCCTTCGCTTCGATCTTTCACTTGCAGCTCACTTTACTTTCCCTAAAACCGGGAGACTTTGTTTTGGGAAACGAGCCCGTTGCGACTATCCGCAGCACGCAATCCGCAATGATTTTTTATCGCTTTCTTTTTTATAGCAGCAAGACACGGACGATCACCATTACCCAACTATTATTTATTTACGCGAGAGCATGAAACACATTGGAAAAAGGCCCTCGACGTCTGCGTCGATGAGTTTACGCTCGAGAGGAAAAAGGAGATTAGAGCCGGGAATAAACTACACAAGTACACTTGCACGGGCAGTTCGTTAAATCTTCGCATCCCAGGCGATATCATAAGTTCGGGAAATCGTCGAAGTGCTCGGGATTTTATTGCCGTCCACTGGAAAAGTGGCCTAGGTTCGGCCGCGGACCCGAACCCAGACACTCGACCGGGCAGCCATAAAAGTAAGTGGTATAGATTCTCGGGGAAGGGCTGTCGGATCCTGTCGGATGCTGTGCGGCCAGTAGCGTCGCGACGTCCGTTACGAGCGGTGCGTTCAATTAACGTCGACCACTGTGGGGCAGTTAATGCTACGGCCACCTACGGCACTTTCTTTTTATTGTCTGCAACCGCGGCTTCTCTCGAACTTCTCTTTCGCTAATTGCTATCGAACTATTACCCTACATCATTAGCGGCCGCCTGGAACTTACGAGCCTTGAATAACCGAATTGATAGCCCTTTTCCACGTGCTCACTTGACTTTGCTCGAAACAATTTTCCGACTTTCCAACTGGTGCCGAGCAAAGCTCCAAGGGATTCTTGCGTTGGCGCATTGTTGTAATTATTTTTCCAACCTGAGCCAAGAAACACTTTGGGAAATCTGTTTCCAAAAACTTGCAAACATTCTCTAGCAGCCCTTTCGAGTGTAATGATGACCTACATTGCCAACTACTCCTCTCGTGTATTTACTGTCGTATAAATTATTTCTTATAGATATAAACAAAAGTATTTCATGGGCCGCTTACAGCAAACATTAAAGCAAACTTATCTTTGAAATTGAAATAGTAATTCCAGTAAACAAACTCGAAATAATATCATTTTTAAAAACAAATATGCGCTTCAAAAAATTAAAGCAAAACATGAATCATCATGGTAAGCTTAATTTAAATTTTAAATCATAAAACATAAATCAGTATTATTAGTATTACTATTGCTCATTCCATGAATACTAAAACAATCTTTTGTGTCAAAAACATAATTAAAATTGATTATTGTCAATCGTAAAATCATCATTTTTAATGGCCTTATCCTAATTGCATTCCAAAAAATGTAGTTTCTTAAATTATAATTGACTTTTGATAAAATTATACGTAAAATCTATATATATATAATTTAATTAAGAATACAGTTGAAGTAAATTCAATAAAACTTTATGACTCTTCTTTTATAAGGAATCTTTTTAATTTCAGTTACCTTTAATAATATGATAATCAAAATAAAATTATTTTACTAATAGGATGAGTAACATCAATAAATAACAATTTCTTAATTTTTACTCGGTTTCTAGTTTATCTATTTACTTGAGATTATTAAAAAAAAAAATCATATCACATGCATATAACAATAAAAAATTTATTTATTAAAATCTACATCACCTACTCAATATTCAATCTATATCTGTGTTATTGTTTTTGCAAAATTGACAAATACTAACTTTGCACATTTTTTAAAAATTGAATTTAAAAATTGCTTAGTTCTTTTTGTTTATGTTTACTAACCAATACTAAAAAAAAAAAACGTTTTAGTATTCATGTACTACAATAAAACTTTGTATTACAGTAAGAAACATTAAAAAAAAAAAGACTTAGTAAAAACCTCGAGTAACACGTGATAAGCACTAATTAAAGTTTGAGGTTTCTGCACGTGTATTATCAAAAACAAAACTCAAGATTGAATTGTTTCAATCTCAACCACATATAATGAGAAACGGCTCTAAAATATTTAAATACTCGTTTAAAATCACAACGTCGTAATTTATGAAAATGCATTTTGAAAAGGGAATACAAGCTTCCCTCCTCTGATTATTACACAACGTTTTGAAATTGGAGGCGCATAGTAGTCGAGCGAATTTGCAGTTAATTTGAAAAGCAGTAAATCAGGATGGATAAATGATCGGGAAAGCTGCACCGAGTAAATCGAAATGCGCGGACAGGAAAAGGAGGAAGGAAAATGAAAAGTCCGCGCGGAAGTCTCTTCGGGTGGGCACCAGGAGGAAGGGAGACAGCGACAGGAGGCGGCGGGAAAGAGCTTAGCTCCGAGGTTGAAGGGGAGGCGGTGGATATCGGGAAATATACGGCGGAGAAATGCGAAAATTATTGATATTGCTCGGGTCACATATCATTGTCTCGGAATATAGACATCGCTCGGGTCCGCCTCTCGCGCCCCCGAATAACTCGACTCGGGCCGCGCACGCCCCCGCACTCCCAAGGAAAGGAGATGGATGAACCGGCGAAGGGGAGGCGCGAGAGGGTGCCGACGGCTCTGATATATTCTTGTAATATTTTTCGATCTTCGCGTGCCGCGGAGATTTATAAGTGGAAGTAGGCGCGCGCGTGAGTGCCGGAGAAAGTATGCGAACCACCTGATCGCGAGTTACTACCCTCCCTCTCCCTCTCGCCACCCCTTCGCATATACACATTCCTACGGGCCAACGAGAAAAACCTCGCAATTTTCTTCCCTTCGGCGCTTCTTAGCCTCCACCCCCCGTCCTCGCCTTCATCCCCGTCTCCGTCCCCTATCCACCCTTGGTATTTATTCTTTTTCTTCAGAATGTATTATTTTAACGTTTGTGCGATTATAGCATGTTGGCGAGACATCATTCGACATGAATCTCAAAAATAAACTTCACTTTATTTTCCTGTGTAAAAAATGTATTTATTAGTCAATATTTCTTCTCGAAGAAAAAATATTACAATAAACAATACAACTTTTTTTAATTAATGAAAAGAATAAATAATTCAAGATGAAAAAATGAATTACTTTTTTTTTCTTCTATTAAGTAACTTGAAAAAGAATTTATAAAATACACTATTCGATATTAATAATAAACATCAAGAGTTATAGTTTTAAATATAAATTGTGCTGAAATACAAAAGTTATACAAAATTAAATTTACACATAATAAATGCTAAATTGCAGTGACAATAAATTGAGTTTTTTTTTTCTAAATGAAATATACAATTTGTCACATAGCCTTTTAATGTAATGTTCAATATTCTATTTTATATAATTAAATTGAATTTTAACATAGTAATTTTTAATTTTTTACATTTACTTAAAATTTATAAAGAAATACATTATTAATTTTTACTTTATTTTTTAGTCTCCTAAGTGAAAAAATTACAGAAATAATTTAATTGCAATAATATTTTTAACGCAATTTTAACAAAAATTCATTTACGAAATGTACGAATAAACCATGTAAACATGATTTATCAATACACTTGTAATCGTAATTAAGCGTTAGAGTAAGCGTTGGATAAATTTAATCATAGTGAAAAAAACGGTTAAAAAAAAATGTTAATCACGTAGGTATTTTTAGGATTGCGTATATTCGCAAGGGAATCGACAGGAAATACAATAAATATTTAAACAAAAAATCAAATTGACCAAAATGATAAGTTGTACAGGGTTGTGTGCCATTTGTTTGGATGTTATTAGGGTCAGGATGGAACGAAGCAGAAGCATCTATCGAACGAATGAGCCTTTTCGGGTAACGGCCTATGAAACAACATCCTATCAAACGTCCACTCGAATGGTCAAAGGATCGTGGATCCTTCGATTAACCGAATACCCCGAACAGCATCCTAATAGAACCTCCGAGCCGACTTTCACGCATTTCCACTCATGCGATTCTCCCTGACATTTTAGGGGTCCTTATGCAATTAAAACATTTCTATTCGGAAGTCACCTAACCTCTTGTACATTCATTACGTTCCTTAACATTCGATTCTCTCATACATATGTTTATTACAACTTACTTTAATTCTACCTTCATAAAATATAATCAACTAGATATACGACAGTCAATACATATATATAATAAAACAGAACATAATATTTTTACAAGAATAAAAAATAATAATAATAGATTATTTGATCTAAAATCTAAAATATGAAAATCCGTTTTGCGGTTTTTTATTAATAATATAAATATAAATATTGTAAAATACTATAATATTGTATCATGTTGCAAGCTTTTTTAGAGGTTTATAATATTTTCTATAACCGAATTTGATTTTCATTTTTATTATTTTTGTTTAACAAAGTCTGAAGTTTCATAACCTTTTATTCGAATGACTCTTGAATTTATGTATGAATTTGTTTTTTTATTCATACTTATATTTAGTAAACATATAATGTACTTTGTAAACTTTCTTGTATTTTTAATTTTAAAAAAAATTCTAAGAACTATTGAGCTATTATGATCAATGAAACTGTGATATATTTTTAAAATTTTAATTCATATAAAATTTAAAGTATAAAAATTTTAAATATCAAATTACAAAAATAGTTTTTTAATTATTATAATTAAGTTAATATTTGTTTTTATTTGATAATTACCATTATTTATTAATTAAGTATTACTTTAAATCGAATCATTGATGAAATTAAATTGTAGAAAGACACTTAAATTATTCAATTTGATTTACGATAAATTTCGGTTTAGTAATTTGAAATATTTAAAACAGTTTATACATAATATATGATAATTAGAAAAGTTATTATATCAGATAAAAGACATGATAATTATTAAACAAAAAAATAAATTTAATATGAAAATACATAAATTTAATATTTACTTATGATTAAAAATTGCATAATATAGATATATATATAAAAAATTAAAAAAAATAATAATATTAATTTGCATAATTTAAAAACAATAATTACAATAATTTATATTATATTTTATATTAATACTTAATGATGCTATTTAAATAAAAAAGAATAAGTAAGAGTAATATTGCTTTACTTATAACACAGCTACATTAATAATGTAGTATTTCATTATATTACAATATTACTGTACTGTACTGTATTATTATTTATTTATTTACTATCTTGTGCATTATTGAGGCTTTAGTTCATAAAAGCAATAGATGGCTCAGATTGATCAACTATATTTATAGCATTATTGACGTTTCTCCTTATAATAAAATTTGTTTATACCATGTGCTATCTTATATGCTCAATATACGCGTGCCTCATTGGTGAAAGTAAATAAGAGCATTTCCCTTAAACATTAAAATGTATTCTTTATCTTTATTCGAGTAATTAACATTTTTGGTGTTGAATCATCCGATTTAGTAAGGATGCATTATTATTATTTAAAACTTTAAGTACCCGAATTCCATTCGAATGTCGTTCGGATTATTTAAATAAAAAAAAAAAGAAAAATTGGAGACAGGTTGTGTAAAAATAAATGAAAAAGAGCTAGACAAATAACGACTCTTATTATCAAAAACTATTCCTCCGTACGAAAGCACTTACTAGAGGTAAATATAAATTTAACTCGGGATTTGCAATATTTTCAAATAAATCAAGCAAATGGCAACCAAGAGGAAAGTGGTTTTCTTTTGCTAATTCCCAGAGGCAGCTTCGAACGAAAGCAGAATCCAATGCAAGCATGGCTAGGCAGGGTAGTGGATCTATTTGTTGTATAGGTCGGTGGTGGTGGTGGTGGTCGGAGGCTGGGAAGAGATCACCAGCCAGTGTCCAGGCCGCGATAATACCGAGGGACCCCCTTCCCTTCCCCCCCTCCCCGGCCCCGGCCGCCCGCTCACCCCAACCCACCCCATCCCAAACGACCGACCATCCAACATTACGATGCCACTACAGCCAGGGCCAGTTAAACTGTTTGGAAACTCCCTAGCTTTCCAATTAAGCGAAGATCCCGGAAGCTCTGTGCCCGAGAGAGGCTCCATCCAATACTCCAGTACATCGCTCGACCACATATTTAACACTACATAAATCGCGACCCATCTTATATTAGACGTTAATCTAATAATTTGCCGATGTCGCACGAGGCGCCCAATATCTCGGCTGACCTACTTAACTTCCTCTTTTTCCGTAACTAGACCACTTCCGCTCGGAGATTTACGTCATGTGTCTCCCGGCTAATCGGTTCTGCGAACCTCGACCGCGTCTCCGAGAGCGATGGTAAATTTTCCGCTCCTTCTTATATTTACAATGGCAATGGCGGCACTGCAGCGGCCTAAGTAAACCAAACCGAGTCTGGCGCTCGTGAATGAAGCACCTGTTCCCCCCAAGTCGGTAACGATCAAACGATTTCTCGCGAGCAGACCCGCCAACCGTACCAACCGACGAATCGTTGGCCTCTTTGTGTACGCCTGAACCAGACCCAAACTGATAATTCCCGCGCGACCACCCATTCCGGAGGAGCTAAAATACACATCAAAAGATATCCGTTTATCACGGACTCGAGCTTGTATTCGAAAAATAAATCAAATTAGCGTGCGAGATATAAAACTTTATGACCATTTGTTAGCCGGGCTCGCTCGCTAAGGAGGAAACTTTTCAAAATCGTAAAATGAACTACATCCGATACCGAGGCCAAATGCCTTTTACTGTTCCTGTGAATTCTTCGACAAGAAATTAAAAATACGGCATTGATGATCAATATCCTAAAACAACTTTTAATGCGTAAACGCTATATTCATAAATATAGGCGCGTGTGTAGTCGTGTTGTTTATACGTCTACACGTACACACACGGATTCGTGCAAGAGTTAATTTAAAGCCACTCTCTGTTATCTTTCACCCATGATTTCATTAGGCCATTTCGTTTATCTCACGTTCGTAATAAAAAAACACACTTTTATTTGATAGATCACTCGGTGCTAAATGATATATAATTTTTCTCGAGCGTAAAAGCTCATATTTTTTTACGTATTTACATCGCCAATATCGCGCGATCCCTTACTCATTGCGATAAGTGAATAATGATCGACAATTTAAAGCGTGGTAATAAAACTTGACAAAAATCAGTTTTACGGTTGATAAAGTGTCTCGATTGCTCAATAATTGATCGACTGAAGAAGCGATGTTTGTCTAGCCGATGATATTATTAATAAAAGAGGAACAACGGTAAAATGTAAATGGACGCTCAGCCGAGGGTGAAAAATGAACTCAACACGAGGAAGTCGAACAAATTGATCGTAGATTCAAAGGGATGGAGCTGGAGGTTATTCGCTTCCACACGAACTCCTTCAATAAGTTACTCGACTGCACAGCCCATGTAACGATCACCAACAGGCGATCTTGGCTCTTTAGCATAAAGCGCACTCGAGACCGAGAGGCAATAAAGCGATCTATAAATTGCGATCACCCGGATCCGATCCGAAGATCCTTCTCGCACCGGAAAACAACAGCTTCCAGACGGCGACAACGACGGAAGTGGGGTGGGCGCGATTAGAAGTACGAGGAAAAGGGACCGAAGAAACTTGGAGAGGCTGCGGGGATCGGCCAATAAAAACGGCGTCTCTCCTCTCCTCTCCTCTCCTCTCCTCTCCTCTCCACTCTCCACCCTTCCCCTCTCCTGTTCCGAGGCTCGAGTGTTTTCTTGCTTGGCGGCCGTTTTGAGGAGTAGCTCTAATTGATTTTACTGAGGCGCTAAGTGCCGAATGCTATTGCTTTCAGCGAGAACGATAACTGTACAAGCAGTTCTTTTGTGATACATCCGTTTATCAAGACTGCTCATCTTAATAGAATGCATAATGACGATTTTATAAATTTTTATTCCCTTGTACCTGCATATTTCATCTTTACTCTTACCCGACTAATAATAAAGTAGTTAGGAACAGAAATTATGATATCCAGACCAAAGTACCTCAAGTTTTTTTGTAATTAGCGAAATAGAGGTCGTTTTAATCATCCTTAAAGTGGGGCGATCGCTTGTAGCTCAGGAGGCATATTGGGCTATTCAAGGAGAGTCGAGGAAAACGATGGTAAATGTAGATATTTATGGAAGTGAACGTGAAAAAATGGCTCCCATCCCTTAACCGGTGTATAAGAAAAAGAAGGAATTCTAGGGTAGGCGGGGGTGTGGTTCCACCCCCGAGCACCCCTGGTCGATGAGACAGACGACGCGGAGCACCCGAGCAATAATACAACGATATTTCACATCAAGATCACATTCGCCGCGGGAAGAAATATGACAGCCACGTCACGTTTCCGCGGGTACACTCGACCTCCCAGGCGAAATTCATTTTGACAGATTTCATACATTGAATTGATGTTTATATGTCGCGTTTGTCGAAAGATAAGCTTACTGCTGAAATATTGTCCGGTCCGGGCTTGAAATATTTCGATTATTTATCGTCAAAAGTTTTCCGGCATTTTCCAGCTGCAATATATGATGCTGCGCGTACGTAGGATCAAACTCTCGTACGCATGATGATTCTAAGATGAAAGTTGAAAAAAGCATAAATAGAGAGAGACATAGAGAGAGAGAGAGAGAGAGAGAGAGAAAGCACAAGAGAAGCTTTTTTCTAGACTGGCTCGCAGAGAGAAATGCTAATGCTTTAAACACTCATTTCGTATGAAAATGTTCTTTAATTCCGAGTGTAATGTACGGAGAGAAATAATATTTTCATAAATTTTTTAATTAGCAAATAATTTATAACCTTTCATCACGGCAGTCAAGAAAAAATCCATAAAGGCAAAGCGCATAAAATACATTTAAATTCAAAGAACGTACTCCCGATAAAACAAAGTTTTCTACATAGCCTACTTAATGTTAATAGCTAAAATTAATTAAAGCCCGCATAGTATTTTCAACTGTTGAGGGCGAAAAATTTTTTTTCACTCATTTTTTATAAATATATCCTGCTAATAAGTTTAAAAAATCACATTATGCAGACTACTGTATTTTATATATATATATATATATATACAAACACACAAACACACCACACACACACACACACACACACACACACACACACACACACACATACATACATTTATTTATTTATTTATTTATTTATGATATCTGAACTATTCTTTGAATTTAAAAAACTGGAAAAAAATATTCACATTAATACTCCAGAAATTAATTAAATTCCACAATAAATAAAAATCTGTTGGAAGAATGGCTTCTGCAGCATTATTTAATTCAAACTTTGATATTTTTGGTTATTCAATTTTCATATAGTGCATTTAGCGAAAATACCATTCGCCGACACACGACCAAATAAACTCCAAAGATTTGTAAATTAATATAAATCTCAGCATGTGTTATTAAATACTCCGGAGTGCATGAGCGATTCATTCTATTTCGTCGGAAAAGTTTTTGAAAGACAATTTTACATAAGTAAATAATTCGGAGTGCTAAGTGTTGCAGACTCACGTGCTTCGTTCCAACGTTAACTCAATTAAAAAGTGAATGGATTTCGCAGAAGGTAATATTAATTTTCTCGAATGCATCAGCACTCTGATTGATTTCAAAGTTCTCTCTTAGTCGACAAGATATTAAACTCGAATGTCTTTCCCACTCGCTTCTCAAAAGCATTCGCTTTATATATTTTCCTGCAAACTCCCTAATCTCATTATTCTAAATAATCTTAAAGAATCAAAACTAATCCAAAATAATACGTCAAATATAAATAAGCACCTATCACCAATTTGGTACACGCGCACTTTTTTAATCTATCCAAAAAATTGTTTTACAATAAAATATTTTGTACGCGTAATAATTCAATTATTTAATTTAAAAATATAATTTCGTATAAAAGATACAGTATAAACTTAATACGTGTAAATTAAATATAATACAATTAGCATTATTATATTAAGTTACTAAAATAATCTAATATATTATTAGAATTAAAGAAAAGTGGATGACATCATTACTCAATATGTAGGAGCATATTCTTGAAAATGAGCAGGCATAAGGCAGAATATTAGAAGAGAAAAATATATCAGAAGAAAAACAGTTATGAGATAATCGAATCGAGGAAAATTGATAGAAGTGATTACGGAAATCATAAGCTGGTAACGTATTTAGGTTGATCAAGAAAAATGATGAATTAACGGGCGCGATAAGAATGACGAGATCGATGATTGGAGTTTCTCAATTGGATTGGCTCTCGGGGGATCCGCTGATAGGATGACCGGTGATCGATCTCTGCCCAACTGATCGCATCCCTCGTCCGACGAATTTATTTTCATCCCCAAAAAACATCAATAAGCCATGAGCTCAACTTGATAAAGTGGACCTCGGCCCATGCACATTTATACTTCACCTTGAAATAATGTTTATGAAATATTTACGATTACAAACACGTTCGCCTTGTACTTATTGTAATTCAAAGCTCAAATCTTCCTTTGTATTTCCTTTTCCGTTATAATAATAAATATCCACAGAAAAACTCCAACTGACCATCTCTACGATTATCGATTCATTTATTAAAATAATTTATTCATATGATTCATGATAATTTTCTGAAAAATTTACAAAATTATACGTTGCCATTTTGCTTGCACTTTAAAAATTATATTTATACATTTACCCTTTATGCATAAATTATAAAAATGTTATATCTCAATATATTCTGTATTCTAGTGCAAAATTTTTAAATAAATATCTTCACTTGACTGAATCGTTGTTAATGTTTTCCTGTATATGACTGTTACATTTGTAAAATTTTAATTTATGGTACATCATTGTTTAAATACAACTACTTTTTTAATTATCCCTACGAAATTTTATGTTATTTATGCAATATGACAAATATTGTAATTAGTTTTATTTTTATATAATGACATTCTTATTTTGAAATAAAAGTAATGAGTAATTATAATGTAGGAAAGTTATTTTACATATAAATAAGAATTTTACTTTATACATAATTTAAATTAATTATGATGATTACTAATTAAAATGTATTATGTGATAAAATATATTTAAGTATCTAAATATCATTTACTACACAAGCTTTAATAGATTACAGTTATGGATAAACAGGTATTATCAATAAAATATTTTAAATATATAAAATTATCAATAAAATAGTATATTTGTTGCAATATATTATAAAATAGTAAAACAGTATTATTTAATGTACATTGCTTTAAAATTAAAAAACAGATTGAAGGTTGAAATAAAAATTTTTTCCAAAAAATTACCATGTTGCAAAAATTTATTGAATATAATAATTAAATAAATTATTATCTTAAAATATTATACATTGCAGTATTAATATTATATAAAACAAATCATAACAAATATGTAAAAAAAAAATCAAGCAGCTCATAATTTACAATAGTGTAAATATAAAAGAATATTTAATGAATGTATTACAACATAAAAATTAATTTAAATTTTCAAAAGAGTTAACCAAAAAAAATTGAATTGAACATTCAATATACTAATTATCATATTTTGTAAAAAGCTTTGCTATAATAAACATGTTATAAGATAAATAAAGAAAGAGAAGAATCAATAGAATAAATAGATACATCGAAGTTATTATAATTATATGCTTCAAACATCATCATAAACTTGTAAGACAATATTTGAGTATCGGAAATCTAGATTATATACTAATTATATAGATTATAGACTCATACACAAGAACCTTCGTTTCGAATTCATTACTACCAATCATCTTACTGGCACTTAACATGTATTCTGCAACAAGTTATTTGTTTGAAGATCCACTTTTGTATCATAAAAAATGTGAAACCCGTCAATTAAACTATGAAACATAGAATGTTTGAAGTGCCAATTGACATTTTCCCATGATTATAAAATGTATTGGAGTGAGTCTGAGTGAATCGAGTCATTGGTATGACCTGAGTTTGTGCGAAGATGGTTGGTTATGTATGAGTCCGCGAGTCGTGTGATCTGGTATCAAAATTGTACACTTGACGCTTTAAAAAGTCACAAGCATGGAGGAGCAGATAAGAGAGCCGAGAAAATAAAAATATAATGAAATAAAAGCAGATGAAAGTAATCGGGAAAAAAAAAAAGTTGCGAATAGCATGATAAACTGCCTTCACCTATATTCCCGTTTCAGCGAAATTGGAATTTCGAAGTAGATCTGGCAGAGCAAATGATATAGGAGCTATTCCTCGTGACACCTCGAAATAAACTTTAGAGCATTACTATTACTATTACTATGCCGCGTGCGCTGCGAAATTTCTTGAACGAATTCAGGCCGTCTATGCTAATGGCTATTGGAACTTGTTACATCGGAAATATATTCAAAATGCGATTTTCTCCGCAGCTTATACCAAAGTCGCTAAATAACTTGCTTCATATTGTGCGAAATGTATATCTATTTTTGTAATGAATTACGAAGTAGCGTAACGAATTTAAGTAAAGGCATTCCTACGAAACAAATTGCTTTTAAATTTATGAATATGCATATGCATATAAATATAAATCAGCTAATTTCGACAATAAATTCATTTAAATTACAAAGTTTTGCTAAAAAATAAATGTCATACAAAATTGATTAAAGAGTCTACTTCTCGATATGTGAATGTAGATTACTTTGAAACTTGGAGGAAAATCCATGGCTTTATTAATTTATCGAGTGGAAATTTTTATAAAATCAACAGTCTCAAATATATCATTTTAATATATTTATACAATGTACAAAAGAATAAATAGAAAATCAAATATATTATTTTATTGTCTACATTATCCGATAAAAATATTCATAAAATTGTTTCAAGTATTTATGCTTTATGACATGAATTTTTCAAATGTTGCCTCTATAAATAGAATGTGTTTGTACAAAACGTACATCGTAAATTTGTATGAAAATAGCTAGAAAAAAAATTGAGAGTAATGATATTGAATAATTGTACAATAAAATATAAACAATAAGATTTTGATTTTACTCAAGCCAATGATAATTTAAAAGTAGAATTTTCTGAAAATTTCTTTAACTAAAAGTTTTCTCAACATTATTTCCATAAAATTATTCACTCTTATATTTAAAATTTAGCCATGATTCAGTGCTCAATATCTCTCTAAAGCTTAAAGCCTGGAAGCAGATATATAAAAGTTGATATATTTATTTGAAAACGGGAATGATAAAGTAAATAAATAAGGATAACTCGAAATACTCAAATAACTTACAAATACTAAAAAAAAAAGTCGATAAATATTGGTAGCGCCTCGAGGGGTCACGTGCACACATATTTATGTGTATAAATGCACATGTTTAGGCGTCATCAGTAGCGTAAAGTGAGGTTTGACGATTGATATAAAAGAGTTTGCAGCTGGTCTGTGGGCCTCAAAATCCCTTGAATCCCTGAAAAAGCCGCTAAATCACCCGTGGCGAGGGTTAGCGAGCTGTGGAGAGATTTGTGTGGTTGTAAACCGACTCAGCCGATGTATCGCGAACGATTAGGTGGATAAAAGGGATGCTGCACCTCCGATCCCTTGGACCAATATTTCTTTTTCCGTTACTTCCAACAAGGCCACTTGACTCCCATTTCACTCCAAAATTCCGTTTTTTTTTTGGCCTTTTTTCTTTTTAGCCAAAATATTTGCACTACCGAATACAAGTCTACTGTCCACAAGTATCGTACTACATCAATTGTGATTTTTAGCTTAATCTTCAATGAAAAGTATAGTCCTTTTATCAGTAATCAAGTTATTATAGCTTAATAAGGAATCAGTTGCCTCTTCAAATCTTTAAAATAATTAAAAGAAATAATTCAATGAGCTCGTAAAAAAATATGGATTACATGAAGCGACATGTAATAAAAAATTTCATGCTTTTTTTAATGTTATGTACATAATAGTCTCTCTTTCGTAAGTAACAAATAAATCATTATACATTATATTAGTACAAACTATTTCTGCAGATATTCTTAAAATCTATAGTTTAGAATATGTTAAGTCACATGAAGGCATAAAAGTTGGCTAATAAACGTAATTACAACAAATAAATATCTTTTTATAAATCATTCGAAAATTTTAATCTCTAGTTTATTAAATATTAAAAAACATTATTTTTATTGCAAGTTAGAATTCTCCTGAAAAGTCGTTGAACGTTTCTAACACAAACTTATGAAAACAAACAAGAATCTCCTTTCTACAATTGTCTATAATAGAAATAATAGCTATGTTAGCATTCAATACTGTCAATTATTAAACGTATTTGTACATAACATTTTCCGAGAAAATTAGCATTTTATGTAAACACATTGATTGTTATTTTCTTGTCTATAAGAATAAACTATTGTTTTTTATATTTTAGCAATTACAACTAGTATGCTTTTTTTATAATCGAAAATGAATCAATACTAACATATGAACTGACGCATCAAAATGGATATTTATTTATGGATACTTATAAGAAAACAAAATACAATCATTTTTATTGATATTTTTTCCATACACTATCATTTATATAAAATGAAAAAAATTGTTTATAGTTTCTCATAATTATTTAATTAGTAGGTGCTTTATGTATTACGTTAAAAGGAAAATTATGTTGTACATAATATCTGAAAATATAAGTATATAAGTAATCATATATCAAAAGAAAGCTAATTTCTTAATTATATTAATATTTTCTTAAAGCTAATAAACTATTTTTGAACGAAATTCAATCAAACGACAAAGGTAAACTTACTCAAAGATATTCGCAAGGGCGGAAAAAAAAGAAATTCTTGAGATGAAAGAAGCATAAGCATCGGTTGATCGCATCGTTGATTTCTGTCATCCGATGTTCAAATATTCACCTACTTATAGAAAATTAAGCGCCGCATAATCTCTTTTTCTCTCACTACCCATGACTTTAACGAATCCCCCCATCCCTTTATTCTCTCTCAAGGAGGCTTTTACGACTGTTTCAAGATTTGCTTTTTCGATTGAACTTTGCCGCAAAGGATGAACCACAAGCGAGAAAGAAGAAAAGTGTGAGGTATCGGAAGCAACTCGACAGCAGCTGAAGAGAGAGAGAGAGAGAGAGAGAGAGAAAAGAAGACAAGAAGAAGCTCGAGTGACTTTTGATGCGCGAGTGATCAAAGGCCAGTCTCTGGAGAGAGCCAGAGTGGAAGAGAGAGAGAGAGAGAGAGAGAGAGAGAGAAAAAGTGTAATCGGGAAAATCTGTTCCCTTATGGATTAGGTATTCGGATTCAATTTGGGGTTCACTGGAGTGCGTGATTCGTGGTAAGAATCGCGCGACTCGGCGGAATACAGCCCCGCCCCCACATTATCGAAGATTTATTTTAGGAGTGGCCATCCGTTTGGGAATTATCCCTTCGAGTGTCGTCTCGTAATTTTGTTAAAATAAGCGAGGGAGGGTGCGCATATAGACAGTCTTGCAAACAGCAGAGGAGTTGGGGGGTGGGGGCAGGGAGGAGGAGGTTAGCAATATAAACAGCCGAATGCAAGCCTATACACTATGCAAACCCATTGCCGGGAGTGCATCCCAAAATGCACATAACGTCAGATTGCACGCTTCAGAATTCCACGGGACAATGCATATAATTGCGGAACTGCGCGAGCATCGGAGACCCAATTGCTCCTCCTGACTTTTCTCGGGGATTTCCCGATGGCAGCTCGCTTCGGAAAATTTAAAAGGCCCGCGCATGCATTGCATTTGCAAGTCGGAACAGTTGAGAGAGAGAGAGAGAGAACCGGACTTTTCTCCTTCTCCCTCTTGCCCGTAATAAAGTTCAAGAGCGCCGCTGCGAGGGTGGAAGCGCGAATCGCGAATCGTAAATCAGAGATAGAAGATAGAAGATACGCGAGGATGCAGAGACTAACACACACGGGAATTCGGGAATAATATCTGTGGCGCGCCATGCTGCTGATTAACATATGCATCCCTTGGAACGTCAGCCCTCTCTCGTCTCCTCCCGCGCGCGCAAAGGACTGTTTCAAATGGCATATTAAAGACCAATTCTAATTCAGCCTCGGAGGTTCCTCGTGGGCTCCTCCATCCTCTTTCCTCCATCCTCTTTCCTCCATCCTCTTTCCTCCATCCTCTTTCCTCCATCCTCCTCCATCCTTCCTCCTCCCTTGGCCCCAGTAGTTCTTCTCTTTCGATTCCACATGCAGACCCGCGCCGCTCCGGAAACCCCGAATCCGAGGAATACGCGAGGAATATGCGAGGAATATCCGAGGAATATCCGAGGAAGCCTCTCGTGTGTGGGCGTAAACATGTGCTCGGCCCGACTACCGGTCTAGGTCAGCCCAACTGTTGCTACCCCACTCGGCGATATTTTATTCACTGGTAGACAATTAACAGTTGCTTCCTCCAGGAACAAAGTTGTTAAACTACGTATTTTCGTAACTTCCGACTGCAAAAATATTTTCTTTATCGATCCGTATTATTGCGTGCTTGTGGATTAATTAAGCCATCATCTTTGTGAATAAGTGCTTCCAGTGTTATTTGGTTCCAAGTAGCGTATTCGTTGCTTCCAGAGTAAATTCAATTTTGTAAATTAAAAATTGAAACTAGACAACAAAATATTACATGATCATTATCAATATTGCGAGATGAAAATATTAATCTTGTTTTAATATTTCAGAGCTATTGTTTTACAAATTCATATAACTTTGATGTACAGAAACAATGAACATAAAAATAATAATGTTTTTCTAGATTGTCTTTATAAATTTAAAAAGCTTCATAACTTGTTAAAAATACATTAAAAACATATTATTAATATTTTAAACATTTTCTATTCAAACTCTATTCTTCAGTTCTTCTTTATTGAATACAAAAAATATCCGATCCCTAATGAAATTTATCAATAACTACATGTTCAAAACATTATACATAAAATTATACACTTATCCGTAGACTTTTATTACAGAAATTATTATTTTAAATTATTAATTTTAAATAATAAAGTCCCAATTTATAAATGTTCAGAAGTATCTCAACTAAATAAATTTTTTGTTAAATAGTATTTTATATAATAAGAATAAAAGATTATACGTATAAAGTTATGCATACGTAAGAGTGTATATAAGTTTATGTAAATTTTTTTGTATATTTATATTTTTTTATATGAAAGTAGATGACTACCTTTTTTAGTATATGGGTTGAAATGAAATTTTGTAAGCGTGTGTGCATACTTATTTACGCGAATACATATGTGCATATAATTTATTAATTTTTGAAAACCATATAATATTGATTTTTTAAGTGAATGAGAATTCTTTTGTTGAATAAGTTCTTGTAATAACCATTTATTTTTGTTTAATGTGCTTCGTTATGTACAAGTACATTATTATTTGGGGTATTAAACACTGTAAATTATATGAAATGATTTTAAATGAATGTTTTGTATATTAATGCTTCTCTCTTTTCTCTTATTTCTCTGTCTGTCTTCCCCTCTCTCTCTCTCTCTCTCTCTCTCTCTCTCTCTCTCTCTCTCTCTCTCTCTCTCTCTTACCGCCTCTCCATATCTATTTTATATATAATGTTTTTATTTTTACATGTTGTAAAATCAAAATAGTTTGGAAAATCGAAAAATAGTATGGAAGGATTTTATTAGTCCATTGGCTGAGATTTTTATGTACAAATCCAGCTTAGTTTGATCATTACAATAATCTCCGAGATTTGGAGCTAAAATCTAACACGAGAAAGAACGAAATTAAGGCTGAAAATATGGATAAATTGCGCTAATCGTAAAAAAGTTTGAGTGAATTTTAAATATTATGTAATAGCTTTTTCTTTTCGAAAATACGTGGGTCTGTTTTTAACCCCTACAAAGTATGATTTCTGTGTAATAGAAAAAGAGTAAAATGAATTTGTCGACTATAACATGGTCATCAATAATGAGGAAGAAAATTAATTGTATACGGATAAATTACATAATACCGGATGTCGATAATTTTAAATGCAAAAAAAAATTAAAATTCGTAAAAATAATAAGAAATAAAAGGACTTTGACTTCTCAAAAAAAAGTAAGCATTAATCTAATTCAATAATCTTGATGTACATACAGCGTGTCCCTAACAACATATCGAACATTAAATTGTTTTTTAAAATTAAATAAATTGTATTACCAAAAATTACTCTCCTAGTTTATCCATTCTATACTAAAAAATAAATCATTATCTTATATAAATATAAAAAAATATTCATTTTAATTATTAAAGTATTATTACATTGAATATAGGGTAAAATACCTTTGGTATGTTACAATTTGATCTGAATTTACTTTAAAGAAAAAGGATATAAATTTTAAATAACAAAGATATAATTAACTACTTTAAATATTAAAATTAAATACTAGTGTTTTATTTTTAAGAATTATTTTTAATAGCCTTTAAAAAATTTATAGTGAATTTTAAAGAAAAGTTACATTCTACATAATATAATTAATACATCTGTAATTTAATATGCTTGTAATATTAAACACGTATTCTGAAACGTGAGTGAAGATCATTTTATCTTGTAAAAAGTATAAATTGGAACTAGACATATTAATAATATTATATAAAATATTATATAAAGAATAAATAAAATTGTCATCAGATTCATCTTAAATTAATTATTTTCTATGATTTTAAGGTACGAAGGTTGATATACTGCTTGAATTCAATTCATTAATAATAATAATTTCCTAAATTTACTATTACTTATAATACAAAATATTTAATTCATTAGAGAACAGTAACTGGATTAAATAAACACTAATTATTTTATGTGCATAATGATTTTACATTATCCTGTTCATACCGTTTATAACCGTTAACGCACACTAAAAATTTACGATTCTAGAGAAAAAATACATTTTGTATATTCTAATTATCATATATAAGATAAAATTATGAATCAATTCAAGCATTATTAAATATTCCTAATATTTCGTTTTAATATTCTATTCATAATTTTATATGAAATTACTGCCATTTCCCTACAAAGTGCAGTGTCTCAACTATAATTAATTTATAAGACTTACAATTTATTGGTATAACGCGGTAAGCATCTATACATTGTACGAATTTAATTGTGTGAGTAAAAAATCAAATGACAAACTTGTAGTATAATTATACTCTGTCATTGATTTAACTATATAAATATTTTATGTACTCATTACGTAAATCATAAAAATGTACGAAGAATAACTAAAATGTTTAAATGGGACTACAATTTTTTGTGTTAATATATAAGTGTTAATATATAACTGGTCATAATGATTATGTAATTATAGTAGATATTTAATTTTTATCATTTATTTAAAATATTTATATTTTATGAATAAGATATATCAGTTAATATTCTAATCAGTTTTAAATATATATAATTGAAAATTTTTATGGGTAATTACTCTGATTTAAAGTAATAATTTTTAAAATGTACATAAAAAATAAATACAATTGTTATTAAGGGGCTCATTACGAGATCAAGTTATTTGCAAATAAATTATATATAAAGTTCATTTTCAAGGCAGAAAATTTGAAGGACACATTCAATTTTTTTAAAATGTATGAAATGTAATGACGTCTATATTTGGATTGATTGAGTAAAGACTCTCCAACAATCGACAAACTGATCCACAATATTCTTTCGATAAAACAATTTCCATTTTTTGTTTCAGCAAAGCTCGAAGCTTTGTCACTTTTAATCCAGATATTCGCGTATGAGGAACTTGGAATGGAGTGGCAGAGACGAGAGTAGAGAAAGGGTGAGAAAAATGCAAAAGGAACGAAACAAGGGCTGGACGGGGAAAGGCTAAATAAAGAGGAAGATAGGGAAAGCGCGTCGTAGACGGAGAGTCTGCAAACGAGGGCCGAACCTGAGGACCATGTAGTCAGCAAAGGGCATCGGGGTGGGAGGGGGTGGGATTGACCGTGGAGGAGGGTGGGTTGGGGGGGTGGAGGGAAGGAGAGAAAACGGCAGAAGGCACAGAGGGAAGGCAAATGAACGGGTCGGTCCATGAAAAGAACTCGTACAGAATCCGAGAAACCCCATACGTGAGGCCGGTGCGACACGAGCTGCCCGGCACCGACTAATTGGAATTCGTCCGTGGCAGTCGAACCAAGCCTTTCTATAATTGAGACGCGGCCGAAGCGCCGGCAAAAAATCCAAAAGGGAAGAGGATACGCCGAGGAAAATTTCATCATTCCTCCTCTTCCGCACCGGGGAGGGAGGAAAAACGCGGCCTTTCCGGGATGACTCGGCGGATAAGAGCCGCAGGAAAAACTCTGCATCTCGCATTACTCTCGCACGCTAAATCAAGGCTCCGGCTCGATTCGGATTTCGAACGCGCGGTTTTTCCTTACACACTTTTTTCTCTCCTCTCTTCTTCTTGTTCTCTACCTCTCTCTGATTCTCTCCTAATTTTTGTCACCACGCGTGGGATTGTCCAGGGTATTTTTACCTCCTCGTAGCTCCGACGAAGGGATGTTCGGAAAAAGTCCTTTATGCTCGTTCCTTTCCTTTGCCTTCCCTTTCACGTCGGCATTTGCTTGACTGTACCTTATTCATACATATTCAAGCCCGCACACACACGGAGAGGGTCGGACGGGTGAAGCAGAGAAAAAGCGAGAGAGAGAGAGAGAGAGAGAGAGAGAGAGAAACCTGTAATTGTAAAATTAATTAAGAGACCGGGGAAATAATTAATTTTTCTAATAAGTCTTGGCCGCGTTGTTATATTTTCCGAGCACTAGAACCACCACCTTCGCCGCGAGGGTCGAAATAATTTCATAAGGGCCGTGACGAGTAGAGGGGGTGAACGTCCAGGGTCGAAAGGATAACCCCGACGACTCACTCGCGGAAGCATATCCCCCTTTTCCATCTTACCCCTTTCCCGACCACCGGAGCACTCGCCCACCATAATCTATTCATCCAGTACGACTATTTTTAGGCCTCCACCTCGGGACTGCTTACCTTATACTTTTCGTGGAACACCGGGGCATGGCGCACGAACCCCAAATCAACCTGGACTTGTGCGTTTCGACGATTGCCAGTTCGCGAGATTTACAGCCCTCGATCAGACACACGATACTCGTGCTAACATTCAATTGCAGCCTGCAGCTCCGAGAATAACTGATTGCACGTGATTTAGGAGTGACATCCAAAGGAACACAGACGGAAGGGAATAAAATAATAATGCAGTGGCGGATCGCGCAATCAATCGGGGTAAATACGAATTTGCAAAGAAAAGAGCGTGGAAATCCAGGGAAATGAGGAGGAGGCTTTTATAAACGCTCGAGACATAGTAGCGCATGGCCAATCGTAGAGCATAAAGGCTCTGTGAAATTAATTCCATCTGTAGTCCGGTTCCAGAGAGTGAGCACACATGGACCGACTCTCGTGGAAAACCGGAGGCGGGGGAGGGGGGCAGGTGGACACGCTCGCGTTTTATTATTGAATGGGCTCCTTCCCGAGACTGCGAATACCCGGCAATTGGTTTATTATAATTTCATTGTGTTTTCATTACCCGGGTTAATTTACTCCCCCGCGGCCCCCGCCCGACTCCCTTTATGATCCGGGAGTGGGGGTGGGGGAAACTCAGACGTGCCCGAGTGCAGCCCCAGTTGCGGCGTCCGAGGAGTGACGAGAAAAATCAAGACGGCTCGCGATAAACGCTCTTGAGGGAGGGGATCGGGCTGATTTTCCGATCGGACAACTTTCGATTTACTTTTCCATTAATCAGCTCGAGTTCTTAATTCGGGGGATCGCCGGCTTCGGCTCCTCTCACCTTCGGTTTTTCTTTTTCAAACACGCTCCTTAACGTCGTTACAGGTTTAACGGGAGTCTCACAGACGCGACGCCATGATTTCGGGTCTGAAGCTTTGGTTGGGGTTGGGGTTGGGGTTGGGGTTGGGGCTCGGGCTCGTTTGATTGACTGTTTGAACGATTTTTACCCGGTCGCTCCCACGCTCGACAGCCTGACATTGATTATCGAATTTGCTTATTGAATTTGCTCTCGCGAGCCAAAGCCTCCCCTGTCCAAGTTCTATCTTGGATGCGATCGACGTTCGTTCGCTGGTTCGTTCGCTGGTTCGTTCGCTGGTTCGTCGCCGCACCACCGCCACCATCAGCACCCTTCCTTCCTTCCTTCTTTCCCTTACACTCGAACGCGGCCGACACATAGACACTTTAAATACTTTAGGGGGCGAATTTCAAACTCGGAAATTTCGACTTCGCCCACGCCTCCCGATATAGATGTGTTACGTCTGCTGGCAACTGCAAGCCGTGCTCTTTTTACCCTCCGTCATATCGCCTCTAATTGCGTTAAAACGAGAAAAGTATACATTTGCGTTGCTTCGTCCCAAAACTCGTAGCATCGATTTTTCCCTTTTTCTGCGAGCTAATCCTCCGAAATATCCCATCCTCTGCGCTAAAATTACGCACTCCGATCTTGTAAACCCGACACGTCTATCGGCCCTATATGTAATTTATTACGTCTTTCCTTTGAAAACTACCTGATCCGGCAACACGATCACCTCTAATGATGTTTACATTTCAATAGACATTAGTATAAACATTGTCTTAATAGATTACTCGATCGTGATACTAAAGATTATGTGATGTCTATACGTACATACATGTATACATATATATATATATATATATATATATATATATATATATGTATACATGTACATGTTGCTTATTGTATACAATAATTTTACTTAATCTTAAATCAATGTACGCAAACAAAAATTTAATATCAATTAACTTGCACTTTATAAAATGGTTGCTAATATTTTTATAAGCGCGTACAATAATACTATGAATTATTTATCATCTATAATTTAAATTTGATAAAAATCAAAATCTGTATTTCAAGTTTTTCAATTTTATTTTACTTTATTTATTAGAAAATCTTTCTTATAAAGCGTCAATAATTCATTGAAATACTTGTACAACTTTTTTTTATTAAATAATTTTTCAGAAATTTATAAAAGATAATCCTTACTTAATAGGATTCAAGGATAAATGTATAAATTTAAGATTAATTGAAGAAGGAACCATTGATTTTTAAGAGTTATCTTGAGATTTATTATTAAAGATTTCAAACGAATATATTATTACACAATTCATACCGCTTAATTCTTCAATTTCATTTCTCGAATTTTTTTTAAGTAAAATTTTTTTGAAAACAATATTTATTTCAATCCATATAATTTAAATTTATTGTAATAATGGTTTCTTAATTACAACCAATGCTTGAACTGCGACATTAATTTATGCTATAAACTAAATAGTAGTAAACTTGAGGTACATTTGTTTTGAAATAATTCAAGCATTACAAATGTAACAAAATAAATGTGAGTATAGCATCGAATTTCTACGAGTTATTGCTGGTGGTACACTTGATTAAAAATTCACAAATATAAAACGATTACAAAGAAACTTCTCGTTTTTATGAAATTTAAAATCTAAAGCATAAGATATTATTAATCGAGCAAGAACAATGAGTACCATAAATATTCATCTTTTATAAATGGATTAGAAGAAAAGGCTCGAATTTTCAATTCTCCGACAGAGTCTAAAAGCCGCAATAATTCAAAAAAAATATTCTTGTCTCTAGAATACCAATTGAGGTGGAGGAGTATAAGAGACTTGAAAAATCGAGTTCATTCCGGCGCAATAGGCAAAAGTTTTCCCTTCCCGCCCATCACACCAGATATACATCCTGTTCCGGTATATTTTCACAAAATAGATTCTCCCTCTTCATCTCTCCCGATGCACTCCAAGCGGGTTATTCCCCAGAGCAAGATGGTGCACGGGGACGTGTGTGCGTAGGTGTGCAATTCCGCCCCCGAGAAATATTTTGTCTGGGCGAAACGAGATGTGCAGCAGCAGCACCAGCACCAACAGCAACAGTAGCAGTAGCACCAGCACAACCAAAAGTACAACAGCAACAACAGCAACAACAACAACAACAACAACAACGACAACAACAACGACAACGACAACAACAACAACACAACCAACAGCAACAGCATCCGCGACTCGCGTCTCCTCTCTCGCTCTCTATCCATGAATTTATGCTTACATTGTTCATCCGCATTTGAGCTCGTGAGAGGATCCGTTGCTGAATTATTGAGGAAACGCGGAATCGGACGCGAATATCTCGCGCTGGTTGTACCTCGAGCGACGAGCGACGAGCGCCTCAATCGCTGCCCGTGAATCAGCAATTTCATATTCCTTATTCCCCGGTCCACCTCCAATTCAGGATTTTTCCAAATCAGCTCAAACCACTCCAAACTTTATTTAAAGTGGAAAAATTACCAAGTGCTCGGACGATTGAGCAACTTTTCAATTCGCAATCCGAGGAGGAGAACGCACTCGGGTTTCGTGCTTATTGTAATTACGTTTTCCTACCAAAAGCCTTCCAAAAATTGTCATGATTTTTTATTTCATTAAAAATTTAATTTAATTTTATACATTACTGTATTTAAAATTCAATCTAAAGAAAAGTTTTAGAATAGAAATAATTCATTACAGTATTATAAATGCAAATAAGAAATATGTTCAACTTGATTAACTTTTCATTGTAACTAAAATATAATAAACTTGAAAAAATGTTTTATTGTTAAAAAAAAGTCTTACTAATAATATAAAAAATATTATTCTGCAAGTTTAAAATAAAAATTAATTAAAAAATATTTTATAAAAAATAGCATTTGGACAAGTATTAAATGTTCGGAAATATAAAACAGACTTTTTCAAGTTTCTTCACTTTTTGAATTATCTGCTCTTGAAATTATGTTTAATTTTATGGCTTTATATTACAAGAATTTTTTTTGTAACTTTATAATAAAAATATTGAATGATAAATTTAAACCACGTAAATAATGTTGTCCGTAATCCTTCCAATATTTAAATTTTAATTTCTAAGCATAATAGACCATGCGATACAAATACGAATTCATAGTTAAAAATGGCAATATTTAGATAAATGGAATTAAAATCAAATTTTCATAGTAGTTTTTTATTGCTGAATCGCATGTTAAGGTAATAAAAATTTGAAAAACATTGCTTTGATTGCTCTATAGTTGTTGATAGACCATTCCTGCCATTGCTTACTTTCGTGATTTAAAGCTACACAATTGCCTACCTTAAAATAGTATCAGTAGTGAGGTACAACAAAATGTAGCATTAAAAAAATTTAGTTAAAAAGAATGTAAAAAACAAATGTAAATAAAAGGATGGGAAAGGGAAAACTCGAAAAACTCAAGAATCGAAGGGAATACCAGAACGGCGCTAGGAAAATAAAAAACGACAAATCTAGGGTGGCGCCAGTAGGATATAATATTTATAAATGAGCTTTAGTGAACCGAAACGGAAACCCCTCGCGAGTATACTGGCGGGGGTGGGAAGGGACGCGGGGGGGAGAGAGGAGGAAGGAGATGCGAAGCACTGGAACACACCGATGCGAGCGACCGCGGTCCAGCGAAATCTCATCGGCCCAAATGGCGCATCAACATCCATTATTAAACGGCCTCGGATTATTAACAATACTGTTACGTATTCCAGAAGCTGAATTAGCGTGGATTATTGCGACTGAACTATTTCTCTCCCCCCCCACCTCTCAATCTCTCTCTTTTCTCTCCTATTCTTTCTCTCTCTCTCTCTCTCTCTCTCTCTCTCTCTCTCTATTCTTCATTTTTGTTTTCACGGGGGTCTTCAGTTTAACCGTTCATAGGTAACTAATCTCAGCTCCGTTCATTACGTATTCCATATTAATTGAAAGAAAAGCTGACAAGCATCCACGAGAGAATCGAGCTCTTTGAAAAAGCTTCAGAGGCAGATACGAAGGAGATGCGGTAAGTTATGTAAATGGCGATTTAGCCGTCTCTTCGAACATTTCTCGGGCCATGGAAAATTTCAATCCAATTGAAGGACCCTCGGGAGCCCGTGAGCGAGTCTCCACATCCAATCTCAATCCCTGTTTCCAAAATCGCACGTCGTCGACAATATCGAAGAAACCATGGGCGCTACATCACAGATATGGACCGACTCGAAGGTCCGCCACCGACTTTTCAATAAACCCGCACCCTTCTTCCCGCTTTTCCCCAGGGTCGACTTAAAAGATCTTCCTTAAAATGTCGTTGTCATATTCCCATTCGGAATAACCGGGTACATTGTTTCACTACCTGGCTTTTCAAATCAGACGCAAGGTACACATCGACTGATCGATGGCCTGCGCCGGGTTTTATTGTTATAAACCCGTGCCAACAGTTCCAACGAACCGAGCACTTTTGCCACATCCAGAAATTTATTGCCCGCGTTTATTTATCCAATTATTTTCTAATTTAGGGATGTTATTAATGAGAATGCGGAAAACAAATCAAAGCAGAAGATATATTCATTGTTAACTTTTAATTTTATTGATAGATGAGACCCATTTGGGAATGATGAATCGCTGAATGAGAGACGCGGATAACCTGCATCTTATCCGTGAGAAGAGAGACCGAAATAAATTCAATAAATCCAATCGCAATGCAAGAATGCACCTGTGGGTCAGTTGGAATGGCGAAAATAACGAGGCGCCCGTTAATTGACTGCCACGCTTTCGGATTCTATAATAAGCGGGGGATCCCTGACAGGGCATCTTCATCAAAAGACACATCGTCACCGCCGTTGGAAATAGCGCGAACTCGCGCGCTATTTGCGTTATCTGTCCCGAGTCCCCGGCCCCATCGACGCCCTGGAAAGCGTGAGCGAGTGGCTCGGATTTATTGGGCGGATGGCCCCGGGGAAAACTCGCTTTTTTATACGAGGAAGGGACCTTTATTGACCCTTTTTAAGCATCTATTTGTTATACGAAGGCCCTTTGTGCGTATGCAGAAGGAGAATCCACTACACGGCACTTACCCCTCTTTGGTCCTTGTTGCGCGTGCTAAACTCCCTAGGCTGTATTTGACCAGTATTATAAAAATCAACCGACCGATTTCCTCCCTGAATTATGCTCCCCCGGGCGCAGCCTGAATATTTTATCGCTGTCCACGAGACTGGACCCTCACCCTCGCCACTCCCCCACCCACTTCCTTTCCTTAAACTTTTCCTCCATTCCTCTTTGCGCCCCTGGAAAACTTTATTGTGCTCATTGATCGCACTTTTACCTACGCGTTTTTGCATTTTACCCACCCTTCTTATCCTCTATTATACCATCCATTATATATTATATATAATAATATATATTATATATTATATCAAATTAAGTCATTTTTATAAATATTTTCGAAAAACTATAATTTTTGCATTCATAATAATCTCGAAGAAACTAAAATGGTACGCATGTTATTTTTATTTTCAATTAATCAAATGCTGATTTGCATCAAAGTTTACAGACCCAAATTTCTTTTTTTTGTATTTACTAATTTTATTTGTTTAATTTTAATATTTAAATTTTTCTTTATATTTTATTTTAATACAAATTTTTTAATAAATGTTCAATTCAAATCAAGTTCTTATCCATAGTTTTATACATAATTTACCTTATTTTATATTTTATATTATTGAGTAAGCTTTGTATCTTAAATATATTTTTACGTATTTTTATATATTTCTTTCAAAAATTTGTATTTTATTAAACGTCATCATTTTAAGAGTAAAACATTTTTTTAAATTTAACAATATTTTCATTTAATATTCTTTGCAATGTTAAGAATTTCTGTTTCTATCCTGTAATCTATTAATATACTTCTACTTGTCTGAGTTAGTATGGATTAAGGTGGACCTTTACATTCATAAACTTTGGAAACATTAAAAGCATGAAAAATTACTCGCCAATCTATATCAATTTTCCCCCGTTTTAAAAATTAAATGATGCGTAGGTCGCAGGAAATTTGTAAAAAACAACTTTAATACAATCTGTAGATAAAAATATTTAATTTTGACAGTTAACCATTAAAGAATTGTAACAAATAAAGTATATACGTATACAAACACAGCTATAGCTTTAATCTTATTTATTTTTATCGGGGTTCAAAAGAGATAACTACAGAATATTTCAGCAAAAATACTCTTAGATAGTTCATCAGAGAATGACAATATATATTTAATTTGCTTATATTTCGTATATCAGGTAAAAATTTAAGAATACATATCGCTTATTTATAGTAAAATGTAAGACAAGCAAGTCGACACTTGTCTGGGAATTCCCTGTTAGTATTATTTGGTATGCCTAAATGGTTACGCCCAGTATACACAGACCATTTTCATATAAATTGTCCCCAAGCTAAAAAAAAAATCTTTTTTCCTGAAATTCGCAAATTAAATTATATTATAAAACAAATATTTTTGTAATATTTTCATTTGAATAATGATGTCTATTCTCGTCAATAAGCCTTCATTGAATAAAATTTATAATTTTTTATTTTTTTAATGAAACAAACTATGCTCTGAAAAGACAAATAAACCGAATGATAAAATATCAACTTTTCATTTTTACAAGTTATTTTGTTATATTTAGTTATAGTGTATTTAATTTATAAATTTGATATACTCGAATAATATAATTTCTATAATACATGTATTTAATTCTTGACGTGATCTTAAACGTAAAATATTTTCTCCTTACTTTCTTAAGTCGTTTCAAAAACAATTGGTAAGCTATAGCCCAAGACACAACTTCCATTCGTGATGGTTCAAAGAATTTAATCAATGCTCTGTAATTTTTAATGCACATACGTACAGAGGTGGGAGCAATGGTTTTGAATGATGTACGACCACATTCGAGCCGACAAAATTAGCGATTTTAGATACATCGGTGACATGTCTATTGGAGTACGTGGAGTCTGTGAAATGCAGGGCCTCCTAGTGTATATGCAGGAGGAGTTATAGACGGCGCGTCACTGTAGCTAATTGTCCATCTATATCTTGCGTAGGTAGAGATACCAGGGTCTCAATGGCCTCTTGTTTGCGAGCCCTATGCAACATTGTTGCCGTCCAAGGAGAGGAGGAGGGAGCTATCCGGACAGACGTTCCCCTCCTCCGGGTATCCTGGTGCCGGTGTCGGTGTCGGTGTCGGTGTCGGTGTCGGTGCCGTGCCCCTCCTCTGGCATAATGGGCCGAGGGCCGCCGAGCGCGTGCATTCCTAATAATGAAGACACCGATAAATCAACAGGAGAATACGCCCGCGGATGTGCGCCGAATATCCTATGCATAATGTCGTCTCCTCGCTATCTGAGAGTTCGGGAGGCAAGAGGTCGCTCCCTCTGGTGATCCCGAGTCCGAGCCGGAGCCGCGGTCACGGGGACACCCACACCCACCACCATCTACCCCAACAATTGACTCCCACGTTTCCTCCCCTCCCCCCGCATTTTTCGCTTCATTTTCCTTTCTTTTCTTTTTGCCCGTGGAACGTTGCTCTGTCGCCAGTGAACAACTCGAAATGGACGTCGTAATTCTAAAGTGAATTTCTGAACTCAAAAGCTATATTGGTTCCTCGAATTTTACGACAAATTGACAGATGAGCATTACCACTTACTCCCATTCACGAGTCTTTATCTCAAAGGATATTGAATTGATTATGAAAGCGGTGGGGGGGGGGCGGAGAAATTTAAAAATCACTAACTGGAAAATAATGCTGGAAATGATATGAAAGTTAACGACGACCCGAGGAATCTCGATTTTAAAATAATATTATGATGTAAAACTCGTATAAAAATGAAATATCTTTTTGTATTTGTTCTTCGCTTGACCGACTTGCAATTTCTTTACTACGTGTTTGTATTTGTCAGGGCTCTAGTAAATATTTCAAGGCTAAAATTCCGTTCCACTTTGAATTCAAGTAGAACCTCAAAACTTCTCTGGAAGATTTATTCCTGAAGAAAATAGTAATTATGAAAGGCCCGAATTTAATTCGCTACGCACATAAATTCTTACTCTTGTTATGCGCAATAAAATAAAATAAAATAAAATAAAATAAAATAAAAGCGGTAATAATGCAGACGCTTTGCAGTGAAGATTTCGGTGAGCTCGCGATCGCACCCCAGCAACACGAATGTTTATACCAGAAAAATTTTTTTAAAAAAAAAGAAGAGATATTAACGAAATTGGTCGTTTTGAGGGTGACAAAAAGAAGTAGAGGAAAAGGTCGTGTTTTAATGGATTAAGGATAAAAGGGTAAGCCCGAAGTAATTTCATAGAGCGGCGGGACACTGAGCAGACGCGCGAGCAGCCGCAAAGAGCGAGAGGGAGTGGATTCGTTAGCGGCAATGACGGATCGCGTTTCCACGATGATGTGTGGCTCGATACCGGTCGACTCCACCCGGAACATTTGTTCAGAGTTGTGACTCGTGACGCTGACCATCGATCGGCAAATTCACTGTCCCCATTCCGGGGCGAACTGCACCCTTTGCGCGGATCTGCCCGGTTCCACCCCCCGACCGGCGACCACCGACTGATGATTTGTCATCCCTCCGAGCACCCGATGCACCCTTCGCACGCAATGCCAAATCAATCGCCGGATTCAGTGGTTCTCCCGGCCTATGGCCAATGTCACGCGATGATGCAATGCCGCCAATCGATTTATGCGATTAATTCAAATGTGAAAAGTTGGCGGTTCTTTAAATTTTGCCCTACCACGGCTTTGGACATGCAACGCCTAACCGATGCTAAAGACGGCCAAACATGTTCCTTTCCTACTTTAAAATTAGATTTAAATGAGCGAATTAAAAAATTATTTCAAATAAACTTTAACTGTTTGGTAATTAGTTTGAAATCAAAGCGTCTTGGGCACGAATTAAAAGATCGTATACGAAAAAATACAGTTATTTAACTTGAACTATATAAACATGCGCATTCAATTTAACAGCAATACACAACTGAATTATCTTTTTAAGAATATACGATAAAGCATTTTTCATTGTAATTTTAAATTTCAGATAAATTTTTACTGATATATTCAATGTATCAAATTTAAATAATACATAGTCTTAAAAAATAAATAGTTTTTGATGTTTTTAGTTTTTTATGATGAGATTACTTTGAAAAACAACTGTTTAGGTTTTTATACTAGTAATAATTAATAATGAACTTTAATTTAATAAAATCTGTTAATTGTATTATTATTTCATATTAATTTTAGTTTATTTTATTTTATTATATTTATTTAAATGTATATTATGTTTAACTTTGTATACAGCACTAAAATATGTAGATGTATTATTTTTCCTAAATCCATTATTTAAATATATTAAACATATAAAAGCATCTTATGTATTACAAATAAAACACATGCTTTGTTAAGTTTTGTGATAAGAAATAACGCAATTTCTTTAAACATATATTTATTTGCGTTTATTTTGTTTGGATCGTATAAATATAGAAATATATTTTTACTAGATTTTATAAATGATTTTATTTTACTTTTGCAGAATTTACATATGTATGCGATCAAGCAGATCAACGAGTAATGACGTACATTCAGGGAGCACTTTGAGAGTAAAAGGTTTCAAATCTCAATCCTTTCGAGATTAACTATAATTTTCTTTTGTCTCAAAAAAAAATAAAAATACTACGTTTATATATTTTTCATACTTTCATATATATATATAAATATATAAATGCGTCTTGTGTCTTTAATTATAAGACGAAATTAAAATGGAATGGTAAGTTACAGTAGAATAATATAAAACAAAATTTTCGCGATGAGTCGTCAATAACAAAAAGGAATGTTTTATGTTTTATACATTACAACAATTTGAAAAAGTAAAATGAATATTTAAAAATCTTGTATTAAAATATACGATCGCAATTCTATTTATGTTTTGTGTTAAAAAAAAAATATAAATAAAAAAAAGTAAATCATTAAAAATATCTACATCAATGAGGTAGAAAGTGTAAAAATGGAAAAGAGATTAAAGCGAAAGGAATATTGGAAAATGATCATCACGAATGGCTGGAGAAGGGTATAAAACACGATTCCGAGATATCCATGCCGGTACTCGTTCGAAATTACGCGTCGCAATGTTTCAGTGAGCCTCGGAATACGAACCTCAGGATGTGGCAAAAGGCAAAAGGCGAGAGGAAAGAGAATCCGAAATCCGGTAAGGAAGGCGAGCCAAAGAAGAGAAAGGGGGAGGGAGAAAGGAAGAGAGCGTCGACAGGTGGATCGCTCCTCGACGGAGTCACGGCGGATTGTTTTACCCTTTAATCGCGAGGGGGGGGCGGAGGAGGAAAAGCTCATCCTCGAAGTCGGGGTTGGCTGGCGTTTGCGCGTGGATCCGTGCTCTTGGGCCGAGTGACTCGTGGCCTGGGTTTTGATCTCGGCCATTATTCTCGCGATGGGACATCAAATGGTGGGGCCGCGCCCGTGGGCTCTTTTAAAATTCTCCTTTCGTGTGTATCTCCGTCGTATGAATCTCCGGGCGAACGTCGCACCAATCGGCGTCTCGAAATTTTATGCAGGAGAGGCTGCCAATGGTGAGTCATCGACAGGTCCGGAATTTCAAGTTGATATCAAACCCATAAATAACCGGATCTAAAATAGAAGCTCGTTTAAAGTCCATTGAGGAGCGACGAAGAATGTTGAACAATTGAGCGAGTCAGCTCTTTATGGTGTAGGGCTTAAATTATGGTCCGAGGCCTCGCGACAATCGGTTTTCGATTGGCTTCTGTTGGCCGCGCTCCAACGCAATTTAACAATTCGATCCTGGTCCACACGTCCCGACTCGGGCAGACTCCAGCGGACTCCGGAGCCCGAGGTAACGGCCTCCTCGTCTCTCATAGGCGACGGCGCGCGTCCTTATCATCGATGCAATCAATCCCACTCAATTAGACTGATCATTGATTATTGCCTCGGAATACGTCCCACGACAACCACTGCCTATGACGAATATCGTGCTGAAATTTTGCCGCGTAAAGGGAATACGTCTAGCTCGACGCTCCCATCGTTGTCAGTTGTGCTCGTAGTTAATAACAATAAGCGGAATAGCCTGAATTTAACATCGTTGACTGCCGCCGCCCCCCCACCCACACCACCCTCCCGCATTAGGTGTATCAATAAACCATAAATATATCTCTGTCTTATAGGAGATAGAATCATTAATCTTACCATTAAAGCCATGTGTCTTTGTCTTTTCGACCGTGCGTCCGCTATCTGCGCTTACGTGTGTATTTATTGCTCAAATTGACGTGACCCTTTGATTAAATTCCATTTAAAAGTTTTATGAAAAATTAATGTCCACGAATTTTACAAAGGAAGCTGCTTATTTGTGCCACTCTTTTTTAGTGCACTCTATTCTATTCGTGGTAATTTGGTGCTCAAGGTTAGTTTTGTCTTCAATTTATCCTATTGATAAATGAAAAATTCTTACTCGTCAATAGCACTCAATCATCTCGAATTTTAAATTTATTCTGATCAAATGATTTTTAAATAAATTTAAAATAATTTAGGTTTCAATAGGATTCTAGCACAATTGAAAGTTATTTGTTTAATTATCGCATCTATTGTCAGACGAATACTTATGCTTCTATCGAGAATTGCTTTTATCACTTTATGATTTTTTTTTTTTTACTCTTACTCTGTTCCAGCCTTTGTGCCTGGGATAAGAGCTGTGTGTGTAATAGACTTTCGAGCTAAATCGTTGCTCTCAAATAAAATGTAATTTTATTCAAATAGCTCTATCCACTTTCATAATTGTAAAATATCAGATAAAATTTTATCGTTATTTATCCATTTTATGAAGTACCATTAAATTTTAATGAAACATATAGGAATGTTTTAATATAATATAAACTTAAATTAGGATAATATATTTCATATTACTTTTAAAAGTATTGTTACTTCAAGTATTTTTTATCTCATATATTGTAAAAATTAATACAAATAATGCACATCAAGTTTTTGTTCTACATAAACAAGCTCCAAAATTCTTCTTACTGATGTCTTTGAAAAAATATACCATTGATTATTAGTTAATAAATATCATAGTTAATGAATCCAATAAATTTTAATATTTGTATTGAACACAAATAATCAACAATATGCATATTTTCACATTTCTGTAGAATTTTTTTTTATTACATTATGAGTGCATATTATAATAAATAAAACATGACGTTGAATAATCGCATTAGCAAACAAAAAAGCGTGAATTGAGAAAAGCGACGTTGAAACAAAAGGTTAAAGAGGACAGGAGAAATGAAATAAACGAAAATTCGAATGACGAGGAAAAATTGAAACGGTAATCTTTACCTTACAGCCAATTAAGCGAAAGAGTAAGCGAGTCGGATTAGAAGGAGGAGGAAATGCGGAAAGAGGAGAAAAGAGAAAAGAGAAAAGAGAAAAGAGAAAAGAGAAAAGAGGAGACGAGAAAGACAGAGAAACCGTTGAATTGGCAACGTGAATTTAATTATCGAAGCGTGCCATCATTCGTATGTACGTGTATGTGTACGTGCAAGAGTGTATATACATGTATAAAATATATCTCTGGGGTCTTGCTCCAATAGCATCGAAATGTTCGGTTCGAAAAACTCTTAATGCTTTTAACCCATCGCCGCAAATAAAAAATTCGGTAAAATCCAAGTGCGCAAGCAAATATTTTTCCTATTCGTGTGTTTTCCCCGCCTTCTTTCACCTCTTCATCCGACTATATCTATCGGTGTTGCAGTACGAGCTAATACCATTTGATAACCAATTTATATACGCAGGGAGAAAAACCCTTCGTGTCACTCCCGGCGATTTTTCACTTTGTATACAGTAGGTGTTCGAATACTTCAGTTTAATGGTCATATATCGTTCTTGACGTTTATCCCGTTCCATGAAGTCTGCGAATAAATCTGAATATTATTATGCTGTTAAGTACACTCAAAGATTACGCATTAAATTATCAGTTTTTATTCTTCACTTCATCTCTCTCTCTCTCTCTCTCTCTCTCTCTCTCTCTCTCTCTTTCTTAAGTAAAAAAACTTATAATTTACGAAAGCCTCGTTGTTGTTATTCATTTTTTAAATTTTAACAACCTTTTTACAGATCTTATTAAACAAATATAAGCGTATCCTATTTCTAAAAGTCAACAGTAACCCAATTAATTTCTCTTTTCCTAGTCCTTCAAATAGCAATAAAAAAATTAGAAATAAAATTTTCGGAATTAAAGGGAAGTACATGATGAACTTTAGGAAAAGTCACGAAGCAAATAATTCCCGCGGTACAGATGTGGTGGCTCGTATCGATTTGCGGCGTAAAAGGTTGCACTGGATATACTTTTATTTATCACCCGCATACATATTGCGAATACTCGCCGATCATTGTTTCCACCATTGGCGCGTTAAATCCTATTACCCAGATAAATTGCATTTCCAAGAACTCGCGTAACTTTTCCTCGCCACGAATTGAAATTGAATTGTTTTTCACGATTATTCATTTCGTACCCGCGTACACACTGACAAATTATTGCGGATCCTTTTAAAATAAATAAATCATTATAGTATTCATCGCTATTTTATCATTACGTAAGACAGGTTTAATTATTCGCATCATATATGTCGTTCATCCAAATTATAAATAAAAGAAATTAGCATTTTTCTTACACTAAAATGCAGTTAATCAAATAATTATCACACAGTTTCTCTATTAATAAAATACAATATATTACACGAGAAATAAATGTATAATTTAGACAAATTATTAAAATTACTAATATTTTATAGAGATACAATGCATCAATTTAATTTAGTACCATAGCATTAAAAAACCAAGTGCATTTATTCAAAAGAAATAGAAAATGTTTAAAAGCCTTGATTCCGAATGTAGACACTCCATGTAAATTTTAATCAATTTTATCAGTATTAAATAAATATATAATGCGCACCTGACTTTCCAACCTGACTTCTACAAAGCTGTCAATCAGATCCACCAACATGGGTATCACTTACATGTAAATCTGAAAATGAAATTCTCGGCACACCGGTAGCAAGATGGACAGTGAGAGAAAACGAGATCACTGACGTGCTTTCACTCGAATTCTTCAGCCAAATGAAGAGAGGTAGACAGAGCGAAAGGGAATTAGAGGATGAGAGGGAGAGAGGGACCTATCGGGATCGCTAATGAGTGACGAAGTGCGAGAGCGAAAAAGAATCGAGGCGTCGAATGGAGGAGAGGCGATCCGTTAACCACACAATGAAGTCTAAAAAAAACAAGGTAAAAATGCAAAAATACAGGAGAACGAAGAGCGGGTGAAATAGGGCGAGATGAGGAGAAGAGGGTGAGAGGGAGGGAGGAAGGGAAAGAGGTGAGCATGAAGTGAGGGAATAGGCAGAGAGGCGCGATGTATTAATTACCAGTATTGATGTCCATTTGCAGTGAATTGATGTGCGGTCAGCATCACACCGCGCCTCCGGCTACCCTGCACTTTCGCGCACAACACGCGAGCCGAAGGGTGTGGCGCTGCACCGGAGGGGGTGGAAGTGGGGCGGGGGTGGATGGATGCATGCTTGGCTGCAAATACATCGCGATCATCCCCGAGTCGAGTCGAGTCGAGTCCGAGTCCGGCGGATTCCCTTCGATTCGACGCGCTCACTCCTGCCTCCGATGTATTAAACACTTGATACATGGAGTGCTCTTTCACCCTCGCACCGGGAAAATGCATCCACTTGTACACGATCGAACGCCTATTGCCCATTCTCCCGCTTTCCCCGCATTTTCCATTCATCTCCCACGGCTATTTTACTCCACTACTCTTCATTTCACTTCAATTTTAATATTATTTCGGACGGACAAACGATTGTTCGATCAGCTTCATTTAATTCACTTTTCGCCCTTATCTCTGCTACTATTCACCATTGGTAACCCAATATTTATAAATGGTCTCTTTAACTACTTACGAAACTTTTTACGCTCTTAATGCTCTTTATCTGAGCTTCTGTAAAAAAAATTAAAGACGACACAACTGTAATTCCTACGATTTTTTACGAATTATCGTAACAATACATGCGGGATACAAATTACTATAGATATATTATAAAAGCATCTGAAAAAGCTATTATTTCGAAACTTATATTTGTGTTAAAATTCTTTAATCTGAACGTAAAGATAAATCAAAAAATTAAATTTGATATATTGAATTTTTTTTTTTTTTTAAATTACAAAAATTTCTTTTGAAAGCCGTACAAAATATAGCACAAATACTTTTTCAAGGCATTAATAGTTTATAGCTATTCTAATTAATTTGTATTATCAATTCTTCGATAAAAATTATGTTCTTTTATCATTCAAAATTAAAAAATAATACAACCCATGATTGTTCTTGAAAATAAATAAATTGCAAATAAATTTCAAAATAAGTAATAATAAGTAAAAAATTACATAATTTTTAATAAAAAGGTAAGCTTAATTTATTAACTTTTATCAATCGAGATCTTATAAAAACTGATGCTCTTTCTCGACCAACTCTTATTTTTTTTTTATTTTATTTCTTATATTTTACACTTAGCTTGCATTCAATTTCCTGAATATAATATTTATAATTATCAATTGTACTACAAAATCCTCATCTTTTTCCAAATAGAAAAATACACAGCTGGTTATTAATCGGAAAAATCTTGAACCATTATCAACTTATTTTCTCTCGTTGTATAATTCATCATCTACATTTATATCATTTCCATATCTCAAAAGTTGTTCAACGTCTTATACTTTTAATTTCTTATTTATTATCATTGTATTACTTCTTTTTTGTTTGCTTTAGAATTCAGTATAGGGACTTGTGGTGATAATTCTCGAGTTGCACTCGCTGCAATGCATCCGGTCTTGCATCGTGCTTCCGCTCACCAGAGTCTTTTTTTCAGATTGTTTTGAGTTGTCAACTCTGTCAACCTGGCAACCAAACCATATCAACCACGTATTGTCACCTTCGTCTGATCACATTTTCGAGAAAAAAAAAATTCTATCGAATCCAGTGCATTTGATGAAATTTTTGATTATTGGCTTTTTCTCGAGTTTAATAGTAGGTCATCCAAGATCATATGTCTTAAATATTATATTACATAAGAGATTGTAAATTTGATGACAAAAAAGAATAGCAAAAAGTTAAAGGTTAAAAGGAAATGTGTTTAAGCGATATAATAACAGGGAGCCAACAGAAGATTTTGTATCATATTGGAGTAATTGGCAGTGAAAGTTACAAATATTTTTATTTTAAAGTCCATTCATAACAGTTAGAAGAAAGTAGTGAGTTAATATAAAATTGTTTCAACTCACTGGATTCACCGTCTTAAATTCTGATTCATGAGGTGAGTGTATTGTACCGATAAAAAATTTTCTTACAAGAAAACGACAACCAATATACGAATACCTCTGGGAATATGCAAAACTTGCTGCATGAGATCAGAGATTCGAGGGTAAAAAATGTTTCGACTAGGATGAATTTACAACATCTCCCAAGACGATCGTAGAGACCAAGGGACACAACATGTAGCTACATGGGGAGGTGGAGGCGGAGGTGGCGGTGGAGGTGGCGGAAGGCGGAGGGCGGAGGGCGGAGGGAGGAGGGAGAGGAGATAGGAGGTTCACGATGCAGAAACGGTCGTTTAAATTTATGGGCAGCTAGGCCATGGTCCTGGGGTCTTTAGCCGCTTATTAGCATGCGGTATATCATGGGCTTGCGGGGGAGCGCAGTCCGCGACAATAATTAGATAGATAGGAGACGCGGGCTTTGGTCCACGGAGCCCCCAATTGTAAACCAACGTATCTATCCATACAATGTCAGCCCGTGCGGGATCCTGAGCACAGAATCCTGGGAGGAGGACAGCGGGGACGGGAGGAAGCGCGACTGCTCCTGCACTTGCTGAATCGGTCAGTGCATGCAAAGTCCAGAGGAGCTGCATACATACCAAGCAGATTCTTAGACGAATGGCCTCGCAGTACCGATAATATTATTCCAGAAATTCCTCCAGAAGCTCAGACACTTTATTCTCTAGAGAAAAATATAGCTCATCAAAAGCCATGTGCTAGTACTTCTGCAGAAATAATACAAATACTACCAAGAAATAAATGCAATTTTCTTTTTCAATATAATATTACTTGCAGCAAAAGTTTAACCTCTTATTTCCAATAAATAAATAACGATGCAATGACATCGAACAACTCTTATTTTTTTTCCTCAAATTTTTACTACTGTATTACTGTTTTTGTAAATGATATCCAATGAAATTTTTATTTTCGACCCAACTTGTATTTTTCATTCACATAAATTCAACACTTTTTCTTTGATATATTGGGGATTATTTTTTTTTCGAATAAAAAAAGAATAGCTATTAAAGAATTCTACTTTTGTCTTTAATATAGAATTTTTTTATTCAATTTTTTTTTTATAATCCTTTAATTTTTTGTAATAATAAATTATTCATAAAGAAATTACAAAAAACATGGATACTCAAATAAAGGTAGACAAAATTTCAAGACAATATTTACAATGTATGACTTATTGACTTGATAATAAATAAATAAGAAAAGCAAAATCTTTAAAATATTAATAATAATCATTATTGTACACATTTATAATATCTGAAATACATGCATATCTTGAAGAAAAGCTTTGACGCAAACGAAAGATCTATACGATTCTATTATGAAATATTTCAAATTTATTAAATTTCTTTTTGACGATTAATTTTTGCTTAATAATTCATGGTGTGCATCCTCACAAGCACATCTGCATTTATGTTTTTCTCACAAAAATGTACACTTTTCGAAATCTGTCTCGAACGTGAGTTGACCTTTCAGACAGTACCAAACGTGGATCACGTTTAGACTTCTAAATTTTCTTAAATTCGAGAAATTTAAAAAAAGATACTATGCTTCCTATTTCATCTTTCCTTTTAGTTACCCCCCCCCCCACAATTTAATAAATACTTATCTTTTATTATTTTTCTTATACCGTTACTTCAAAAATCATCAATGATTTTATTTTATTTTATTTCTTCTCACTTACCGATTATACCAGCATAACAATAATTTTTAATCATCAATTTTTAACTGTAAACAGAGTTTTTAAAGAGATATCAATGCAACGATTGAAATAAATAAGTGAAGCCACTGATGTGTGCGTGTTCATGACTAAAGTTATCGGTATGGGCAATGGGGGGGATTGTAGTAATGGGTTAGACACGTGATAGACAAGAGTGAAGAAGAAGCTTGACGCGGCGATGGGAATGTTTGGTTGAGAGTGAGAGAACGAGAGAGAAAGAGAGAGAGAGAGAGAGAGAGAGAGAGAGAGAGAGAGAGAGGGAGAGAGAGAGAGGCTCTCTGTCTAGGCCGACGAACGTTTGCGCGGAAAATCAGCGACATTGAGGGGTAGTCGGGGGCGGGGGCGGGGGTGGTGAAGAGATTTTACCGCAATGGCATGCGGTCAAATCGCTCCGATGAAATGACGGATCCTGCGAGTGACATTCGATATTATGTTTCGCGGCCGCACCCGGGATGATCTGCTACTCCTGCAGTTGCTGGAGCTCAACTATAATGAGCATCGTTCGCCCCTAATGACATGTTCACGAAATAAGGCATTCCGGGATAAATGCGTGTCCTCTCCGGGTAAAGCGTAATATCCAAGTTATTTGATTTACAGAATCTTTTAACCCTGTACGTGAGAAGAAGAAAATAGGGATTTATTTGTTTATTGAAAAGCTTGCATCTGACACGTTACGCAAATTTTAAAATCTTTGCCTGAATAACTAAAAAATCTACATTTATAAATTGAAGCAGATATAAAAATTGCCAGTATTTGCTAAAAAAAAAAAAAAAAGTGTGTTAAAGCTTATTTAACAAAAATTTTTAACCAATGAAAAGCTTACTCCGTGAACTTTCAAGAGCGTTAATTAGAAAAAATTAAAATATTTTTGGAATAGACAAGACAGAAAAACTAGACAACTCGTCTAAAGACTCTATAGTGTAATGATAATTTTTTTCGCATTCAAAAATAACGAACTGATGTAATTGATAGTTTCTGACAAATATGACGCTTGTACACGTGCAATTGCACGAGAGTACGCATAGGGTGCATCCGGTGGATCTGTAATCTCATACAAACACACTTGTAATTACGGGTGGATGGGTGTGTGTGCACGCGTGTGTGGTGTTCAAGAGGGTAGAGGGTGGAAGAAGGGGTTGCGTGGCTGGGCAAAGGTCAGGAAGGAGGTAGGACACACAGGCATCCATGGCTCAGATGTCATTTGTCATTGCGACTAATTTGCCAAGTTCTGAGATATGGTGACGCCTCTGACTCGGTCATTATTAAGATGCGAATTAGTAACAATTTGCGCTGGATTTACTCTGTACCTGAGCTGTTTATGGTCAAATCGGATTAGCATTCCGAGACTTTGGGCATTAATCAATATTACCCCTTTATTCTCTCCGCCCCAATTCTCTTTCTCCTATTGATATACGTACTTTGTCCTATCAGATTCACCAATAATTGTAATATCGGATGATATGAAAATGCGCAGGAGGGGATTGTATGGAACCTCTCTGTTAAGTCAAATTTCAATACTTCAATGAATCTAGTAACCAACTGTATAATATTAATAATCATCTATTATTCTGATGTATCTATTTTGCCATAGCTACATTTCAATGCAATCATTCGGTTTAAAGTATTAAATAAAAAATAACTATATTGTAAATGTAAATGAGTGTAAATTTTTGAAGAAGATTTTAAGAATATTTTCATTCATTTAAACATAAATGGTTACATATTTAATGAATAAATTAACATATGATTTTATAACTAAAATAACGTAGCATCGAGTATATTAGAAATACATAATAATAGGATCACCGATGCGATGAATTAAACTTGTGTATTTGCATTTGATAAAAATTGTATGCTGTTACTATTATCAAGTAAAGACGAAAATAAAGTAATTTTTATACGAATACTTTTTATACAACATTTAAGATACTTCAAGGTATTTTTAAATATTCTACAATAGAAAATTAAAAAAAATTATATACGGTACAAACAGTTATTATTAATATTAAATTTTTTGGTCGTTATTTCAAATTAATCGATACAAGTGCCTTTTCATTTTCTAGCATTATTCAAAAAACTGTTTGGATATTAAATAATAAAATAACAACTTGAAATATAATGTAAGTGAAAAGAACCCTTAATAAATTAATAAAATACCCGGTTCGAGTAAAGAATGGATTAAAAACCAGTCTCTATAATTTGCTCTCCCTGATTCATAAGGGAAAAATAATAATAATCTTTAAAATCTCGACCCGGGTAATAAAAGTGTAAATAAAAAAATAAAAGTTTCGTATAAAACCAATATTGATGGGAAAAAACGTGAAATCCCCGTGAAATCGTAGCATCGATGACAAATGCGGGTGGGAAGCGTGTGAAGAAGGCCAACGGTCACAAGTTGAATTTGCTCCGCAGGGTTGGAAAGGGAAAAAAGAAGGAAGAGAACCGGGGGAGGCTGGAAGGAACACCAAGGGGTGGCATTATATTGCGGCTTGTCTCGCTTCAGAAACTTTGCACTGTGGTCTCGGCTGAGCACCGACACGGGTTCGAAAGAGGGCGTTGGTGAGGAGAAAGAGAAACAGCGGGCGAGAGGGGCGACGGGGGAGGGGGCGGGGGACAGAAGGGCTGCCGGACCTCTGAATGCGACCATTCTTTATGACCACCCCAAGCAAAGATCGTCCACGCGACGACGGCATTTACTCGAGCGGAGAGTGTACGGCACCCTTTCCCTCGATTTGTTTGCAAAAAATTCTTCGATACCGAGCGACTCCATTTTTGTAAAATGGTCCTGTACACACAGCCGGCAATTAATCTTTTGATCGCGCATTCCAAACGTGAAAGATAACGAAAGAAAAACGAGTAACAGAACAGACAATTTAATGATTATAAAAACATTACGGGCGATTATTATTGCTGAAAGGGTGTGGATGGAAATATTTTTATTTTGCGGGCTCAAGACAATTCATTTGCTTTGAAAGAATAATAAATTATTTTTTGGTTAACAGCTAATACACCAGCAATTCAGAGCGAATTCTGGAAAATAAATTATGAATTTCTCGAGGAATAACACGCGAAATCTGAAAATTATTTTGAGGTCGCTTATTAAATAACGAAATAAATAAATATATCAATGAGCAATTACAGTTTTATACAAAAAATGAATGAAGTATGAAATGAATTTTCGTAATTAAGTTTAAATTTTCTCGTGGTACACGCAAGTTGCTGGCCTGCTTCAGAGCAATTTAAGTGCAACGATTTTTATGACTGTACTTTAAGTATACATAATTAATCGGAGAATATAAGCGTTGAAATCGGGCCTAGTGAAATGAATTTTTGCCCAGATGAAGGGATCCAGAAGCATCAGCACGACCAGCATCAGAATCAGCATCAGCATCAGCATCAGCATCAGCATCAGCATCAGCATCAGCATCAGCATCGGCATCAGCATCAGCAAGAGCAGCACCTAGAGGAGAGTGGGCATGAGTTGAGGAGCGGGTCGGAGGGTCGGCGAAGGGGTTGTCGGGAGTGCCGGTAGGAAAAGACGAAAAGCGCGAGGGAAGAAGTAAAGGGGCATGTCCGAGTGAGTTTGGGTTTCGGGGGTGGAAACAGTACTTGCAACGTCGCAGTCGCACAATACGGCGGTGGTACTGGACGCGCCATTGTCCGGCCTGAATAGGTCTTGCAAGATTTATTTCGTATATTTCACTTGCCGTTTCAATGGCGATTCCGCGCAAACATACGTTGGCGAAGAACGTACTTTGACGACTGACCTTCCTTGAATGGCCCGGCGCACCGTTCCTGAAATCCAGGAAAATTGATGTGTTTGCCGTAGCTCCGCGCGGCTATAATAGAGAAAATTTATCATTTAAATTTTACACGTGGAACAGCCCGAAACCTCGCCCTTTAGACTCTCTCTCTCTCTCTCTCTCTCTCCCTCTCTCTTGCTAAATACTGCAAAAACTGAGGCCGAGCTCGCACTACCCGTGTTTTTTAAAATAATATAGCAAAATTCTTTTGGGCTCGTCGTTAATCACGCGAAATTTAGATGTAAATAAAATGCGCCGCGATGTAGGCCACCGGCGAGCGCATCGCATCAGTTCCTTTGTTCCGGCCAAATAAATCCCGTCTCCATTATTAATCTCAGAATTTCAATCGGATGATGAGCCTTTTCCCCAGGAGATGAGTATTTTGTACGTGATGAATCTGAAAGGATGTAAATTTCATTAGTCTGCGAATCTGAGGTTAAATAAAAAAAAGGGGCAAAGGAGAGAGAGAGAGGAGCAAAACAAAACAAAAACAACGAATCACCCATTCGTCTATGAAAAATGGGTCGCATAAATATTTATGATGCTTGGAGAAAATATTAATGGGGATTTACGTTGGTTTACACGAACACACGGGTGGCTCGGTGCATTGTGGTCGAAGGGGTCGAGTACGAACAGCACAACTTTTTCATGATATTAGCCACGCCAGCGAAAAATATTACGCGTATAAGATAGCTCTTGAACTCCATAAGTGCAAATACGCTATGTAAAATTCAGTGCCGCAGCTCGGTGTGGGCGTGCGGGTGCTTGTGCGTGTGTGCGTGCCTCTGTGTGCCGGTGGGCGAGGGCGAGGACGTGGGTTGGTGGGTTGGTGGGTTGGTGGGGAGGGAGGGAGGGGGCTGGGGTTTTGCGTTTGACCTAAAAAAAGAGGAAACTCTCCATCAATTTGTATCAAGGGGACATTGCCAGAGTGTTAGACCGACTGTTTTAATTCACGGGCATGACAGTTTCTCCATTCGCAATTAAAATACCAATTATATAAGCTAAAGAATACCGAAGGGCTCCAATAAAATTAGCATGAAGTAGCAGGCGTTGCGACGACGAAACCCATGTGATGCCCTCCGAACGTGGCGCAGCCTACCCAAAGAGACCAGTAAAGTCCTTATCGCGGTCACAAATTAAAAATAATTATTTTTTAAGCCGAATCCTTAATCAAGCGGGGGCGGGGGGGGTCGAGATGGAAGACGGAAGATGGAAGGGATGCTGTGAAGTGACTCTGCGAGTGCTTCTTGGGTAGCGCGGAAGCGAGAAAACGCTCGCCATTATCCGGCCAATGAGATTCTTGTCAATGAGTTATTGGCATCTTCTTACCGATGTAGCGAGAACAGTTTCTACCCCTTTTTCCTCTTTATTGCATCTCAACCCTTTTTTCTAAAGTTCTTTAGCTGAGGTAACAAGGGAAGCAACGTCGTCTGGTTCGGCCCCAAGGGTCTCTTGAAACCCCTTTTATAAGCCCTCAGATAATCGAAAAACGCAGATCCACACCATAGACGAGGATACACTTAAGCAGCTTTTGATTTATGTTAGTCATTAAAGATAAATACGACACAGTTAAGCTCCAGTTAAATTTTGCATAAGTATTATCGATTTGTAACTTGAGGTAAAAATTTTTTTTAGTTTATCAGTTTGCAGCATAAAGCGGAATTATACAAAAATTAATTTCACTCGCTGCCTCCGTATAAGCTTCTTGTAAGATTTCAACATTTCTCTTACTTTTTCTTTAATTTTCGACGCCTTATCTTGATACTCTTTACCATTAACATTGTACAATTGTTGCTATACCTATATTGTGATGTACTCCTTACCCTAATTATGTATTTTACAAATATATTTTAATAATGTCGCAAAGTCCATTGATACATAAACTTAAATAATAATTTCGCATTTACTTAAAAATAAAACAAGCGGAAAGTACCTAAATTATTGTTTGAACGAATGTAGAAATTCAAAATTCATGTTTCACAGCAGTGCGGTTTTTTCTTATCTTTTTTTCGTGGCATTAGACAGCTTATTTATAGTCTTTTATCGTGATAAAGAATGAGTAAAGAAAGAAGGGGGTGAGAGGCATCCGGGGCGCAGCGCAAAACAGGGTACAATTATTTTCACGACAGTTTTTCCGCAGCGGTGCGAGTGCCTCCCTCTCGCTCTCTCTCGCTGCCGTAGCCCGGAAAAAAGAAGAGAGCCCTTTTCTCTCGATCCCTTCATTTCTTCGCACCGAAGATTTCCGAGTCGTCGCGCAGCTCAACCAATGCAAATAAAAGCGTCAAATAAATTTCGATACCGATCTCGAGCTTTTGTCTCTGTTTGGCCACGACTCCTGCCGTAGGTATACACCCGAAGAGTGGAAATAAACGAAGAAGGGATCAACCCTTTCTTTTCGTAAGTCAAGACCTTCCCGCGGGGCATTTCACGGGGCTCGCGCTCGCCCGTCCGCGCACTTTTCTCTTCTTTATTCATTTGGGATTAAACTCTCAAACACTTGCCGATCTCCACTGGTAAAAAGGATCCTCTATTCTCTCCGCTTTTATTTGAAAGAAGTCACGGGACTTCATTAATTACCATCCCAAAGTAAATGGGAATTAATGGTAATGAATGTTCTTTCTCACTTATGGCGATGACGGTTCTCCTACCTGCAACTGTTACTTATTTTCAAGATTTCCCGAGTTGCTTTTTAAATTACAAATTTATTTTTAAATATATAAATAAAATAATAGAAAAAATATATATACATATATATGTATATTCATATAAATGTTTATTTTTACAATCCTAAATGAATAAATTATATTCTGATACAATCATCTATTATCGCGTAAATATATTGCATCTTTGAAAAGAAAAATAATCTTTCAGGGATATTTTCAGCTTAAAACGAATTCAACGAAACTTTTTTTTTTAGAATAATATTCTTAAGTACGAAGTTTATAGCTTTAAATTAACTTTCAAAAGGAGAAAACAAAAAAAAATTAGAATTACGCATTTATATAAAAAAAATTATTAAAAATATAAATATCTCAACTTGCATTACATTAAAACAAAAAAAAATATATATAGTTTTCAGTAATTAATTAAACCCAAATCTTATATATATACTTGTAACAGCATGTTGTATTGAGCAATACAAGAACTATTAAATTAATAAGTTTATTAAATGTAATTAAATAGTTTTGTTATATATATCCTAGCTGCAACTATATCGCGATTTTAATACTACAAAAAAGAGTTGTATTATAAATTATGTAAATCAATTCTATGATATTGCTTTTAATGGAGAAGAGAATACGGAATTTTTATGTATACAGTAAAAGCAGTAAATATATTAGTAAATCGTAAACGATAATTTAATTACAAATACGATTCAATCAAAATATGTTCAACTGGCGTAATTATAAACGAGCTTCGAACAGACCCTTCAAGTGTGATAACTAATTTTAGACATCATTTCCAAAAAGGAAAATAATTGTGATTGTCGCGTTTTAATATTGATTATGTAAATAATTCAATGTATTTTCATTTTATAATGAATTTCTAAAGATAATAATCATTAAGATGGTACAATAAATAATGTGGTCTTATTATAAAATCAATATTACCTACATATAAAAATAGTTTATATTTCTTTGTATGAATACGGACAATCTTATTGAGAATTATCTTGATGGTATTAAATTAGGTTTATTAAGATAATGACAATAAATTACAAACATTGATAAAGAGAATTAGAAATAAAAAGAAAACCATGGCAATTAAAAGTAAACGTATGTTTTGCACAGTAAATTTTATTTTAACAATTTTTTTATTTGAAACAGTATGAAAAACTATATGCTTATACATATTTTTTATATATAACTGTAAATCTATTTATATTACATTGTATGTAGTACTTTTTTTTGGAAGAAACTCATTTTTTAGATATGGAAGATTACCTACATTTGAATTCAGTGATTTAAAATTAGTTTAGAAAATAGATAAAACATATTCGGAAAAGTGTTTTATACCGTAATTCTAATTAACCTTCTCTATTTTTCCCTATTATTCCTCATTCATTTTCAACAAAGCACTTCCAAAGGTAAATTCACGATATAAAATGCGCCATATATCCAGTTATTAATATAAACGATGTTGTTTATTAAAAGTTGGATGAGATGTAGCGTTACAGAGTTGATTCTCGTACGTTATTGAAGGATCGACTAATTTAATTATTGGAAATGAATAGAGAGTGAATGAAGCATAAGAATATGTAGGGTGAACTACCGTGGAATAGCCATTCAAATAAGCACATTAGGTCCTGAATTTTAATATGTCGAGGAAAACGCGGATAATGGACACGAGAGTCCTGCACGTGTGTGCACAGTACATGTAGGTACTCGAGTCGGGAAACTGTCGAAATTCTGGACGCCTTTGGGGTCAGAGGTCGAAACGGTCAAAACGAATACAAATTGAATGCGCGTAGGTGGATGGTTGGCCCCGCGAAAACGGTTTGCGGCCAATCGTGGACTCCGGGGGTGCGTGTCTTCGGGGTTGGTCAGCTCTGGAGAAAAGCCACTCTCGACCTCTTTCCCGGCTTACGTTCACCTACAGCATTATGCATTGGTAGAATAGCCAAATAAATGAGGACGGGGGTGGGGGCGGCTCTCCATTGTCCCACGAACTTCACTACAAGTCTCTGCCCACGCTCGGAAAAGCTCGGTGGTCCTTTTCGTCCTTAGTTTCCAGGACAAACAGGAGTGTGAGCCTTTGTCACGAGAAGATGGGGGGAAGGGGAGAAGCGTGTCTCGATGTCCAACTCCTGCTTTAGCCTATGTCACATTTTCAGGAATTTTTCCAAAAATGATGTGGATGTGTCGTCAGCTATAACAAATTTTCTTCTGCCACATTATCAGTCTTTCAATTTTTTTTTTTTTTATATTTATACCATTTTACACAATTGTAATGCTTTTGGTATTATAAATTACATCGATTGTATTATGTGCAATATTTAACATTTACAGATTTGTTACTTAAAAATAAGGTAATCTCTTGAACTTTAAGTCAACGATATTATTAGATATCAGATATAAAATTTTCAAATAAATTAAAATAAAGTGAAAAAGTAAAATAAAATGAAAAATTAATTTATACTAAAAGAAAATAGGTATGTAAAATAATTTAACAAAATTTTTAATATATAAGATTTACAAAATGCATTGAAAATCGAATTTAAAAGTTGTTGAAACATAAATAAGATATAAAGAGTAAGCTAAAAAAATAAAAATAGACAAGTAAAATAAAAAACTTTGTAAAACATTACATCTTAATTTTTAACTTATTAAATTTTTTAAAGTAAGTCGAACTAGTAAACTAAATCTCAAAGCCGTTAAGATAGAAATAAAAAGTCTTGAAAATAGTATACTGTGTCTCGAAATTTATAAGTTTTACCAAAGTGAAATGTACTGGCAAGTTTCTGGTTTTTGAACGATAGTCGTAAATAAAATTAAATAAATTTATTAAAAAAACAGACTCGCATTTTTCATTATAAAGTTATTTAAAAAATAAACGTGTCTCATAAATATTATTTTTAGTTGTGGATAGGAAAATGAGTAAAATAAAAATATTGGAATTTTTGGAAGCATCGGGAAGGTCGATAAGTGAACGTTAAATTGAATCCCGATAATGAGGTGTTGAAAGAGTAGTTGAAAACGAGATTAACTAAATTCCCAACGAAAGCAAGATAAAATCTGAATTTTGATTATGTCTAGTAGATAGATGAACATAATCTTTTTGAAAAAAAGCCTGATGCATGAAAGTTCAAGCTACCATCAAGTTTTTAATTAACTGAAAATAGTTAAAGCCCTTGCTTTACATTTTAAAGTTGTGGAATTGGCCTGCATGAAATAGCGGGAAGGAGGGGAAGGGAGGAGAGATTGATCGCGAATTACAAAAATACGCAGCACAGATAAGAATGAGTGGGTGGAGCGAGACTGCAAAAGTTTTGACGAGAGCTTAAGAGTTCGCTACACCCACAGCAGATGTCAGCACTGGACGGGCAGATTATACAAGTGCCGAGTAATCTGGCAATTTTTCGACTTTCTTTACGAGAGAGATTTCTTTATTATGGGAAGGTGAGGTAAAGTTTCGTGAGTGGCCGAGGGTAGGGGGATGCGTCGTAAAATGCGGTGCATAAGCGATGTGCAACGCGGAGATGAGTTCGGATGCTGCGAACGAGGCTCCAGTCGGACACCGGCAAAAGGTGACGGATGGCGATTTAAGGGCGCAAGACGGCCTGACCTCGGGTGGCAACCCCCATTTATGCTCTATTACCACTATATTAGTCTACGCTAGGGGATTTATGATAGTGGCTTTTAAGTCTCGCTCGATCCCGCTAGTCCTGACTCACAAGCCCTCGTAAACTTGCGGGACCATTCAAGCCGACCTTATATATTTGGCTAATCGAATTAATTTCGGTGGATCCATCTTTGAACGGAATTGCCGAGTGTGTCAGTGAGTGTCTCGCAATGGCATTCCCAAAATGCGAGTCACAACTTTCGGGCAGTAGAACAAATTCCTCCTCAGAATGACCAATTGCGTTTGGCGAATTTTTAGTCCGATCGATAATTACGTTCGAGACTCTTGTAATAATAATCGTAAATTATAATAATTTTATCGAATTATACGGTGAGCGTGGCAAAGAACAAAAGGAAGGAACTGTCGATTTTTTTTTTTTTTTTTTTTTTTTTTTTTTTTTTTTTTGGAAAACTTGTAACGCCGGTCCGCCAGCGTTTAATTACCGCTATCTAGCGAAACGCTTTCGCAGCTCGCGACTCACTCTGGAATCGCATGGCCGATGTAAATTACCCCTCGACCGACAACACTCCAACTCCATCACCCCACTTTTTATCTTCTTTATCGCTCGACTATTTTAGCGGTTAGTTTTTCCGTTAGAAGCCCGCGATACAACAACGCGCGGAGCGCCGCCCTGGAAACCAAATTAGCCCGAGCTTAAATGAGAAAATTTTTAATTATACCTTATCGAAAAGCAATCTTCCCTACCTTTGGCGCCGATCTCACGTATTTATGCACGCCTTCTACGAGATTCGACCGATTACCCTTTTGATCATTGCGCGTATAGCTTTAAACTCGGGCCCACCACTAAATGAATCATCCCTTCGCCCTTCATTGATGATCCAAAAACACCCGCCGTTATTCTTGGTTTTTGCAATTCGTGCCTTTGTATTTTTACTCCTCTTTTCACGAATTCTGTTGAGTATCATTACCATCCCTTCAATGCACAAATGTGAGTGCTCCTTTGTTCATAATTCGCAGAGAACACTATTTTCTTTTACAACTTTTTACAACAGCAAACCCAAGTGTCGAAAACTGCGAGATTATAATTTAGATTTTTATGAATCTGCTTCTCCTCCTTTCCAATTAATATTTTTATCGTACGTGTTTTACCAAATGTGTCAAAAGCTCAATGGGACACGTGTGAAGATTTCTTAGTTAACGACGACTTTCAAGATTTCTCCGATAAAACCTGTCTCAGTACCCATGCCCTTAAATTTTTTATTCAAATATTTTGTTTTAAAAGCTTCAAAAAAAAGGGAGAATAATAAAGTAGAATTTTGGTGGAAAAATTAGAGAGATAAATTCCGAAAAAGCTAAAAGTAGTAAAATCTCGAGGCTGGAAAAATGATGAAAGCCGAAACAATCTGCCAAATTAGCGGAGCATCGCATGGGCAGAAAAATATATTCCTCGGGTTCTGAAATATGACTTCGTAAAATTTGGGCTCTAGGGCGTCGGAGGGAAGGAAGGGACGGGGAGGGGGTAGTGGTTTAAGGCTCAGTCTAAATTCGTACGCGGCTCCGAGAATATTAAAACGTCAGGCCGTTTTACGGCATGGCCGAGCCGTCGATGATAGGATAAATAATTTAGCTTGTTTCGCGGGAGTCTTATTAGTTTGGATAAGTCATAAAAAAAACTTATTACTTACGCAGTGAGCGAGCGGACGAGCCTCGCTCCAGGAAGTCCCGAGTGTGGTGCTCGGGCAAGACGAGCCCATCAACTATTCAGAGCCTTCGACGACCACCAGCGAGTGGCGTCGAAACTAGAAACTAGCCCACCCCCGCTGATCAACGAAGCCACCCCGGCTTAACCTTTCGTTTATGGATATCGATGCCCCGGTGCACCGGCCTCCTTCACCCGGACACCCCCGGGAATTAGCGGACGCCGAGTTTCCACCTCGTAACGGGAGTCCCTCCCTTTCCATCTTCGAGGGGTAAGGACTGGGGTGCATGTCTCTCCTCCGCGGATCCACCGATCCCCAGCTTCCGTGAGAACGCCTGCGGGAGGCCGCGTCTGGAGCTGGTACGTACGTCGGTACGCGGACCGCCAGGCGCTCCGGGCCTCGAGTGGACCGGGATGCGGTCGCTGAAGAGGATAAAAAGGGAGAGAAAGTGCCCGGGGCGCTGAGATGCGCCGAGATGCGCGGAGGAGAGCGATCCGTAGCCATTTAGAAGTTTTAATAACATTACGATCTCCGTGCGTACATAGGCGGGGGAGGGGGCGAAGAAAAAGAAAGAGGCGGATCGACGGGTGCTTGGCTGCTCTGTCCTTGGGGGGCGGGAGTGCCTTTTTTCGTTCTCTTCGACGACGCGAGGCGTGTCGTCTTCTTCTGTTCTCCCTCGGTCGCTCTTGGGAGCGCAGCATCCCAGGACCGAGGCAAGAAGAAAGTTTATAAAATATTTAAAAGTACGGAAACGTCTCCTATCGCCGGAGGCGATAAATTTCCACTTACATTTTATTTTCGTTTGGTCGTGTTCGTTCGTTTCGCCACGCTCCGCGTCGCTGAAAACGAACGGGGAATAAGTCTGAAGAGACGAGAGCTCCTACAAAAACACCAAGATAGATGAGCCGGGAGGGGCCGAACTAGACGGTATAAATATTATCAATTAAAAATCCGAGTCTCGAAATGTCTTGGAAATAAAATCCCCCTCCTCCCTCTGCGGGGGTGCTCTCGCACGTATCGAACTCTCGTGGGGCACCCGGTAAATAAAGAGTCGTGCGAGTGAGACCGATTCCCAATTTCCCAGAGTAATAGAGCGACTCCATATACCTAGCCCGGGAAATAAGAAATCGCGTCGTTCTGGAATCGGGCCGGAAGTTGTGCTATTTTCCGCTCGACGATGCGAGACCTATTTAACGGACGCGAGTCCGGTAATGAGATTCGAACTCTGTCCTCGCCGAGACAACCGCGACCGAATCGCGTCCTCTCATCCTTCCACTTGCTCGGGATGAAAGCTGGTTGCGAGACTTCCGGTGGTCACAACTCGTCAAAGTAAGCGAGTCCCAAGGAATGCTGTCTCGTCAAATTTGCGTTTGGTACTCGGGGTCAAGGAACCCCTGGGGCAAAAAGCTGAAGACGCAATGGAGGGGCGTTAATGCAATTAGGGTTAGGTTTTCAATTATGGGTCGAGTCGTTTGCTGGGACCAAGAAACGCGCGAGCGATAATTCAGCGGTCAGCGAAGATTTAACGGCAAATTAGCTAATAATTACCAAGCGCGCGAACGCCGGACGCGAGCGTTGTTACGTTAACTCAAATACAATTGTATTTCTCGCGTGAGTTCGATAATGGAAATCCAAGAGCCGAGGCCCATTATCGAAATAGCAATTAGAATAAATCAAAAGCGTGAGCGTGCGTATTAGCGCTATGATTTCCCAGCGAATTATCACCTCGTTTTTAAAACCACTCTTATTTTCTATTTTCTTCTCCACCTCGGCTAAAAAATAAATATTTTACATCCACTACTTTTAAATTCTGACTCTTCCGAATAGGACCATACTTTTTAAAAGAACTCGCTATTTTATTTTTTATCTGCAAACTATCCGATTCTTCGAATATTTAAGATTTAGTTTTTTATTTGCTATCACATTCGTTTTTCAAATTCTTAAAATTTAACACATTGTGAATGACAAAGGAATTTACGAAAATTGTTGAAATAATATTAAAGCGTTTTTTTTTCTCAATTTGTCTCAGAAATATGCATTTCCCAAAATTTTATCTTTTATTTTAATTTTTATTCAATCATGCAAAATAATAATCAATGAAAAATTTTATTTCATTTATATTTATTCTCTTGAATTTTGCACTGCAGGAAAAGTGAGCAAGGAATCCGGAGATAATTTAACAAAACACTCGGCTATTTCATAATTTTCCCACATTCAGAAAATATAAAATTCAAATTCTTATTATCGTTGTTGCGGAGCAGCAAGATATTTTTGTAAGGGAAAAAAACCCTGTCCAATTTTTCGTCTTTGAATTACCTTGAGAGTAAGCGCCGCTTAGGTGACAATGGAAATTTGAAAGATGTTGCGGGACAGAGAATGAGAAAAAGTGAATTCGCTGGCTCGCACTGGACTCGTGGGGTACAGAGTGACTTGATAGGTTTATGTGTCGCCGGGGAAAGGGAGGAGAGATGGACCAAAGAGATGTTGCGGTGGGGGGGGGGGAGAAAACGAAGCGACGGCTCGCCGCTCTCGATCTCCTCGATCCAATTACCCAGCCTCCGTCTTCTCGGTCCCGACGGAGACTTCCGGCGACAATACTCTTGGCTCGGCGATATCTCTCCCTTTCCCGAATAAACGCAAGCATACGGGGATGAGCAGCTTCCCCAACGCCCCTAACAACCCCTGACACATCCACTTTCACTCGTGACAGCTGATAGTAAAGCAAGAAAACGCGGCTGTGGTCACTCCTCGTGGAGTGGCTAAGGGCACCTGCGGGATGCTCTCGACCCCTCTTACATAATTACGAGTCTCGAGATTTTTCCTGCACGCCACCTCCATCGACTACTCGAATGCGCTCGTAGCTTTCCTTTGCGCGCCGTAAGAATTACTTCCGGTTTAACGCGAGAGAACAATCTGGATCTTATTCTTGAAGAGCGACCTTGAACGTCAATGAGTAAAAAGTCAATGAGCTCGAGTTAATTTGGCGGTCGACTGGACTGGGGAACGTTGACCGGGGAACGGGGAACCGGGGGAAAGGCCAAAGGCACGCAAGCTCACAACGAGGGCGGTAAAGCAGCACTTGATCTTAGAAAGGAAGGAGAAAGGGACAACCGCTGTGGGCAGCTCAAACTCCCGACAACCTCCCTCGGTGGTTTTGCCGAGGCGTGAGAAGGGCCAGAGGAAACTCTTCCCTGGCACTCGGCTAAACGCCCTTTAATGGACGTGGACTTACTATTTTCCTTTTCTGATCGATCGAGTAACTTTTGTCTCTGCCCGCTGAAACAAAACCCCCAACCTGGCCTGCATCGAAATCGGTAAATAATTGAAGCCCTGTTAAAATTAGAGATAACGAACGGGGAACGGATGCTGAAACGTAAATGAGAGTGTGAAGTATGTGCGTAAATACACTTGAGGAAGAATATGTTTCCAGTGCCTTTGTAACATCGCATCCACGGTAAAACAAACAACAGCGAGAAATAGAGGACTTGATAGAAGATTGGAAGATAAAATAGACTGAAAATTTGGTCTCGGCTAAGGGAATCGGCCGAAAAAAGGAAAAGCGTAAAAAAAAAACAAAAAAAAAAAAGCGAATGGAAGGTGGGGGAGGGTTGGTTAAAAAAAGTAGAAAGCAACCGGCGCTTCGTTTTCGCTGCTCTTCGGAGTTTCTTTTCCTATATTATTCGCGGTGAATAACGAGAACACTCCGTCATTCTTTCCAATTTAAGTGTAACGAGCCACACCGATACGTTTCTTCTTATTCTTTCGCGCGGCATCCCACTCCACCGGCCATACCCCGCGTAATCCCGTACAATCCAGACATTTTTCACCATTACTCGCGGGGGCGGCGGCGACGACGGCGGGGGTGGTGCCGTGGGGTGAGACCGAACGCCGGTCGACTCGGGGTGTGCTACCCCTGCTAGTCACCGAAGCCGCGCGCCACGACTATGCCCGGCAAATAATTAATTTCTCACGTACCTAACGAGCACCATTTTTTTTACTCCCGTCACGCTATCTTTTCCTTTCGAGCGTCGTACTCCCTCGTCATGATTGGTGGAATATGTGCTCCGAACACTGCGCGATGACATCTGATGTTAAAAAAAGGACGTGGACAAGGAGGAAAACGTTCGACCAAGACATTCGTTAAATGTCGACCCCCTCCCTTCCCCCCCCCCCCACGCCGCGCTGTCATAGCTGTCTAATCCCTTATTGTGCACTCTTCATTTGGCTTTTAAATTGCTGTCTTCGAGTCTTTGAAATATCTATACGTAGCCCCGGAATAAAAGTATCAATCATTTGTCCAACAGTCACTCGCCTTTTTATAGCAATGATTTCAATGCTTTTTCAGCCGTATCCATCGAATATTTCAAAATAATGCAAAATATGCAAACATAATTTGAAATAGCTTATGAAATTTTGTTCAGTAGAGATAAGTTTTTATTTAGGAAATACAATCACTATTTTATTGTAAAAAAATGAATTAATTTGCATTTCAAGCGATTAAATAGAAAGGAAAAATGCAACAGATATACACGATGATTGATCGTAAGACAAAATAAGCAAACCATACAAGTGTAATCATCAAAAATATCTTGTTAATTTAAATTTAACACCAAACAAAACATAACAAATAAAAAAGTATTCTTCCATTGAAATAGGTTCCGCTAAATATATATAATGCCATTGTGTACATAATTTAGTCTTGTGTGAAAAATAATAATAGTGAAAATCAACGCATAATTAATAAATTTATGAAAAACATTATTATTTGAATGAATAATGTATTAATAATATTGTTTAAGAATTATAAGTAAAAATTTCATGCTATACATAATATTAGTGTATAAAATTAATTCCTAAAATCAATAATAGAAGAGTCAGCAACTAAAATTAAATGTAATAGAATACAATATAGAATTTCAGTATTATTATAAAATATAGAAAAAATTATTCTTAACATAATTAATTAGTAAAATTAATTATTAACTTCTTCAAGAAATATTAAATAATAAAACCGCAATATATTCCCTAGAAATAATAATGTTCATAATTCTAAACATTATAAGAAACAAATAAATATTTATAAAATTTTTTAACTTGCAGCAAATTCAAGTTACCGCGACACAATAATATACAATATTTGTTTAGATTGCATACATCAAATTTCTTCTGCACAAATTACGATTGAAATAATACATATTAATGTAAAACTAAGGAGTTTATATGGATCCGATAAGATGCAATTAGAATTAGCACAGGTTTGTTTTTATTCCGATTACACGTGATCGGATCCATATCAACTCCTTTCTGTTAATACATCATGGAAGGTACTTCAAATTAATAATCATAATACGAATTAATATTGATAAATATTTAACAATAATAATAATAATAATAATAATAATGATTATTACGATTGTCGACATCAATATTTATATAATAAATAAAATTTTCGAAGCAGATAATACTAAAAAAAAATATGGAACAAATTTAAAATTTAAGTATAGGTGTCAATTGAAAAAATAATTGAAAACTAACGAAAAGACAGCCTTTCGCGATAATTTCTTGAGCGTGGCGGAGAACAAGTAGGTCGGTCACGGTGTGCCGATTCGAAGAGATACTTTGTCCCTCTTATTATATTGTCTGGCTCACTCTCTTTCTTTATGTGCCTGTCTCGAAGAGAGCAAGAACGAAGAGAGAATCAGTGGTTAAAGTGCCATAAGTTGTGCGGTGAGACGGAAGTAAGGGGGAGAAACAGACCGACGGTCACTTGGATTTGTGTGGTGTGAACGTAGGGCGGACCAGTAAATCCACCCTTTCGCGGTCTCTTAGTGAACTCGGGTCATAGATCGTGCAAACTATCGCGCAACAGCCACCCCTCCCACTCCCTTTCTTATTTGCGTACCTCCACTTGCTCAACTCCTTGGGTTTCCGCCTCTTTGGCATCCTCCGAAGTTGACTTGCACCTAACTTGGCCTTTGCTCCGAAATGATGCTCATCGGACATAAATGATTTATGCATTTATTGCATTTAACCACCCCTAACACAACTCCTTTCACACAACTCATCGCATTACAGCATCAACTGCGCATTCGAATCCGCACTTTCCTCGTTCCCGCTTTCACGCGTGCTTCTCTGCCCCGAACATACATTTGAGTTGTATACTGCCTAACGATTGTAAGGTAAAACTTTCATAATCACTGCAATTTGTTCATCGTGCTTTATGGCTTTGATTTATTTAGAGTATCTGCCAGCAGAAATTTAGTTAAATATTGATCGGGACCACTAAAGCCTCAAGCTAAATAGAACAATATCAAGTTACACTCCATAGCATTGGTAATTGCGCGATACGCAAATCCTTTTCCTTGGGCATTGGTTCGAGCTCAATGAACAAAACTAATAGATGTACTCGTTTACGCTGCCACTGAACTTTATACGACAATTTAAAGTGCGACATAAACATGAAAAAATTCGGAAAGTTTGGATACACCAAGAATTCCAATACAGCAATTCGTATTTCCGAGGGAAATTTCAAAAAAATTGCAATAGACATTCCACAAATGCCGATCTTTAAATTAATGGTATCCCCCTTGTCAACATAATAATAATTTGAATGTATTAAATTTCGAGAATCATTGCACATAGCCAATGAATTGCCAACACAAAGATCTCACCCTCGCACAAAAGGAAGAGTCACCTTACAAGGAGATACAATTCATTCTGTTTTTTCCAATAACTAGGTATACATAGAAATAGAGATTGTGACTTTGAAGCTCTAATGAGTGCTCAACAATTTTTCATTACGTATAGTAGGACATGCTTCTTTCAAGCCAAGAACGAGTAAGCGATAAGAAAGGGAAAATAGGAAAGAGGACTGAGGGGTCAGAAGGCATCAAGGAGGCGAGTGAGAGCAAGAGATACTTAATGGCGTGTGGCGATATTAAAATGGCATAAAAATGAGCTGTAATTTGTATCCGAGTTCAAAGTTACCCCCTAAAGCACGTCGTCAGTGTACAAGCTAACCCTCACAAGGTTACTTACTATTGTTATTAATATCAGGAGTTGCGCACACTTAATACCCTAAGAAATCATCATATTTCCGTATGAATTGATGAGCCCTTCTTTAAGTCGACGCAGATTATATCTTGCAGTTTATAATTTATTAATGCTGCATAAATAAATGATCTTGTATAAATTATTGTATTTTTTTTTTTTTTTTTTTTTTTTTTTTTTTTTTTAATTTTAGTATTTAAAATATAGATTTTGCGGAACAGATTTTGCTTCAAAAGGATTATACTTGTCATAAAGAAATTTTATTTAGAGTGTGATACATGACTCATTTTTATTCGATAGGAATGATCTGTGGCATCTGCATCACCCAAGCTATTCAAATTAAATCATGGATTAATTTATCAAAAGATTGAAAACTTGTTGTTTTTTTTCTCGACGAAAAATCAAGGCATTTTAAAACGACACTTAAAGTCAGTTTGGAGAAAAACAGCACAGCAATTTCTCGAGTGTAATACAAATCCGTAAGAGCCGACAAATATTCGTGGGAAATCGTAATTGCAGTAATACGGGAGTTTCCAATGACGGCGAGGATGATGGAATGAAAATCTATGGTAAAAGCGAAGCGTATCGCGCCGAAAAAGAAAAAGGAAAAGAAAAAAAGGCTCGCAAGGAATAACCAGGCGAAGTGGGAGTTACGAGTTGAGTGGGAAAAGCGTTACGAGTGTTCGCTGTGGAAATGCCTGTAAAACGGATTCGTGCCAAGGGTTCGTTACTTTTCGCGAGCGTTTTCGACATAATGTCTTCTCCGATAACGCGGCATTAGCCTCTGCAGCTTCGGTCGGTCCTCCCCCTCATCTTCCGCCCCCGCGCAAGTAGCGATAGAGGCTCTCGGCATTCCTCCCACAGCTCTGCTCTCGAATCCTCGCGCTCGAGAGGAGGCTGCCGGATAAAAATACCATTTGAATACACGGCGAATTGGAGTTTGGGCGGGACGGGGAGGAGGGGGGAGGGAAGGAGGAGGAGGAGGAGGAGGAGGAGGAGGAGCAGGAGGAATTCGGCATCATTTATAACGCGTGACAATAAAGTGCTCCGGCTGGTAATAATCTTTATGGCGTGATACATGTCGTCGCGGGCCAACACGCACTCGACGACAGCCGAGATCGCTCTTTTTACGATATGCTAAGCGAAGAGGATATGCGCCAGGAGAGGAGATTCAAATTCTCCTGATCCACCCCCGGTCGAGCGAGGAGTCGACGTCGAAAAAGACGTCGGCGAAGCCTCGATGTTATAATGGCTTTGAAACGGAGAGTATTTTCTGGCTACTTAAGTCCTGGATTAATGACCTGCTCTCTATCTGCGACGAAATATCAAGAAGGGGAGGAATTAAGCGCAAAAATCCCAGCCGTTCCTCCCGATACCAACATTTGCATCGTAAGTACTCCGGGCATTAAATTTTTATGAAAAATTCCAAATAATAAAGTACACGCGTAACTAAGCTGATCGTCAGCAGTGCCGTAGTGCCCGCTTTTCAAAGACAAGAGCGAGCGTTTGTGAAGGGGCAAGGGCGAGGGGGAGGGGGAGGGGCATCGCAACCAGAGTAGAGCCGAGATAAAGCGCCCCTGGTCGCGTCGCTTCAAATTGAAAAAATTCATCAATCCTTATCAGAGGCGCCCTTCAATCAGTTTCCAAACAAATCTTGACTTTGAACATCTCGGAGTCAAAGGCCGATCTCATCTTGAGAAAGTATGTCGCTGATAAATCTGTCGAAACTCTCGGGACCCAATAAAATACGCGGCGTCGTTAAATTTGATGAGAGTCGAAGGCGTAATAAAGGTTTTAATAGCGAAATCCGATATCAGGCGCAAGCATATTCAATGAAATACGCAGAGCGGCTCCGGAAACCCGGAGGTTTTGACTTGTGCAATTGTTTGTCTCTGCCATCGAAACGCACGCGCTCCTCCTCGGAGACTCGAGATATAAGGGTTGGTTGCGCCCTGGATTGGCTTTCATTAATCCAGCAACCCCGGATCCAGCGGCAATGAGACCAAGTGAGCTGTAACTTCCGCTCGGAGGAATATATATTATAAATCGCGATATATACTCCGCGGTTCGAGCCGCACGAATCCGCCTGCACGCCGCAGATATTTCTCCTGTGTGGCGAGCACCGAAAGATGAATATTTGAAAAGGTGAGAGAACATTAAAGCCACCCTTCTTACGGCTTGCTTATTAACATCTGATACCCCTGATCCCCGATTGTGCTATCCCAATTTACCTAACGAACTCTACTCCTAAACTGAATCTTTGGTTTGCGCCCAACCAGCCAAGTAATTTTGGAATCGCCCAACCAAATAAACATCATCGACGGTTGTCTTAAGTAGAACATTGACAATTTTACGCGCCTAATTTTCTCTTTGATTTTCTCACATCATTTTCATTAATTTTTAATCTCAATTTAAAAAACTAACTATTTAAAGCCTAATTTATTCATTTAATAATTAAATTAATTGTCTCCTAAATCACCAAGAGTAACGATAATTATCTAAAGTCTTAATTTATACTCCAAATTCCTTTGGAAAATTAAACTATATTCTTTTTAATTCCAAGAAAATACGGATACATACAATTAGGAGAGCCAACTAAGATTAAGGAAGCAAATATTGTGTACGAGGCATAAATTTTCAAAGTAGTTTTTATTTGTATAATATCTGAGTGCAAAAATAAATTTTATTACTAATTATTTGCAAATACTTGAAAAAATTTTTATGACTTTATTTTTCAAGGAAGAAATATTAATTGAAATGGAAGAAAATGTTTAGAATAATAATAACCTCTCACTTCACTGAATAAATAATCGTATGTTTTTTTATGATTAAAAAAAACCATTAAAACAACATGCTTGTGAATAAACATAAATGTAGTAGTTGTTTATATTGATTATTTATTAAAAAATAGTTATTGATAAATACTTGATATAATGTTTAAAAATATTTACAACTTTTCATATATAACATTGAAAAGGTTAAATGTGTGGAAAGTTATCGATGTAATTTTTAAATTTTAATTTGAAAGCTTACAATTGTTGCTTTCAGGTTTATAAAAAAAATAAAAATCTCGAATTTTTATTTATTAATGTAAGAAATAAAAGAAAAATTTAATAGTGAAAATATGTAGATGTCTTTGTGTAAACTCGATCCAATTATAAGACAATAGAAATATAATTATGCAAAGCCGAAGCTGATTGTGATTAAAAGCTACCAAGGAAAATTTTCTCGAAATTAAGCAGGTGATTACAATTTTAGAATTGCAGCCATTTTGTCGAAATGCGTTTATCGTTAACAATTTTTACACCCCGAGCAACATCAGCCTTCAATACCAAAGAAAATAAGTAGTAGAAAGAGCCAGGACTCTATTATAAATATCCAGATATAGGAGAATTCGACAGAGTCGAGGTCTGGTTGAGTCGGTGATTTTGAAGCAGGTAACGTTAAGCGAGGGTGGTTTAAAGACCGAAATTGCCATAGCCTCGTAAACAATTTTATTGGCGGTGCTTTTCTTGGAGATATATCTGCTGGCACATATATACGATTGGAAAATCAAGGGTTAATGGAAATTTCTCGTTTATTTGTGAGCAAGATAAAGCTTTGGGAATGAATTAACACGAAAGCCGGAGGATTTTGCAGGCGCAGAAATATAATTTTATGATGTTTTTACTTAAAGCGAGCGAAATTCTCGTCGTTACATTGTAAGTGCAAAAGCAAGGCTCAAAGTCGAAGGAGATTCTAATATTCTGATATTCGGTGCGCAAGCGATCTTAACGGCTGAGCGCAAAGGGGTAGCAATAAAGATCCCCCATCTGCCGATCGTAGTTATAAATTAACGATCCTACGGATAGGGTAGGCAGTGCGGCGAATAGCACAGCACGAGGGGGTGGTTGAGGGGCGGGGGTGCGGGGGTGCGGGGGTGCGGGGTGCGGGGCCAAGAGAGAAATATCATCGAATAATGAATATTCATGCTGATGAGTTGCGGGAGCGAAACGAGAGATAGAAAGGATGAGGAGGACGCGTCGAGGCGCCCGGTTGTAAAGTTGCCCCGTGGAGGATCGCGTCGGCGGCCACTGCCATATTTTGTGCGATGTATTTCGCAGACTCCATCGGACTTTCCTTGCCGACCTGGAATGCCGACCCTTTGCACCCGTCCCTCGATTCCCATCGAACGAGGCACCGGCTCTCGTCGCAGCGCCGAGCAGCTCATTTGCTCCTGGGCCCGCCCTTTACCCTTAATCCCAAGTCGCTCTCCGATTCAAAGTCAATGATTTTCGGATTGTGTTAGCCTCCTCGAGGCGAGCCCGAATCCGCGCCAACGAAAGTATTTTCCAAAATATTCCGCTCCGGCAGCTCCGAGTGCGCGCGGCTATTTGAATTATTTGCGATGCAATTTATTCCATGAATTATTCCGACGCCCACTGACCTTTTTAGTTTGCGGCTTTGTTGTGAAACAAGAAGCTTAATTTTCTTACAAAATAATCCTGCATGCATTTAAACGCGTAAGCACCTGCACGCTGGCGTCTAACAATAATACAACAATATGATTTCCCTCGGACACTAATGTTCAAGATGAATACATAAAAATTAAAGGGCTAAAGGACAGCTAAAAATATTTTGCGCAAACTGAATCTAATTTCACAGGGAAAATTAATCCCATGTAATAAGAATAAAATAGAGTTAATGGGACAAAAAATCAAGGGAAAAACGCAGTTTCAAATGAAATCATACTCCACATCAGAATCAAAATATAATTTTAATTCAATAGCTGAGCTATAAATACTGATGATCGCTCTTCCTACCGAGAATACCTTAACTGCAATAACAAAAATACACTAGATAAGTTGATGTTAAACAAATTAATGGTAAAAAAAGATTTATCTCAAAAGTATTATATATATTATGTCTAATAATAATAATAATGATGATGATGGTGGTGATGATAGCAGACAAAAGAGGACATATCTTTTTAAATAAATGATACAAAATAGAGTATTTAATATATTACTAAAACACCGAGTCGAAATATTAATTATAAATAAAAACTCTGATCAAAACGTTTTCATTCGGTAGGTTTCAAATTTACCTTCTCGACAGGTACTTGCTTTACGAAAATTAATTTAAAATTTTAGTAAAGTAAAACTTTGTTTCTTGAACATTCTTTCATTTTGTTCTTTGTATTTTTGTTCTTTACATTACAATTACCTCATCAATTTGTCTCTCATAAATAGAGTACTTTTACTGTCAAAAAGATGAGCAAGTAAAGTATTAAAATTAGTGACGAGATAATAAGCTACTTAAAGAATTTTAATGAAATAAAAACTTGTATAATCATATAATAAAGTATCAAAAAAGAATCAAATAAGCTTGAGTTGTTTCATTGGATTTGTTTCATAAACTTTAAAATTTGTTGTGCATATTGCATGTCAAATGATAGGTATTGGGTAAGCATTATTTGACAACTTATTTAAAAAAGTAAAGTACGCTGGTTTACGAGTACGAAATACTAATTTAGCTCGTTTTTTACTTGCGAGAAAGGAGTATAATACCGAGATACGGTGCGTTTTAGCGTATTTAAATAAAACGGCGCAAACAGCGGTATTATGGTGTCGAGAGCGACGCAATAACAATGGATGGTTGATTAAAGTAAAAATTGCAGGGGGAAATGCTTGGACAAATTGCGTGCCATTTGAAGGGATTCCATCTGTCATTGCGAATCGGTATAACAGGTAGAGCATCTAATTACAATTCGAAGCAACGGGGCTGGGCGATGAAAGAGCCGGGAGAAGAAAGCACGCAAAGGTTCGGAAAACGCACGACGCCAAGACAACCCTTCCGAAGGGAGGAGAGCGGCATCAGCGAGAACCCTCGTCTATCGTAAAGCCACCCTTCCTTCCTCCCTCCCGCCCTTCCTTAGCCCGAAGGACAGATTATAAAAATGCATTATGAACACACCGCGAGATATAAATATAAATTAGTCGGGGCGAGGTTAAGGCACGTTCACGAGGAGCCACTGCGACGGCTAATGAAGCCGTGCGCTCTCTGCTTACGCCCACGCCACCTCCAAGGAAGGGTTTCCACGCAAAATTTCCTCTTTCATCAGTCGGAAAACTTTGATATTATATTTTACCAGTGTGTAAAACCCCCTAAATGCGAATGAATTCATACATGAACGTATAATTTTTTTGGTCGATAATGATAACGCGCTTCATCCGCCGTAGAGCCTTTAATCAAGCTAATTCACACATTCGTGAATTTTACCCGACTCGCTCGGAAAACTGATATTACGTTTTAATCACGAATTCGATCATTATTAGACGTTTAATTTTCTGAGAGTACGTTGCAATGGAGTCAAATTTGTCCCACGCATAATTGAAATTTCGAACAATTAAATTGATCCTCGGAGCAATATATTTTAATAAATTATACATCTTATCCTCATTTTGTTAGTCTTTTTTTATTTTTACTCTATTTTAAAATGTCCACATCATTAACTTATTTGTTATCGTTGAACAAAATTTTATGATACGATGTAAAAACACGAAGTTTATTTGACAGTATTGGTGTTAAAATTCATACGTCATCAAAATTTATTGCACAACCGTATTAATCACAGTATAAATGCATTAAAATTGAATTTCAAATTGTTATTTTTCGATGGAGATGATGCTGGGAAGCCAACTACAAATAAAACTGAAAATGAAATTTTCCAAGGATAATTTACGGGTGAAAATTACTGAATCGATTCATGACAAATGCATTATTCAAATAATTTTTTTAAACTTGGAGGCGGACTTTAACCTCGGCGACCAGAGATCAACGACTGGATGGCAAACACGTCGACCCGGACCCGCGCGAATATTTCAGGTGAATCTTTTTCCTCGGTGTGTGACGTTACGACATCAAGTAAACCGTCGCGTTTCACAAGCTGAAATTCCCCGTTTTATGCATCGGTTAGAAAAAATCCCTTTTCTTCTAACGGTGTAAAAATATACTTTAAAATTCCGGAAAAAATCCTTGCCATTTCAGGGAGGGAATCTCGAGCTCGCGCATCGCCCGCGGATATATCCCCGTCTTTCCGTCCCTCCAGAGCTCCGCACTATAAAAAAGCCGGAACAAAACTCAAGATTTTATAGGCTAATACGGTGCACGGTGTCATTGCGTACTGCTGGGTGGGTGGGGAGGGGGGAGGGTGCCGCTCGGAGTCCGTGGCGCATAACTCCGCAGATCGAGATTTTACGTCGGTAGCTCAGGAAAAAAGGCGGAACGTTCCGCGACCGCGACCAGCCTTTTTACGAATGCGCTTTTGAGTGTCGGCCCCAGGAGTCAGCCCCGCATAAGAGTCGATCCTCACACCTTCTTATCGGAATTTAAATTTCATATCCCCGCCGCGGGAGTAAACTCCTACGTGTGCAGGCACTAGCCATTCCGTCTTTACTCCGGCTTTCCCTCTTTAAACGATTTTCAAACCCCTGCCTCCCCGTTTCCCCGCCCAAGTCCAATGTATTCTTTGGATAGGCTTCCCAAACTCGCACTATAATTAATGTACGAATAATCAGCGGCTTTATATGGCGATGTTTCACGTCATTATACAAGGTCGGCCATTTAACTATTGTCCCTTAAAATTGAATTTTCAATCTACTTTCTCGTCGTTTCACGAGGCGCGAAATCATTCGGAGAATAAATATCGTCTGAGCCTCATATCAGCGTGCCGCCTACTTTATTAATACATTCAGAAGGGGGAAGTTTAACGGGTGGCTCTAATGTATTCCGAGGCGAGCCATTGCCGATACTAATAAACATATTAATCGTTTGATTATACCGACGAGGCGTCACACTTGTCCGCTATTTTACGTCTCGTCACTGGAAAATTCCCCGTATATCCCGACGCCATTTCCCTCTGCTCCTCGATGTGTACGAAATTGAGTCTTTGTCTTCCTTTTCCTTTTGCGGGAGATCCGAAATGTAAGAAACCCAAATACCGACGAATATTTATGAATGTTAATAAAGGAAATCGCTCGCCATCGCAGTTATACATGGCGTACCAAGGACACGTGGACAGAAAATAATTCAAAATATCTTCAAGTTAATGGAAAAACTGCCTTTGCCGATTGCGAGTTGTGTAGGATTGAATTTGTGTAATTTTAACAGTATCCACACCCAAGTATCGTGATTAATATTTGATACAATCGTTTTAATCATCCTTGGGAAAAATCACTCTCCAAAAATTAGGCATTTACGTGAGACACACACGAGGAGGAATATCTGTATTTTCCAAAAGCTACGGCGTACACACGTAAGCGGTCTTTGTTCGTGCGAACGGGCTGTAAGAGGGAAAACCCGGGGTGGGCCTGATTTTCCGCTTGTCCATCCGTCGGGCTTGGACAGAAGGTGGGAGGCCACGGACGGCCGTCCAATTCCCACCTTACCAATCCTATTATTAACAATTAGCTTTAAACTACTCTTTGCATATAAAACAGCACGCGGCGACTCGGGGCGCTCAACCCTCGTAACCTCGGAATGGAAATATACATACTGTATGTTTACGGTCTCGAATGTGCGCGCCATTGACGCCGGGGAAATTGTTCGCGGCCTAACCCGGCAAATTATCATCCGACGCTCATCAATTTGCGCGAGTCATCATCATCGACGCTCCCCCTCGTCCTCGATCTGCCCGAATTTTCCTTGATATTTTCCGCGCTGAAACGACGTTGCCAGTGCATCGGGATTAGCGGAATTTAAAGTCGGCATTTCGGTCGCGCAAAGGCGGTGCAGTGAAACGAGGCCTCCTCTCGAACGTTAATGGGCTGGAAAAGCCGATAAGATTTTGCACGTTAGCCTGACACCACTGAGTTTCGACAATTTCACATGTCTCACGGATCATCATGTGCCATACGGTTCTTAAAAAACTTATTCCGTTTGAACATCAGCTCTAAATACTGAGGCATAAAAATCTCGTCTTCTCTCCCAGGACCAGTGGAAAAGGTTGTCAAACGCTCCGCCGAGAGTGTTTGTGATTTTTCATACGAGAGCTCTCGGCTTGACTTCCTGCCTATCGTCGCTTTATATCTTTGTCCCCCGATCCTCGTGCCATAAAAGCATCTTCGGCCTCTGCTTCCTTCTCACTCCATCCCGGCTTTCTAACTGATTTCGCTCAACACCGCAAGTCCGAAGTATTTATAGGCAAATCGTCCGCTTTTTACGGCCGCGAGCGGACGATAAAAAGCTACTCTTGGATTTCCATATTGTCCTGAGCTTCAAGCACCGGATACATCGAATTGCGAGGCCTCGGGGTTGCGCCGCCAAAGCCGCCGCCAAAGCCGCCGCCGCCGCCGCTGCGATCGATCGCTATCTCGAGCATCGAGCAATCGTGCAGTGGCGAGACCAAACGATTAGTCAGCCGATAGGAGCTCGGATCGGAAAGACCGGTGGAAGGGCCAAAAACTCGAAACTTTTTCTCTCGGCGCTCATCCCGAATCCCGCGCAGTAAACCCAAGAGGGAAACGGACACAAAGGAAGGCTGGCGTTAACTCCCCGGGACTGCCAAGGGTGCGCGGGAGTAATGCAATGCCGGAATATGTCACAAATTAAGCGAGAGAGAAAGAGAAGAAGAGGGAGTTTTGCCATCGCCGTTTGCATCCTCTCGTACTCGTCCTCGCTTTTATTAGAATTATCTTTGTCACTTTCCCAAGTTTATATTTACTCCTTGACGACAAGGCTCTTAAAGTCGGGAGTCAGCCAGCTACTAGGCACTACCCGGAGGAGAGGATCCTTCTCGAGAGCGTCAAGTGCGCCGCGGCCTCCTTCTTCCCCGCAGCTCGAAGAAGAATCTTAAAGCGGCGACGATTCCAGCTCCGGTGCTGCAACTATGAAAGAGAAAGGGAGAAAGGAGAAAGAGAGGGCGGGCGGTGGAGGTGCGAGCCGAGGACCCAGCATCCACCCCCGCTTATTATCTTTACGAGCGGCAAGATGGAATTAAACTGAGCGCATCTAGGAATGCTCCCGAAATGTAATAATATTCATTACTATGCTAATGTCACGCGAGAGCCCGCGAAAGGTTATAGCCGAAGGAACTTGCCTCGTATTTTTGTTATCTGCCCTCACCTCACCCTAACCCCCGCTACCCCTTGCTATACTGTCCTTCGACTTAATGTGCTTATTCATCCAAATTTATCTTTTTACAGATCTACTCGTCCGATCGCTCCAATAAATTGTCATTTGCCACTGAATTGCTATATTTTAAAACCTCTTACGTGGAAAATTGAATCCAACAATCATCCGCTCATCCCAATTATCTGCAAAATATTGCAGCATCATCTCGTATCACACAAATTACTTTTATTGAATGAGTTATAGTTTTAAAATTGAGGACATGAAAATTTACTGTATTTTAATATCATTGCCCGATTGTACATTAAGCTCCAAACAAAATAAATGCTGAAAAATTGACGAAATACTATTAAAAATATACGCAAGATACTGAGAAGTTGATGGTTACTAGATACCATCCTTGCAAAGTAAATTTCGCTATAAAAGATGCTGTAAAATTTCACAAGATATTTTAAAGGGGCTCCTCTTACTACTCATTGCATATTCTAATATTAACGATCTTTATTGAAAAATAAAAAAACGATACAAATTCCTCAGGATATTTTAAGGCTCGGAGATAAAATTTGATTAAAACGATCGGTACTTATTACATGTAAAAAGCGTTTTGCAAAGATACTCATCTTACCCTCGTTTCTTGGCTGGTGCTGGTGCTGCTGCTGTTGCTACTGTTGCTGCGCGAGCTTATCTCAGACGTCAAAATTATAAGCGCTGCAGAAGTAGAAACTCCAATGATAGCACTGAGAGATGCGAATCTGCTGCTTTTGTCTCCTGCAATATCAGAGATTGTTATTAGTATCGTTCTAGACTACTAATTTGCTAGGAAATTAAAAATTTATTTTCCCAGCGTACACTAAAGGGTAGATCAAACTTTTTCAAATTACCTAAATTCTATTGCGCTCATTGAATTCTATGCAATCATAAAATTTTAAAAATTAATATTTACGAATGATTATGAAAAGTATCGAGCTCAGTCTAGTAGTTGCAACATTAGTAATAATACACTTTATTAACATTTCTCTCGTGAACTTACATTTACATTAAAATATTTTATAAATATATATATATTTTAATTATTTTTAAAATTAGATTTTAAACAGTAAACTTTAATGTATGAAAAGTTAACGAAAAATTAAATTAACTTTGCGAAACTTTTTAATAAAAACCTTGAATTACTTACATATCTATTATATTTTTAATGTCTATTTTACTATTAAGTAGTAAAAAAATATACAAAGTACAAATATTTTATCTATTTACATTTAAATTGATAATTTTTAAATATTTTTCAATGTAAAATACAGAGAATGATTTGTTAAATGAAATGTATTAAAATTAATTAACAAATCTGATAAACATGGTTAATGATTGACACGTATACATCACAAGTATGATCGAGGAAAGTAAAATTTGTGAACAGTACTTTTAATGTCGCCGCCTTATGTAAAATAGGTGGAAAAACAGTAATAAATAAAAATGCACTGATAAAGTTAATAAATTTGAGCTTTAAAGAGAAAATTGATAAAATATTTCTATATTACATTGCATTATGCCTTCTAAAAATTCCCAATTATTATAATTATAATCAATAAGTCAATAAATTTTCTCATCTATTAATATTTGTTTATTTAATTAATAATTAATATATATATATAATTTTTAAATCCCATGTTTCATTGTATATGGTAATAAATAGTACGATTAGGGGTAGGATTAAAGTAAGTGGGGAAAAACTGCTCAAGTAAGGACCTGAGGACAGTTTCGAGATTACCAGCCACAAGATACCAGGATTACATATAATGTTATCAAAAAGAGTGAATCCATTAATAATTGAAACGAACCTGAAAAATAAATGAACAAGAACTCATTCGGTTATTATATTTTCAGTCAATCTGCTCGTATAACATCATCATATTTAAGTGTACTGAGTATTTTTGTAATTAAAAAAATATGCTACAAATTCAATATAAATTAAAATTATTTATAAAAAAAAGCTTTCGAGATAAACAACCGATTATTGCAACATAGGAATACTGTAATTTAAATTTGGTTTTAATTTTCAGTACCCTCGTAAGGGAATAATTGCTGATTAAATGTCAGGAAACATCCTGAATGGGTTAGCTTGGCTCTATTTCAAAGTCACGTGAGTAAGTGTTAAATATCAAGGAATTATTTCAAGTGAGTGCACGTATAGTATTAGTCGTGTATACAAATTAAACTGTAAATTTTATCGATGTGAGCATATATTCGTCAACGGCACCTGTCTTTGTCAGGTACAACTTTCAACTCACCCCCATGGATGTACGCTCATGCAGCAATGTATGCTTGACCACGAGTTTATGTAAATGGTGCACAAGCCACGACATTTCATCTCGAGCCAAGAGGGATGAAGAGTCAAAAGGGGGAGGAAGAGCAACTTGCAGGAAGGAAAAGGGCTCGACAGTTTTCTCCACCGCGCATATATCCGACTCCATCTTATTACAATTAGCCTCCTTATGTATCTAATTAGCAAGATTCTTGGCTGCGTGAGATTTCAGTAGCTAGCGAGTGAAAGACGGCAGTTGCTACCGGAGCTCTTGTTGTCTTTCTCTCTTATCTCCCTTCCTGCTCTTTCTCCCTTGCCCAAATTTCTCTCGCTCTATTCCAGTGCAATTTAATATAACTGCTGTGACACCGTGAGGACATAAAACATAATATTACACGTGATTTCTGTTGGAGCTGTGACTGTTGCTGCTGTATTCACTTTCATTGTAATTGTTTTCCATGTAAAAAATAAACAAAAAATAGACAAACAAAAAAATCATGTCGATTGATTTTCACCCAACCACCCCAGTCAACTTTTAATACTCGAACTAGTTAATCCAAGACTCTTTCATACTTATTTCTACATTTACACCACATCAAGTACAAGGCAATCGGTCAAATTATAAAGAATGAAAAGCTTCAAAAAATTTATAAAAAGGTAAAATTGAACAAGAGATCAACGAGTCTAAATAAGCTGTACGCACTCGTTAATAACAATATAAGACAAAATCTAAAACAAATTATTATTGTATAATATTTTATACATATTATTATTTTTTCTAATTGCATTGTTTTTATATTATATTAATTTACATAGAAATTATATATTCAGTATTTTTAATATAAATTGTATTTGATTATTTTTTTATAATATCTCAAAAAAATTTAAACTAATGACTAATTTTACATTATTCTTAATGAAGATATTGAAAAGACAATTAGTTGAAAAATTCAAAGTTTGTTAAATCACAACTGAAAGTTCATTTTACAAAGAAGAAAATTACAAAAATTTGAATATCGAGTTTCTTTTCTTATCCCATGCGCAGAAACATGAAGAATAAACTAGTATAACACTATGTAATTCTTTCTTCTACTTTTAGTTTTTTGAGTGAAGCAGATCTTAAAGTTTGTTAAATTAATATTTTTTTCTTGTATGAAATCTTTTACAAGAGACTCAGTTAAAAAATTTTACCGTATAGTTCTAATAATTATAAAGATAATGTTAAATAAATAATTTAGTCGACAATAATTAATTTATATTTGTTTATATCTAGTTCTAAATTATTATATCGAAAAATTTTATAAATAATCTTGAAATGAAATAACGTAAATATAAAAAAATAAATATATTCTTTAAAATATTGTATAAGAGTAAAAATACATTAATTATCAATTTAAATTCGATATATCATTTAAAAATTTTATGTTACACTATAATAATTTCTTTAAACAGTATTTATAATTAAATTAATAATAATACTTATATAATTACTTATATTAAAAAATTAATAATTATTATGTTCTTCTTATACTCGTTTTTTAATAGTAATAAACAATATGCCATGTGAATTTGCTAATTCTGCCAAATAAAATCTTTTTTATTGGAAAAAATTAGAGAAATAATATAGACATATTATAAAATATTGTAAACTGCATTAATATAAATACATCGATACAATTTAGACTATTTTATATGGTTTATAATTTTAATATTTTTTACATACGGTTTTTCTAACAAAAAAAATTTGCTTAGAAGAATTAGTTATATGCAGGATAAAATTATTTTAATTTATTGATATTTATATGTATATATATATATTAATGTGTTGTTATATAAATTATTTATTTGTTCAAATACTTATGCAGATCAAGAATATAAAATAAACATTACCATGCAATTATTGTATATTTATATTGATTAAAAATATATAATTCCAAGAAAATTATAAAAAAATTAATAGAAAATAAATAAATGGGCAATAAAACGAATTTTTTTTAGTAACATTAATAAAATAAAACATAAATTGAAAAATAAAATATAACTTTTAGACTAATTTTTTTGATTCTACGTAATTTTTTTTAATTTAATTTATATATAATGTTTTAGTGTAAATCTATAGGTACAATGCCATCATCTTAAATAATGTATTGAATATTAATTAATAAAAATAGTAATATTTAAATAATTTTTGTAATAATTTAGTATTCACCAATTAGAAATAGGAAAATATACAATTTGCACGTCTTTGAATAATTATATAACATTAAAATATAGCACATAGTACTATGATATTTATGTTTAATAATGATAATAAACGTAGAACTGTAGTAAATATTTATTTGGCAATTTTTTATATACGTATATAATACTTTAAAAAAATTACGGTATTTAATATTCTTAAACACTTTTAATAAATTAAGTATATAACATGATACATATTTTTAATTAAAGAAAGTACAAGTAAAATAAATAAAGCACCTACGCATCAACACGTTGGTAGGAAATAATAGATTTTATTAAAGGCAACAGTTTTTACAAAATACAACTAAATATTGTAATTTGTGATTACTTCTCGCCTACCTAATGACTGATTTTTCCAAGAAAATACTACTGTGAAAAGATTTTCTCTAGTGCTAATGAGTTCGTTCATCTTATATAGGCGTTCTCTATCTCTAGTTATACTCATTAACACCTGATTAATTGAGGTTCACCTAACCAAAGTTTCCCTTTGCTTCCCATTGATTTTCCCACTAGCGTTTATATATGCACCCCTGCCTCCATTTATAATATATGCAGATGACTGCATAATAAATAAAAGTAATAAATCTTCTAGTCCTTTTATTAGACATATTTTATAAAAATTTATTAATAATTTTTACAATATTTTATATTTGAACTAGAAAAAATGCAAAACACATGTATTCCATTATTTATAGAAGTAAGATAACGATATTTCTAAAATAAATGGAACATTTCTTTGACTCGATACAAATAACAAAAATAAAATAAAATATAATCCTATTCAGTTCATTCTACGCAACACTTGAAAAGTTTCACGGAGCGAAAGACATCTATGTAAATAATAATGAGTTTGTCGAGTGACCAAGCTTCATCCCCCTCCTCTCTCTCTCTCTCTCTTTGTGTTTTTATTTCTCACTATATATTCCTTCATTATATCTTTCTTTGGCAACATGAAAAAAGTTGTCTTAGCATTCAAAGAAAATGTGAAAATTATGAAAAGGGACTCAGGAGAGCTTAAACGGAGCTTCTCCTGTGTAATAGTAATAAGACATTTTGAAAAAATAGTTTTTGATTCTTTTTGCATTACAGATTAAAGCTTAATGCTGTACGAAGTTAAAGCAGTATTGTCATGAAACCGTTGCTCGTTTCTTAGAAAGAATCTGGAAAAAATAGATCCAAGTCTTAGTAGGAATAAAATCGAAAGAACTTTTATAAGCTTTCTAGAAATGACTATTTAGGACTTGCTATCAGAAAAAGGAATTTTAAATGTCATTTGAGAACTTATTCCAAATATGCACAAAAAGAAATTACATTTATAAAAGGATTATTTGGTATATATACTTGATAATATAAATTGTTTAATCAAAAAGTACTTTGACATTGATTTTATAAAGTAATGATTTTCAGAATCTTTATGCACATGTGTGATTTTAGTACAACTACATACATAGTTTATAAAAACAATATATTTAACTAATTTATTCGCTTATAATTTAACACAAATTTTCATTTTATGCAACAAAAACAATTATCAATGGTCAATAAATTATGTAAACTTTAACTAATAATAATAAAGCAAATTATTTGTTATTTTCCACTTAAATATTTGTGTCCCACATTACGTATAAAATTTATATTTGAAACCTCTTGCTCATGTAGGAATAAAATACAAAATTAGATTATTGTTTTTTAGTTTAAATAATATAAATTTAATATGATACTTTATTAAGTATATAGACTCAGTAATACTCGTATGATTAATACATTTATTTTTAAAGTACCTACAATCTTTCTACTTTTATTTGTTTTAGTATAAATATATATGTATGATTTATTAAAATGAATCTTAATAAATTTTACAAATACAATTATGAAATTATATTTCTATACCATTTCAATTGCATAATTATGAAAAGAGTAAATAAATTTATATTCTAAACGTGTTACCATAAATATTTTTTTGTAAAAGATATTTTCGAAAATATCAAATTATTTATTTGTAGATTTTTTGAAACGAAGGTGCTTTTCATCCGATAGTCATCTCGGTATATTTAGCTCGAAGCCATCATCCATTATATAAATATATAAATAGACCATAAAAACGTAGATCGTCTAAAAGATGCAAAAAACTTCAGTGGAGAGAAATTTAAAAATTGAGAATATGATTTTCTTTAGAGAAATGTTTTTAGAGTGTAATGTTTCAGTTTCCGCACAGGTAAAAAATACGCTGACTTTGGTCTCTTAAAAGGTCGCGAAAAAGGTTCCAGTCCACGTTCCTCCGTACACTAATCTTGAGAGAGAGCACGGGTAGTTGAAAGTCCCAAGCTTAATTAAGATATGTATTTATTTTAATTCTGGCGGAGCTATGGAGATGGCCATCCGCACACAGTCGGACCGTCCACCCGAGGAGGATAACGCGATTTTCTCTCTGCCGCCCCCCCCCCGCGCCGCTTTCACCCAGACGATGCGAAAGCGCTTCCTTCCTCAGAAAAAGGAAGAAGAAAGCATCGGACGAGATCTCGAACTCGAGGCGAGCAATGCAAATAAGGGTCAGTCGCGTCCGAGGATATTCACCACTTTTTCTTTTTTTATGCGAGCACTCGTCCTGCCTCGAGGAGTCGCGCCTCGAGTTCAATTGCCTCCCGTGAAATGCGTCCAGGTCCAGGCGAATTAAGAATGTGGGATTCCAGCTCTTAGCTTTTCATAATCACGTACTCGGAGGAAGTATTTCGTTTACTTGAAATTTTTATAGGAAGCGTGACCACTTCGGGTTGCATTTAATTTTCATGTTCTTTCTTCGCATCTGGGATTAACTCTGAGTTTGAAATCAAGTGCCACTTCAATTTGCGTTATATTTTGTTATGCTATATTTGTTGAGCTATGTGGATTTAGTAACTGAGATTTTTTTTCGAAGCGTGTTAATTAAAATTTTTTTCGATGTTAACTCTTTCTTCAAATTTATTGTTTCAAAAAGCCCCCATTGTATTAAACTTTCATAAAACCCTTATTGTAAAAAAAATTGTTTCAAATATTTTTTTTTTTTTGTTTAATAAAATATTATTGTTGTTCTGATATTTCTATAAAAATTATTAATTTTTTTTCTTTACAGGCATTTACCAATCTTAATATTCAGTAGTTTTTGCGAAGAATATTATTATTAAGATACGAATATCTTTTTTCTTAATAGCTACCTCGATAATGAGATGGAAAAAAAATCTCATATTTTCTATCATTACACATTAGTGCTTTAATTATATTTATGTTCTAAAAAATTCTTGTAGGAATTAAAAATTTGAATAAAATCCATTAAATATGCAAAACAAATGTTTACGATAATTTACAAAAAATATTCGATATTACGAATACTTTTGGTAATTATTTACACATTTTTAAACATTTTGAAAGTAAAATTTTATAATTTTTAATACATATATAATAGTAAGGTGAAATGCTAATTAATTGTATTTGCAAGATTATTTTTTTTTTTTAATTTAATATACTAGATAATTGAAAATTCACCACTTTTGAGTATTAAGAAATTTTGGAGTTAAAAATGTTAAATTAAAAAAAAATTGTTATTATCTATTATTTCGGAATTTATTCTTTAACAATAAATAAACATTAAAAGCATTGATATCATAATTTATAAATACGTTTTTTCTAAAAACTAGTTTTTGTGCAATAATGATTACAATTCTTATGAAGATGACAATTCATAAAATATAGAAACAAAGGAATCATTTTAATCATTTCAATTATAATACTTTTTTTTAAAGTAAATGAAATATTTCAGGTAATTGTATACGAGAATATTTTTACTTTATAATGGTTATTAATTTATGAAAGTTAATGTTTAATATAGCTATTAAAGCTCAAACTCGTATTTCATGTTTATCGTAAGAGAAGATAAAATAAATTTAAAAAATAAAATGGTATATGCATATTTTTTTTTAGTTGTAAAAAATGCGATTAAAAAAAGTTACAGTGTTACCGAGCAAATGAGCGTTCAAAATTACTTCAACAGTTGGAAAACTGAGAAAATTAGATGCCACTTGTCAAGTTGCAGAAGTACAAACAAAGTCCGAGTCAGTTGTTAGTATTTAAATTTATGTTTAGCGCAAATTAGTTCACATCGATTTATGATTGCCATAAGTAAAAAGCTTGCCATTCTCATAACTCTCAAATGCAGGCAAACTTTTCCGATTGAAGCAAAAAACTTGTCTGGGAAAAGTCTTGAAAGCAACGGCGGCAGCATCAGGTACGCGAGGAGGAAAATCTGGGCGACCTTAAGAGTATCAAAGACGAGTAGGAAAACAAGAAGTCGAGCCCGAGTTCTTAATTCGTAGACGCGGTGAGCCATGGTAATTGATACAAATGGCGCGAGCGAGCCGCGGGACCGCGCCGCCAACCCTTTAACCGAGTGCTCGCAGGAGCACAGCATCCGGCCCTATAAATTAATAAAGTATCCTAAAGTTTATTACAACTTTAATGGAAATAATTATTAAATATTATGCGGGCCCTGGTGTCAAGCAGCACTCGTCGCGGCCAAAGGCAAATAAGAAGGCGGTGCGCGGGCGAAGCGGAAGGGGTGGCGGGGGTGCGGAAAGGGGAGGGGCGGGGGTGGGCCCAGCTGTTCTTGCTTGTCTCCGAAGAATTAAAATATGGCGGCAGTACGTTCTCATGCGGAGTAAACCGTGACGCGACTGACGAAACGCTTTATGTCTGGGCTGCGTGTGCAACCGAACGAGCCGTGGACTTTTCCTTCGTGCTCTTCTTTCCTTCGTTTTTCATTCCCTTTTAACACGCCGCCCCTCGCCCCCACCCCCACCCCCCCACCCCCAACCTCATCCTCGTCATCGTTCGTCATGAATAGCAGGTGAAAGCAACAGCAGTTGTGTCGATAATGCATTGCATCTTCGTGACGCTGCCACTTGCTAAAGTTCTCCCGCATTAGTGTCGAGTACGTGACTTTCTTCGAGCTTTTACAGAAAGCAAAAAATGCTCCAAATATGCGATTTTACGACTATAAAAACATAAACAAAAAATTCACATACACTTATGATTACCATCTATGATTTAATAACCAGTTATCCCTTTATATATTTTTTTGCAGCTTATTTTTAAGCGTATTCATGTCAAAAATTCCACATACATTCACCCATTTTCGTTATTAGCGTCAAAATCGTTAACTCTATTGAAAAGTATAAACCACACCGTTACAGAACGTTATGCATTGGTATGCAGTGAAAGGGAATAGCTACGACTGATTAATAATTAAAAGAAATATTCTAAAACAAACTTTCTAGTTTTATAATTCACCGAGTGAACGTTTCACTCAATAAAATGTTTGTTACAGAATTATTACAATGATAATTTATTCCCTAGTTGATTTATAACATTTTCTTTGATAATTCAAATACAAGAGTCTCATTTAGTAAATCAAATATGGTAATTAAATAGAACGACAAAACTAATTTCAGTCGACATCATTCAATCGCACGAACACGAATAAACATAACTGATTGCATTTATTTTATATTTCAGCCCATTCAAGAATTGGAACTTTAGAAATCAATAAACTACTTTAATATAATCACATAAATTAATTTGAATTCATATTTATGAGTGTATTGTACAACTCTGTATATTTTTATTTATCGTTTTGATGTATATTAAAAAATAAAAAATTTCATTTACTCCAATTTTAATGAAGAAGACAATCTACATCATCGAAATTACGTATAGTATAACACGTACTATTTATTTTTATTCTAGAAATAAATAGTTTTTGTTCTAAATTTTTAATTAAAAATAAAAAATATTTCAATATATGCATTATTTATATTCATTTCTTCGTTGTATGGATTGTAAGATATGTTAAAAAAATTAAGAGTTAGTTCTTTAGCATTAAATGAATGAACCTGAAATATTCCCCATAATTGATGTAATAAATTAAATTTTTTTAAAACAAATAGCATTAATCTTAAAAAACATTTATTATTTATTATTCATTTATTAATTTAGCAACGATCAAGCTAAACCACACCCGACAGGACAAATATTCATCTGGGGTGAAAAACCGGTCTTTGAGCACTAAATTTTTAACTGTCCTTATATTGTGGCCGTTCCTCACATTTGGCATAATTAAAAATTATACTTTCTACTTATCCTCGGTGGTAGATGATACTAGTTGGCGAAAAGTTCAAGTGAAAATTCATGTTTTTGAGGTCGAGGTGTTGGCTCGTTATTAGCCGCGGCGGCACAACCCGAGAACTAAAGGCACAAAGCTGATGAGATGGCAAAAAGGTCTAAATGCCTTGGCGCACTCTGGACACACACGTGCCCAAGTACTCCAACACACAACATCCCCGCGAAGAAGAAGAAGTCAAACGAGCCAACGAAATTTCGCCTCCACCGGAGGGAGAGTAATTGGGACGCGAATCCGGACCAAATGACTATTTTGTCAATTTTCCACACTAAAACTGCGCGCCGCACTCCACCTGCACATTAAAACTTTTGTCCATGGGATTAATTAAAAGAAGAGGACGCTCGGCTTTTAAAGATTTTACTCGGATTCTTTCGTGTCTTGCGAGGATAAATGTTTGCGACCTTTAGCCTGGATTCGTTGAGATTTAGCCATCCTCGACGCGACTCAAAGGCCAAGTTTTGCTTTGCTCCAACATCGATACACGTGGCTGCCTAAAACAGTTATTACAAGTAGACCAAAGGCGCTGACGTGCTCGAGGAATCCGTACAAATGATAAAACGGAAAAAGTGCGTCAGGTCCCATTGTGTGTTCGTTTAAAAAGGAATTAACGCCGTAAAGAGGCACGGCACAACATAAAAAAACAGCCGCCAAGGAAACGGGTATCCGCTTAAAAATTGGATGGAGGAGGCGCGTAAACGAGAAATCGGCGGGTGTGCAAAAAAAGAAGGCACGGGCCTCGCGTTTTCAAAAAAAAAAAGAAAAAGAAAAAGAAAAAAGGCGGGCCTTGTTCGTTTCGTTTGAAGGGCGCGCTGAGGCGTGTTTGGAGGTTGAAAGTTCGTCCTCAACCGTAAGATCGCGCCAAGAAATAATGCCGAACGCGCTCGGAATGAAAAGTTGGAAAAAAAGCCGGGATGAAGTTGTCTCGAGCCGGTTCGCTGCGTCCGTACAAGTCTGATGCACCCGAGGTTCTTCTAGAATTGACGAGGAACACCCGCGAACCCGCTAAAACGTACGTCGCATTACCCTCGAATGCGTCCCGAGGAGTCGGGAGTATCGCGCCGCTACTTTCCGTGCAAGTACACAACAAAAGGGGCTGAAAGCGAAGAAAGCTCCATTGCTGAATAAAAGCGTGACTTTGAGCTTTCGCAATTAAGCCATTTTCCTTGGCTCGATGGCTGCAGGATTTCAAGCTCGCGGCTACGGGTCTTTCATCTCCTCCTAATCGACTCAGCGCGCAAAAATTGTCTTATCTTCTAATTAAATGCAAACAACTATTTCAGAAAAGGGTGGACACTCCCCCCTTGTTTCCCGATGTTTCAATTAGCCGTAAGTTAATCATTGGCTAAAACATAATCGTATTATTAACAGCGAAACAAATTGCATTGGATATCTTTCGAGACCTAGAACCGATAAACTTGCGTCGAGATATTAATTTATCAATTTTTTCATTCTCAATATTCATCTGTTCAAAAATTCTACATCGGTAGTGAAACGGTATATTATAACAAAAAATAGGCACAATTTTCCATTATAATTAGATTATTAATTTGAAAGTTGAATTAAATGAGATTTAATTAACAAATCTTACCAATAATTAAAGATAATATGAAAAATGTAAATAATAAATGCACAATAGAGCCCAATATTGAATTTGATTAATAACGAATCAATTAAAGGTATAAAAGTCTTATTTCAACTTTATCCAATTCAAATTTTAATAATTTATTAAAAATTATTATAATGATTATTTAATAAGTAAATTTATTATACAGCCATTACTGTACTAATTTTCGATCCTTTTTTTTATCATTAATCATAATGATACGGATCTCTATTTAGATAAATATTATTATTTTAATCAAATAGCTTAAATACCTCAATTGAAAGATAAATAATGTTTTAGCCAATAATTTTATTAAATTCAAGATTTCATAAGGTGATATAAATAATACGTAACCAATAACAAATAACAAATAAAAAATACAAATTTCGAGTATTATACCATTCAATTTCTATCATTATACATTGTCTTAAAAAATTATTCAAGTATCTAAAGAGTACAGAAGAAACCAATTTAATTCTTTAAATTTTCGGGTTCTTAATTCTACAGAATTATAAAAATATAAATTCTATTCAAAATGATATTTTGCAGAATCCGTCATCAAATACTTCAAGTTTTCAATGTTTGTTGCCTTAGAGTGGAAACTACTCTAAAGAGTCGCTAAACTTTATATTTAATATAATTTAAGAACCACATGTCAGCAGAGCTGATTTCCTATATCGAGATTTAGAAAAGGCTCTTAAGTAAGAGATAAGAGAAGGTTCGGTTTATTGAATCTCCTAGTACGCGACTAAATAAATAATTGATGAATAATAAAAGGAATGCTCGGTAAACTTTAAGGGGATAAGAGCAGGATCAAAGGCGATATCGAGAATCATGGATTTCTTTCGGTCGCTCAAAGTTTGAGTTTTGTAACGAGAACTCGACAGAGATAAAGCTCGGAGATGAAGAGAGCTTAGGTCGCCGAGAGAAAGTGAAGGCGAAAGATGGTGAAAGATGGCGAAAGATGGCGAAAGATGGCGAAAGATGGCGAAAGATGGCGAAAGATGGCTTCATATTGCGTATCGTTCGGTATTAGGTTGACGTCGGCGGTGGAAGTGTCGGGGGAGGGGGGAAAGTGAGTTTGGGAAAGTTCGGGTAAGGCGATGCCGAAAATGACGCGACCGAACGCAGGTACGAACGCACGAACGCGCGATACTTCGAGGGCAATACGGAGAAGAAACGTCAGTCTGCGGCGCGGAGGCGAGTCGAGGGGTTGGCGGGGGTGAGTTTTCGCGCGATACCGTATAATAAGGTGTCGTCTTATCTAATGGGGTCGGTGCAGAGCCACAGCTCGGAAGAGTGTATTGCCATGCATAATAGTAATTACGCGTTATTAACAAGCCTCCGGGGGTGCGGACAGGGCCGCGCGCGAGGGGGTGGCTTTGCTCGGGTGATGGCTGCCTCTTGTCTAATTAACTGAGTTTACCGCGACTCCTGCACCCACCCGCGACTCTCTTCCACAACTCAACCAGGAACTTAAGATTTACGCGGCCAGGAGGAAGGCTTATCAGAAAATTCACCATAGATTTCCCTCCCTCGCTTTCTCCTCGCCCTTTTCTCTTGCCGAAGCCTCACTTAGTCACTCTATGATAAATCAATTACATCGCGAGATAAGTTTCAAGCTGTCTGTCCTCTTGATAAAATTTTCATCGAATGGAATAGATGCTTAAAACTATTGCAATTTTTCCATCGGATTAAGTCGCCGACAAATTGAATTTAAAATTTAGCTCTCTCGTGGGAAGAGCATGGAACTAGTGCTATTTTTATGTTCACGAAATAATCGCCAGTGGTTCTTTTATTCGATTTTAGGGGTATGTTTAAAAGGTATTTTTTCCACTCCAAGTGACATAATTGCGCTTTAAGAGTGTCGCATTTGAAAATCGCGCAATGAAAAAGGACCGAAGAAAAGAAAGAAAGAAAGAAAGAAAGAAAGAAAAAAATAAAGAGAGAGAGAGAGAACGAGAGACATGATGAAAAAGTAATGACGGAGAATGACAGGGGGGATGCACGAGAGGAGGGTGGCAATATTTCTTGGAGTGACTCCCATCAAAGAACCCATCGGCGCGACTCCCTTTGCGGACTTTAAAGTTTAAAAGCCGAAGCTCGTTACGCGAGCCGATTCGACGAATGCCGATAAATCAGACAGACGCGCCACCAAGAGGAGCGTGTCGAGAGAACATCCCCAAGGACGCGAAACCCCCCTGCGACCGACTCCATTCAGCCCTTCCCCGACTCATTAAGCACTCCGCGAGCCCTTATATCCGGATCAGGCGAATTCACGCACACTTTCAAGGACATCGATAAAAACGCACCCGCAGCGCTTGCAGCCGATTTTGCGCAGCTTGCAGAGCTTGCGTGCACTTGACTTGGAGGCTTTGGAAAACCTCAGAAGCTCCTCAGTTTAGCTCGGATACGCTCGGGGCACTCTAGACTCCTTCGTCTCCGAACTGCGACGACAATGGATTTGATGGAAGGAGGCTTTTATGCCCCATTCGGTCTCGGCTACATAATGCTTAAGATCGGGAATAATTCGGTGGAAGGGGGGCAGGCGGGCGGAGGGAGGAGGGACGCCATGAATCACTGGCTTCCATCAATCGATACCATAAATGTCATTTATCTCCTTTCTTACTGCTGCTTTTTTCATAACTTCCCTCATTAATCACGCGGTTTGTGCGTCTCCACTCGCCGAGTTGTCTGCAAACGCAATAAATATCAGCCCCATGATGTCTAATCGTCAATGCGCAATCGTGAACTTAAATAGCACTGTGCTTTCATCCTGCTTTCTCTAATTACGATTCATGTAATTGGAGGGGAGGCATCATTCGTTCTTACCTTAAATAACGGCGCAAACGATGCTCTATGAATATCATATCATCGTATCAAAAATATACTTATTACGTACGGTAAAATAATTCGTTGAGCCCTCTTTCTCATAATACCATATGCATTTCATAGCTTCCCTAGAAAAGCTTTAAATGTCTATTAAAAATTTAATTAAGACTTGCAAAATTACCATTCACTATATTGTTTACAATATTCATTATTGTATAAATCATTAAAAATACATAAAAAATTTTTACTCAATCTAATGGGAATGCAAGTATTTGGATTTAAACGTACTGCTGTATTATAGAAGCTCAATTTCATTAAACTTTTTCAATCACTAGAGCTTAAATTAATAAAGCTAAATTCATTTTTTTTTTTTTTTTGATAAAATTGTACACAAGCTATTCGATTTCAAATTAAAATACCAAAGTTACATAGCATAATATCGAAGTGAGCATAAATTTAATTTAAGTTAACAAAAGCAACTGTTGGAGTAACGAATGTCAAGAGCTAGCAGTAATGTTATATTAAATCAACTAGAAATGTCGTGAAAGTACCGGTCGGAGTCCCTTGGCCACAATTCTCATATCAAACATATTCAAATACGCTAATATATATTATGATTTATTTACAGATATTTTATACGCCACTCTACAAAGTCTTTATTAAGAGTGAATTCGCATGTGTGACACTTCGCCGTGCAATATACGAATATTAACGTACATAGCTTTCGTTGCTTCTCCGGCAATTCACGTTAATATTTGCATGAGAATTCTAATTTATTCACCACTTGCGTCTCTTGTAACAAAGAAACGACCCATTGAGTAACGATGATTGAGTAAAAATTGGATCGATAGAGGATGAAGATGTGTGCATTTGGAGACTCACAACTCTATTAGAGCCAACTTGTTCCAAGCCGCCCGTGAGATAAAAATAGTAGAAAATTGGTACTCGTGGGTAAAAAAGAAAGTCATGAAGGGCAAAGAAAGTAAAAACCAATATTCGAGGTATCTAATGCTTTGTTAGACTGTTTTGCATAGGGTGGCGTACGCGGTAAAGGAGTTCGCCATTCCCATGTGAATTGACAATATGAATATCCTTCGCACTCGATAGTAGGTTTCGGTGTTGCTCTCAAAGCACGAGGACTGAAAGAGGGAGGGGAAGGGGGGGAGAGAAAGGGAGAAGCACAAGAAATATTGAGGCAAAGTCGATGCAAAGTTTTGAGCTTGCATTCGAATTTCGAATATTCGAATCTGTACCCCTGGCTTTTAGCTGATTTATCGACTTCGTTACTTATTCCAATTCACTTCGGCGTCAAATACGTTTATGCTTCATCCGAAGAAATCCAATCGAATGCTTCGAGATTGTTGACTACCAAAGTGTTGTTTTTGAATCCGTACATTGTAGTAATGGGATCATATTTTATTCGTGCTCTCGACTAAAATAAAACAGTTCAATAGCATAAATAACTTGAATATTAACGTATTCATTGTATTGACCAAACTTGTGTGTGCATAAAAGTAATACAGTAAAATACAAAAACAACACATCAACTTTCAGATACTCACAACGAGTAACTACCTATTAGCTGCTCAATCATAGAGTATTTACGTGAAAACTAGAAAAGTTTCAAGACAAGTTATTATTAAATATTCATTTAATGAACTTGTCCGAAAAAGTATTTTTTCCATTGTAAAATTTTTTATCAAAAAAAAAAAATCTGAAAAGATATTTACCTATTCATAAAATATGTATTTATTGGTTTCTTCATTAAAAATTATTTATTAATTAATATATAATTTAGTGTAATTTAATATTTTTAATTTATTATTTAAAAAAAAAATTTTTTTAAGTAATGTAGTTATTTATGTTTACATTATTTTCTTAAATAAGCTTAGAAAAGCTTATAAATTTTCACATAAAACTTATTTAATCATCACAATATTAACAGATGTATAGAATTTCATTTAATTTTATTTGCACAAGTTTTTCAATTATTTATTTTTTTTGTACATTTTTGTTCCTTATTTATTTAAAATTATATATAATCATACAATCAATTTAATTCTTATAGATTTACTTTAATATTCCACATGAAAAATTAAGCTAGTTAAAATAATATTTTTTTTTCGAATATTATTCAGCGTAGTTTTTACGTGTAACAATAAATAATGTATTTTATAAAAAAAATTTTAACTTTTTAAAATAATGCAATCAATAAAAAATAAAATATTAAAAATATATTTTATTAAATAAACAGAAATTTATTACAATACACTTATGGTAATGTTATTTATGCAAATACTTGATATTAAATAAAATTGAACATAATTCTGTATGTTTATATTTATATCAATTTGAATAGATCAATTGGTATCTTAATTAATCACCTCAAAGGAAAAGAAAAATTTTTCCAAGCTATAATGTGAATTTAAAAAAAAATAAAATATGCAATAAAAGCGATTGCACGTTTTTTTAAGGTTGTGAGAGGAAAAATAAACTCTATGATCCGGGATAGAATGAGAGGTAGAAGAGTGACGGGCAGTACGAGCCTTTGCTTTGGGTCTATTAAATTTTTTTTCAGTCAATTTTTTTTTCACATCGTTTCCGATCGACGAGTACTGGAAAGATTAACGGGCCAAATTCAAGTTGAGAATTGGATGGTGTGCACCTCTTCCCAATTCGTATCCGTCTTTGGGCGAAACGCGTGCGGTTTAGCTATTTCGCCCCTTGACCGAGAAAAATGGCTATCGGCTTTGGGAATACGTTTACGAGTCTCTCGCGTCGGGTAATAGAATTACCCGAAGATTTTTTTGCACTTTATACAATATCAGACCTTGTAACCTTTCAAGAATCCCACTCCCTTTCTCCGGACCCGCCCCCCCCCCATCTGTCTTGTACTTTTCATCATTATTGTGCTGATAGATTTTTCAAATTTGTTAAATTTAAATTTATCATATTTTCGTTGTTAATTTTGATCTTTTTTCTTTCTTTTTTTTTTTTTTTTTTTTTTTTTATTGTAAAGTTAACGAAAATTTAAAAATGGTAGAAAGTCAAAATTTTAAGAGATTAGTAAACTTTCAAGCCAATAATTCATTTTAAAAAAAAATTTTTTTTTATTGCCGTTTTTTAGTGCTTATTTTTTATATTTTGTACATTTTAAGGTTATATCTATGAATGGAATGTAATTATAAGTTAAAAATTTGACACTATTAAATATAATCAAAGATTCAATGCAAATTACCAGAAAGTAATACAATCACCCAACCACATAACCCAATACAATACCAGCATTGAAATATTAAAAATTCTACCATTGTGTTCATTATACATTAAATATAAATATTAATACTTGCAATTGAATGTAGTAGTGCTTCTTTTCTGGAGGAATGTATCGAATAAAAAAAAAAAAAAAATTTTTTTGGAAGTATTATTATTTTTAATCAAGACTGTACGTTGCTATAAAATAAGCATTGTTTTTTTCTTTAAAGTCGGGATATTTGGTAAATTTCTTTACTCGTGAGCTAGACACTCTTTGATATAGTGAAAAAAAAAAAGGAAAAATAAGGAAAGATTTTTACGTGAAAATGTATTGGAGGGAGAAGAATAGATCGACTCCTTAGCTCGGAAAGTGCGCATCAAATTTCTCTATTGTTCGCTGATGGAAAAAAGTCTTTGCGACAGAAGCGATGCCGCCGATATCAGATATAACATTTGCATGGACGTTATGAAAATTCTATAGTTTATGGAAGCATTCGTATATATTATCGTATTAGCATATTCGAGTCAAGACAGCAATCTCAATATTGGACAGCGGCACGAGCAATATCGACTTGTTTACTACCCCCCACCCCCACCCCTTTTCTCTTTTGGCGATGCTCTCCCGATATAAGCAAAAAAGAAGGAAAAAAACTACCGAGGACCCGATGGGACACGTGTCCTTCTTTTTCTCCGTAAACGCCTCGTTTTTCTCCTCTGTCCCCCATTTGGATACGCGACGTCTAATCTGCATAGCGTTTTTATCGACGAATCGCTTTCCCGAAACCCATGAGGGAAACTTCTATAACGTCTCGACAAACACGCAAATGTCCCTCTTCTTCTAAGGGAGCACACTCACTGTGTATAAGAATCAAAAATAGCTATTTAAAGCTGATATTTATTTCTGACTACATGTATACCAAACACTATGATTTACCAAATTTATGAAAGTTTGCCTTTCCGGAGAAGAGCCAATGCCATTGTTGATCTTTCATTTATTAAGCTTTTATTTCAAATATTTCTATTTTTATCGATCCCCCAATTGTAGGTCATGTTTTTTAGTCATTTAATCGATTAAAGTTCTTTCTTTAAAAATGAAAAAAAATAAAGCTCGTGAATTTTTAAAATTAAAATAGCAAACTATATTCCATTTGGCCTTTGAATACATCATGATTAAAAAAAATCCATCTCGGATATTCATACCTATCCATAATAAATATATTACGATGAATCGAAAAAATATTCTTTTATTCTAATTCATATGTATTGTATTCAATGGAAAACATATATTATTTCAACCTGCTTTTGGTATTTTTCAAATGCATTATGTATATACACATTTGTTGTTAATTTTTCCTTGCATAATATTTCAGATATAAAAAAAACACAATCATTATTTTTTATATGCTTTTTACATTGAAATGATTTTGAGTGTATATTTATTAGTCTTTTGGTAAAATAATTATTTTTTAATTAAAGATAAAATTATTAATACTAAAATAATTTTTAGTATCAAAATCATAACATTTATAAACTCTAAAATTATCTAATATTATCAAAAATAACCTTCCTATAAAATGTTATTTTGATTTTATAAATAGATTTTTCTAAAAAAAACTTAAATATTATATATCATACAATTACTTAATTTTATATACGAAGCGTATAATTATTAAAACACTAACAAATAATTTTAATTTTTGAAATACTATTTTATTAAATAATCATCCATAATTGAATTGAAACATAACCAATATTATAAAACTTGATATCAAGTTACTGTTTTTTTTTTTTTTTTTATTACATATTTTTAAAGTTATATTTAAATAACATATTATATTGTCTTTCTTAATAATTATTATTGGATAAATATTTTTATATAAATCTTATTCAATTATGGTCTACAAATTAAGTATAATTAAAATATCTGTTTTCAATTTTTTAAATTAAAAACGCATTTTTTTTTTAACTGCATAATAATATAATTTATGAATTTTTTGTTGTAAATGAAATAAAAATTTTTTGTCTTGAATAATCGGACCCATCAATAGATATTATTTCTATCGAAAATATAAAAAAGCAACAATAAGAATATTTCTTTGATGGGAAAAAATGATTTCATTGAATTTTTGATTTTGTATTTTATTATAAGCCTCTTTATGATTTATATATTTGAGGTTTAAAAAAAGAAGATTACATGTAGTTCCCTGTGTATCGGACAAAGGATTATCTTTTATGACAGAGCTTCGGATTAAGATAAAAAAGATATTTCAGACAACTGCCGAAGTTTGAGCTGGCAAGCCAGCTGAATTTCGAGTTCAGTGACATCCTCACCTATGATCAGTTATGGGCGGGAGACCGGGGTGAGCGAAGGGTAGAGGGTCGAGGTTGGCGTATCGGGCAAGTAGCCTAATCAAGGTAGAGTTCGCGCACTAGCTTCTAATACGACTCGAAGGCATTTAATCTCGACAACTTGCTAACGACCTGACCAAAGCCACAGTCTCGCGCCATTTCCGATAAGCGACGAGCCGAGGAAGAAGCCCTGTAACCGATGTATCTGCAAGTCCGAGGAAGTGTAAGCGACCCTTTCCACCCCGCCTTTCGTCTACTTAGCTCACCCACTCACCCCGTTTAACTCCGAGTATATCGAGAGGTAAATGGGATCGGAGATCTTGGGATACAGGAGGTCGCAGGCCGGAGCCCCAGCAAATCCTGTTTGTTCGAATGTTATTGGCATTAATGTGCAGGCATGTGATACGCTCATCGGCTGATTTTACTCGCTTTGCTCGCTTGTCGCTTCGCCTTTCTGAATATCTGTGCCAGGGCTCATGTATACTTAGCTCGTTAATACACAGCATCTTCGCCAACCGATATTTCTCATGGTTTTCGGATGTGACTTCATCCGAGTTCACAGCTTCAGCTTCGTAAAGCAACCCGATCGTTGGTCCTTGACTTTAATCTCTAAAATTTAATTCCGGAAAGGGTTGTGCTCACCTTCTTCATTCCATAATTCTCAAATCATAAACAAGGATCATAACTTCGCCTATCTAGTTCATTCAGTAGCTCACCAAGATTCTAACTGTATTAATGAATTCTTGATATTTATGAATTAATGATGAATTGGTTACTTTTATTATGACTATGGCAACAATTTTTAAAGAAAAAACTTTTTACCCTTGTAGCAAGTTTTATATCAAATAAAAGAAATATTCTGTATTTCCAAATTTTATAATTGCAATAAACCAATATTCGTATAATGATTATTTAATATTATTTAAATAAGTTTATTGAAATTAACACAAAAAATGGATGATTTTTAAAAAAGCAGATTTTCTAAATTAAATAATAAATTAAATGATATTTGAAATCTATAAAAGAATCTAAAATAAAAAAATAGAAATAAAGGTTGTGTTTAAATGAGTAGTGTAGTTTCTGATTTATATATGCAGTCTTTATACAATACATTATTTTTTGTATTTAACTTCTAAATTGAGCGGACATAGATTACAATACCTCAAAGATAAAAAAGTTTTAGAGCTTTATCACGATAAATATGCTTATACGCTGATAAATCCTATATATTTTGAAGTATTTATTATGTACGTATTCGTATTAAAAGTTTTACTTTTAATACTTTAGAAATATTATTATGTATTCATTAATACTTTTTGAATTTCGTTTTTTTATTTTTTACAATACGAAATATAGATACAGATTAAAAATATATTTTAGTTCTAATAAATTCACATACCGTGCAGATAATAATTCAAATAATATATAAAAATTGTCATAGTAAGTATTAAATAATTGACTGGTTTTTAAATAAAATTGCTTGCGAATAATAAAATTATTTATTTGAGTAAAATAGATAAAAATAAAAATAAAAATTGATAGATTGATAAATATTTTATAAAAGATCTTCGAGTAATATCAATATCCTTAGTTATGTAAACATTAGAAATTTCATTTGATACTCAATAATGAATATTGAATATTGAATAAGTTTCTAATTAGAATTTAATTCTAATTTAATTATTGATATCACACAAATTCTGTACTATTATATACGAATATATATGTATTGAATGAATCTATAATTATGAAATTAAATCTATAAAATAAAATTTTTTAGTCATTTATGTATTAACAAAATTTATTAAATAACTGGTGGTATACTATCTAATAGCTTAAAATTAAAAAATTTCAAAGTATTTATAGTACATGTATTCAATTTGAGTTTATGAAGGTGTGAATATAATCCTTGCAGTACATTTTAACATATATTTTAACAATTGTAACTAATAATAATATGTAAATTTCAATGTGACTGAAAGAATACAGAGCATTTATCGGTACATAGTTTGAGAAACTAGCGCAGCATCCCAATCCTAACCAACTATCGTGCCAGGAGCTCAATTCAATTTAAACTTTGACTATGGAATGAGACAAAATCAGTGATGTGGCGGGAGGAGGGGAGAGAGAAAGAGAGAGAGAGAGAGAGAGAGAGAGAAAGAGAGAGAGAGAGAGAGAGAGAGAAGATAAAGCTCTGTAAAGTCGTGAATACACAGGAGAGAAAGAAAGGGTTTAACTTTACGCGGCGGAGGAAACGAGAGAGTATTAGAAAATGAGTTTCTCTACTGCGGAGTTACTCGCATACGCGTCAGCAACACTAAATCGCTTGAAATTAACGCGAGTTATTAGTTGACGGCGATAATTAGGGGGCAATTGCACGGAAAAGCGTGTTCTGCCTTTACCAACGTCCGGGATATAGATATTTCGCTCAAGTACGCATTACCGATAAGCGCATTGAATTCGGCTATTGTTGTTCATTATTCTCGGAGATAGGAAACTAGCGAATAGTTACTCGAGCCAATACAATTGAAGTATACAATACTATGGAATATTAAAATATGAATAATCAAGACGATTAGAATTATTTTTTGTAAATATTATTATTAGATCATTCAAACATTACAAAAATGTTACTACACATAGTTTAATCAATATTCGAAATTATTATTATTATATAAATTATTAATCGCTTAAAAATTTTGCAGCACAAGTGAACCTCTTGTATATACGTGTGTGTATATATATTTTTTACTAGTAGTAATGCATATTATATAATTTATAAAAGCCAATTTATAAATGCAATCGATACTTGACAAAGGGCTCGGGTAAGAATGACGGAGAGTCTGGGTGTGCTCGAGATAATGAAAGCGAGGAAGACTAACAATATATTCACGAAGATTGTTTTCTCTCGTCAGGTAGCCACATACGTCAAGCAAATTCCCCGGAGAAGGTGGTCGAGGGCTAGCTCACTCGGTAGAATACACCGGATATAGATCACAGGACTCGCGAAGGTTGCGGTGGTCCCAAGGCGAATTGTGGCAAATCAACTTCCGACATTGCTCTCCACCCCCAACCTAATGCCCCGCATTTCTCTTCAGTCTCTGAAGAAGCCATGGATCCAGCATCCAACTCAGCCCAAGTTGCACAATAGCCGCACCATTGCAGCATCTGTCCAGATGGATGTACACTCTTTTCCTTTCGATTGTTCATCATCCACTACGCCATAACTTTTCCCTCGATTAATTACATTCATTGCTTCTTTGCTATGCGAATCTTCCTCTATAAAGTGGAATATTATATGGTACCGAAAGTCGTGAGTATCTTTGGTTTCCGCTCTAACAATGTCTCAATGCCAATTAAATAAAGACAGCTTTTTTTCACACATAGCATCGACAATAAAATTGTAATTTGTTTTAGAATCGGAAAAGGATGGATTATGAAAATATTGAGCTTGTTGCCAAGAGTCTTGGTGAACACAGTTGGCACTCGCTTTTGAGAATATAAATTGACAGCGCAAGTGGAAGACGACGAGCGAAGGCAGACGTTGATTTTTTTTTTTTTTTTTTTTTTTTTTTTTGTGGCAAATGGAACCTACAGAACCTTATCAGTATATCAAGAAATGCCGGAATGAGTCCATATTCCAATTAAAGTTCATTCTAGTGAAACGGGGTAGACATTGCATTTCCGTCCCCTTGCCCCCTGCTTTTTCAATGATGCGCGTTCCAGTCCATTTGGCGCCGAAAATTCAAAGTTTATAGTTTAAAGGCAACTGCTAGTAATGCAATTCATATGTAAAGGACAATAAGTAGTGATACAACGAAGAAAATATTTATGGCACTGAATACGTATTTGATGGTCGGAACATCGGGAGTACCATATCATGTTTTGAGTAGCATTTTTATCATTTTTATCTTTATGATATTTAACCTATATTTCAGATTCTTCTAGAGCTCTAAAAATACTTACATCATAAATCATAAATATAATATCATATGCTTTAAATGTACCTGTCCTCATTTCATTTTTTATATCAAAATATTTTTATCAAAATTCCATTCAAGATTTTAATTACAAAAAACTTTTCATCCACTGAATTAAGAATCAACATTATTTATACGGTAGATATTTTGAACTCAAAACCATAATATCTCTTTTCAAACAATAAATTTTCCTATAAAATATTATTAATCTTAATCCTACATAATCATCGAAAAATATTTGACTCGGATAATTTTATTTTTTCAAATTTACCATGAAAAAAAGAAAAAAGAAGAGTTTTTTATTTTTCAATAAACCAACGATAACTTTGAACTATCGAAATTTTTTTTTTAATTGAATAAATCAATAGAATAAAAATCCTGTTAAATATAAAGTTGAACATTGGTACATGTATAAAAAATGAGTACAATAAATTTTATGGTTGAACATATGCGTAAAAGAATGATCAAACGGAAGAAAAATTTCTGTATACACTAATCGTAGAGCAAGAAATGGTATACATTAAATATGTTAACGGTAATTTTAAAGTTAATAATTTTTATGAAAAAATAAATATGTAGTAAAAGAAATAGCAGCAAAGCTCTAGTTGCATGAGAAAGATTTAAAAACTAAAATAAGCAAGTAAAAGCACAATATTCATGACACTTTTTCTAAATAACGAGATGCAGTCAGGGATAACGTGTTGCACTAGGTGCGTTCATCTTTTCATCTTCGTAAATATTAACAAAGAGAGAAAACTCAGTATAAGCCATGGAAATGGGCGGCTACCTCGAGGAGCCTAATATCAAAAACAAATTTCCCTTTTAAAAGGCAAGCCAGCAGAAAAGTGAGGCATTACTTCGTTCATCTTGCAAGAGTTCCCACTAATGGCGTCGTTATTTTAAAATACCGCGATCGTATATTTTACAAAGCCAAAGATGGCGGTGGCTAAGCGCACAGTCTGCCAAACTCACCCGAGTAATCATTTTACATTATGAAGTGCTAATCGAATACAACTTAAGCTTTTTCTGCAGCTACTCCCTCGGCAAACTTTTGCGCTGCGAGACCGGCCAGAAATATTCGCCCGAACTTTGGCCAAACTACAGTTGAAACGCACGCAATTGAAGCCAATTAAAAAATGATAAACTACAAGCGTCGACCGAATATCTATTACTATTTCTTTTAAACAAGCTCTCCAAAAGTACAGTTCGCTTCACTTGATGATCCCCCGATTCTAAATCATACGAGGATTACGACGCCCTCAAAGAGAAAAACAAGAAAAGCGCCGTGGGGGTGGGGGCTGAAAAGTGAAAAAAATAAAGTGTACAAGGGAGATTCATATTTCGGGCAACATTTAAATTCTCATACGCGAATAAATAGCAAAAATTTCACGCGCGATAAAATATAGATTTCCCTATGAACCCCGCGGCGAAAGGAAAGGAAGGCACAGCGAGTCTCGCACCCCCAACCCTCCCGCGGGAAGGATGCGGTCATAAAATCATTGATATGAAAATATAGCGAGCTCTCCCCCAAGAGAAGCGGGGGTGCGCTGCTCAGGCCGGAGCCGAGGGTATCCACCCGAACAACCGGAGCCACCATCGCCAAAGAAAAAACAATGAGAAAGAAAAGATGGCAATCCTTTTGTTTTATTTCATCACGAGCTTTCTTCTATTTTTTTCGCTCTTCCTTGCTCTCCTCGTCGCTCTGACTTTAAGCTGAAAATATCCTGTATTTTCGACGAATCGTTTCAGATTTTTCTTCTCCGCTAAAGGTGTTGGATAAATTTTTCAAAAAACGTCGCAGCTATCAATCTTTTTTAAGCACTTGGTCAAAAACTTACAACAATCAAAATTCTTTTCATATCATAATATTTCTTGATTAACTTTATTATCAAGACATGAAAATCTTTTTTAAAGAGCTAAAATAATCAGTATTGTTTTATCACAATAATACTTTTTAAAAATCATTTTTACTCATTAGATGAAAAATATTAACCTAATTTTTAATGCTCCATATACTTATTCTTGTTCAGCCAATGACAATAATCCTATAAATATAAATTAGAAGACATTTCTACCAAAAATAAAAACTATAATCACAAAAAATAAACAATATTAATGATAATATCTTTTATTTAACATTGTTTCTGAGCCTATGTATGACTGGAAGTATTACTGTAACGACTGTATGTACATGTACAGACAATCATTACAACAATGAGAAAAATTTCAACAAAAAAATGATGAAGACAGAAAGACTATTGTACACTTGCAATACATCTAACAATAAATTATAATTTGAAATCCATGTAAGATAATATTCTGGTAATAACCCTGAGAAAGTTGGAACGTGGGTTGCTTTTATGAAAATATTAGTGATCTCAAGGCGACTTGTACCCTTCTAGAAATTTTAACTACAGCGGATGGTCCAGCAATCATAAGAGGTGAACAGCCACGTAGAAAATCAGTGGTGTATGCAAAATACAGAAGGCAATAGAGTACAGAGGGGCTTGCGGCGTTTGCCACCCATCTAATCCAATAATTTAATTTTGAGATCCTGGCTAAAGGGGATTTGAAGTATTAGCCGTGGAATTTGTGTATCTTTGATTAGTATTCCGTTCGAGCGTCCCACTCGCTCGATTGCGGCTTCAAATCCTAAATCAACCGCGTGTCTTTGCTTTTACGACGAAATGACAACTAACTCACCAATCGATGGCAAACAATTGCAAAAAATCTTACTTTAAACGCGTTTACTTTTCAATTTTCCTATCATTAAGGCCTTCGTGATCGCCTACTTAAATACGTTTTACACAGTTTTTTTTTTTTTTTTTTTTTATTGGACAATCGCACAGTCCAATAAGTATGTAATATTTGTTAAAATTCCGTTTAATATGTAAAATATTATTTGAAAATGGGGTTCCATCGTAGTTTTATGAATTAATTGAAAACATTTGTCTTTTAAACTTTTACAAATACACTCTTACTATTGATCTTTAGTTAATTTTATAATTTATGTAAGCAAACCTTTTTTTAAATCCTCAATCATTCTGAAAAATTTAATTTTTTTAAAAAATAATGCTCCTAAAACATTTTAGTGTATTAACGATGGATGTATTGTTTAAGGTAATTAAATTGTAAATTATAAGGAGCAAATCATTAAATTGTAAAAAAAAAAAAAACTAACTGCTACGAATTTTGTTTAACAGTAATGAAAAAGAAAATAAAATTAAAAATTTCCCGGTAAGCCTTGGTTTTACATTTGAAGAATAAAATTGAAAATTTGTTGATCAAAATATGAAATTTGTCTGTCACAGAAAACCAAGCAGTGCGCCAGATATTGTGTGTTATTACGTTGAATTATATCGAAGAGAACCGGGTTTCTTGTATAAATCATACATATTCAGACGCCGACAACGCTTCCTCGAGTAGCTACCAGTGATCCGTCTAATTTATAGTTTAACTTATCTAAATGCGCGCAGTGCTTACCATACTAAAGCAAAGTAAGACTGGAAACGGAGGCACATCGAGTGGGAGCGAGAGAGACAGAGAGAGAGAGAGTTAAGGGGGGAACCCGAGCACGCGGACGTGAGTAGAAGCAAGATGGAAAGCAAAAAGAGAAGATCGGTTAAAGGTGCGGCTTGGGAGGGGAGGAATGTCGGCACATGGGGGTGATTCGCCGACAGCGAAGTGACAGTTGGTGTGCTCAACCCTTCGGATGCTGCTTAGCATTCAATCTTCGATCTGCGATGCTCAACTTTGCCCAGCAGCCCTATGGACCACAGGGGAACACTCGTCAGCGTCCTCCACATCACTGATTCTTATCCGCCGCTGTTTCACCCATCGACTTTTTCGAAAGTGGGAAAAAAAGAACGACCGGCGCCTAATGATCGGACTGATATCACACGACAGATCAAACGATCCTATGGTTGTTCAACTTTAATTTTTTCTTTATTTATTACTTTATTCGAACTCCCCAAGGTGCTATTTACCCTATTTACGCTATTTATTTAAAAAAATAGATTAAGTTGACAGAGGCTGAGAAATTTAAATAATATCGAGTCCATGGGAAATGCCACATGCCGAATAGCTCTTTCCTTTTTTTTTCATGAAAATCGTTAAAAGGGAGAGGTTTTTTAAAATTTGTAGGCTATCGATTGCAACATCCCAAGACCAAGTGACTCATGCAACTGAGTTTGTTTCAAAATCAACTTTATTGCATTATTTACTTTTTTCGAAGGATAACAATGGTAGCATGTAGTGCAAGGAAATCAATTGTCGATGATCGTGGCACGCGAGGCTCGGCCGACTGGGAACGAAATACAAATTTAAAAGTGGAGGTCGTGCTCGAAGGAACAGATTTGTTAAAAGTCAAATGTGCACTTTATCCACTTCTCTCTCTCTCTCTCTCTCTCTCTCTCTTGTCGTTTAATAAAAATGATAATGAATTTGGAAAGTAATCCGAAAAAGCGGCTTAGCGCGGTCGGTCAGTCAACCGGGCCTCGAGCTCGGGAGGGCTGCGCCCGCTCCCAAATAAAAAGTCACCCCATCGACGAGGAGTCGCTCTGATCCAGGACTCGCCCGAGCACCTTTGATTTTGGCTCCTTGAGCGCTTTGAGCCACGTACATTTCTCCGGGGAGACAGAGTAGATCGACGGCATTTAGCCCGGTTTAAGGTTTTAGAATTCGTCTCGCGGCCCCTCCGCAGCCGCGGCCTCCTCGGCGATTGTCTCCCGGAAAATAGGTACAAGCGACCGGTCGGCCTTATCCTCTCTCGACTTTATACTTTAAATCCTGGCCATAAATATCTCGTGCCCGGGCGAGCGAGAGCAACCGGGTGCTGCGGTGGAGGTGGACGTACGTCCTTCGGATTTGGGAGCGGGTTTCCGAAAGATTGGCTCGCGGTATCCTCCGTGGGAATCGCTCGACGTTCCGCGCGCGTCGATATATCAGGGGATGAACGGCCAAAAGAAGCCCCTCGTCTCTTTGAGCTTTCCACCCCCTGCCCCTCGAGCCCAACAACGATTTGTCATATATCTCCGGGCCGACGAGGCTTTTTTTTCTCCTAAAAAACTCGAGAAATCCCACGATGCGTGTATTTATCCGCTCGACCACAATTACTTCGTGATTCGAATTGCAAGCGCGACCTCTCGGCCCTTCCAGCCCAACGCACCCTCGAAATATCGAGAATTAAATTTCATTAAAAACAAAAAAATCGATCCGAGTAATTGTTCGTGAATTGCTGTTATTTATTAGCCTTAGGGGACGCAGTTTTCAAGTGGATCTTGGCACTTGCGTCAAAAATCGTTCCTCGTGGCAGACGGAAAGCTGACAGTTTCCGTAATTTCGCATAATAATTTCACAGGAAACGCCTCGGTGACTTGTACACGAAATGCGGAAAATGAAGGCTTCGTTCGGCCGAGACGCAGACAGCAATTGGTACAGCAGCCAAACGTACTTCCCATTTTCGATAGGTCGAGGACGAATCGATAGACGGCGCATAAGAGTCGGTTCGAGCTGCTCCAACTCGGGCCTCCAAAATCTCATTACCGAGTACCCGCGCCGACACCCACAGGAACACCTCGACTCTTCTCGGCTTATCCATTGCCAACCGAAATCGGGATCCGACTCCCACGCATGAATATGGAAATCCTTATTTTCGGATCGAGTGCACTTCAGACCAAAAACCAACCTACGCAAAAGCCAAAGACATCCACTAACTTGCGACTTGGCGGTGAATTGATTTATTAACTCGCCGACCTCAAAACGTCATTTTTATATACTTTACAATCTCGTATATATCTAAGGGAAAGCGCAGAATAAAGAAAATGCCTTTGTGTACACACAAATCAAGTCAGATTCTCCGCAAACTCTTACCTTTTCCGAACAGAAATTCCTCGCTCGTGTATATCTTATATTCTCACAACAGATGTACATTATTAACATATATATTTTATATTGTCATAATTTAAATATATTTTTTTATACGTAACTTACGTATACAATATTATTATTATTATTATTATTATTATTATTATTATTATTATTATAAGTAATTCGTTCATAATAGGAAAGAATTATTAAAATTACTTGTTATTTTTTTATTTATATATTTAAATCAGTAAATTTGCTTCGTAAACTATCGGATGAAAATGTTGATGCAGAAATAAAAAAATTTAATGATTAGAGAGAAGGTAAAGAAAATTTTTTAAATCTTCATTAAAGTAAAATGAAGAAAAAGAAATATATAATGTAAAGATAATGCTAAAGATTAAAGACATAATTTAGATGAACAATAAGAAAAAATTAAAAAATAAAATCAAAATTAGGTATGAAAGAAAAAGTTTCAAGGATAACTAAAAAAATGTACAAATTGAATAAATCTAACTGAAATCATTCCAAAGGAATCGCAATAGATAAAACAAGAATTAGTTTGAGAAAGAGAAATCCGATAAATAAGATAAAGGAATAAAAGTAATTGTATCTTCCAGATAGAGTGAACTGGAAGGAGACTACGAATGAAAGTACGAGAGTAAAAATGGTGATACAACAATAAGAATAACGTGTTGCGAAGGTTATAAGTTATCTATAGGCCCTTACGAGAGTAAATTTACGGGAGGGGAAGGGGGGGGGAAATGTCGCGGTTGTTTGATGTGCATTATGCAGGACGAAACCCCGGTGTTTTGAGGTTTTATTTATTTCCTGGGCCGAAAGGCAAAGCGTTTTGTCAGCTAGTCGCTCCACCCAAAAATGGCACTGGAAGCAACATCAACAGTATGATAGGGTAATATTCACCAGGATCCTCGATGACAAATCTACCCGAATCCTTTCCATTGTGCCTGCGGGTCCCGAGTAAAAAGCGAAACAGAGACAGCGAGACATCGGACATCGGCTGCACGAGTTTTATCTCGGGTCGAGACCGAGTCCCTTGCGTTCTCAAAAGTTTTAATACCACTTTCGCGGCTTGAGGGTCGAGGAGAATGCGCAAAAGACAGAGAGCCGGGAAGGGCGGGAGGATGGGAGGGGGGGGACGTCGATGGAAAAGGGAGAGAATATTTCGGGTGATTGGTATTGTTACCGAGCTCTCGCGGGTGCGTATTCAAATGGGGTGGCCATTAGAGTTACGTTAGAATATATTGATTATTGAGGGGATCAAAGGGTAGGGGTGGAAGACTGGAAGACAGAGCTGAAGGGTCGCCACTTGGATTTGTAGTCTGGGCTCCCCGTGTACTCGTGCACGAGCAACCCCGGTAGTCCGAAACTCGAATGCACATGGCACGAGTCCTCGATTCCTGACTCTCGAGTGCCGCTTGCGTCTCGCGATGCCGACTCTCTTCGCCTCTGGATCTTACGCGCAGGCGCATCGGAGCTCCGCCGAATTTTAATACCGAAAACAAGGAGAAATAACGAGGGAGTCTTAATCACGCAAAAACGTCCTGCCGCTTATTTTTATTTGCCAAATATTCAAACTCCAAAGGCACGCGCTTAATGCATTTAATATATCTCAGCCTAGCACACGAGACCTTTTTTACCGAGTTTTTCCTCCTGGATAGACAATATGGGAAAGCGACCACCCTCCGTCTCTGGTTTTTGAAGTGCCAGCGTCACGGCGCCGGACAAATTAAAATAATAACTCTTGCGTATCAGTGGCTTGTGGGGAGGCTGAGGGAGCGAAGGAGCAAAAAACCCAAGAGAAAAACAAGGAGAATACTGGGATTGGGAAAGGAGTAGGAAGCCTTGCCTGCCCCTCCCGCCCCCTTTCGTTCCTCCTGGCTATGGCTCCCGTAAAAAAAAATTGACTTTAGGAGGGATGATCAAAAGGCCTGTTTTCGGAGGCTAAGCGAAAATGATAAATTTGGAAGAGGATCAATGTGAGACTCGGGCTCCAACGGCGGCGACGAGCCCAATACAATCCAGTATTAGCCGTTAACTTTTTCGGACAGAAGCGAGAGGGAGTAAAAAGAAACCATAGGTTTTCTCCCGTTCGCTCATCGTCAGGGGATAAAAGGGAGTAGGTGAGCGGAGGAGTACAATCAATGAAAGGGTTGGACGTCAAACCCCTTCGTGCCGCCGCCACCGCCGCCGCCGCCGCCGCCACCGCGATCTTCTCTCCTCTCTGCGCATTTCTCCTTCTCTCTCTCTCTCTCTCGCGCGCGCTCTACCTCCGTCTCGCTCTCGCTCCTTGTGAAGGGGGGAGGGGGGCAGCACACGCGCCGCGTCGCCATCGCCACCCCACCCCCCCCGTTTTCTCTCCCTTCTCTGCTCGACTGTAACTCAGCACCACGCGGTAGCGCCCTTGCCGCGTACACATTTACATAAATTATTGATCCCTAAAACAGCAAGAGTGAGAGTAGCGGAGAAAGAGAAGGACCTGGAAAGGCCAATACCACCGCCACGTCGCTTCCTTCCGAGAGGTACCAGGATGTAGCCTTTTCACCAATAAAAACGTAAAAGACCGGAGGAACGATTCCCCACCATCCTCGGAATCGCCCTCGCAACCGGCTATGACGGTTTTATCCAATCATATCGATAAGAAAACTTTCATTCATTTCTTCATTCTTAGGAGCTTTGTTCAAATTTGTTTATGAGAGCTCGCTTCAACAATTTCAATGTTTTCAATTTTTTCGCACTTGAAATGAACGGGAAAAAAATGAAACAAGCTCCTTAACTTATGCATTATGTATAAATTTATTCTGTACTCGCTTTTTAACTATTGGACATGGAAAAAAAATCTTATTAGCCATTGAGCCATGTATGAAGTACATCTTACAAAATAAATTCTGTATTTGTTTTTCAAAATATTTGTAAAAATTAATAATATAAATATATTTAATTGATATGAAATATTTTTATCCCTTAATTTATTAATTATTCTTGCATTGAACTCTTACTTTACATACACAGCAAAATTGTGCGATGTCTGTTGCAGAACTCGACTTGAAATATAAAGCTAAACATATTTCAAATAGAAATATTATTGTTGTAATTTTATATTAATATTTTTGACGTAATTATAATCTTATTTTAATAGTAATAACTTTTATAAAAAAAATATCTATTTGAAGGTAAAAAAAAACATTATTTTTTTAATTAAAATTAATAGAAATATTATATTTCATAGAATTCATATTTTCAAAAAGTAAAATGTTGTAAATAATAATTTTATACTTGATAATCATTCATATATTTTAAATGAATAAGAATGTGTTCGTAATGAATATTGAGGAAACTTTATGTGCTTCAATAGTACACTGTAATATGTTACCACAGAAAATTTTTAAAATTGAATTTACCTAAAACATTAATATTATTATTTTAAATAATATTTTTTATGTAATATGAGTTAGTAGGAGTTTAAAATTTATCACTAGTACTCCGACTGTAAATGAAAAATAATAATTCCATGATCCAACAACTTATAATTTCAAAAAATAAATGTCTTTGAACGAATTGTATTGTATTTACTAGAAATTTTTTTTCATAATTCTCTTGAAAATAAAAATAAAAAATATTATTTTTACATAAATATTTTATTTTTTATAAAATTCCACGTATATTTATGTAATCAATAATTTAAACAAGTTTATATTGTAACATGATGCATTTTTTAAAAGAGACAATTACAGAAAAATGAATATTATAGTAATATTAGTTATGAATATTTTTTGAGATATAAAATTTTTAGCAAATATTCAGTACATAAGATTTATCTTCATAATCTTATTTTGCATTAAAAATTCTAAAAAGTAAATTTAATTTAATATTTCTGAAACAATTACAATTGAGGAGATGATCAGTCAAGATTGAACAGTTCCCTTATTGTTGATTATTTAAAAAAAAAAAAGAAAAGAAAAAAAAGTGACCTTATTGATAACAAACACCAACTATCAGTTGGAGTTATTGTTTTGAAAAATGCCTGATAGTAATGAAAATAAATGCCAACTGTATCGCAATGAAAATTGCTCATAACGGAGCTATATAACGAAGTTAAAAATCTGGAAAAACGGGGCTACGGTTCAATAAAGTAAAAAAACCAGTGCTTTACAGGCTCTCGTATATAGACGATAATCGGGCAGAAGGCGTGCGCGCACACACACACACACACACGCGCGCGCGCGCGAATATCGTCAAATATTTTTTAATTACAATTTATTATCTCGGATGCAGTGAGGAGCAGGCGATATCACGAATGGCGGAAGAACCGGAACGGGGTGAAAGGGGGAGGGGAGGGAGAGGGCGAAAGGGAGGAGAGACGGAGTGCGAGCGAGGGAGACAAAAACTCGGTGGAGCCACGTCATTAAGCTAGGTATTGTTCGGAGAGGGCTGATTGTCTTGGCCACCCGTTTCACCCGTTGCCAGAAACAATTGTTCAATATTCCCATTGATCTGTGAGACGCCCTGAAGGCTTCCGCCCGCGCCGCCACCCCCGGCCTCCCCCCTCCCACCCCCACTAATGTATACACACGCGACCTTTGTCAATACCTCCATTTTAATGACGCAAGATCCGCTCTTCCTCTCGCGACGACGACAAGCACAAAAAAGCGCGAAAACACGCGAAGAGCGAGGCGAGGGGCTTTGTTTTGCTCGCGCGAACCGGTGCCTTCCCATCAAAGCCGAGCACAGCCGGGAGAACGAGTCCGATAAACAAAAAACGCGCGAATAAACAGTGTTGCAAAGAATTTGCAACACTATTATTACTCGCACAGTCCGGAAGTCCGCGTGGGAGTCATTATTCCGCCTTTCTTTACGACGTTCCCGTCATTTTTCTGCTCGACAGCCGTTTGGCTGCTCGTTCGCACTTTGAAAAGTGCACCGGGAATCGCTTTAAATAATGGCTCGTGTCGACACGAACGACCAAAGTGCTGTTCGCGCGAGTATCCTCGTAAAATATCTCGCTCCTCGAATCTGCGAAGCTCGACGGCGGCCTGAATTTTATATCCCACCCCTGTGTCCCTATCGCCCGGCTCCGTCAAACGCTTCGCAAAAACGCCAGACTTCTTATCCCGAGCGATGCGAGCAGCCAGTGCAGATGGCGAAACCGCAAGCTCATAATTAACGGACATAAATTATCAATCCGAGCGTCGGTCAGCGGCGTCAGGAGCGGGAGGCCCGGGGGAGACGAGCCTCGAACTCCGGGCGAGGAAAGTGATTGATATAGAGATGCGCCTCGTTATGGAGAGCGGAGCCGGTGTTAGTGCTGACTCCGTGACGTACGTCCGGGCGAGCATCGCCAGTTCGTCGGTCCACCCGATGCTGCCAACCAGACCAGATGACAGAGTCCGACGACGAGAAAGAAGCACGTCCGGGACTTCAACACCGGCGCTCCTGAATTTCGTCAGCCCTTATCTCTTCTTGGCGGGAGGATCGAAGGATCCAGTTTTTTCCACAAGGGCTCGGCCAGTTTTTCGTGCGATCTTGTTGCCTGACACATAAATAAAGGACTCGAGCGTTGGCAAGTTTATTTAGGCGCGTGTGTGCTTCCTTCCTTCCTTCCCGAGATTTAATTCCAAAGTAATTTCGGGCCATTTGATTTTAGTGCTTGGACTCGCCGACCTCGTAATTTTTAAAGGTATCCAATGCTCGAGAAAAGGCACTGATGCCTTTAAAGTGGAGCGAGACTAGTAAAGGATTAATATTAAGTGATGAGCACGAAATACTAAAACCTTCGTGGTTGTTAATTAAAATACATATCGCGCGTATAATATTCCAAATCTTTAATGAAAAGCCTAAATGGCGGTGAGCTCGGGAGAGAGAAGAAGAGGTCCATATATGCGATGAGGGAAATAATGAATAATTTCCGCGGCTCTTATTCGCGCACGGACATCCAAAATAAAAAGGTAGGATGCGCGAGAGTATAAAGTTTTTATCGGCCGTCTTTTTAAAAGCGAATGAAGTGAGCAAAAAGAGAGAGCGAAGAATCGCCGGAGGCCGAAGCAGTTCATAGGGGTTGAGTGGCGAGAGAGAGAGAGAGAGAGAAAGAGAGAGCGAAAGAGTTAGTGAAAGAGGGGGAGGGAAAGAGTGAGCGCAGGATGCAAAACGGTCGCAGCCGCAGCGCCTTAATGAAATATGAAAAGCCGGCGAGCCTCGGACTCCGCATCCCCCTTACCCTGACACCCGGGGGTGCGGAGGGGTGCGGAGGCGCCTCCCACACGACTTTCGCGAAAAGGACGCAGAGAAAAGCGAGTCGGTGGATCCGATCCCCGATATGTATTCTTCCCGGGCTCGGACTCGCGTTCCACCCTCGTGCGCTTTAATTCCTTCGACGGGTTTAATTCTCATATTCGTATTCCGCACTTGGTCTCATATTCCGTTGCTCCTTCCACTTTTTTTTACATTTTTTGAGCTAAATGCTTTTCGCTTAACTTACTTAGTAGCCGGGGCGCGCAATACTCCGCTTTCCAAGAATTCGGAGTCCTCCTGCCTCGTATCACCGCCTACAATTAACGTCCGCTGTCGAGGACGCATAATGCGGGCTTATTAGGGCCGAAGGGGTCCTAACCATCCAAGCGCTGTTCAATTTAATTAGAATATCACTTGCCCTTCGCTCGTTTTCGCATTCGTTCTCGAGTGCACACGTATTTGTCTTCTCCATTCGAACCTCGAGAACCTTCACGCCGATCTCTTTTTCCCCAAATTTCCCAATTCACCAAATTTTGTCAGGCCGCCAAGAAGACTCATTCAATTCCGATCCGACTGATTCACCCAACCCTTTTTGCTTTCTTGTAAACTCCTAAAAGAATCATCAAGATAAATTCAAATTGCTCTTGAAATCGAGGAAACCGATGCCTCGTTCAACGCGAACACTTGCTTCGATAAAATTCCGTTGTCGTGGTCGTTTGAACCAACCAAACGCCTGCGCTTCGTCCGAAGAAATACAATCGAATATCGAATTATAAAATGCTGTAGTTTTCCAATTTGTCAGGCGGTAATTAAAAATAAAATATCGGAGCCCCTAGCACCGAGAATAAATCGGTAATTTTATATGTGCAAAAGCCAGAGAGACAAAGAGCCTAAAAGCGAAATTAATTTTATAAAGCAAAGCGAAATGGAGTGCAGAGGATCATTACCCGGAAATCGACAGCGAACACGAGAAGCCCCGAACTTTCCCTTTGGAGTGCGGAATATTCGTCTCTCTTTTCTGGCGGCTCTTATCGCCGCGTCGAAAAAGAGCATCGCGGGGATCCGCGCGCACCACCAGCACCACCAGCCTCACCAGCACCAGCAGCCTCACCAGCACCAGCAGCCTCACCAGCATCACCAGTACCACCAACATCAGCAACGAAAGACTAGAGCTTTCACGTGGCGAGCACGACGGAATTTATTCCGGAAATACGTCCCCAGCAGCACGCGGAGGGATAAAGATATTCCGGTTTTTGCATGGATTAGTAATGGAAGCTCTCCCGGGATGGAAGCTCTTTCAGGGGGTGCTTCGGGAAGTCGCGAGGCGTGGGGTGGACACTTCTCTCTTTTCCTCGTGCGCGCCCCTTCCATCCCTCGCCCTCCCTCCCACCTGCCAATCTAAGTCGTGACCGTGGTACGAGCGAGAGTCGGCTAATGCTCGATGAAAATTTTCACGTAGCTGAGTCGACTGAGTTCGACTGATCTCCCCCCCCCCCGCCCCCCCCTTACCATCCCATAACCGTAACCGTTACTTTGCGCGTGATTCCTCCAGACGATTATTCATTATTTTCAATCCTATAAAAATAACAACGATTTTATTTAATATTTCATCAATTAACTATTAATTTAAATTTTGATTTTATTTCCTTTCAATTATTTGCCTCGCATCACTTTATGAGTTTTATGTATATTCTTCCTTCGCTTTAGTTCATTATTTGCCTTGTTTAATTCAAATTTCTTATTTGAGAAAATTAATTATTTTCAGATTTTTATTTTTCTTTTAATTATCAGCCATCAGTTTTTATTAATTAAACGTAGTTTTATCACATTTTTATATTCAATTGCAACATATATTATCAATAAGTATGCAAAGCTTCAATTCATCAAAATGAAAGTTAAAAGAGAGCTCGTTCGTCTTCAAATTTTTCATTGTTCTCCCGTTCTGTAACAATGGATATGTTTCGAAGTAGATAACACTGAATACACTATTTATTACTCTAATACTTAATACATTTAATATTCATGAATAAATAAACTTCTAGTTGTGAAGTAAAAACTTTTATGAAGCATTAGCCAGTTTAATATTTTCTCCTGAAACTTGTCCAAATTACATAATTTACAAACTATTCAAAATATAAACAATCAAAGGATACCTTTGAATTATAGTGTATTTAATGGAATATTCAAAGGAAATCGTATGTAGCTTAGTGGATAATGCTAAAGTCTGAAAAAATTTCACAACGCTCATAATTTAAATCAAAACCTGGAGAATGAAGTTGGTAAACTATTTTGGGCAAACGTTTCGGACTACTACATTGCATATTTTACAAAAATCAATAGCCTCTTAAAGTAAAGGAGCAGCGTAAAAATTATAATACATAGAAAAGAGCATATATTAAAAGTAGGAGTTGGGGTAGGAAAAGTAAGTTAGAATATTATCGGTCTAAAGCTATTTGAAAGAAAACGAATATTTCTATTATTTAAAGACCAGTCGTTTCACAATGTGAAGGGAGACAAAGCGAAAAGGAGAAGAGGCATAAAAGGCATTCGCAATGCTCGCGAATTCTTCATCTCTGTTTCTCTTTCTCTTTGAGGGAGCCACAGGGTGTGGACACTAGAGAAGGGTTGATGTGCTTATGTATGTACATACGAAAAAGAGGAGACGCCTCTATCAGAGCGTAAATATCACACATGAGCCACAACACATGGACACGATCTCACAACGACAGAGTCAGGAGCAGCCAGCTCGACGACGCCGTCGGGAAAAGAGAAAGAGATAAGCACTCCCGAATATAAGGGTCGAAGGGATATAACGAATATGACGTCAATTTTAAGGGATGCCAGAGAAGCAATCAGTGGTATAACGAAAGGATGTGCGGGCACTGGAATTCGAATCTTCCAATGAAGATAGCCAAAAATTTTCTTATTTTTCACCGCAAAATTTTAAAATAAAATGACCCTACATTAACGGCCACGCATGACTTTATTTATTTCTTTTATTGCATTAAATACAAAACGAAATCAAGTATACTCCAACAATAAAATTCAATTGTAGTGTTAAAAGTAGTAAAAATTAAGAGGAAAAAGACAATTTTAAAACGAAAGGATACATTTTGCCCGGATACATAAACTAAATAATATAATGGATATTTAATTTGTATAACTCATAAATCAAATAAATTTTAAGCATTAAATTAAATTTATTATAACATACTAAATACATGTATAGAAAAACTGAATTTCCGCGAATATAAAAATTATTTTTTTTAAAAGTAATCTTATTTCTTTTAATTAATTTTTACAGTGCAAGTTTAATTATTACGAAATATCACATAGACAAAAGTATTTTAAACTTTTTTCTTAATGCGATTAAAGATTGAATAGTTTTATTCACATAAATTGATATATATATATATATATATATATATGATTAAAGAAACTTTTTTAGTTTTATACAAAAGTTATAAATTTATATAACTTTTTACAATAATTACTTGATGATTCCAATAATTTTATATATCTATGTAAATTTTATTTTTTTACATATATATATTCACATATAATTAATCTGTATATATTATAGCTTAAAAATTTATTAACAATAATTAGTCAAACATTTATATATAATTAAAAATGAACAATGTCATTAATTGAATTTGATTATTTTATTCATCTGAAATTCTTTTTTGAAATTTTTATCACGAAAAAATTTATACGAAAAAAAATATGAAGTATGAAGTATAATTAAAAAAGATAAATTGGAAACTTTATTTACATATATAATGTAAATAATACAATTTGAACTGAACAAACCTTCGGATTTAGTGATGTATACGATTGTAGCATATGAGCCATGAAATGCTTTTAAATTAAAATATAATATTGTACCAAGCAAAACATAATTTTTATACATATTTAATAAAATATTTCTATCATTAAATCACATGAATGATTTATAAAATAAAAGAAACAAAATTTTTATACATCTCCACATATTGAAACTTTTTTTAAAATTATATTATTATTTTGAAGTTTTGATAGTTCTAAAATATAAAATAGTAGTATAATGAAAATTCGATAAACAATGTATATTCGAAACGGAAACTTATTTTTAAAATTTAAAGATGATGAATATTGTTAGCGCATACATTTTGTCGTAATATTTTCTTTAAAATTTGCATCATATGAATATTACTTCTTAACATGCATTATCAAGTAAAATCACGTATGAACTGAGAAATATGAATAATAATAATAAAATCAACAATAATAATAATAATAATAATAATAATAATAATAAATACTTATTATTGCTTAAATTCATAAAAGTTTTTAAATAATAAAATAAAGTATTAATATAATAGAAAACATATGTTTATAGACAGTATAGGCAATAATTACAAAATGATATACGAATGAAAAATATGGATCACTAAAATGTTTGATGGACATAATTTGTAAGCTCGTGTATAAAAATACGCGAGATAAATACAAAAATTTATAGGAGATATTTGCATAAATGGAATAACCGGGCCAGAGGGACTGGAGGTTCATTGCTGGAAAAGAGAATTCAAAATCGAGGAAATCACCTAACACGAAACAATAGAAATATAATTCATAATTTAATACCGACAAGCTAGAGCGGAAAGCTGCGAAAGATAGAAGGTAAAAGCATCGGCGGTCACATGTGTCGCCCGAGAGGCGCGTGCACGAACGCACACCCACACACGCAGAAAAAGCTCGCAAGCACCACCATGGAAAGGCTTAAGTGGTGCATTGGAATATCGCTCAAACTACCCCCTTTCTCCACTCGCGCCCCATGTGCTCTTAGTCAACCGAGGGTGGGGGTGTGGGTGGGGTGCACAGTCCCGCCGGGGCACACGACGACAGCCCATTGTTTCGCCGTATTAGTCATTCGACTATCGCAAAGTGTGCTGGCGAGCCTCTTCCCGCGCGCGCTCCAACCTAAGGGTTGGGGGTGGAAGCAACCCCCTTCGCCTCCAAATCGGCGAGCTTGGTTTTTCGCCCACGATGCGTCGCCAGCTCACGGTGAGGAAATGAAAGCGACATTCGCGACGGATTAATAACACCGAGGCGCGCGTTTCAGTTGGAAGAGGAGATTGCGCAAACTCATTCCTCGCTTATCCTCCTCCGAGAGCGAGTTACACTCTTTTGCTACCTTTTGCTCTCTTGCGTTCGGCAATGCCAACTCGCAACTATTCCCAACGATATCGACGTCAACTCAAGACAAGCATGTAATTGCAATTGTACAATCAGGATTCGACATTTAAACGCTTAAAACCACAATGTCGACAATGTCAAGTTGTTTTTTAATTGTAATCGAAAGAAAATCAACCACCCGCCCCTCTTATTTTTCACCACTCTTCCACGTTTGACCATTGATGTAAATAAAATTTATTTTTCCCGAGCCTTTGTCGGTAAGCATTCGAAGGCCAATAAAAACTCTGAAATAACAGGAAATTGCGTTTCGCTGCAATAAATAAATAAATAAATAAATAGATAGGCTCTCGAGTACCATTGACATCGACGATAGCGATGAGACACAGTGCGAGGGTTTGTAGTAGGCGTAACACACTACTCCCACACACAAATAGACATGTAAACGAAGGGGAGGGTCTGCTCTTTAACAGTTATGCCAACGATCCGATGCTCCTGCAGGACAAGATTGAGGATAACCCGGGTGGAGAGTTAGACTCGCCAACTCGTGCGACCAGCAAACTTGTAAATAAGGCGAAGGCCGTTAGCCCCGATTTCGCTGGCTCGGTGCTCGAGCGATCAACCGAGCCGAGAATTAAATTAAGCTACTCTCCCGGCGATTGTTGCCCGATAAGAGCCTTCAACTTTTTTATCGATACGGAAAAGTTTGTTAAAATCCGATTTGCTTTGATCGTGAATGAACTTTTAGCTTAACGACGTATTACAACTCGAAGGCAAACGGAAGAAAAAACGTTTTTATCTTTTTTCGAGGGTGGAGTAATCGTTAATAACGAGGCGCATATGCGCGGCTGCCACAAAGTTTCGGCACGCAAATAAGCCATATTCCTTTGCTTTGCCGTGCATATTTCAACTTTGGCCGGCGAGAACTCGGTTCCCCATAGCCCGAGTCCGTGTATAAAATCGTCTCTGTACTCGCAAGACCCTTTTAGAGTTCTCGCCGCAAATCAGAATGCATTTTCACGTGTAGCCTAGAGGAACTTACACTTTACGAAAATGCTAAAGAAAGTACGACATACTTCAAAGAAGATTCGACTCCCCCTTACCCCTTACCCCTAGCCTTACTATTAATGCAAACGTTTCAGCAAATTTTACGTGCGTTCTATAAAGAATTCTTAGTTGAAAACCAACTTTTCCACCTAATATGGATTAAGCTTGACGCAAAAATAGTTGTGCTTCTTAATTAAAATCATAAACATTCTACGGCTCCAAAAGAAATTAGGTTTGTAAAGTAATTTTGAAAGATGCATAAAACATTTTTTAAATCGTAAGAAGTGTTTGATTTCACTAATAGTAGCATTCGAATTTGTTCATTTTGTATCTTAGACAAGTAGCATTTATAGGGCTGAATTTCCATTTATGTTTTAAATAAACAACCAAATGTTCACTCTCCGAGTGTGGATAAAAAGTTTTTTTCTTTTTTTTTTTTTTTTGGATATAAAAAGTTTTTTTTTTTTTTTTTTTTTTTTTAATTTCAGAAAAGAGCGATTCGCATTTGCGACGAAGATCCCTTTGAACGTTCGTTTCTTTACATTGGACGAAGGTAAAGAGCGCGAACGAAGCGACAAGAGCGTTTGCAAGTGTTGGTGAGCAAAAGTGACGTAATTATTGGATTAATAGCCCCGAAGGACGAGCGGTAAGGGGAATTCGATACGTGGGGATGGGGTTGGCGATGGGCGGGGAGGGGGAGGGGGAGGGGTAGGGCTCGGTGATTTCTGAGATTTCACGAGACTGGTATTATTTGTTCGACACGGTCGCGACGGTGGGCGAAATCTGTTTCTTTGAACAAAGAAGAATATCAATTGTTAGAAATACAAAGGGCGAGAGAAAGAGGCGTAGTGTGGGTCGAGAAGTATAAGGCGCTACAGAAGTATTACTGCTGCCTCAAGGAGAAGTCGAGGGCAGGGCGCCGACAGCCGACAGCACGCCCCTACACAAACCAAATTCTTAAGAGAATTTAACCGTTTGAATAGCTGGCAAATCCATTGCAAATGTTTACACGGCATTTCTGGCGGGTTATCGTACCTTTGCTCCTCGCTTTTTCGATTCCAGCCCCCGCCTCTTTTTTCATCTCCCGAGCTTTCATCCCCCTCCCCTCCCCCTCCCGCTCGCCCGCCCCGCATTACCACGGCCATTCCTCTATTTACAGCTTCGCACTAATGGCCACGTAATTACGTATGAACGCACCCGAGTAGAAGGTTAAACGGAAAGCGATGCAGTGCGCCATACAAAACACGAAATGAAACTCGGGTGAAGGAAATGAAACACGGCGGGCCCGTTGGCGAGGCACTTGCCCAGAGATACGAAAAGGTAAACTCGTGGAATTTTTAATTTGCTAATTTTGAGCAATTTTTTTTCAATCGCGCGCTCCCCGGTAAAGGGTTTTGCCGCAGTACTTTCCGCCTTTTTCCCTTTGGATCGGGGCATGGGGATGCAAGGGAGCGCGGGGGGGGCGCGGGGGTTAAGAGTGGCAGCTCGGAAGGAAACTCGCACGGCGGGTGAATCCGTCTACTGCGAATACGGGACCGCAACGATCAGTACCGGAGGCTGCGGTACTTCGTCTCCGCGGTCACGGTGTTTGCGGAGGAAGGGCCGCGAGTAGCAACTCGGTGTCTTAGCTCGGACGCCCCGGAGAAGCCCTGGGTAGCCGAGAAAGAAGACGGGTGGGAAGGAAACGGAGGTTTTGGGGGACGCGTCTGCCCCCCCAAGACAAACAGTGGCGGTGTCTTAACAAGTGGACCAAGCTGTGCTCAAGACAAAGGGTAATTGAGGGTAGGGATTAATACCCCTATACACGAGAAATCCAACCTCTTCTCGTCTCTTTGGAGTTGTCTCTTCTCTTTCCCTCCTTTCTATCTCTAGCGCTTCGTCTCGAGGTGAATCCCTCTTGCCGTGCTACCGATGCTGCCGAGTCCGTCGTCTCCGACTCTCAATCCTTGGCGAAGACCTCCTTTCCTGGACCGAAAAGGAAGAGCGCAACCTCCTCTTCTCGAGACACTCCGCCGGGAAATGCCAGGGTCATCTTACTAATTAAACAATCAAATACGGGTAGCAGCGAGCGGCCATCGAGCGGGCTACCGCTTCCTCCTCCTCCCCCCCCTCTCCTCATCCCGCTCCGACCCACTCTCACACTCTCTTAGTTTTCTGATTCTCACGAGATTTGTGGCTCGGGCAATAGTATGATCAATCGATTAGCTTCTAACTTGCAAACTTCGATTGAAGCTCGTTAAAGCCGACCCGCATTTCTCTCTAATCGTAAATCGTGTACTACTTAACTTGTTCGACAATCCTCGATTTACAATTCCGTAAAATCCACCAAAGTTATTTTGCCTCTAAATTTACAATCTGCGATTTTTAATATTCTTAAAATTAATGCACTCAAATACAAAGATAAAAATCCATTACTTTATATTAGTAATTTGTTAATCGGTTACTTTTAAACTATTTCTTGTAAACGTGAATGAGAATTTTATTTATATTGAATACAACAACAACAAATTATATATCTATTATTCCATCAGTTTAAAGCATTTATTTATATTCTGATTAAAAAAAAAATTAATAACATCAAAATCTAATATCGCTGATTTATTAATTACTACACAACAAGCTGATTCTCCTTGCAATGTTTAATAATGTTATTATTAATATTATTTATAATTAATCAAACTTATCTATATTTATAATCAATGTTTATATAAAAAAACCCAATGCATATGTGCATTTTATTGCAAATAAATTACAAATTAATTAAACGATACAGTGTCTATCCGCATACTCATTTAAAAATTGTTTAAAATGAAGAATTTTTATTAAAAAATTTTTAGTAAAACAAATTAAATTATATATTTTAATAGACTTTAACATAAACAATCTGTAAATTTTACATATAATCTAATATTTTAATTTTTAAGAATAGAAATTTGAGAAAATTTTTTTTTTTGCATAAATATATTCCAAATTACTTAAGTTTATTTTAAAAAATTTAAAATAACATGAATAATTTTATTCATTAATTTCTAAAGTTTAAGATACTTTTTTTTTTATTCAGCTATATCAATGTCGAAATATGAAAATATAATTTATACATACAGTATTATGATGATATTAAGTATAAAAAAATTCTATCTCATAAAATTCAATAAAAAATCTTGCCTACAAAAAAGCATCCAATTATACATGTATATAAGTATGTATATATAATTTGTTGGTTTTAGTTTTTTAGTGCTTTATGTAATTGTAAAAATAAAATTACTTGTACGGAAAACAATATTCTAAATTAATAAATTATTAAAGAGTACTAGTGAATTATTGAAACCTTAAATACATTTGAAATTCCAAAATAATATATTTCTATGTTATCCATAAAACTCTAATCGCGTATATTTAACTCTGTTACACTTGATACTCGTGAATTATGTATCTTTTTAGTCTATTATTTACTTTATTGTATTAATAATAGAATGTATGTAATACAGTTTATTAGCTAAGCCTTTTTGAAATTATAAGTGATATACGATAAAATACAACGAAAATATATGGTTAATTTATTACCGATTAATAATAAAAAAGTTTATAATATATGTCAAAAAATTGTAAATCCCTTTTTAAATTTTTTTTTATTCTTTTAGTTTTATAAAGTTACAAATGTATTTAAATACTAGTGTGTAAATTCCCATAAATGCAGAAATGTAAAAATAAATAAAATAAATGTATTTTATCTTTTTAACACAAATATATTTATCAATATTTAATAAATAGTAATGTCGGATATAATAAGTTACGATAATTAAAGTATTAAATCAAATATATTCTAATATTTTAAATACATTCTAAATATTAATTTCAATAACAAAATTATGTTAAATACGAAATGTCAATTTTTCCAAATTTCATAAAATAAACATAATAAAAATCTTTATTATTTTAAATTCTTAAAAATAGTCACCTATTATTATAGATTTTTAATACAAGCGTTGAAATTTTTTTAATTACTATGATAAATAATACAGTATCAGTTAATATTTCTATTTTAATATATTTTTAAATATATTATTTTAATATAATTTTGTATTGTAACTAATAATTATCTTTGATATAAAAAGGCTTTACAAAGTTATTTGAAGAAAAAGATCAATTCAATCTAATCACTTTTTTCTTATTTACGAAAAAGTTTTTCAACCCCTCCACTTGTTCTTGCTTTCCAACGTTTTCTCTCAAATTAAAAATTTTTTTTTTTAACTATTCACAAAATTTGTCTTTTCACCTTTAATATCTGTTAAAATCTTTTGTCTTTTCCTATTTTAATGTACATCTACATAAATTACTTTGCAAACGTCTTTGCAGTAGATTTTCACCTTATACAGATACGTTTTATATTTCTACAAAATACAAAATCGAGGTCTATACTTGATTTAACTACGTGTGGATCATACACTCAGTTCGTGTTTTTATACAGAATAACACTAATACGTATTTTTCTCATTAATTATATTTTATCAAAATAATTTTTTTTAGATACAAAATGTTATGTTAATTTTTTTTTAACATTAATTTAACCCAATTTAGCAATATTTTTCTTTGTTTAAAATGATCCTACGCTAATAACACAATTAGCAATTAATTTATTGGTAGACTGCTTAAATTCCTTGAAAAGTAAATATCAATATTAAAGCCTTAGGAAGGTAAAAAATACTTTAAAATTTTAAATCAAAGGTAAAAATAAATGTTATAAAGGCACTTGTACATTTTAAACTGGACATAAATATTTAAAAAAAAAAAATATTGTTTGGATTGACTATTTTAGAAGAATATTTAAAATCCCTGTGTGACGTGAAAAAAAAAAAAAATTTAGAGCCGAATTTACTTAAGTCACAGGTATTGAAGTACGTGATCGTGTGATTCTTATTGCTCTTGGGAGCAAAGACAATTTCAAAGACAAGATATCTCACGCCCGCTGAAAAGTTACCGGTGAGGGTTTAACGGGAGATAGAAGGAGATGGAAGCCGCGAACTAACCCTCATCCGCGAGCTCGAATTATAATACAAAACGCCATAACTATACTCCTAATCACACTTTATTCTAACAGGTTCCCTCGTAACGAGGCTCCCCACCCTCCCGTCCAACTCACCCTTACGCAATGCCACTCCTCCGGAATTTCCTCGAAGGAGACTCGTAAAACGTAACCACCCCATTGAGAGAAGAACGCGTGCGACGTCCTTCGATAAGCTACACCACCACCCACGCACACTCGTATACAAGAGCTCCACCCCCCCCTATTACTCACACTCTCTCTCTCTTTCTGTTTCTCTCTCGCATTCGCCATAATCCCCGACTGTTTCTAATCACAATTTTAATGTCAAAAACTTTCATGATTTCCCCGTTCACGCGTCAGCATCCACGCGCAAAAACCCCGCATTTCGCTCCATCAGCAATCACCGCTGCCAAATTTTACGTCGAACAAAAAAAGTTTTTATTTGCATCATAATGCGGCATCAGGGCTTGGACTAGAAACTCATATCGGATTTTATCGAATGCAACAAAGGATCCAGAGCAAAACTTGAAGCTCTGTGTTTAACACGCACTTTCGAAATCATGAATCACGGGTTTACGGCTAATAACCTGTCTTTTCAACAAAATAGAAAAGTCCGCCTAATATAAATGTGTATACACACACACACACACACACACACACACACACACCCACCCACGCACACGAATACAGACACACCGACATTTTGTTGTGAAATTCAATAAAAGCTTATTAATCAATGAATGTAAAGCCGGCAGCCAAAATAGTACGGGCACTACAGAGGAACGCGATATTGAATTCCGACCTTCTTATACTCCCGACACAAAAGGCACCACGATAACATATTCGACTTATACAGTAAAGCGTACTATTGAAATCCCTGACGTGGCTTATCATTCGGCATCAAGAATTCGAATCGCGGTCCAAGAGGCTCATCCTAGAGTAAACGTATACATTTCTCCCCCTGAGTGTCTCGACTTTATTCACGTGAATCCCAAAATACCCAACCAACACTCTACCCTTCACCGCTCCGATCTTCGGAAATGCATAAACGAAATTTATTGTCAGACTTAAACTTGTAAATATTGCTTAAAGTCGTATGATCATTAATTTAACTTGACTATGCAAAAGTTAATGAATCATAATAATAATAATAATAATAATGAAAATGCATGCGATTTATTTTAACATATCTCAAGAAAATATTCCATTATTTTTTATCATACCAAAGATAAACAATGAACTAGTAAAAAGAATGAATTTTTAAACATTTCTTTCCCACAGATTTCTTTGAAAGAAAATAATAAAAATTAAATGCTCTCGTATCTCGTAAACTTATTAAACTCTAAAATACCAATCATTATTTTTTATGCTAATTAATAAATTAAGGTGAAATTTATTGACAACTCAATAACCTAATATATTTATCATATATTCAAATAATATACATGCTGTCGCTAATACAGAAAAAACAACGACTAATAAAAATCGGATACTTGTTAATCTCCTAGGTTGCAAATAAACAATTACACATCAATTTTTAAGCATTCATATTTCTCTCAAGTACACATGTAATCTTAACTTAAACAATCATATAACATTACAAATGTACTGCATTTCCAATTTTACTCGAGCTAATTTAAATTACTTGCAAGCATCTATTATGCAAAATCCAAGACGTAAAAGAAAAAAATAATATTCTGTTATCTTTTATATAAACAAGCGGGTAATACTTCATAAATTGATATAAATTCATGATTCAGTAATTACACACTCTTTTCAGAAGTTACAAGTGCCGGTGTTTGCCATTATAATTGCTTAGCAACGATACTAGGAATATACGGTAAACTCGATATACATTCATTCTTGAGGTCATCGCTCGACTTTACGATGAAAAGTCATGTGACTGCTCCGATATATAATACGAGATAATATCAAAGTTTCGCATAAAAATTTAACATTCTTCAGTTGGTAAATGTATATCATGTATCATAGACTTCGATCATGTGCAAACTATTTCTTTGGTATTGTGCATTTTCTGCATTCGATTGTAAAAATTCTCGAGTCTTATTTGCACTCCATCACGCATATAAATTATGTTTTATCATATAATTTATCATATATTTATCATATAAATCAAACAGTATTAAAGTACTATGATGCTGTAAAAAATAATTTTTTTTTTTTACAAAATTATTTTAAAAACGTTACAGCTATTTCACTGTCTGATAGTAATCATTTAAATAATAGTATTTACAATTAATTATTTAACTCGACGAATGATGATAAAATATCTACTTTATAAATTCAAAATTTTTTCAAATGGTAAAATATCTAAAATATATTTAAGCAAAAAAAAAAATTTAGAAAATTTAAAAATTATTTTCTTTAATCAATTTTATCCGTTGATATATCATACATTTATTATAATAAAACATATCGATAATGAAATGGTAGTGAAAAAAAATTTATTAATTTATGATTAATTTTTTTGTACCTAATCAAGTGTTGATATAAAATTCTAGTAGAATATTTAAAAAAATAATATGAGATAATAATATTTAAACATTAAAAAAATATTTATTTTAAAATTTTTATACTTTTTTTTACAACAAAATAATATACTAATATATTTGGAATTTTAATTCAACATTCATTATTATTTGTTAATATTTAAATTTTAAAAGTTATCTGAAAAAGCTAAAAATGTTCAGTAAATAATAATTCTATGCAATATTATTCAACAAATATATATCTTTAACAAATATATATAATACAATTTGGGATTTATTGTACTTCCACTTTTAATAATGAATTGTGAAATAGCTATGAAAAGCATTCATTAACTTGACTAAAATTTGTTTATTTCTTCACAGCGGTCTTTGATCTTCCTTTGATAAAAAATTATTTGTCCTTTCACACATTTTTGATGAAATATTTTGACGTCAATATTAATTAATTTTACACACAATGAAAAATATTAGATTCTCTTACATTTATTTAGATATTTAATCATTTTTATAAAGATGTCATTGAAAATACTGATAAATTTGTATAGAATACATTACAAATAAATAAAATTAGAAATTGTGGGAGGATAATATTAAAAAATAGTTTTCCTATATTTGAATTTAATTTTGATATAATCGTATCATTCATAGACAAGTTTTATTTTGTATCTGTGAATTAATAAATTTTTCAAGGCAATAAAGTTGTATTTTAATAACCCTGAATTATAAATAGAAGAATAATACAAATTTTGAGTTGACAAATGAATTGCAAATGTAAAGGTATTATGTTACGTCAGTTGTTCTTGAATATTAATTTATAATAAAAAAAATTTTTTAGATTATTGATATATATACATATAAATGTTTTAAATATTTATCAAAAAATTGTACATTTATTAACATGATTAATTCCAGCATTAAGTGTCAATAAATGAAAATGACCCTTTGAATGTAAATGGTTCAATGTGAATAAATGCTCAATTGATGAATAAAAAACGTAAACACCTATAAAAGTTAATTAATATAAAAGATAATTAATCGTATTAAGTAAAATTTATGCACACGTAAATAATGAATTTTAATGTTAATACGCCAATAAAGTTTAAATAAGAATGTTAAAAAATTATTTCCCGTTGAAATGACAATGTTGGAGTTGCTATCAACAGATTTAAACTATGGGTAATAGAGAGGAACTAGATATAAAATGGGTTATCTCATTATGAGTAAATAGTTTAAAATCGTTTGATCGGCTTAGCCGCCTTTGGAAGTGCAGCATCCACCCGCGCGTTCAAAAGGGTATAACGCGTATAAGTGTACACACAGACGTGCACACAAGCACCGGATCGAATAATAATGGCGCGATCGTCCTTGCGTCCTTTCGCTTTTAATGGTTAAACGTTGGCGCGAGTATATTCGTTCGCCTTGTCGAAGCCCTTTTACCGCCTCCGCGTCTACTCGGTTATCGGTACTTTAGCTTTCAGTTTATTGTTCGATCAAGTCCAAACCGTCACCTCGCTGACACCCAGCCTGGATCAGAAGGGGTGGAGCACAGGTTATTAGAAAGTTATTAGAAGGTTATTTGATGTCAGAAGCTTGAATTACGCCTTTCACAAAAGTCAATAAACCGGATCAATTTTCCGTGGGATATTAAATTATTATGAAGTGTGTTTCAGAAGGCAACTACGAAGCTTTCACCGAATTTACGGGGAAGCTTTCTCATCCATAAATCCAGTGCCTTTGTTGTATAATCGTTTCCATCGTACGCCTGGTGTCAAAGAATTTAAAATATTGATAAATTGCGTTCGAGCTCGACGCTTTACTGAAAGAATTATGAGATCGGGTCGTTTAACCTATCTAATTATCAAGTTGGATGATGAATCAATTAAATAACAATACAAATAACACTGAATCGTGTCCTTTTAAGTGCTCGAGGGTACAAGTTTAAAATTTTATACGTTTTATATCAAGAAAAAGAAAAAAGGGGAAAGGGGAAAGGGGGAATTGGGGGAGGGGAGGGGGAGGAGGGGAAAGGCACATTTTACTTGACTCTCGGTTTTATTATTTTTGCAAGGGGTGATAAATCAGAAATAGGCGCATTTAGATTAAACACACAATTTCCTGAGATGATATAAATTTCGAACAATTTAAATATTTATAGCCAGCATTGAATATTAACTAGGTGCACACGAGTGATTGGTCGTTAATCCAGCACTCGTTTCTTTTATCGTATTCCTCACCTACTTTTTCTGCTTTCTTCGTTCTTGAACTCGAGCCCTTTCCACCTCTCTCGGACTCACCTGCCTCGGAGTGCACATGCATCACTCCAAAGCGGTGAGATAAGAGTCGGATGGATCGTTATGCTGGGCGACCTATGATTAATAATTACTCGAGAACGCGGGTCTTTATCAGATGCCAGACGACGCTAGAGTTACCCCGATAACGAGTAATCAAAGCTGTTGGCCACCCCCACCCCCGAGGTTCTTGCACTGATTTGACCTGATGTATAGTGGCAGCGTATGCAGGCAACGGTATCATGGCGATCCCTTAAAAATGTGTATCGTTCAAATTAATTTCGGTCGTTACCTTTGAGTATGAATATACACGAATAGCTTTTACATATCGATCGGTTGCCGAGCTGACCACGGAAAAAACTAACATTATTTGAACAGACGATCGGACGAGTTTAACCTCTCTCCAACCCCTCCCGAGCTGCCTTCGCACCCTTGTAAATGTAAATTTCTTTAATAACCAGCGTGGCATATATTTCAAATTAATACTATGTTTCGCACCCAAACAACCTATACAATAATGTGCGATTCATTTTTTTTATTCGTTAGCACATGGCACGCACTCCTCGGATTACCGAGAGCTTTGTGCATTTGCTCGAGAGAAACTGCAAGCTACATTCTCACTCACTCACTCACTCACAATAATTTCCATTCAATTTTCGAACATTTCCTTTGGTAATTCTTTAACAATAATAACCGATCGGACAATAATAACACATTTTTATATCTATTTCCGTCTCTAAAATCTCCAACTCTTCGAAATTAAGGTGGCTTTTACAATTTTCACCAAACGTAGTTTTATGATTATGATAATTTATCTACATTCAAATTCATTTTACATATACCGAAATTCATTTAAAATATTTTGAATCCAACAAACCACCGACATTGATTAGTTTATGCATGCAATACAACATAAATATGTACTACTAAAAATGCAAAAATATATTCAAATTGTACTTGATAAGTTTCATTCGATTTTTCAGTTATAACTCATAATAAATAAGAAAAAAAGTTTGGTTTAATTTTTAAATTCTAAAAGTAAAATTGCTTTTAAACTTCAACTTTTAGAATGACTTTTTACTGCACTCATAATTATACTTTTTATGTTCATGTATTTACCATGCTAATTTAACCTAAAAATACATAGTAATATAATTAGTATTGCTATATAATTATATTGCAGTAAATTGATATCTATTTATTGGAATTTGATATTATCATAAATAGAGCATATCACAGCAGAAGTTTAACTCGGTGAAAAAACATTAATAACACAAATATTAAAATATTACCCAAATTATTCTTTATTATAAAAACCTGATTATTAATTAGTTGGAATAACCTTAAAGTGTATTATATCAAATTGTCGATTATGGTTTGCTTGAACTTCTTTATATATTTATTAACAGCATAAATCCAGTATTGTATTTTATTTTCTTTCATTTCATCAACATTAAACTTTATATATTTTCCCATTTAAATGTTGAGATGATTTGTCATCAATGATTTATCCCTCAATGATTTAAATCAGTTTAAATTTATTCTTTAATGATACAGCACGAGAGCTGTTTTATTTTCATTGGAAATTCATTTTCACAATTGCATTATCATATTTACTTATTTTACAAAAATTAAGTTAAATTAATTGTACTGCATATTAATGTAAAGTATTAGAATAAAAAATTTTCTTTACAATTTTCAGGTATACAATCTGCTGTAAAAATTTCATACATAACTTTTAATACTTCATGAATTTTAATGGCCCACGTATGTTCAACAAGACGAATTAGCTCGCCATTTCATCATTACAAGCCAAGATAAAAATGTTGCTCCTCAATGTATAAAAGTATAAGAGATTTTTGAAACACGATTTTGATACTCCATCATGGGAATCATAATAATTATTAAAGGATGAAAAATGTGCGTATGCCAGAGCGAAATTTCGAGGCGTACGTCTAATTTTAAAAGAACCGGGGGCAGCAGAGCATAAAAAAGTTCATCCGGTAGACCGTGGCAAAGTAAACATCGATAAGAACGTTCATGTCTGGTACTCTAAGAGGAGGGGTGGGTGGAAATCAGAGAAGTGCCTTAAATTATTGACTCGCATTAAATTAAAAAGCGTAAGCTGCGCGCAACCAAGTCCTTCCTTTGTCTCCTCTTCTGCTTTTCCTCTGTTCTTCGTAATAGTACGAGAATGTACGAATTCTCCCTATCAATTTCCAACCTCCCCCCGAAACAATATCTCGCAAACGTTAGGATTGAGCGAGGGGGCGGGGGAGGGGAAGTTGCTCCCCGTAGGCTGGCCCCCCTCTCGTATTATAAAATATTAAAGCGCATCGTCGATCGAGTAAACGAAAGCTAAAGAAGACGAAAACGAAGAAAGTTTGCTGCCTGTGACTATATTCATGAACGATAGCTCTTCTTTGGCCTATCGACGGAGCACGAGGGTGGCGAGGGGGTGGAGCTCCAACTCTTCAATAATGCAGCCCTCGATTTTCAAGTTCTCGAGAACAATTTTGCAGGCCACATTTTAGAGACTATTTCATTGAAAGAATACTGAGTACACGTAGCGTCGGGGTCTCCGGGTGACAAGAAACTCAACTTCGCCTTCCCCTCGGACTCAACACGTGAAAATCCAATTGTCAATGATTGATAATTCATAGGTGTTGTGGATGTCGGAGGCCATTGGGATCGGGATCGCCGAGCTCATTATCCACGAGACAACGAAAGTCCCGCCCCCCTCCCTCTCTTATCGAGTGCGGAGCTCCAACTAAGGTTACCCAAGTAATAAACTCGTAATTTTTCATTGGAGGAATAAAAGTCGAGGGCAGGTGAAAGAAGGCGAGGAGGAAGGAAGGAAGTGAGCGGGAAAAAGACGCGACAGAGCGCAACTGAACTGGACGCGATCTCGTGAGCTTTGACCTCCCGCCCTTTTTCAGATGAGCTCGGGAGCGGTTTTTAAAAGCCGGTTATAGGGGGAAAAACAGGAAGGCGAAGTGAGAACGAGGAGGGTGAGCCGGTCCGCGGCTGATTTCGATTGAATAATTTATGTTTCATTACGAGCCAGAGCTTATATGCGCCTTGCTCTCACATTCAGAAGGGCCTGTGCACACAGAGAGAGAGAGAGAGAGAGAGAGAGAGAGAGAGAGAGAGAGAGAGGGCTGAGAGGGAGAGAGAGAGAGAGAGAGAGAGAAAGAGGCTGAAATCCCGGAGCACTGCAACGCCTTTCACATATTTCCTATAGACTTTCAGCGGCGCTGAAAAGAATTTTGTATCGAGGGTATTGAGGCCGTCCGACCGATACCGCGGCTTGCAATCTCTCCTCTCCCTCGCACCAAGGTCTTTTTATCTTAAAGCCCGATGAAAGAAAACGGCAGACTGGTAATTGGTTGGCTCTCGGCAATCTTTCCCCCTTAATAATTCAAGAAAGCCCGCTGATTGAAAAATACATGAAACCCCCTCCCCCTCGATCGTGCGCTTGGAAGGGATGCAATGTCTCGAGCTTTGACAATTGACAGCTGTCATTGTCCTCTGTGGATGGAGCCTAACGAGCCTTTGGAACAAAGTCCTTAACCCTGGCGGAAATAAGCGAATTTGGTTTTGCATGTGCGCGCGGAGGCTGCGAGCCTGTTTACTCAAACTGCGAGATCCCACGAACGCCTAATTAAATGTCTACCCACAACAGACGCCGTCTACATCCGCGGGATTCTCTCTTCCACGCCCTTCAGCTTTGGATGCGCAGTGGTGTTTTTCTGCTACTCTGAGTTCGCACTTTTTTTCCCGGTCTTATCCAATAATCCTTCACACAGGAAGTTATAGACCTTCCCTAGAAATTAGAGAACGTCGATGTTGTCGTGAGCAATCGCGCGACAACATCGACAACATCGACAACATCGACAACCTTCTAGCTTCCATCCCCCAATTATCGTGTATCATTAGCGCTCTCTACCCGACACAAAACCTCCCTTGCGTTCATCGGTTCATCCTTTATTTTCGTTATAAGAATAAATCCAATGGCGTTGTGCACTTTAGCAGTGCTCTCATCGCAAAACTCTGATACATGGAGCCTTGAACATTCATCTTTCATCCAAGTTTTCACAACCCATCATTGCGTTAATTCGTTTGGATCTTTTGAAAACTCAAGTACATAATACGTGTAAAATACATTTTAAAAAATCATTTACAAGATTTCAATTTCCAAAATGATTAAAATTTATAATAGTATAAGATGTATATGTATACTGTTAAAAAAAAATCAGTGGCTGATCAGTATATATCTATCAGTATATAATTAGTTCAATTATGATATTTTCAAAATATCATAATTGAAATTAAATAATTTTCGAAAAAAACTAATAAATGTAAATAAATAAATAACTATTAAACTATCGTCATTTCAATTTTTATAGATTCAGCCAAAATGATCAATATGTCTATTAAAAAAGAAATTTATAGTTTACTTTTTGTTTTCTGTTTTTTAAACAAAAAAGAATCTTAAATTATTTCCAATAAATTTTAAAATTTTCAAAAATATTTTAACAAACACATATTAATTATATTTTTGAAAAATGTACGATTTATGCTTAAAAATAGATGAAACAGCAAAGAGTAATGTAATTTAAATTAAATATTTTTTTCTATCTTAAACGTTAAATAAATAATGATCATTATCATTATAGCATCAGAATGAGCAAATTACTTATCAATTTTCTTTATATCTGAAATTCAAAAATATTTAATATATAAATAATTTATAATATTAAATAATTATTATTTTATTTATCTATGGCATTAAAGCTAAAATAACTTGCTTTTAAATATTTTGTAGTGATAATAATATCACCTTAAGTATTGTTTATGTTGAAATTAAACTTTATAAAATGCATAAATATTACTTAAACTATGATACAAGAAAGTTATTGTGATTAAAGTATTTCACGTTAAAGTCAAGATAAACAGGAAATTAAATATGAATGAAAAATAAATGATTGTAAATATAATCGAAATATATTTTTATTCTATTGTTATTTGTTTTTATACGTCGAAAAAAACAAATAAGAAAAGGCTGAATTCGTGTATTCATGGTATAGTAGCATTAATTTTTAATCTGCATTTACTAAATTAAATATCAATGTGTAAGTCATAACCAAATAACAAATTATGGTTTTTATTTAAAAAATTACGTGATAATGATAATGATCATGATAAAATGAATGTATTTTTTCCTTCTAATAATTTAATTATAATTTAAAATTTCTTGCTTAGATTTCAAAGGCCAATTTTAATATAGCATAAAATTAAATTAATTATTCAATGATTTCTTGACGCATAAATTATTCTCTCATTTTTACTTTGAAGGACAGACTGTACTTAAATAAGTTGAATAAAAAATGGAGCAGCATTAAAAACAAGGACAGTAGAGTTAACTTGAAATTAACAAGGGAATTGATAAAAATGGATACTAGGACTCGATAATTCATTGATACAACAGATATTCTTAATATTTTAAGATTTGAACATGACGAAGGATTAGCGCCCCAACAGTTAGACTAAAGTAAAAAATGTGGGATTCGCTCGGGGCTCGATCGCACCATCTGGACAAGACAATCAAACTCTCCAGTGGAAAAAGGAGAGTGCAACCCCGAAGTCGATGGCGAGGGCGCGAGGGATGAAAAACCGCGAAAGGTAACTCGGGAGGCGCGAGCGTATAGATTTTTATGCAAATTCCCAAGATATCCGATCTCGTCGGACGATAGCGCACGGAACATGCACATTGCGGTGATACGTGCTCGCCTACCTGGGAAACGACCCTTCGATCCCGAGGTCCGGGTCACCCCCGGCGGCCCGCTGCCAGGAGCGGCGATCGCGATTGGGGCCGATATCGCCTGCGCCGAGCCGCCAAGACTCGTTTTCATTGGCCGACTCCTTCTTTTTCTCGCGACCAAGGAGAGCGGGGTCAGGGAGAAGAGGAAGACTAATGAGAACGTGATGAATCGCGATTACGAGCGCGAGTTTGCGCTGGACGAGTACGTGCTGGACAGCCCGGGGCTACTTTAATTAAATATATGTGCTTTTTAAATCACTCGATGGCGGGCCCTGGGAACGGCTCTACCCTCGACCGTGGGGTGGGTCTCTACCTCTACTCTTGGAGCAATCGTACATTGTCACGGACTCAACGATAATCCGCACCCCACGATCATGCTAAAACGCTATAAATGCACCCGATGCATTTACGCCTCCGACGTTCATTCCCTCTCGGACTGGCATTTTTACACTCGTCGGTTGGTATCAGTCGCAACCTCGCGAACCTAACGGCGATTTATTGGAAAAGCCATTCCCCCGCCGTCCCTTTCCCCCCATTCCGAGCTCGTATTTTTTGTCTTTTGCTTTTAAGGCGCCCCGTCGTCTTTTAAAACGCAACAGACTTTCTCCCAAATTTTTCCACCAAGAGCCACTTCCATTAATAATGAATACAAACATCCACTTTCGAATGATGAGTTTTTGGGGGTGCGATTGGCTTGGCAGCCCCGAACAATATCATCGCGGAGCTACCGGGATTGGGAGCCGAGGCAAAGCAGAGATGCTGGGTGGGTGGGTGGGTGGGAGGGTGGAATCTGCGAGGGTGGTTTGGCCTTGTGCGCTACCCCTTTCCCATCGCGAAGCTCGTGCCGTCGAGGCAGCTTTCCAGTCGATAATAAGGCGTGCAGAGCTGAGCAACCCCGAGTGTCTTACCGGCTCGACTGCAGTACCGACCGAAGTCACTTTGCTTATTTCGGGCACCCACCTATCGTCTCGGTACAACCCCTTGCTTCCGAGGGTTGCACTACTCGCGCGCCCCTCCCCGATGCACTTCCGCGGCTCGAATGTTCCAGGAGCTTTACGAGATAATAATGATCGCGATCGGCGAGGTTTCTCGGGGAATTTTTCACTTTTCAGCCCCGGGGCACTTGGCCGGGCACTGTCGATCAGGAACATGCACGACCTTCATGCGCCTTATTCGATATCGTCTTCCTCGCAATCGAGGAACCTGCAATTAAGGCAAATGTTTAATCACTGAATAACATCAGCTCCTGCGTGCTCCACCAAATTACCAAGTTAAGTATTAACTTTCTGTTTATACGATAGGCATCCTATCAAAATAATCTATCTCATTTTTCTTCAGTGTTAAACATGTTTTATATGGTCTCTATATTCATGGCCTTCCTTAGTCAAATTTGAGGCAATTCAAATGAGGAATAACTGTTTCTTGACTGTTATTTATAAAATGAATTGTTTCTCGTGATTAAATCTCCAAGTATTTATTCAGTCAGTACAAATTTTAATTTTCACTTATTTTTTAACTGCACACAATTTGTGTTTGTGAGCTCTTTGATAAATTATACCAAATGATTTTCGTCCTAAAAAATAAATAAAAATGGATTGCCTTATACTCAACGAGCGAGTAATTAAAACCTCCTAGTTCAGCAAAATCTAAAGACTGTAATCTGCATAACAAGTTTATTTAATAGATTCTCATTAACAATTTTTCTTAATTCCCGTGATTAGTCTAATAATTATTTTCTTAGATAAAAATAAAAAAAAAATTGATTACCTTCGAAAATAATTACAAATAATTCTCAGTTTCATTCTACAATTCAATTTATCATAATAATACAGAGAAATATGTATTCAAATTCATAAAATTTATTGCAATTAATAAACGCTTAATGATAGGTATGAAAACAACTGAGAAATAACTATACATTTGTATAAATTCAAAAATTATACAACTCGAGCCTTGTTAAGAAAAAAAGAAAAGAGAAATTCTTTTTTTTTCACAAGTCGCGGTACTCGTCACGTAATAAAACTATAAATTACGTTAGTATATTAATCCACGTAAAATTAAATTATTTATATTTTTATTAAACACATATTGTCCATTGAAACAATATTATTATTTAATTTGAATTATATAAATTCATCAAAAGCATATTTTTTTTTTTTTTTTTTTTTTTTTTTTTTTTTTTTTTTAAACAAAATTATAGAAATGTATATCAAACAAAGAAATTAATATAAATTTTTATTTCAAATCATATAATTGTTCAATTTATGAAAAAATTCAATTTTATTACATATTATTTAAGTGTTCTTTTCAATTAAAATTTATGGATTATGATAAAGTTAATAATTCTTAAGATAAGAAATTTAAAAAATATATACAATAACAGCAATAATATGAGTCATATTAAATATAAATTATAAATAGTAAAATTGTGTAATAAGTTGAAAAAGTAATTTCGTAGCTTTTCATTATCCTTTATTATATTTTCTTGAAATACACCTAATTATTGCTAATCCATAATTATTAATTTAATTTATAATAAAAATTTTTATACAATACATAAATCTAAATAAATAAATTTAAAAAAATGTATTTGTATTTTAGTTGATTTATTTATTGCGAAAAGTGTACATGAAAAATTATACATGGAGAAAATATTTATCAAATTACGTCAATACAAAAACCGATTTGATGGGAACCAAAAACACGTATATATGTGAGTGGGGTGATTATTTTGGTGTTAACTCGCAATAAAATAGTCAAGTAATCGAAGGATTTGACAAGTGGAGGAGCTCTCAAAGCAAACAATGAGATCTTCGACAAAGCATAGGAAAAGATACAAGGATACAAAAAGGGTGAGTTCACCAGATTGCAAGTGGCAAAAGGATTCAATTTCCCAAGGGCACCCAATAAATTTGAGCCTGAGGGATGCAGTTCTGCACGATTTAGCGTATTTGGACCGAAACGAGGAAGAAACGATTGTTCGTGGGAGTTTCGATAAAATGAATTGATCGCTGGAGCCCCGACCATTTGTCCCCGTCCCCGTCTCGCGCGCAGCATCGCATCTATCTGTCTATTAATGTTTTCTATCCGCGTTAGATACAAGATGGGGACGCGGTTCATTTATTTGGCGCCTGCACCCACCCCCCACCCCCCACCCCCAATAACCCAATACTCGATCGAGCTGCCAAGTCGCGCTCGTTTGTCATCGGCCATCTCGCTCCCACTCGTTCTCGCATGTCCGCGAATCGATGAATAGCAAACATTCACGAGTGCGACAAACCCATTAATAATTAAGCGCCGCTCAAAACCCTTCCGATGGATCGCACGAGCACGTATTTTTCTTCTTAACCCTCCTCCCCCTCCCCCGCACACGATCAATCACTTGTCCCAGAGAGGAGGTCCTGTTTTTTACGCGATTGATGAATTGAGCGCTGGCGAGAGTCCTTCATTTACACGAAATTGTGTATCTGTGTCCAACCACGTGGAACGGGAACCGGTGCATTAGATCAGACATTCATTGATTTTTTTCATTGAACTTTTATTCAAATAATAAAAAATTAAATTAAGAGAATAATGGTCTTCGGGCACACTATATACATTGTTGTATATTCTTTGTTTAACGTTTTTCAAAAGAGTTCACTCAATAATCATCGTATGCTAAAAATTAATTCATTGACATTCTGTAAATGTTTTATTCATAATTGAAATTTAATTATGTATTGTAAAATTTTTTTTTCAGTTGATGTTAAAGTTTTGAATGCATAAATATTTTTTTAACTCCAGTATGTCTGATAAAATATTTTAAAAATATTTTTATGAAGGTGATTTTGCGGGACTTGAATATTTTTTAAATTATACATTTTACAATTATCTTTATTTTTTTCTCTCTAAAGAATTTTTTTATATACACCGTTAAATAATTACTTAATTATAAATCTTTTTTTATTTTAATATGTCTGTAATATGAAAATTAAAAACGCAAAACCACCATTAAGAAAAGATTAAATTTATTTAAAAATTTTGCTTCAGGTATTTTTACAAAGAATAAAGCATTTTTTAAGTTGAATGATGATGTAATTTTAAACTAGGAAAAAGTATTAATTTTACAAATTCTCTAAAATCTCGGTGTCCAAAATAGAAGAGTATTATTATTATTATTTGTGATTGTCATAAGGCGTTTTAAAAATGGACGTAACCCTCACGTTTGTTTGTCTATAATTACTTTCTATACTATATCTAAATAGATAGATCGTAAAGGATAACGATATTTATTTGCTCCAATTTCCGCATGCCAAAGTATTGACACCTCGAATCCATTGCATCATTCTCTTTGCATAATACGCTAATTTTTTAGCGTCGCTTCATATGGTGGAGAATGAAAGGCATTGCAACCCAAGAAATTCCAAATTAAATAATTTCCTTAAACCGCGATAAAATTTTTTTTATATAAATAATTTAATTCGAAAAACAAAGGGTCAATTGTCCGATTGAAATGGTACGTTTGACTCTATAACTCGGGAGCGCAAAAGTACAATTCATAGCTCTTTCAGGCAAAGAAAGTATGAAACTTATATTTTCCTTCATTATTCCACGCATTTACTCACGCTGAGTCAAGTACCAAGTACCGGGGCACTTTCCTCAGTTTCGAGTCAAGGCAATCATTTAGGAATTCAAAGTCCGCAAGATTTTAATTAAAGTAGTAATTAAAAATCAAGGCTTGCTGGCTCGAATGTTTTTCCTCTGGCTAGGGTAATTTAATTTTTACGATCTTGTAAAAGGGAAGGTCTTGGAGAGAATTCCAGTTGGCGAGCGGGGCAAAAATGAAATGCGATTTCACACATAGGAGGTCGGTCTGTTGCTCTTTTCTCACCCCCCCCCCGACCACCCCCTGCCAACCCCGGCCGCCCGGTCTTTCTCTCGGTCTCGCTCTCGCGAGGGCTGAAAAGATCGGAGGCACGAGCATAATAGGGCTCGTATCGCGCACTCTCTTGCATTGTGATCGTTATGGGGCGCACATGAGGAACGTCGGAGAAAGATGAGCATCCGCTTTACAGAGGCGCCGGCGTCGTATACCTTAGCCAGCCAGCGCACGTTCGCCCGTGGGATCCGCAGCCTCCCTCCCTCCCTCCGCCATAATGTATGTATAATATTTTTAATTGTGACGTTAAAATGTGTTCTCCCCCGGTTTTTGTCTTGTTACCGTGTTCGGAGTCGGGACAGAAATGCTCGTGGCTGCCACGCGGGGGTGGATTTCGCCGACAAGAGAAAGAGAGAGAGAGAGAGAGAGAAAGAGAAAGAGAGCTTGCGTGGACGCACACGTTCCGGACGAGCCCTCGTTATTTATTCTCAGGCTAAAGAATCGCCTCCGATTTTCTCGCTTTTTGCTGACCCTTTTTCTCACTTATTTCTTTTGACGGTAATTTCACGAAAAAATATCTCCTTGCCATACATTCTCTTAATTGGCAAATGCTTTCAAATCCAAGTTAAAAATATCAACGATACCTTGAACACCCGCAGCCTCCTGGTGACTCGCTGCATTTTTCAACCCTGCCATTATGTGTGTCAATGCGTAGACACTTCTTTTTACGTTTTTTTTTTTTTTAAATCAGAGCAATCATTTTTTGGTGCTTCTCCAGTAAATTTTTCTACATAATTTGCTAACACAACTAGAGGAGAAACCAATCACTGATCCATTTTTATCACCAAAAAATCAGATTTAATCTATGTTACAATAAAAATACACAATTTAATATAATAATTCGTGATTTATTTTCCCTTAAAATCAATATACATCCGTCTGTAACTTTTCATAAATTTTACATAAAATTACAATTGTTATTTATTGATTCTAGTAAATAATACGATTTTGCATTTGTGTAAGAAACCTAAAGTTTTCAACAATAAAACTCTATTAAACGACACATATGCATAATAATAAGTAACAAGTTATACGCTTTTATATTAAAGTTATACTGTGCAGTACCAATTTTGTGAAAATTGATTCACAATGAAACGAAAGAAAAGTTTATAAGAAATAATATTAGACAACAATAGCAAAAATCAATGTGTTTCTTGTATCATCTGCCATCTGGATAACTCATACAATACGGTCCATCGGAAAATGTCTTGCGTTAACTTCCGGTATCTGGATGCCTGTCCTTTCGTTTCCTTCCTCATCTCTCCTGACAAAATTTAAACCAATAAAAATACGTACCGCACGCTCACAAATTCATTTCAAAATTTCGAGCTCCAACTGACTTTACATATGCCAAGTAAGGAATGAAACGTAAAGAAACTCATAATATGACGCACCCAAATGTTTTTCATGCATGAATGCATCCAAGATGTCGAATACAATGCATCATTCCTCCCCTCATCGATTCCAATGATAAAACTACTTAAATAAGCTGACAGGCGCTGATGTGCAAAATAAATTGACAATCCTCTGTCTAAAAATCAAAAAGAGCTACAGGACAAATATAAAAATTCTTTGGTCGAAAGTCACCGGAGGACAGTTTACCAATAATCAGACATACTAATTTTTTATTGTAAATAAAGAAATTATAGTAGGATTAAGATAAAAGAAATAGAGAAAGACAAAATCGATCGAAGCTAAAAATAATAAAGGTGACAGAAGATTGAGCGGTCAGATAGAGTAATTGCCTCGTGTGCGCGTAATGGAGTTCTCACATGTCGAAGGGCCTCCGAAGAACTGCAGCACTTTCGTGATCCATTTAAGGGATGAACAGGGGAAGGAACTTGGGTTAACAAGCAATACAAATGGGGACGGATGCTCGATCTCAGGTCGACGTCGTCAATAAATCAAGAGCTTTTAATGAAAACGCGACTGCTCTAGCGTATCCAATGAATTTTATGAGAACCAATGTCGATGCCTCGACACAAAGACTCGCATCTAAAATGAAATGAAAGAAATATATTCTGTTCATCATCTCTCAATCGAGAGCTGATCCTTGTATATTCTAGGCCAGCGAAAAGACACAAGAGTGTTTTACCTTCTATTGTGACAAGAACAAATGTAATTAGACGAGACAGTAGCGGCATTAATTATCTTTTGCATCAGGCGAGTTTTTGCACCACAGAAATTTCTAAATTGGAAAAACAAATGCATACGCGCATATATAATGCATTTTGTACAGATTTCTTACTCATCGCAAGAATATTCCAGATAAACAACTGTATTCCATCCTCGCAATGAGAAAAAATTTTTAATTCCTTTACCGAGATTTCGCTTATCATTTTGCTCGCATTAAATATTCTACAAATCTTAAACCGAGAATATTACTATTCTATTATGCTATTGTTGGTAAATCTACGGAATAATTATAAATGAAACAAATATTCTCACTGAGATTTCAAAAATTTATATAAACATTTTGTACAACACTTGAAACGTTTTGTGTGACATTTAGAAAATGACGCATGATTGTAATAGCATCAAATTTTTTTGCGCATCTTTTTGATAATTGAATCTGAATTGGCTTATTTTTCGACAATTACCAATGTACTAGGCCAGCTACATTTATATCTATCAGACTATGATGATTGAAAAAAGAAAATTAGTCCAAGACAAATAGAATACGGACGAAATAAAAATAAGGGGGAGCAAAAGAAAAACAGACTTTCAATGTCTCGATAAATGGATACAATACAACACCATTTATAATAGTGCGAAAAATGTTCAACGGGGAAAAAGAATCGATGACAAAAATGTCTCAAATCTCTGGGAATATATATAGTTTTCCTTAGTTTCCAACAATTTATAAGCTTCTCGACTGTTTGAATAGAAAAATTCTATAGCAATCCTATTAATAAAGATAATTAATTCGTAAGTACCCTTGTTCGAACTTTACTTTTATACTAATGGTCTCGATTGTATCAAAAAAAGTGTATACAATATAATAATACCATAGAAAAACAAGACTCAATACTTGAAAAATCAAGATAAATAGATTTTTTTGTGTTGCAAAAATAATGCTATTGATTTCACGACAAGATATTTCATTGAATGTATACCATTAAAACAACTGAAAGTCGTTAAAAATAAAACGTCAAAAATAGTAATTATAAAAATACAAATATATCGAATGGTACAACCGTTATAAAATGAAAAAAGGAGTGTAAAAAACTTCAACTGTGTACAAAACAAATAAGGTGAATATTTAATGGATTTATTCAATAACATGTATTATTGAATTTTCATTCAATATTAACTATTGAGCACTATGACAAATAAAAATTGGCCAAATTAACATTTTGCAAATGTAGCAAAAGAGACATTATCAATATGTTAATGCACGGTCCATGTTATTTAATGAATGTATTCTCGGATAATTTGAAAGGTTTTATTTTTATTCGAGTAGTGAAATATCAAAACTTGTCTCGACTGCCAGTTTGATTTTAGTCATTGCGTGCGAGTAATGACTCAGGGTTCGACAAAAGTACGAATCGTACGAAATCCCATGAATCACACATTCTTTATAGGGATATTACTCTCGGCAATAATCAACTTCTGATTGCACAATAGAAAGTCGCAATCTCTCAAAGAAATAAAATGATTCGTACACGCGAACGCACCGAACATCTCCCCGCTTTCGGGGCTGCACACCAACACCGCAGAAAATCTAGACAAGATGCTAATTCGGGGTTGGGAGGGGAGTCTGGCGGTAAATCAAAAGCAAATGCAGATGATTTAGGTAAAGAGAAGTTCCGATGGGAGATAGGCCTTTGAATCGGGTTTCGCCCACTGAAGTTTATTGGAATCGCGAAGAATAGGCCGAGGGGGTGAAAGGGTGGCGGAGAAAGGGAGGGAACGCCATTCGATAAGCCAAGTTTACGGTCCGCATGTAAGAAACAAGGGCAAGCGGGTTGTTCTTGCGCTACCAAAGATACCGCAAGAAGGAGAGCCCGTGCAGATGTCCGTTTAAAGTCGTGGGTACTAATTAACAGCAGCGATTCAAGTGCCAAGGAAGGGCTCCGGAGTCTCAAGACCGCGGCGCGTCCTCCCCTGAGAGCTTCCGGGCGTTGAGAGAATTAACGGCGGCCCTCCTCGCTATCTCCCTAATAATAAACTGGTAATTCCCAATGCTCCTATAAGTTACTCCCTTTCAGTGCCACAATGACCTACGAGTGCCACCCGCGACGACGACGAAGACGACTAGGACGACGGGGGCAGCGGGAGCGAGGACCCGGACTCATCCCCGTGTGCGCCTTCCTTCTGCTCGCGACGTGCCTCCGTAATCCATGGACCGCGTTCTCGTAATAACACCAACCGGGAGCATCGAATCACTTTCCTCTTCCCATCTACCAACTCTCACGCCACGGCATAAACTTGTTTCATCGGGACGGAACCAAGATCTCTCTAACGTATGGCGCGGAGCAACCGAATTTCCTCTCGAAATAACTTTAAACGCACTCTTACGCCCAAACAAGAGAAAATTGCTTTGCGGTAATAATACGAGCCCATATTTTGCTGTGAATTCTATCTTTTGCATCCTCCCTTTTCCGCCCTCCCTCCCTCTCTCTCTCTCTCTCTCTCTCTCTCTCTCTCTCTCGCTCTCTCCATCTCTCTGTGTCTATTCATTAAAATTTCATATTGGCGGAATGAAACACAGAATGCCCGGCATACATTTTCTTTGCCGAAAATTAAACTAACGAATACGTGTTCAATTCTGCTGCACCCGAAACACCGACCGACTATTAGCCCGAAAAATTAAAAAAAAAAATTAAAAAGCAGAAAGGCGCGTACATCGGCTTCTTACATTTATAAACAAACGAGGGCTTTCGGTGTAATGTACAATTCGCAAAATGTGGGCGCAATTTCCCTTCTCACCTTTACCTTTTCAATGCATCTAAAACAACTTTAAAACCCTGTACACAATTTTTATTTTTAACAATTAAACGGAGTTTTCTCATTTTTAAAAAATATTTTCATACGCTATTTTCATTTACAGAAATCTAATTTCGACTTTGTGTCTTGTTTTATTTTTTTTTTTTTTTTTTTTTTTTTTTTTCACCAAATAAAGCTTTCACTGTTTTTAAATTGCACAACAAACAGTCAAGCGAGTATTATTTTAATTATTTTAGAAATGATATTAATAAACTGGAAAACATTTCGATTTTATGACTTATACATGCATTTTTAATTTCTAGTTAAAATTACTTTACGCAACATTTTATGATAAATACATTTATCAATCACTTATAATATTATACAATCTTTTTCTTTTTAATAAATATTCAAAATATTCAAGCTTATTCATATATTTCTTGTTACTTTTATATCTATTCGTTTATTTTTTTTTTACAATATTACTTTAATCAATACTCACATATATACTATGTTATAAAAAAACATAAGTGCCATCAAAAGACATTTCCATATTTCCTATCAAACAAATTGAATATTTTAATAATTTTGGGTTTAATTATTCTATTTCCATTTATTTTTAAGTTTATTTTCATTATTTTTATTTTACTTTATATTTATTTATTTATTTATTTATTTATTGATAATCAAAGTATATTAAGCATATAGAATAATTGTAAATAATTTATTTTTTATATTCATTAATTATAATCTTCTTTAATATAAAAACATTAATTTTTATACAATATTCAAGTTATATTTTTTGAATCATAAAAAGCTGAAATTTAAATAAATAATCTGCTTATTAAAATAAATTTTTACACATTATTTTTAATCTAAATATTCTAAATGTGAAAATATTAAGACTGCGTTATTTTGTAAATTAATTAATTGTATAATGTGAACAAATAATGCAATCCAATTATGTAAAAAAGAAAAAGGAAAGAAACATTACAGTTGATCAATGGATAGCCACATGCATAAATTAAGTAAATTTAAACTCGGACAAACCGATAAAAATTTTTTTTTAAAAAATTTTATTTTAATAATCTGTAAGCTTTTAGAATTGATAAATTCGTATTTTGCCTATGAAAAATTGTAATGTAATAAGAATAAAATAATTTTTGTAGCGTAAATAATTATTTACCTGATTTTCTTCCTTCTCCCAATATTTTCAGCTAAAAAATTTCTGATACTTCATTCAGTTATCATTCATTTTAATATACTTTAATGGATGCATTATTTTGTTACTATAATATTATAGTATTCAATATATTTAATGTTTTAATTCGAAAATTAAAATCGAAAAAATACTTTTCTTTTTCAGCTTTGTGGGCATCCCTCGATGAAAAGAAGAAAATGCACTTTTAGATTCAAAAATCATTTTAAAATTATGAAATTAAAATAAAACGCGAAATCACTTTTAACTTGTCCACACAATATTTATTTTATTATTTTAACAACATATTTTCGTATAATTTTAATTATGTATAAAATATTCGCAAGAGAACCGGATAATTTTCTTTACGCCAACGAGAATAATAACTTAAAAAATGATTTGATTTCTAACGTGTTTTTCATAAAATTTTCTCCCCCGGTGCTCCCGCGTGATGTCCATCGGAATCCCCCGCGAAATTCAAATGTTAGAAACGATCTCCCTTGTAACGCTATACTACATTTATCCCTATTGATTAAAACACGAATGATTTAGTTTTTATCAATACTGTTAAATACACAACCAGTTTTAGGTCTATTTCACTGAAATATTAAAATGTAATCATTAAAGATTGAATACTTTTTTATGTAAATTGTGTCATAATGCAATTTAAGATTTAATAGTACATCGTTAATAAACAAAGAAATTAAATATCATCATTTAAAGAATTTTTGTTGTAGAAGTATTTTTGCAGACATAAGACAAATGTTTTTAAATACCAATAGTTACTATCATAATTAGCCCTCTGAGAGTTCATCTAAAAAGTCCACGACGATCACTGTTTCAAGGATTATATTACAGAATAAATATGAAATATTTGATATTATCACCTAAAAGTACATAATATAGTCTAATAGAAACTTTTATCAAAGAGTTGGTTTAATAGACTGGTTAAATAGCGTTAAATAGCGTTTAAGTTGACATTGGACTGGACGTAACGCTCAGGGTGAAGTAGTTGGAAGGTGGTTGGAAGTTGAGAAAACTAAAAAAACTAAAATTACGATAAATTCGAGAAACAGCAACAACCAAAGTTGGAGAGCGAAATTAATTAAAGGAGAATCTCAGGAAAGAGATCTTTCTCTTCTTCCTCTTCTTCCCTTAAAATGTCAAAAGTTTGGGCAAAAAGTTAGCCGCCCCCGGGTGGGCTCGAACCACCAACCTTTCGGTTAACAGCCGAACGCGCTAGCCGATTGCGCCACGGAGGCTGTGTTGTTTAAATTAAATGTATCCCGAACGAACCAAATGCAAATTTACTGATAAAAAAAAATACGTAAATATTATTAGATTGACGTAACGCTCGCCTAGATCTTTGTCCATAAAAATTATCGCGAACGGTTGCGCTAGAATGACACGGTTGCAGGTAAGCGTCAGGAGCTTGGCGTCGATGGCTTACGTCACATCCAACAGTCTAACTAACTTATTCCAACTTTGAAAAGCTTTCGTTTTCGCATACATCTAACTTGCAAAAACCATCATAAACTCACAAAAACATTACATCTTACACTTCATAGTAAATATATAATAAGCTCTCTTGAATAAGTTATTCACTAATTTCTTTTTACATGAAGTTTAAATTGTAGGAAACTATGAAAAGGTCTCATATATTAGATAATTATCAGGAAAAAAAATTGATAATAATTTGTGTTGATATGAAAATCGATTACTATTTCAACTATGTTATCTTTTACGTCCCCTGATTAAATGAGACTTAAACTTATCAAACATGATAAAAAAAAAAATTATGTAGTCTCTTCTAGTTGGTGATATCTTAAATCTTTAAATCATAATCTCTGCGTTTCTAAAACTTCTGCCCAATACTAAGACCTTCCTTGCAACAGTACCATGTACGAATAAATCTAATTTATTTTAAAACCTATGCAATAAAATTTCTCTTGCTATGTTCAGTTAATGTAATAATATTACTATTAATTAAATAGTTTTAGCGTATTTATTTATATAGTTAATACTATTTATTTTTCCTCTATTATTTTTATTATATTGAATTAAAATTGATTTTTAATGAAAATATTTTAATTCTCTTTGAAAAAATGATGTCAAATACAATTATCTTAATTCAAAAAAATGTTATATTCAAATTAACTTTTAATAATACTTTAATTTGTACAAAATATTATTGAAAACCATATGATGATGATCCATTACTAAATTTAAATAATAAGAATATATTAAATTTCTATACACATTCAAAGTCATACAGACATTATATAAAAAATACTCTTAAAACCATATTTTACAGCAAGTAAGAAATTTGCATAATATGACAAAACTTTCTAATCTCACCTTGATCACTACAAAATACTATTATACTCTTAAACAACATAAAAATATCGGAAAAAATATAAAATTTTAATTTAATCCTAAAATTGAATTGTTAATCAAAAGATTTTCCTACTTCATAATAAAAATTGCATATTATAGATGTTTAAAAAATATCGATTTTCAATGTTTCATATGGATCTAATACTTATTTGATGAAAGATTTATAAATATATTATATACTCTCCAATTAAGAACACTTTTACAATGAAGCTGCCACAATTTTTACTTGATTTCAATTCTCGATAAAAAAATGTTGTAATTAAAAATAATACTTATGAATAATAGTTATTCGATCGAAAATATTATATTAAATATTATATTAAATAGAGAATTATATAGTTTAATACAAATTCATTAAAATAAATTAAAACTTTCTTATCATATCTTTTAAAATAAATTTATCACTTATTTATTTACATGAAAAGTCATAAGTAATTGATCAATTTGACACTAACAATAAAACAATAATTCTTAATTATCGAAATACTTCAGTGTTTGAGATTTAGAATTATTATCATAATAATTTATGCATTATGTTTTTATATATAACCAAATTAGTAGAATAATTTCTTTACGCAAATATTTTATAACTGAATAAATAAACTTTCAACCAAAATTTATGTTTATAATTACTAGGATTTAAAATTTTCCCAACACAACAACTGTTCTTTATTTTTAAAAATTTTATGATTTTTGAAAATTTACGAAACATACCTCATCCAGATATATGAACAAATATTTTAAACAAAAAATTTATGTGACTCTTATAACTTACTTAGATACACTTTACATGAAATATAAATATATCTTAAATTGCATATGAAATAAAATATAAATTTTTAATTATTTAACAAAAAAAATATTTGAATGAAATATTTTACTTAAAGAAAATTCATTTGCAAAAAACGAACATTAAAGAAGATATTTGGTTATATTAGTTTAAATACATATTGTATACCATTAATATTCGTGATCTGATATAATAAAAACAAAATAAACATGTATCTTAGCATTATTTAAGTATTAAATAATTTTTGGCGCCAATTATTCTTTTTTATTTACATAATGACGAATACTGAAATATTTTTTAAAATTATAAATTTATAATTAAGTTTATGATAAACGTTATTTAGTAGCTCTGCAATGTGAAACTACTTTATATTTGAAAAATGTGCCAGATAAACATAACGATGCTTTAATATATGATGTAATTAAATTTTAACTAATGTATTTATAAATTTAACTCAATACTTAATACAATAAAATAATATTAATAAAATTGTAAATATATTTCATGAATTTTTATTCTAACACTGTCAAGTGGTTGTAATTAAATAATGATAATAATAACCATAACAACAACAACAACAACAACAATAATAATAATATAATTAATAATTATAATAAATTAATTATAAAATGGAAGTTGCATCAGTCAACCTGTACATGGCGCATAACAAGTTGTTAATGAAAATTGTTTTTTATTGAATTAAAAATTGTAGTAAAGTGAAATAGTCGTGATATAATTATTTGGAAAATTAAATGTTGTTGCTACAAAATTTATGTATGAAATTTATTATAAATGCAATAATCGGCCATAAAATAATATATTTATTAATAATATATGCGGGAGTGTAGGAGAATATTTGAGGAGGTCCGGTGGCGTTCGATTGTCGGCCGCCTTCGGACCGATCGAGGTACGTTCAATTCTTCCACGGCGCATGCGCAATGCGGAAGAATTCGTTAACCGCATTCTGCGGCCAACTTCGTTGTTTTGCATCGTCTGCAATATTACATGTATAACATATAAATACCTGTTCGCGCGTGGTGCGAAATCTGTGAAAATGGCTTCGTGCACTGATCCTCTGGGTTTAAATGACAAGGCATTATTCAAAGAATTGAAAGGCAGTTTGCTCAATATCACCAAAGATACCAGAAACATTCTTGAGATCCGGGACGACGTTCTGTACGTGTGGAATGCCGACAAATGCTGTATTCTCACACTCAACATTACAGCGGTTCGCGGCAAAAACAAAGACGTCCCTTATCAGGTATTAAACTGAACTAAACCTTCCTATTAAATATTATTTGTTAATTAATCTTTCGTATCTTATACTTTAATCAAATTTCAAATTATTATTTTTGGCTTCATTTAAGATTAAATTTATTTTCGTTCATTCTAACCTCTCTGAGTAATGGAACGTTTTTGAACAATTTGAATAACAATAGATATTTATACATATTTATGATTATAATAATATTTGTTATGCATTTACGTGTGTATGTATTATTATTTATAAATATTTTGCCTCAAAATAACTCATTTTAACAAGTCTATATTGACTCGAAAAAGAGAAAAGTTTTGTATATTCATTAAATTGTATAAATAGCATGTTAAATTTTTTAATATACTTGAATTAAGTATTATTTCATTGTACTTTATATAATTTTTTATAGATTACATTTATATTTCTACTTTTTATACATAAATTATTGATCATAAATTTACATGCTTTGTACATTTTTCAAAATATTTTTTTGAAAAGAGTATGCGCTAACATTATCATTAATGAAATACATTTGTTTAATTATAATTTGCATTTCAGAAAAATTAGCCAAATTTAAGACATGAAAATTTAACAATAGAATATTTAACGGTTTATTCATTTCAATAATATTGTGCTTATCTAGTAAATTAAGTTGAAATGATATTGTTATACAAAAAATTATTTAAAACTATGATGCCGAGTAAAATGTTACATAATATGGATTTATATTTAAATTTTTTTATAAATTTTATAATAAATTGTGTAAAGGGTCAACAAATACAATTTTTTCTAATATATATGGATTAATAACATTACAACATTATGTTTTAAAGACTTGAAAATAAAATAAATTTATAATTTTTAAAAATCAGGGAATAATTAAGCTTAATAATTAAAAATGAATTATCTGTATAAAATGATTAAATATAAATAATAAAACAAAATGAATATTTGAAATAATTTTAGTTAAGTTAAATATACAATGGAACGCTAAAAACAAGGCAAATAATTTGATGTATTAATTTTCCCAGAGTGGAATATCCTCACTTGTAATAACCGACAGGGAGTGCTCGTATACAAAGGATATTTGTATATTGATTTCTCATTGGAATAAACACTGAATACCTCCAGTAGATTCTTAAGCGATTAATTTAATTATTTGTCAAGCTCTATCTAAGCCCGTGCACTAAGGGGTCCTCCCAGTTGGCTCTTGTTTTCGAATAATTAATTTTATTGCTCTGATATAAATGGATTTCGAGTGGAGGGAGGCGTGCAGGTAGCGCAAATTTTGCAAAACTCGGTGCGTTCGAAATATCAGGCTTAAACTACGGAGAAGATTTATCTCTATGAAATAAAGAGAAATAAGCAGAATCGGAACGAAGTCAGGGAGGTGGATTTGGGAAGTGATTAGCCGTTAAATGAAAGAGAAGGGAAGCCCTGGCGAACCTACGGGTTTTTGGTTGGGCTGCCTATGTATGTCCTTGGGAGCATTCGCATATACAAAGGCACTTTGTAGACCCTGCAATTCCGTCCAGAGCCCAAATACGCGTGGGTGGGCGAAAAAGGAGTCGCGAGGAAGGAAAAGAGGCCAACGCCTTTATTTCATTTGAATGGCACCGCGGGATCAGCGACTGCATTAATGCTCGGCCGCTCCCGTAGGAAGAGCGGGGGCGAAGGGGAGGGGGAGGGGGAGAGAAGCGGGTCCAGAAGGGAGGAAGGAAGAGGAAAGCAAACTCGCGCGTGGCCAGTCCAAGAGCGAGGGGATAATTTATAGGAAATGGTTTGTTCGACTACGCTCCCGAGTAATTTAATTAAAATAAATGTCCGAGCGCGGTGCCGAGGCGGGCGGGCTACAGCGGCGAATAAAATGCAAATTCAGTCCCTTTTCGCGTAACCTACATGAGCGGACGTACCCCGGCGGTCGTTGCGAAGAAAGCAGCCACTTTCTCTCCCCCTCTCCTGCCCACCCACCTCCCCTCCGCCCCGCACCCCGAGAAGATCGCAAAAGCGCGCACCAAGCGGCTCCATTCACCCGTTGATTCGATAAGGGAGGACCGACCTGGGCTCCTGGGCTCCTGGGCTCCTGGGCGATTCAAGTCCTCTCATTTTCCACGTTTTTGCGGGACCACTTTCGATTTTTATTCCATACCACGCCTTTATCTCCTTCCGCTATAACCCTCCGACAGTGCTCGCGCGACCAAATTTAAATAAGAATGAATGGCTGCATTCGACGCAGAAGATATACCCCCTTTTTTCCGAGTTTGAACAATTCTTCATCCCGGCGATTGTTTCTTTGAACTGCGAACTTGCTTTAAATAGCGAAATCGCCGAGGTTCTTCCGTCAAACCGCGGTACCGAGAGTCGCGAGGAAAAAAGAAAAAAAGAAAGGAAAAGCCGTGCATTAGCCTGAACGCAATAAACGTCAATAAAAGTAGGCGCACGAAAGGGAGGCAGAGAAGAACGAGAAGAAGAAGAAAGAACCTCGTCCTCCTCCTCCTCCTCCTCCCTTTTCTCCTGGTGTTGGTGCGCTGCGATAGGACGTCCGCTCTCCAGGGTAACAGTCGCGACGCGGCGACGGCGGCTGCAATATCAGTCGTAAATAATAAAAGTTAGCGGGTTCCTCTCTGGCGCGCACGCCAGGACTTTAAACCGGAAGATAGGTGTCGCGGGCTGGGAGTGAGCGCGAGCGGGCCAAGGGAGACAAAGACGCGCCATTGTCACCGGCTCCGCCATCGGAACCGCCATCCGCCGCGGGAAACTTTGAATCATTTTTATTGCATAGTTATCTTTGTTAGCAGCGCCCGCGAGCGTCTCCCTCGCCCCCCCCCTCCGGCCACCGCCCGATTCTTCTCTTTCACCGGGGTGAGGAGCTTCCTCTCGAGGAGGCTCGAACATGCCTCCGCTACTCAGATAATGCGACCTCGAAAGCATTCACACCCCTTTGGCTCCCCAAATGGAATAACTTCTTTAATTCGCGAATTTACGTCATCCGACTCGCCCACCTACTCACCTTATCGCGGCCCGAGATTTCTCGACGCCCAAAAATATCCCGACCCCCTTCTCCTTTCACAAATTATTTTCATCCCTGAATTAGTCTTTTCGTCTACTTTTCTTTAGCCTTGCGAGGAAAATTCTTTCAACTTGGATTGCGCGACACTATCATCCAGTATTTTCCTCGCTTCCTTCCTTCCTCATCCTCGCCTCTTGAAAACCCATTGAATTATCTTCGTTGACTTTTCCATCTCCTAGCCAAGCTTCCAGGCTTTTGTCAACTGGATGATTAACTGGAAAAGAACTAATCGCCCACCCCTCCGGCTTATCTTCTCGATCTTCCGCAGAAAGGGAACATTTATCGCTTATCGTTTATCATTTGAAAAAAAGGAAAATGTACTCGTTCTGCTCTCCCGCCGAGCAGCGCTTGGGCTTTCTCCTCCTTCTTTCACTCACCATCGCGGTGAAAGAACCGCAAATGCCTGATGATTGTGTGGGGGATGATTTAACGGCGCCATTGTGCGTGTCGATAATAATGTTCGACCGGAAATAAACGAGAGGCGCGAACAGCTCCAATACCCCGCGTGTAGCGCACCCCCATGGAATGATCTCCGAGGGTAGCAAGTGTGACGTGGATTCCCATAAAAAGGAGAGGAACAGAAGGAAAAGAAGAGAGAGCGAGTGCGACAGCATCTCGTGCAAAAGCTGGCAATGCTCAATAACCCGAGCCGAGTGCTGGGTTAAAATCCCTTTCCACGTATTCGCGTATTGTCGAATGTTCTCCCTTCACGCCCTTACGACCTTTTCGCTTTACATTTTATGCGAACGCGGTGCGAAAACGCTTATAAATTTAAGAAATACGCTCTGTTGCCCATCTCACTCGCGCACCAATGAGATAAATTCGAAAAATTCAGTTGCCATTTCTGGTGAGATGCATTTCTCCGCTCTTGTCCTTCCATACCTGCCTTATTCAACATTAATGTCGGCATTTCATCTACAGGTTTATACCATTCTTTACTCATAACCGAAAATTAATATTCACTCAATTCTCATTGTTATTAATTTAAATAAAACAAAATGAAAATCATCTAAAAACTTTTATACACCCATAAATTCTAAGAATGTTTTAAATAAATTGTAGAGACAAAAAATGAATTAGTTTTTATATAATACTGTCAAATTTATTTCACTTTTATTTGTAGTGACAATTATCTAAAAATAATAAATATTATTTTAGATAATTATCCTTATGGAATTTCTTTACGTATATTTATAACGTTACAATTATTATAATTATTTTTCTTTTACTTAAATTAAGTAATAAATAAAATAAATATTAAAAAATAAGTATTAAAATGCATTAACAAATTAACCTTAACCAATGCATTATAAAATTTTATAAAATATCTAAACTTGATATTTGAATAATAATAACACGGTAAATAGTTTAGATACTCACTATTTATATCTATTTTAAATGCATACAATGTGACATATTTATATTTTTTTAAAGGTTTAAATACATTTTATATAATAAACTGAACAACAATCATTTGTAAATTATTACGTTAACTTTATTCATAAATATATTTATATCAACTGTAAATGATGCTTTTGAATGTTGTAAAATTCATATAAATTCAATTTTTTAATATTACAGTTTTCTTTATTGAAACGAAATTACAGTGATATCTAATTGAAGTTATAATTTAGAAACATTTTTATACATTTAGCTTCATTTGAAATTTGTAATTTAAATATTATTTTTAAAAAAATTAAAATTGCATCGATGGACTTTTCAATTATACAGTTATTATTTGTAAATGGAATAAGTAAGTTAGGCAAATCTTTTTAAAAATTTTTCCAAGTTTTAACAATAGTGTTTAATATTAAAATGAGATTATATGTAAATTGCAAATTAATTATGGTTATAAATTAATATGCAACATTAATTTAGTACATAAAAAATATTTACTCAATCCTCTTTATTCGTTTAACGTTTGGAATTAAATGGCATGCTTTTAAGGCTTTATAATTTAAAATATAAATCAAATATATGCTCTGTGATTAGTTAAATTCAGAAAAATAATTTTAAAGAAAAAGAAGGCTAAAGAAATATTATATTAGATATCCGAGGACTGAGGGTATAATATCACCCAAAGGTGGCCGTTATAATCTAAATTAAAAATGCCGCAGAATCTCGCATACGGATGTAGTGAGAGTAATCAGACTCCAGACGAAATAGAAAATTCCTCTTGGACTTTCGGATTTGCTGAGTGTTCTCTTCCCGCATACGTATATTTCTTTCTCTCTCGCTCCATCTTCCTCTCTCTCTCTCTCTCTCTCTCTCTCTTCCACGTACCCGATGATAAGTAAGGGAGACGATGCGAACAAAAAAAAAAGAGAAAAAAGAAAAAAAATACATGTATATGCACCCGTATATAGCATTGTGGCACCAAAATGAAGTAATGTAATAAAAGCGAAATCCGCTCGGTGATAATTAAAAAGTAATTTCATCCTTGTGCTCCCACCACCAAATCCAACGTGGTCCAGCGTAAGGAATCAAAGTATACCTTACAGAGAGTAATACTACGCTAAGCCGACGAGAGCACATCAGGTAACTTCCACAGAATTTGATGACCATTTTTTTCGCATTTTAATCCAATTTTTATTAAAATTATCTCTTACACAAGGATTTCGCTTTCTTCTGATATTACTCATTTATAATTTTCATTTTATTTATCATTTTATTTACCTGAAATTTTTAAGTCCGTTGAAATATATAATGAAATAAAATGATATTTTAACGTTCTTCTAGAATTTATTTCACATTTGGTTTTCTAATTATTGCGCACATTAAAATTATTATAACTATACCTAACAAAAAGTTTACATTAAAAATATAATGAAATAAACAACTTTTCAAACCATTTATCTGGTAAAATGAATAGAATTTCAGCTTGAAGATTTTAATTTTTTAAACAATTATTTTTTAAAATAATATTTTACATCATTTTCATATATTTGTTTTTATTGTTATACATCATAAACAAAGTTTTCTGTTTTATTACACTAAATAATTAAACTTTGACAATCAAATATTCGCGTGAGACACAATATCAATAGTCCTTTTTCATTTGGCAAGTCTTATCGATGCCATAAATATTGGAACAATGTGATTCGATACGTATTTTAATTACGCGAGTGAAACAGCTAAACAATAAATGTAATTGATTGAAAAGAGAATTATCTGTTGATAGCTATATATCTAAAGTATACCGATACAAATTCAATTAATCTTCAATTAACAGATAGCCAATACAAAGCGCATAATAATCGTTATAAAAAAAATAATATCAGAAATACGAAGAAAGTATAAAGTAAAGAAACATTTGAACCAACTTGAATTACATGAATAAATTAGTCAAATGAATGCACTTATGATTAATGAAAAAAAAAAAAAAAAAAAAAAAAAAAATGAAAATACTGTGTACATGTATTGGTAAGTTAAAATGAAGAATCAGAGAAGTAAGGTTGTTTTGCCCAAAGCAGCCACGAGGCTATAATAAAGATTTGTGTATTTATAATGCTGGCAATGCAGTTTTAAAAATAAGTAAAATTTATGAGAAATTGGAAGGATGGATCGCGTGAAAGATAGAGATAGATTTAGCCGCAAGATTCCGCCGAGCCATTAGTCTAAATCCAATCCCACGAGGGATGTCATAATTATCAGTAAATTGAGCATTATAAAGTAGCGAAGCTCGGAAATGAAAGTCGCAGTGCACAGAAAAGCTAGAGTGAAGAGGTCACAAACGAAGGTACCGGTAATAAAATTCATGGAAAGTGTTTTACATGGCTGTTGTCACAGTTCAGTGTGAGATCGCACCCGCTCCGCACGAGCAGCGAGAGGGAAAGAGAGGTAAAGAGAGGGAAATGCAGGGGCGAGAGTGAGAGGGCGAAAGAGAGGAATATGGGGAAGTGAAGCGACAGTACAGTCACGGCGAATTCAGTAAGTGGCGAACAATGGCTTTTGTGGTAGACATTGGCCCTCGGCATTCGTATTTCATTCCCTCAACGGTTAGATACATTTTCTGCCCACTCCATTTCCCCAGCTTCAACTTTTGCACACCAGCTCGCAAAAATAAAAAAAAAAGAAGAAAAAAGGAAAAAAGAGAGAGAGAGAGAAGGGAAAAAAAGGAACCTTTGGAGAGTAGTGCCGAACGACACAAAACGAAAGAATACTCGTGCCGGTAAAGTGATAAATACTCGAGCATTTAAAAGCAAACCAAATGCTTTAGTCGAATTTCCCTTGGTGATGCACCAAATCGTTTTAAAAGTGCTTTATGTAGAACACATTCGTTTTTTAAGCCCTTCCTGGTGCAGCCTTTTTTTAACAAATCTACAAAAATCTTTTCCATTTACTTTCATTCAAAATATATATTCGTTATCCCTTCAATTCCCGCGGAAAGCTTTCAAAATTACCAATACGTTTATAAATCTCGTCGCATTAATTCAATTCAATTTCGCTCATAACAAAATTAATCCTCGTAAAGAAACATTTTCGTTCCTTTAAAAATGAGAATCCTACACGAATGAAAATACGCATGCGAGTTCAAAAAATTGTATTTACGTATTTCCATTATTCATTCGACAAATCCAATTTCTAAATTTATTACGAATATGTTATTGCTAAATACATAAAGAAACAAAAGATTGCTTTTTGGTCATAAAAGTATACATAATATGGACATGTTCTTAAATACGGTATAATTTCAAGTAAATCAGTAATATCATTTAAATACTTAAATTATAACAATAATTTTTATTACAGTACTTTTTACCACACCTTCGTATTAAAAGTTGATTCTAAACATATTATATCCATCCAGATTGCATCTCCAAATAGTCATAAAACCATTATTTTGATTTCATATTGTCACCTCATTCATTTATACTTGCATTTGGCAAGAATACTTAAAAAGATTAGGAATTATGACAAATCGGGGAAAATTCTTTATGCTAATTAAAAAAAAATTACAAAATTTTATTTTATTTTTACCTGGTAATTTCTATTATAATTAACAGTATTTCCCACGATAATACATAAATTATATGGATATTGCTTTTAACATAAATAGATGACAGTTTTGTACATAATAATGAAGATATCACTACTTAATTATGAAGGTGAATTACTAATGTCATACTATTTAGTTCATTTTTCATGTATAAAATTACAAAAGATACATATTTAAAGCAATAAAAGTAATGATATTTATTTAGTTAATACTACAACCCTTGTGACGAAGTTTACTTATATAAGTAATATGAATGGATGTAGAAAATGTAAGAGTTGTGTAAATATAATTTAGAAATTGTTTACTCGTGAACTTCTAATTGTTTTTGAATTTTATGAATGTCTCAAATAAAACAAAATTTCCCTTCCCCCCTCCCCACATTCTCTGTCAATTTTGAATATGGTATCTCTCACATTCTTAAACAACCATGCAGAGCTAGCAATATTTTTTAATTACAAATATAATTTGGAAGAATAAATTGTAATGATGTTTTTGTAATAAATATTATAAAAAAATTAATATAAAAAAAATTTTTAATTTTAATTATGAATATAAAAATTGTATTTTTCACGTTACACTTTTATATTAAATTACATTTCCGTAAAAATAATAAGGTTATAATCATTCAAATAATGAAAAAATTTTATAATCATAACTATAATTATATTTTTATTAATAAAACATATATAGATCAAATAATACAGCATTTTTTAAGTTAAGAAATATAGCAAACTGAACACATGAAAAATCGGAATAAATATTTGAAGTTTTTTAATTTCTAAAATGCCTCTCGATATATTTACTGACTAATTTTTATAAAAAACTTTAAACAAAAAATCCAATCTTTTTATAATTTTTTTTATAAAATAAAAAGTTTTAATTTTAACACTATAGTATCAACAAACAAATGGCTGCTAATCAAAATTATCAAAAACTATATAAATCGTGTGATAAATTAGAAATGGAGAAATTTTTAGAAAAGCGGAATTTGATGTTAATTAAAAAATTATAACTTTATTATTGTTTATTATTTTAATATCTGGTTTGGAAAAATCAAAGTTATTTATATAAACTTTATTCTGCAAAATATCAGCTCTATGGGATTATTAATTTTATCACAATTGAATTTTTAATTCTATTATGTAAAAATTTTCTAAAATTATTAGATCAATAGCCTTATACATTATTGGATTTATGTTTGTCCAACGATAAATAATATAAGTTCTGTATAATAGAATTTTCGTCTCATATTGTGTAAAAATCTTTCAGATTTTTTAAAAAATTGAGATAAATATGACCAAATACGACCGAACACACAAAAGTCGATGATTAGTGGGAAGAACAAGAACCTAGAGAATAGAATTATACATAATGCAATATTATAAAATTTGTTGGTATAACTTTAAAATCAGATGCAAGAACCGGAATCCCCGTGTTACCCTAAAATAAAAAAAAAATCATTGCAATAGCTAATATAGTTTCCAAGATAATTATTGCAAAAATTTTCAAGTAGGGTGTATCTCACTTCTATTATTATTATTATTATTATTATTATTATTATTATTATTATTATTATTATTACTATTCTTATTATTGTTATTATGTACAAATTTCTTGTTCCTGCTACTACTCGTCGACTTTTGGACGTTCACCATTTATGATCATTTTATCCACATTTTTGAAATAATCAAAATAATTTGTACAAAAGGTAAAATAGAAATTCTGCAATTATATTTTTTAAAACCGCTGAAAATATTAAAATTGAATAACATTTTAGGAAAGAAAAGTCTTAGAAAATTTTCATACAATATAATTAAAAATTTAATTGTACTATTACTAATAGTCCTATAGAATTGAAATTTTGCACAAATAAAGCGCATACAAGTTAATTTAATTTTCCCAAATAACATTTTAAGAAAATAAAAAATAATAAAGTTACAAATTTTTTAATTAATATAAAATTTTTTCGATTTTTTAAAAATTAGCTTTTTATTTCATAACGTAAAATGAAAAAAAGTTATTTTTTTATTAAAACTGTTTTTAAAAAATTATTCAGAAAATTTTTTGAATGGCATTTCAATAAATAAGAAATTAAGGATTCTTTTTTAATTTTTCATGTATTCAGTTTGCTATATTTCGGTAACGACGTAAAAACTGCGCTATTACTTGGTCGAATACTTTTATGTTCACTTATTTCAACAAATTTACTCATCTTTAAAAGAAAAATATTACTTAACCTAAATCTCTTTATGGAATTAGGCAAGGAAGGATTAATCATCTTATATTTTAAGTTAAAATTTGTATTTTACTTTGCAAGAATAAGTTAGAGTATATTTGTTTGATTTATAATACAAGCTAATATAATAAAAACTAATTTCTAATTATTACAACAAAATATTGAAAAAAAAACTTTTAAAAATAAATCCTGTAAATAAAATGAAATTTAAACTTGTGCCAACCATTTTTGTAATAGTCAAAAAATCACTGGTTCATCACATATGAAAAATTGTCAATAATAATAATAATAATAATAATAGGCACAAGTTGGAGTATTGTTAAAAGGCTCGCGTTAAAAATCAATAATCTTAAAAAAAAATGTGAAGCAGGTTGTGGAGAGTGAAGTGGTGTATAATGGCATTAGTTGGTCATAATTTTAAGAGATAACAAGAAATAAGGCGAGCCGAGCGTTGAAGCTCTGCGATTTCCTCGTTGGTGGGCTAATGCATTTCCTTTACAGTTTTAATGGGCATTCATAACTAAGTTTAATAACGGGAGGGAGGGTGGGGATGTGGGTGGGTGAGGGGTGCGGGGGTGAGAAGCGAGGCAGCCGCTCTCGCACTGGTTACATATCTAATAATTTCTCAACTGCCACTGTCTCTAAAGTACCTTCAAGCGGAACCTGGGCCCGTGTAACGGATTTGAGTCGCATGTTGTTTGATCCCCGTGCGAGCAAATTGCTTATGCAATTTATTATCTCGCTACTATGCAATTAAAATTAAAATTTTTGGTACTCCACCGGTCTATGAATTAACTCTAACTCTAAGAACGAATACTGTTACTATTTCACAACGGGCTCCTAGCCTTTCCTGAATTCGAATTGTTTCATCAAGTATTCTAATCGACTTTCGACTGTCTCGCACAGCTTCACCCCCAATGCTTACCTCACTCGCGCTAGCGATTCTCAAGGCATTATGGCTGGATTCATTTTTTTTAATCCGATAAATTCGTGTATCGCCCTGACAGTTAAAGGGAGGGAATTTAAAGAGAAACCTTTCGGTGCAGCTTAATTTTCATTCAGATGAGTGGCCAAATAACACTGAATATTCAGGTGCGCAAGGTGATCTCGAGCAAAATTGGAAGTCGGCAAAGCCAAAAGTCACTGTATGCACCGGTTGTTATAAAGCCGTTTGGATGGTTTCGCGCACTGGTGACTAATTAACATTACAACTGCGCTTTTCAATTCATGGCAGTAGTTGAGTGCGAGTAGGGGCAGCGTTTCTCGCGCGAGCTTTTGATACATCATCGTTCAGGATCCCCGCCCCCGCCCCCGCCCCCGTCCCCGACCCGCCAACCACCCCCAACCACCCAACCACCCCAACTCAACTTTCGCCGGGGCCGTTATTTAAGTGTGCCACCGAAGAGGGCGCTCGCACGCATTATCTCTCGCCACGCGACGCCGGCATTATCATGGTAATTTGTTAGAAACAAACATTATAATTCCAGGCTGAGCGGGCGATGAGGTTTCGCGCGCTCGCCCTCGAGGAGGGGTGGGAAGCTCTTTTAAGGTGCGGAGATGCTGCGCCCAAGTTAAAGGCGCAAGATCCCGCGGTATTTTGGACAGTGTCCATTGTCTCGAGATTATTTATCGCCCCGACCGAAGACCAGCACTAAGGCGGCATTTATGCGCCGTGGCGCGACGAATTTATAACGTCTTAGCTCGCGATCCAGCCCAGAGACCTCAAGGAAGCCATTATGCAATCCTTTCCCACCCCCTCCCTCCCACCTCCACCCGACCACCCTCCTCAAATATTGTAGCAAACTTTCAGGCCAAGATGGCCGTCGCCGCCTCTTCCCTCGGATCTTTTTCTTTTCCGAGCAATCCATTACCTCCAGAACAAAATGAGTAAAAGTCGATAAAAGGATAAATTACAGCAGCGACCCTGTCCTGCGATTTTTAAACCTTTTCTAAATTACCCTGCACGCGAGATGATAAATTGTGAATTGAAAAATGAACAAAGAGTGCGCTTCCCTTTTACAAATTGTACTCCTTCTTTTTCGTTAATTCGTAGATTAATCGACACTTTTTAAATCGTGTTCTTTCCTAGATCCTCCAATTTAATCCACCAAGTTTTATCACTTTCTCAAATACGTTTTTTCTTTGTATTTTGCTTAAATCCAACGGTGTTGAATGAGTCGAGCGATAGTAGATTAAATTCGATTTTTAAATGGCTAATCATTTGTTGTGTCTATTGATTCATGCCTAAGTAGCTTTAACTTTGCACTTGCTTACCCACTCATCACCGTTTTCAGACACTCTTTTATTCAATTTCAAAATAGCCTTAGGTCGATCTTTTCTTACACGTTTTCTGCTTGGGGAGGGGAACTGACATTCTCAAACTTAACAACAAAGTTTTGCACAATTGCACTGTCTTTATATTTTAATTGGAAATAAATATAATTTTATTTTATTTCTGCATGGCTATTTTCATTCATTTTTTATGAAAAATATTTAGAAAAGCAATTGCCCAACTCATAAATGATTTCACGTCACTTGTATGCATTTCGTAATATTGCCCTAATGAATTAACCTTTTATCTAAATGAAATCTTATGATCATTTGCGCTTGCATATAACTCTTTGGACGTATATTTTATTTACGCATTATTCTCTCAAGTTTCCGTTCTTCCACGAAAACACAGAGTTGCGGAAAAATATCACAAGTATATTTTACAGATGTATTAATTAGCAAACACTGTATTTTGGATGTTTTGAAAGAAAAAAATCGGGTTATTTCGAAGGTTGTTTAACAAATTGTGTTTATGATGAATTTGAAAAAAGTCGAAAAAAAAGAAGTGAGGAGGAATACTTGCGTTTTTTGAGCGATCAAATCATTTGGAGGCTGGGTGCGCAAGCTCTGGAAGCGTCCAGAAAAATCTAAAAATGATTCCGTGTCGTGGCATTCGCGCGTCAAGGAAGGAAGGAAGGAAGGAAGGAAGAATAATCGAGAAAAGAAACGTTTGAGCGTAAAACTTGTAAAAACGATACAAAGCGTAGCTGTTCGGGAAAACGGAAATGCAGGGGTGGAAGGAAGGGTGTGGTCTGTGATGAAAAAACCGTAAAGGGTCTTTAGAGCGGGCGACGTGCCCCGGTGTATACGCACCGGGAAAAGTTGTCAGGACGCGGGAACATTCGTTTTTATTGAGAAGTCGCTCGCAGACGACGCGCGACTCCTGGGGCCCGACGACCCGTCTTTATTACAAATTCACAATGTCGCTCTGGCGCAACTTTTTCAATACCAAAGCCCAACGACCGCTCCGTGACTCCCCATCAACGAATTATACGAGCACGCACAGCCTTCCTTACAATCCGCCGTCCATTGCCGCGGGCTTGCGAGTGTGTGGGTATTTATTGTATATTTGCTTGCGCGGGCCTCGGGAATTCCTCGGGAAAGCGAGCGTTTTTTTAGCCGAGCCTGGGATACGTGTCTTGGGGGGCGGAAAAAGGGAAAAAGCTACGTGGTAAATGAAACTTTTCCGGGGGAAGAAGTAGATGGACAGATAAATAGACAGATAGGTGCGGAGAAAAACCGAGGCGGGAGGAGAGGGAGAGAGAGAGAGAGAGAAACGCGAAATAAAAGATGGAGGAGGAACAGGCCGAGCTTCCTAGCCCCGGCAGTAAATTCAGAAACGGTTTTACACCCCTACCGGAGATAATGTGCAATCATTTTGGAATGGAAATTAAAATCAGATGATGAATCCTAACGATGCCGTTTATTATTTTAATTTTACCGTGCGAAGACTCGTTTCGACTCTCAGGGTCGCACTCGCAGCCTCCGTCGCTCGCATCCCCGACTTCGAGACACTAAATTGCCTTCCTATTAGCCGTATAATTACAAGATGGCCTCGGTAATTTCCGTTTATTCCGCGACTTGGTTTCTCACCCCCCCCCTCCCCACACCCCCTCCGCCCAATCGACCTTCGTCATTTCTCGAGTACATTTTTTTAGCGCACGAAAAACTTTATGCGAACTTTATGTCTATAACTTCTCGAACGACCTCCGACTTATTGGTGTTTTCTTATCTCTTTTTGTATTACTATTATTATTATTATTATTATTATTATTATTATTATTATTATTACTGCCCGTACTGATCTCTGGCATTAACTTTATTACCTGATTCTCATTCTTATATATTTTATTCCACTCAAACTTTGTCAATCTTATTTCTTATACTATTCGTACTTTGCACCCTCGATTCGCAAAACGTACTCATTGTAAAAACAAAAAACCAACTCGAGTATAAATATTATTGACAAAGTTATAATAATTGCTAAATATAAAATCTAATATTAAACTAGTAAACAATTCTCATTCCGAGTGACATAAAATAACAAGCCTCCCATGCTATAAAAGTTAAACAAGTGTTTTGCAATTTGTAATGTACACTCACCTATCCAATTTTGAATTTTTGCTGACAAAATAAACTTTTATAAATTTTATTTGGTTTTTTTTGTTGAAACTGGTAAATATATCCACCGCGGATATAACGCTGTATTGAAATTAAATTGTTTTGGAAAAATTTTGTCGATAACACCACTAAACATTAATGTATAAAATATTGGTAAAATGATGTATGAAGCTTTTCTTATAAAATTTTTAAAATTTGCAAAACACTATTTCGTGTTAAAAATTTAATTTTCATAATTTTTAATTTACGCTTATCTCCATCAAAAATATATTCATAGTTTATAAATTCCATTACTCGGTGTTTGTATAAATTAATACAGTTACTCGTATAAAATTTTAGAGAACAACTGTTACTAAATATTACTACTTAAAATTATAAATAAAATTAATAATTTCGAATCTAGTACTTTCTCTTGAACTTATTAAAGTTCTTCCCTAAATATTATCTTATTGAAAATAAAAAATTAATCTCAAATCAAACAATTTTGTTCTGGAGTTTTCGTCGGAAACGCTATCGAGGATCGCAGTTTTTTGATCGTCGCAGTACCATCGCTTTAGTAGCGCATTAAAACGGCAAGTTCGTGTCAATTATTCGAGGATCGCGACATTTTGTTGCATAAACTCGAGGAATCGTGAAAGCGAAGTGACGAGTTGGACTCCATTTCAGGCCAATAATGGGGGATTTCGCAGTTTACGAGTCTCGATAAATTCGCGACCAAACGCAAGGGCCTCTGGTTTTTTCGCAATAGCAGAAGTAAGTAGTAAGCGATTTCCGAGCATCACGTTTTGAGTAGAACGACTCATTGCTCAAAGACCCGCGCCTGCGACATTTCGCATTTATATTTAGAGTCTCGTAAAGGCAAAGCCATTCGCGCCTTTCCCGGGCTTATTATAATGTAACCGTAGCTTTTTATGCCTCTCGTAAGACAAGAAGCTTTCGCGTTCGCATTCGCATTCGCAGCCTCCGGCATCGAACTTCACTCGATTTTACACCCTTCCTCACCTTTGCACTTTCGAAATTTAGTCGGCGGTCTCGGTGCGAGTCTCGGTGGCTTGTAAACGCGATTTACGGGCGAATTTCCAGCCGAGACAGCCGTGCAAACACGAATGCTCGGTCTCGAGCTTACACGGAATTCGGATCCGCGTAGGAAAGTTTTTAATTAAAGATCTCTTTATCCGCGTTAAAAGACGCGTGCGAGTGCGTCCTTTTCCAGGGAGGAAACTTTCTTGCCGCGACACTTTTCGCGAATTATTCCCATCGAATGTCGCGCCTGCGCCCTTGCCCTCGGATCCGGTCTGACTGGAGAACGCGTACGCGACAACGTAATTATTTTCTTTTTCTTTCCCTCGCCCTCGCCCTCGCCCTCACCCTCACCCCCTCCCCCTCCTCCTCCTCCTCCTCCTCACGGCATTACCGCGCAGTTGGTAATTAAAAAGCCTCGAGTAGGTAAATATCCGAGTGGCATACAAGAGTCGTGTGCTCCCGAGGAGGAGCTGAATATATGGCGGCGGGGAATAGGTCGCCTCCGCCGACTTATAAAAACGGGATGGATGCTTAAAAACGGCCGGCCGGCTACGCTATTTTTCGAGTTAATTTGAATTTCGTAATTACCCGAGGCAACTGGCTCTAAAAGAACGCGGGGTGGGGCGCGGGGGGGGCGGGGGCGGGGGTGTGGAACGAGAGGCCAGAAAGCGCGGCAGCCCCAAAGCAACTGTAAGGACACAAAAAGATTTAAACTCCCTCCCTTAAATGTTTGCGAGAATTCTTTCCAACCCCTTTATGCCGCGACGCGATACGATTTTGCGAGTCAAAAAACTCGTAACTCGAGCAGAGCGCCTACGTACTTTTATCTTTACCTCGACTTTCTCGTCTGGACAAGCCGTCGATTACACTTTTCACGCACATGTAACTCCGCTCGACATGTCAAGATAGACACAGCTTTACACCCTACCTAACTCGCTATATTCAATTTTATCTTTGCCTGATTTTTTGCGCGAATATGACTGTAACGGCAACACCTCTTGGAAATGCCACTCGGACAAAAACAAAATAAAACTTTATTGCTAATTACAAATAACTTATTCGCGCGTAACCTGAAAATCTACGTCTACAGTAACCCATTCAAAATTAATTACACTTGTATATCATTGCAATTTACTTTCTCTTTAAATACTTTAACTATTTTCAAAGTTTTACATGATCATATGTGTCAAGAATCTAAATTTGTGCAGTTAAATTTATGTTTCTGTTTTTAACATTTTAGTTTAATCTTTGATGTATAAAATTAAGAATATCGTTTTTAAATGCACATTATTCAATAAAGAATCGATCATTATATTAATTTTAATGATATAAATGATTTTTTAGCTTCAAAATATTTGCTACCAAAGAAGATTACAACCTTTACGCTAATTTTCAAAGACTAAAAATAGAAAAAATATACATAAAATATCAGCTATTCCTAATATTCCTGTACTTAATACAAGTATGCTATTCATGATTAATCATTATCATAAAATCCACAAAAGTATATAAAAAAAAAAAACAAAGATATAGTTTATTCCATAAAGTTTCTTTAATGAAAAGCAATTTGCAAAGATAAGATGAAGTGTATTATTAAAATAAAGAATTGTACTTAAATTAAGGTCTGCAAGGAGAAGAGCGAGAAACGTAATGTTTGAAAAGTTTACTGCTTATTATATCCAAGTGAAATTATTTTGAATCGACGCCAAAGAATATTATTGAGGAGAGAGCAGTTAATTATTAGAACAATTATAGTTAATATTCCTCAATGTACAGTGGCTCTATGGAAAATAATTTTCATATTTATCAGGTGTATTTATTGAATATGATTTTGCATTGATTAATATTCAAGGGTCGAAGGGCGCAGTAATTAAATAAAGCACTAATTGTTTTGCATATTGATAACCCAATTTGAAGTTGTATTCGCATTAATGGACCTATAACGCCAAAATTTATAAACCTTTTCAAAAAGCCGTGGAATTGTCTGGAGAGAAAAAAAGAACTCCACTTGAGAATATTCGACAAAAGCGGGAGTCTCCTTTTTAAAGGGAAACACCGTGATATTGACAAATGTATAAGCGCAATAACTTCCCGGGCAAAGATCAAACTCGAACATTGTAATTTCGTGCAATAAAAGTGATAATAAGAAGGATGCTGGGACGGCGTGGCAGGAGTATCCGAAGATGAAGGGACAGGCGACGACGACGGGGGTGGGGGGGGTGGCGAGAGTGAGGAGGAGCACTTTTTGGATGGAGTCGAGGAGTCTCACGACACCTTATAAACTCACGCCCCATTTCGCAGAAGGTTCATCTTTAATTTCTCGTCGTTTTTTGCTCTCCAACACTCGGCACTCGACACTCCTTTAAATTCAACTCCTCGGCGTCTCCTCCTTCGTTACCTACCAGCGCCACCCTTCTCGACAACTTCTCCGTGACCAACCCTTGGTAGCTGCCCTGTTCACTCATTTCTCTGCTTGTCTTACGGCGATTAACCAGACTCTCCCGTAGTCTTCGTTATTCTCCTCACCCTGGATTTCTTTCCTACACATCCGCACGGCCTCTTTTCCTCTCCCTCTTTCTCCTTATTCTCCTCTTTCCTGTTCACTTCTTTTCCTCGGCTTTGAGCCTTGGTGTAAAAGAGCTCGAGCTCGGCTCTTCCACTTCTTTTATCTTGTATTACCTACTCCCAGTCCACTTTTCCTTCAACCTAGTCACATTCTTAATATCGCCTTTTTAAGATTTTTTAAGCGCCATTAGTGAAACTATATTGCCACTTTTTTAGGTAAGATGCGAGGAGCAGTAGAGCGAGCGAGAGGGGGGAAGGAACATCTTTTCTTAAGGGTTCGTTCGTGATAGCGAAGAAGGGTAGTGGAATACCCGAAGGGATGGAAAGATTGCAAAGCTTTGGACACACGCGCTTTTTCACGGCGTCCTCGCTCGAATTGCGCAAATAAATTTCCTTTACTTTAATCGCCGGTCTTCAGTTGGGGCCGTATTCGCTCAACGGCAACTCCTTCCTTCCTCTTCCTTCCTTCATCGGATCTTTCACCTTCTTCTTAATGATAGACTCAAGTGAAACTGTAATTCTTTTTTATTCGAGTCACTTAACGCGCTGTTTTCACAAGGACAAATTTAATTGCACTTGCAAATAAGATTGTAATTAATCTCCTACGAAAATTGCTCATCTTTACCATAATTGTTATTTCCTTCTTAAATGTGACGATTATTCATTTGGAAAATATAAATGAAACGCCTATAGTGACCGATTTTTTATTCAAAATTATTGACAAAGTAAAAGATTTTGTATAGAAGTACAAAAATAAACACTAAAAAGCATAATGGGTTGTGCTATTATTTCTTTTTTCTTTTTATGAAGTTAAAATAAATTACTGACTTATAGTTAAACTATTAATTACACAATGTCTAGATATTAAGTGCCTGAGATAGTGTCATTTTTTTTTTTATAAATATGGATTTCTATTGTCTGTACCGAACAAACGAATCAAATTTAACTAACTTTATTCATAAACTGTATTTCACGTTAATAATACTTTTAACTCTTTAGTAACATATGAATACTCGCAATATAAAATAAAATTATAATTACCGAAAACTCTTTTCACATTAAAAATATAATTGTTACAATTTTTTTGGTTGATTATATATTTTTAATAATTAATTTAATTTTACTAAAATCAAGTTCAATAAAGTGACTTAAAAATGAAATATATTTTCAAATTAATTGATTAATTTTGTAATTTTTTATCAAGTAATACATTGAGTAGAAAGAGAGCGGGGGAAATGTAGAAAAAGAGCGGAAAGTAGGGATATTATTTAAAAAATTATAAATGGAGAATGGAAGGAAATGATCACCATTTTTTAGCTCTTTTAAAAGGTTAAACTATTAAGAGAATTATAATTAATAATAAAATTTGCATTAAAAATTATTTGATACCTTATAATTACGGGATAAGAAAATTCCTTAAATTATTTAGAAAAATAATGTGTATTAAAATTATGCATGTACATCTTACTCCACGACAATTATGTATACAAAAATATTTGTCAACATCTGCATTGCAAATAAATGTTTTAAATAAAGTAAATATCGTTGAATAATAGCAGACTCTGGTCTAAAATACAAAATCAGTGCTCTGCAAAAGACGTAGCACGGCAAATACAAAATCTAGCTGTCAGTCTCGCGTCACTCTTCCCCACTTACTTTACACCCCCGCGTCCCATTCGGAGAATGTCACTTTCTTTCCGTCAAAACAACACAAAGTGTACCACTTAATTCAAAAAGCTTATACTTTGCGCGCAAAAATTAACGCTTTTCCAAATTATTAAAATGCTTAAGTTTGCGAGAATTAGCAATTCATTTAACTTGAAAATGCTTATTGATTACCAAATTGGCTAAAATTGTCGGATTAATAAATTCTCCATAATTAATGCTCCATTTGTTTCAGAAGGATGCGTTAATTTGGTAACATTGTATTAAGATTTTTATTAATTTTCAATCGAAAAATAATTGCAGGTAGTGCACTGTGTGATGCAATAATCGCGTAGCGTTTTTCGTAAATAAATAAAACCGAAATGAGGTAATTTCTTTCGTTAATAAGTTTGTAACTTTGTCACTTTGTAAAAGGATGAATATTTGAAACAGGTGTTACTTAAGCCACCCCCCTTTGCCAACAAACTGCCACCGGCTCATAATTTCTCAGGAAGCTAATAAAAATTAAAAGAAATTGATAGAAAGCCGATGTGGCGCATAATACAATTCTGGAGGGTAATAGAACCTCGGTCGAGCTTTTGCAATTAGACTTTTTAATTTTTATTAGTGCGCGACCGCTGCCTAAGCGTATGCATAATGCCATGAATATTTTCGTCGTAACTCTGCCAACTTGTCTCCCAAGGAATTAACCCTTAAATTAGCAGCTAGCTCAGACGCAAAGTCCCTGCATCTTTCGCTAAGTTTGAGCCCCGGGTTTTTCTCCGCCCTCGCCCTCTCTCTCCCTCTCGGTACCTCACACCCCTACGCGCAAACTCTGCTTTTTCGACGCTCGAGCTGCATTGGAACTACCCTTACCCCTTTCGCGAACCCCGGGAGCGCCGGTGAAACCGTCCAGCCAACCCGGAGATTCAATTCATCGGGAAGCAGTTTGCCGTTCGCTACGTGCGAACGATAGAGATTTCAATGCCGAAACAGATCGAACCCTCCGATGCGCTCCCAACTTCCTCCCGAGCTGTTCGACTTGACCTCGCGGCATTAATTCTCTTTCCATCTCTCTCTCTCTCTCACTCTCTCTCTCTTTTTCTCTCGATAAATTGCTCTCCCCGCACAGCAATAATAGAAAACCCTCCAAACCTTATATATTGTTTTAAAAAAAACTAAAAACATTATTTAGTCTGCATCCCTCGTTTCAGTCGTTTGCAGCGTTTGTCACAATATGAAGAAGGCTGGGCGTCGAAAGGTTCATTTGATTTGAAATTCGGTACGAGTGCAGGTTTAAGAGTCTCGAACAGAAATATGCCGGTATCGTGGTTCTCGTGGAGGTCAACGTCGCCGTCGCCGTCGCCGTCGTCGCCCTCGTCATCGTCGACCGCTGCAAGTTATTACACCCATGCTTTCCCCGGAGTTTCCTTGGCGAAGTTCGCGTTCGCCTTCGCGCTCTCGACTCGGGCTTATTTAAGCCGCCTCCCTAAGTGCGCATACTAAATATGATAATATTGCAACGACAAAAAACGTCAGCGGTATTTAGACCCCCTAATTACGGAATCGTGACTCGTTTGCGAACGGTTCATTTTGTTGCTCTTTAGCTGAGCTTTCCTACTTCTGGCTCTTATTTTCTTTAACTCTAACTACCTATGCATTTTCTCTCAACCTTTATCATTGCCTTTTCCTTATTTTCGTCACGGGATAGTCCCTTGCTTCTCGCGAATCATCTCAAATATTAACAATATTTGTGTGCGCCGCCTGCTAACTGCTTGACATATTAAATCGCGAGTAAGTTAAGACCTTTCCATTTCTCTCTGTTGGAAGCAATAATAAAAATAATCAGTGTTGGTATTTTTACAGATCTAATCTACTTTAATTAATAATTTGCATAGACGTTTTAAGAGTAAAACGAATGCTTTCCCCAGTTTAATTAATAAATTTTTAATTCTCCACTTTATTCAAGTTGTGAAATAATATTAATTTAACACTGCACCATCTATTCTCCAAGTTTAGGTAGTATAAACAATATTTTAGTGATCATAACCAATATTTTTTTTTAATTCGATAAAATATTTTTTTTAAATGAATTAATAAGTAAAATTAATATACGTATAATAAATAATATCCACGCAAAATGTAAAACAAAATACACTTGCAAAATTCTCGTACGTTTATTTTCTGTCGTATCTTATAAAAAAATAATTCATGTAAAAATGGTACCTGATGGTACGTATTAATAAATTAGTCGACAGAATAACGTAATATCAGAGTTAATTTGAAAAGGTGTAAAAAAAACTTAGTGAAAGGCAGTGGATGCAAGCTTGCAATCTTAATTTTGAACAAATCCTGGCTTTCTTTGAACATCTCGATAACCATGAAGATAAAAAGGGCGGATTACGTGCAAGTTGCCTGACAGTTGGAGTGTCGAGAGAAGAGGTTAGAGGACGAAAGGAAACGAGAGCGTAAAAGAGAGCGAGAGAGGAAAGCATGGAGCAAGTTCTCCGTAGTTCAGGAGTGCGCGGGGGTTGAGAAAATAGTGGTGGTCCCTTTCACGGGCGGCACGGGGAGGCCGGACCGGCGCGATGGACTCGGTGGGTGGTTCCCGTTCGAAACCCGGGATGCCCCGTTCGTACGCCCAACCCTATCCCACCCCTTTCCTCGTCGCCCTCCTCCGAGTCTCTCTCGCTCCTCTCCTCCCTCTTTGTCCACCTTCTTGACTCGGAGGACCAGGAGCCGGGCGCCTCCTCTTCTCCAGACCCGGACGACACATCGATGCTCTTTTTGGAAACACATTGTGCTTTATTTATTTTTATCACTTCGCTTACTTTCACAAGACATATTCTATCGAGTGGATCATCATATTATTTATTTTTTTTTTTTTTTTGCGACCCCGTAAAAACGATATGCATTGATCGGTCACTGACTATAATCAGCCGATGACATACCTCTAACTACCAAACGCAAATCTGCAAAATACAGATCGATTTCTATGAACCGATATGCATGGATTATTATTAAATATTATTATACAAGGAACCAAATACGTGTTTTGAATTGCAGCATTAAGAAAAACCAATCAAGCTGATAGTAAATTTCCAATCCAATTGGCGTATCTTAGCTGTGCGATCACATCATTTGTGGCAGTAAAAGAGAGAGGGGGGGGGAGAGACAGGAAGCGGATAACTCGTGGCCTCCTCGGGGTATTGTCCGGAACATCCGGTTCGCGGGCAGGAACGGAGAACAGAAGCGAAGCAACGTCGCGATCGCCGCGGGGGTAGGGAGAGACACGGCACAAGGGCACCACCTCCGACGACTCTCCTCTCCTTTTTCCATCCGGTACCACTGTCCCGTAATGATTTTGTTTTAAGGGCGTGTTTAATTATGAATCCGCACCCGGGCGAGGCTCCACCCAGGGTGCGCGAGCGGGCAGGGGTATGGTGGCGCCCCGCTAAGGTACAAACCGGGAAGGAGAAGGGCTACTACCCGCTCCCGGTGGCTCAAAGCTCCCAGCAACCCTCGCCGTAATTGCGAACTGCATTATCCATGCGCTTGCTGCACTTTCTAATTACTTGCTTTGGCGCATACCCAGCTTGCGACCGCTTTTGATGCATCGGTAGCCCAATCGACTACAAAAGGGAGAAAGACACCACACCACAACTCTTTCGGAACTTGAAGAATTAGAGAATCACCTGTCGTGCCATCCGAGGGCTGAAGGGTTGCGCTTCTTTGAGAAACGCGAAGGACTCGCCTTTTGAAAAAGGTTATTTATGAAGTCTGGGGAATCTTTGGAGGTTTCCCTTGCGAATGGAGCGGTCCACGGTAATGAAGAAGCAGAGATGATTCGTGGGCATTTCAAGCGCGGCTACATATCTTTTCGAGGGAATTGTTCAAATAATTTCAAAAGAATTATTCGAATTTCACGAGACGCTTCTTTTACTCGAAAACATTTGCATTTCCGTGGAGAGTTCACAGTGAAAGCGCAAACGTCATTTCCGCGCTATAAAAGAAACGAAAGATTCTTTGTCAAAGAAGAGACGATGCGCGAGCTTCCATTTGCGCCAAGGAAAGCGCGAGAAACGTCGGTCCCTGGAATTGCACTCAAGATATCCCAGTGGATCCTCTGGATGGAAAAAAGGAGTACTTGCGGCTCCTTTTTGCGAAAATCCGACTATTTTAAAGATCAAGAGGCGCGATTTTCCACAAAGTCATTCGAGTGCAGAAGGATGACCAGCCTAAAAAAAAAAAAAAAAAAAAAAATGGGTGCGTAAGTAAAAGGTCGTTGCGGTTAAAAGCCGTGGTCTTTTGAGGTTAACCCTCGGCTCGCTCGAATTAATTTAACCTCGTGCGGTGGTTTACAATCGGCCCGTCATTCATTTATGTTATTACAATAGTCTCTCGCTCTTTTAATTCGCTTAAAGCAAAACGTCGCTTTCGCACCGGCGACCGTAAGTCAATGTAACACGTTGGTCCAGCGCTTTGATCTTCGCTTTTCTCGTCCAAAATGTAACGCTTATTTTTTAGTGGAGTCGATTTATTGATGCCATGAAAGGAAATTATTATTAAAATGTTAATGCAATCTTTGAATGCCAATATAAACCATGCATAAATAACACTAACATACAATTTTATAATAAATTATAATTTTATAATAAAAATGAAATGTAATTTGCAAACTTGTAAAAAGAGACATTTTGCTGTACTATACTATAAATATTTTCACGAAGATAACATTAAATTAATCCTATATTTTCTAATATAAGATCGTTATATTTTATATTTCGTTGGAAAACATAAAAAACAAAAATAAAAAAATTAAATATTTAATTTGTACGTACTATAATAAGACTCAATTATATACTGTAATGCTTACCTTCCTTTGACAAATTTCTTTTTTTATATTCACAAACATTAAAAAAATGTGGTAGGAGAAAAAATTTGATTAGTATTAACATTTTATGTCTAATAATAAAATCAAAAATATATATAATACAGAAAAAGGTATATTTTTTATCATACTCTGACAACTATTTTAAAAATGTAGTAATAATAAATAGTAATAGATTGATAAATTAATAATAGATTATACAAAATAAATAAGCTATCGATTGTATAACATAATTTTTATATTACTTTTGCACACTAAATATTAACAAAAATTTATATTCATAATTTTACAATAAAAACTATTTATTGTTAATCTTTAAATATATGAAAAGTCATTAAATAATATATCCTAACTCATTCTTTTTCTAATAACAGTAATAATACTAATAATAAATATTTGTTATTTAAGTTCGGCTTTACATTCATACCTTAATAACATTTTATACGGAAGCAATTGACAAATAAAATTTTATTACAAATATAATAAGTAAAGAAATAATATTGATTTTAAATTTTTAATAAATGAAGAAAATACTTAAATACAACTCAAAATCTTATTAATAATTTTAATCTTTTAATATAATATAAATTATCGAGATATTTGAATGTTATCTCAGAAAGATCATACTTTTTAATGATAATAAATTTTATATATTAATTTATCATATTAAAATTTTAAATATTTCCAAAAATAAATAACATACAAATCAATTACAGAAATAGTATATAATCGATTGCCAATTTAAAAACATATTTAGAAATAATAATTATTTTAAGTGAAATTGTACTAAAAATATTTTTAATTGTAAAAATAATACATAAATTTGTACAATTTACTTTTTTTTGTATAAACTACCGTTATTCTACTATCGAGAAATTCAATAAAACCTTTAAAGACAACTATAAAATTATTTATTTGGTATTGCGTATTCTATCTAAAAATTTTTAATCTTTTTACTTAATTTAACGAAAATTCTCATTAAAACTATATATTTTCATTAGGTTCAATAATTAAACTTTTATTTTATGATAATTATTTATTATTTATTTTATGATTTTATTTTATGAGTAATTTATTTTTATGATTAAAATATTTAAAATATAAATTTTTTGTGGTAATTCTATTTCTTGGGTTGTCTCAAATTGTATAAAAATTATCTTTTCATAATGCTAATATATTTTCTTTCACTGTATTAATATATAGATTAGAAACATAATAGAGATTAAAATTTAAAATATACAATAAAAAAATTTCAAACAAAATATAGGCTTTTTGTTTTTTTTTTTTTTTGTTTTTTGATATGAAACTCCTCCACCTAATTTAATCTTTATTTTTACGAGAATTTTGAATGAAAAAAATATAATTTAATTGATTAAAAACTCAAAAAAATATACTAAACTTCAAAAAATCATGTTTTTCTATGATGTCTAATGTTGTCTCGGTATGGTCGCCACCGAGTTCGCAAACCCATTAAAGTTGGGCATACCGAGTTTACTAATAGACGGTCTCGGATGATCTAACGAGAAATTCTTTGGCACAGACTTTTCCGCGGCCGTTCAAAATATTTGAGATACAAGCGGCTCGCCAGTAATCGAGGCAAATACGAAAATTGCGGCAATTACATACGAAGAGCGAATCCTCGTAGCGGGAAATTGCGAATGCTCGAGCGGCGCCTCGCGCAATCAGCCCCTCCCACCCCCCAGCCACCCAACCCCTTTTCCAACCCCCGCGCGCAGCCTTTTGCGATTCCCTGCATAGGGGCTCGCGACTCGGACGGTCATTCCGCCGCCCTCGGACTTCGGGAGGGAGAGAGAGAGAGAGAGAGAAAGGGCAGAGGACAATTAAAATAGCTGCGTGGGGTTGCGGAGGGAGAGAAAGAAAGAATGCAAGTGAGGGAGTGTAGCGCTAGACGACGACGATGGTTCGGACGGACGAGCCACGTAGCGCTGCTAAGGTCTTTCCGCTCCGCTGCATCCAGAAAGGGAATTATTTTAATTGCGGCCAGCCTCGCTGGACCAACCCCCTCATCCCCCACAACACCCTACAACACTCTTTCTCCTTTTACCGAACCTCATGACCCGTCGGTCTCTTACGATACCCTCGCTGCTTTCAGACCGCCTACGCACACGACCATCAACCCGATCGCCCTGCCCTACCCTCCCTTAACGAATTCCTCTTGTGATTATCTTGTTACTTTTGAGCTTCCACTTTCTGACCTTTCTTCTTGTGCCTTTCCTCAGAGGCGTCACACCTCCCCATCGGCACGCGAACCGAACTCCCCCTCTTCAACCCCTTTCTGCGGTTACCTCCGGACCTTCCTTTCCTTCCTCAATCATCTTGAGGGGTATAATTAAGGGTGATCGTCGAGCTTGCTTTGCGATTACCGCATTGCAGAGTGAAAAGAATTGGGTAACTGAGTTTACGCAAAGCCTTTAATAAGCTTTCTTCGTAATAGAATAGCCTTGTCACATGCTAAGCTGATAAACCTGACACATATCACCTGAATTTCTTACTTTCTCTCAATAATTATTTTGAAACTAAGCTAAAACGATATGCATTATTCAGAATTATTTGTCTATTGTCGAGTAGAAAAAAACGAAAACTAATACTTTCGATACTCGAAATTCATACTTTCGTGCAAGTATTCCTGTATTTTATGCCAAAGTTTATTTTTATCCGCCACGATGAATTCGAATATACCATCCTTATAGGAAAATCTTCCTTCAATTTATTTGACCAAAGAAAATTATATGACGACTGAGTACGTAAATGGAAAGCTGCAATATTCGTTGGACTCTTCCGTGTAGTTCTTCCCACGAGGAAAAGACAATGTACATCCTAAATATTTCCCGAAAACGAGGCCCTGTTCAGTCACAAACAACCCAACTCCCGTACAAAACTATCCCAGCACCTCCCTCAGGATTATACAACTACTTTTGTGCTGGACCAAGTTTTAAGGGTCAATAATACAAACAATCATCGAATGACCACTAACTCAATTCTTGTTTTTCCTTCTTTTTTTTTATTTTAATTAAAAAATAATAGATTTTTTAACACTTAATTTTTGCATATAAAAATTTTCTTGTACCCTCAGTGTTAAAATTTATTTTATTATTTTTTTGTTTTATTTTATTATTTTATCAGTTAAATTTTTACACAATCCTTACTTTATACAAGCATTTTCACTTTTGAAAATATAAAATTATAGTGATTGCCAGTAATTGAAATTTTCGAAATATAATTAGAATTTATTGTAAAAAAAAATATTTTAATCAGCATTATTATAAGTATACATATTAAAATTAATTTATAAATACTATGCACAAAAAAACTTGGAAAGTGTTTTTAATGTATAATTGGTGGATAATTTTCATTATATAATATTATCAGCATATTTACATTATACATGATTTTATTTGTTTTTTTCAATTTATACTTTACAAGAATTATTATTTTATAATTATACATTTTAAATTAATGAAAAATTTCTAATTTTCACTGCTTCATAAAAAATTATTGTTAAGCTTATATTTTATATTCGAAATATTAAAGATACATTTTTAAAATTCAATATAAATTTAATAATTATTATAATAAAAAAAAATATTATAATAATATGTACAACTATTATATCCATTTAAAAATTTACCAAATAAAAAAAATATGAAAAGTTTTTATCAATAATGTTTAAAAATAAAAAACTATTTCTTAATTATATTTTAAAAATACTATAATATAACAAATAACATTCACATATCAGTTGCATTTTAAATAATATAAAAAACACTTTATTGATCAGAATATATAGATTTAATATAATGAGATATTTCTTAAATTTTATATTTTTATAATCCAATTAATATTATAATACATTTAATAAAAACATTTTTCAAAGAAATAGCATTAAATATTTATTTTAATAATAATATTTTTATATCGAAATAAACTAAAAATATTACATCTCAATATAAAATCGCTCTATGATTTTATGCAAAATAAAATTTATAAGATAATATTTTAGTGTTCAATACATACGTATTATAAAATATTTTTTTATTAATCGTGTATATTATCTTAAAGAATAACTTCTTTGTTTACTTATTTATACAAATATATAAAAATTTATACAAACTTTTTCTTAACCAAATGTTATTTAAATTTTAAAATTATAAAAATACAAAAAATTATCAATTTTCCAATGAGTCTAAAGTTTGCAACGTTACAAGTGTCATCAAAAATTGAACTTCTTTTTAAAAAAAATAGTGTAATGTACATCACTCAACCATAATAAAATCAAATAATTTGAAAAAACCCGATTTTACCCTTGTAAACCACCCCTGTTAGGAGGTGTATTAAGAGAGGACCTACTAGGGGTGATTTATAAGGGTATCTCCACTGATGAGTGATGTACATTATTATTTTAGCCGAAAAATTTTGTTTTTTAACAAAGTTCAATTTTTTATGACACTTATAACATTATAAATTTCAGACTCATATTTTCCGACTCAATCATATTTATTTGATGAATCAACCCAGTTACGCACTAAAATTAATTCCCACAATAAAGCTGCACTTACAAATAATATTACTAAAATTATAATACATTTCTGAAGTCGACATCTTTAATTAGAGTAGAAAAAATTGTGTACGTTTAAGGATTAGTATTGCTGCTAGTAATAAATAAGATTGTAGTAACAATAATGCTGTTGGTGTCAGGACTAATATTATTTGGTAATTAAATGATTGATAAATTAATCTATAAACCAACTTTTTCAGCAACAATCTAATATTTAATCTAAAATATCTAACTATAATTAAAGCTTGTAATTTTCCGAAAATTAATATTTTTTCTTCCTCTTTCCTCATAGTCAAACTATTAGAAGATTGATTCATCATACGTACTCACGTATGCTCCTTGTGGCCTTGCCATGTATAATAGAAAATAACCTACTCATCGTAACTCTTAACAGATTTATGTTTTGAAAATTGAGATGATTTGATCGAAATATAATCAAATTTATCCAGAAACATTTTATTAGATTTCAGATCGATACAAATATTAAAATCACACCGAGTGAACAAATTATCGTTGATCGTAATTTACACAATTCCACAATTCCAAACTACATCGTACACACAATTATTTGTAGAAGTAATTAGCGTTGTATAGTGATTGCAGGGCATAGTCATACAAGTTTATAGAGTTTTCATTTAATAGATTTGGCAGCAAGTGATTCCTGTCCAATTGACAGTTGTCGAAAGACCCGTACAATTCGAGATAAACAACTGCGTTCAAACATCTCGTACGAACAGAATCCCAAGGACTTTTGTACGTGTTCGGCTCACAAAGCGACAATAATCAACTCGTCCACCCCAACAAGTACACAACCCCAAACCCCGCATACTTTATTACCGACTTAAAAATTTTATTGTAGTTTTTCTGATCGCTATTGCCTTTTCTGAAATAAAGACATAAAAACAGTTCTTGCTTCCAACGTGCATGTACGTCATTAGTTAATGGTATTATTTCATAATTTTTTAGCAATAAACTATTCTAATTATAATTAATTATTCAATTAATTATATAACCAAATGTTTCTATCGCTTTTAGAATTTGTTTAGTATATCAAAGTGAATATTAGTACTTCGATTCATTTACATTGTCCTAATATTAAAAAAATTAAAAAGAAAAATTAATTTCACTTTTCTTGTCATTATAATTGCTATTATTATGAAGCATTCAATTAAAATAATAATTCTAACCTTAATTTCATGGTTGGCTTTAAAACCATCATATACAATTCTTTGTATTATTTCATTTATGTCATGTTTAATTTAATATTCAATGTAAGGAAATAAATTGGTAACAGATGATAAAAAAATAATTAGCCAATAGAATTGTTAATTAAAATGATACAAATAAAAAACAACTGTATAATTTATAAATTAAAAAAGCATAATATTATATTCTGATTTAATCATATTTAATTAATTCGAATTTAATCATAATCATCATAAGACATAAAAAAATCTCGCCTTTACCTGTATGACGACAAAACAGCTGTATGACCTACTATTTTTTCAAAAAGATGTTTGCAGAAAAACATGTAACGTATAAATTAATCTAAATAGAAAAAAAAATAATTTAGTTCATAATGCTTAGACCTGAGCAATATTTTAATTAAGAAATTATTATAACAAGAATTTTTTGTTTCTATAGAAATACTAAAATTAAATCATATTTTATTCATTAAACATATCATATTATTTTTAAAAATGTATAATAAGAGATCGACGTGATTATTTGTGGATTATTATCAAAAACATATTATTGTTTTTAAATGTTATGTATGTAACCTGATACATGAATTTATTCATTTTTCAATTATTTAACAAGAAAGACTTATACAAAAGAACATGAATTTAATACATTAATTGAACGAATATATATTGTGTAAATGAAATTTCCAATATTTCAACTATACTTAAACATGATGTTCTGAAATAATTTTTTATATGTGGCTCACATTTTTTTAGAATTTATATTAAGAAAATATTGATATCATAATAAATTTATAATTATATTTATCTATATTATAATAAAGTCTATATCCTTTATAAAATTGCCGATTTTTTACAAAAAATCTAAAACTTTAAACAACACATGAATTAAATTTAATTTCTAATTTTAAAACCACAAAATTTCAATAAAATATTCTAATATTCTTTTCTGTATTATTTTCATGTTAATATCACATTAATTTAAACACTTTATGAATCTCTATTTTCTGCTATAGAGAGAACTTTTTATTTGATTTCATAACCCGAAAACAAAGAATAAAAAGTAATAAATGCTAGCGACTTCCATAAATAACATGCATACACATAAATAAAAAGTTACCTACATAATCTGTACTAGTGGATTGTTGGCTTAGGTACAAAGTCGTAATATGCCATGAACTCTGTACCCATAACCCTGATACATTTACAGATGTATATATATATGCAAGTTTATGTGTATCCACGTACATAAATAATACGATTTTTATAAAACTGCAAAATATTTTATTCTTACAAATTGTAATAAAATACTTGCATTAACAAATTATTATAAATTATTACAAACATGATAAGAATAGAATATTTTTAATTATGATTGCGAATAATTAGCTATTTCTGTGACCTATTCAAAGATATTATTGATAGAAATTTATTTAAAAAAAGAAATTTTTTAAAATTATCACTCCAAATATTCTTTTATTCTTCATTATGAAGGATAATTCTTATGCCAGACTTATGTGTGACTAACACGCATTTGAAGTTACTTTGTAAAAAATGGCAATAACTTCATAAAATATGATTATTCGCTATATGTTCCATGTGTTCTATGTTACTATATTGTAATTTATTTTCATTAAATATTACAATAAAAAATTAGTTTACGGATAATAAATGAATATTTATTAAAAAATATTGCTTATTTTAATAAATAAATTTTAGTCATTAAAAAATTTTATAATCTAAAATAGCAAAATTAAAAATTAAAAATGCTCTAAAATTTATCGGTATACTCATAAATTTTTGAAAATTTATATGATACTAAAGGTTAAAAAAGATTTGTTTGAAAATATGTATGTTAATATTTATGAATATAATTTTGTATTCAAATATTCCAAATAAATAATACGATATTATTAAGAACAAATAAAAATCTGTTTAATATAGCTGTTTAAACAAAAAATATATTTAAACTAAAAATCTATGAATAAAAGGAAGTAATTTACTTATATTTAATATTTTTTATAAAATTGAAATCTAACTTTAAGTAAATAAATACTTTTGATAATTTAACTAATAATTAGTAAAAAAATTGAATTCAGATATAACAAATTGTTTTATGAGAAAAGAATTTTATTTTGAATAATAATTAAGATATGAATATAAAATTATACGATGATAGAGATAAAATATAATATGCTCAATATAAAAAATGTTATTGATTATCTTAATTACAGTAAAATATAAAATATAATATTTAAATTTAATCAAATAATGTTCAATCACGAAATGAATTTATAAATAAATTATATAAATAATTTTAAATAATACGAGCCTATTTTTTTTTTCATTATTAATTATACCAGTAATTCAATATTAGTATAAATGCTACATTTTTATCTAGAATTTTTATTTTTATTTATATTTAAAAACAAAAAGAAAAGAATTGAGCAAAACAAGAATTATTCTATGAACTGGAACAGAAAGTTAATATTTAATAAATAATAATAACAACAATAATACTAAACTTTAATTGGATTCGCATAAAGTTGTGCGGTTTTAAGTAGTACAGTCCTAAAAATAATTAAATCAGGGCTAGTTATAAATTAAAAATGAAAAATTTGTCTAAGAGGAAATAATTTAATATAATTATTATCATTTTAACAGCCGTCAATTAAATTAAAGAAAAAGAAGGATAAAAAATAGATATTAAAATTAAATTAAAAAAAAAAATTCATTTAGCTTGATTCAGAAATTGTTTAAAAAACATACCATTAATTTTACATAATAAAAATTCATCTTTATTAATCCATAATTGATTGAATTACTAATCCAAAGAAATTAAAGTATGACCACGTGTAAAAAGTACGCAATACTATTAAATGTACCGAACAATTCGAAAATTGTAGAAAAATGCTCTGAAAAGCCTGAGTATATGCCACATATATAACGTGATATATAACATGATATATAACATGATTGTCGGATCGACTTGAGGCAAAATGTGAAAGTGCCAAACAGATGACGGCGCGAGCAAAGAGGAATGTAGGAAAAATCACTGCAGCAGTGCAGTGCCAAGGGGAAGTCGAGTAAAGAGCCCCGGCTTCGTCGAAAACTGCAGTGGAAAAGTGTTGAAAGAATCAAAAACGGAAGCCTCGAAGAAGAGGGAGGAAGCGGAAACATCCCTTATCGCACAGACTCTCGACCGCTTGGTTACGTCCGGTTGGTCCGCATAAAGGCATCCTTATTGTTAAGAGGCGAGTTCAGTCTCGAAACCTCGCCTAAGGTGACGAAATTACCCGGGCAGCGAGAATATAATTAATGACAATTAATCTCTCGTGCGCAGTTTCGCGCGTTAACGCACGCGCACAGTAATTATTCCCGGATTATAAAGGTCGAGGGCCTCCGTGCAGCCCGGGTGAAGGGCCGTTCCTCGAACTGTTCACTTGGCACTTAGACCGAGCGAACCCTTTAAATCGCTCAACGTCCGCGAGCACAATTCTCCTGTCCTCCTCCATTCGTCTGCTCCATTCCCCGAACAAAACAATACTTTAGCCACTCGCTTCCCTTCTTCGCCATTCTTCCTTGAGAGCGCTAGAGAAAAGGGAGGAGGGAAATTTCGTTCCCTTTCAACATCGACGAGTACCTCGCGACCCTCGCTACATTCAATAATCGCCCGCCGACCAAATCGCACCGCCAAAACACGAGTGACCCCTTTAAACTCGACCTACAATGCCCCCAACGCACCTTCTCACTTTCTCGATCGGGCCAGACCAACTTTTTAAATTCATTTCGTTTTTGGCTGCATCGAAGCTCATTGGCTTGCACTCTACCAAACGATTTTAATTCTAAAATCGAATTACGAGCAAAAGTAAAACGGGTTCATAAAGTCCTGGAGCTCCCGGATCCAGTTGGGGCTTTGCCCACCAACTACTCCGCTTGTAGTACTCCGCTTGTAGTATCCGTCATTTCCGCACAATAACGCAACATTAATCTGCCCGGGGAGAAAATTAAGCCGAAAATTGTTATCGCAAACAGTGAGCGTTTGTCAATGTGATTTAAGTATCAGGAGAGACACCCGGTTATGGCTGTAATGACGTTCCGCGGTCTCGTTAGTCGTTGGACAAATGAGCTCATACGCGAGACGTAATGTCGATGTGCATTCGTGACCTCGTGATTATGGCGTCCTGTAGTAGTCGTAAACGTTAGGACTCCTGGTGCACGTGACCATTCCTCCTGTTGTTTGGATCGGCCCGAGTCCTTGTTGCTCACCGCAGACGATGCGCCGCCTCGTTTCGTTCGCCCAAGATTACACGGGCCATTCGATTACTCGCTTACAAAGCGAATTGTTATTACTACCAACATGGACAATTATTATTCTCTGCCCCGCATTTAATTGCACGACCTCCTAATTTCAGCTCAAAATGCCAATTCCTGGCTTTAATCTTTTCTTTTTTTAACATAATCGATTGATCCAAAGATTGATCTCTGTTTACTCTGTTTACCATCGGTCGAATGACCATTTATTTTTTTATTTTTTTTATTTTAAAGCAAGCATCGGATTCGCGAAATAAAATACGTACACATGATCAAAAGCTTAATATCAATTTTTCTCAATGATGTATCTTTTCTGATGGTACTATTTCAAAGGGAAAGTTTGTGAGTCTTTGAATCAATACAATTCGTTCAATTAAATTCGATAGGACAAATTTTAATACATGTGCACGTGTAGGACCGAGATTAAATCCCGAGTGGTAGAAAAACAAATGGAAAATCATAGAGAGAACTTCAATTAAAATTTGTTTTATTTAAATTATAAGATCAAGTTAGAGCTTTAATCTATCATTGTGAATAATAATAATAATAATAATAATAATAATAATAATAATAATAATAATGGTTTATACATTCGAATAAAAATAAAAAAATACTAGTAATTCTTCTAACTACAAGTTTAATACTATTTACTTTTGATAAATTAAAAATAGTGCAATAATCATAAAATACTTTATTTTATAATCAACATGTTCTTTAATTAAAACTATATTTTCACAATAAGAACAAATTTACATATTATTTTATTAATAAATAAATTCTCAAAAAATTATTTTGTTTATATTGAATGTAGAATAAAATTTGATGGAATTACAACTTAGGATAATAGAAATATTATCCTAAAAACCATGAAACAAAAATTAAAATAAAATAAAATTTTCATACTATGTTCACTGGATACGAGACACAATAGTGTTAAGCACGTAAATATTTTTAACTAAAAGAAGTAATGTAATGGTAAATATCAATTTAAAAGCACATCCTGAGAATAATAGTCGGTGAAAAAAGGAAAACTCATTTTGAAGTATTTAAGAGGCTGTCTTATTTATCTAGATAAATAATAGGATAAGAAGTAGTGGCGAATTGGAGTTCAGGATAAAGAGAAAGCATCGGTATCAGTCGAAGTGTCGGTGAGAAGCGAGAGAGAAAAATAACAATGGAAGACAGTCTCAAGTCTCGTAACAAATGCTCACCACTTGATCTAAATTGAGTTAGAGTTTCTCTCTGGGCTTTCCTCTCACCTTCAGCCGGATCCTCACCCCTCGTTCGAAGACTTTGGCAATATTCGTACTGTCCTTAAGCTCTACAGAGGATATCGCTATCGTCTCCAGGATATCCTAGCCGAGGTCTTCACGCCTGCAACGCGCTCCGATTTCCCTGGACTTTTTCTCCGAGCCTTTTTCCCGTCGACGGGGGAGGATAGATTTTTCTTTGCGGACTTAATATAAGCCTGAGTATATAGGCGAGACGCGATGAGTAGATTCGTCACCGAGCTCAAGCTCTTTCTCGTTGCGTATCTGCCGCCGGCTATACATTTCGATTTGAAGCGGAATTTAATTAAGTGCTGAAGGATGACGCCGATCGATTGCCCTTTATTCGGGGACCAGGAAATGACACGTAAAACCCAAAAATGAGGGTTATTACGAGAGTATTTATGGGAGTATTATGTGGCCGCTCTAAAATGTTAAAATTAAAGCTTTTTTATTATTAATTCTTTCGCTTTATCAATTTCATTTTAATATTCTCTGTTGTACGGACTTTTTTAATGCAGAGCTTTCACATTCAATGCTATCGATGAATCGTTGCGTGCTATTAAAAAAATCCTCTTTCCTCGCAACTCATTCAATTGTTACAATACGCTTTTATTATTTGCAAATTCACGAGAACATTGTCGTGCGCAATATCGAAATTTTTCTGTTCAATCAAAGACTACTTTATTCTTGCTTTAAGATATATTCATAATGGAGAAAATGTATTTGCTGGTGTTGTCATATTAGAGAATAACCTGACCATTAGTTTCACGGTAAACACATTCCATCATTTTTCTTTTATTATAGCTTAACGATTAATCATTCGCTTAATAAAAACAACGGGCACCGCACATCGAAGTCGTATGTTGCTCTCGTCGTTTCGTTAAACGACATCTCGGTGGTTAACGGACAGGGAGGAAGAATCCCTCTGCACCAGGCGATCCGTGATGAAACCGATGTCATCCCCTTTCTCTTCTCCTCCCACCCTTACTCTCTGACATCCATACTGCGTCCTATTGCCTCTGCTTTCTCGCTCTCTCTCTCCCCAAGTATTTCGTGACGCGTCTCTTTTTGTGATTAATGATATCAGCGGCATCGTGTCTCACCTCCACCCCACCCCCACCCCACCTCGACTCCCCCGCACCTCCTTACTTTCTTTCATTTGATTTTTCTCTCAATTCTGCCTTTCGACTCAATACAACACTGGACGGTTTCTCGACCTTTCGTTTTTCATCCACTTTTACATTTATTCCCCAATAATCCTAAGATATTTTTCGCATTATTCAGCGAGGTGAGCGGAAATAAATTATTTCCATGTGAAATTAATGCATTATTTTCACTCGGATTTGTTTATCCGTGAAGCAATAATCACCAGAAGAATAGTCTTCTCGGCCGATCATAAAGTTGCATTATACCTCACGTAATTATATTGAGAATCCATTCGCATCGAGTTGTGCTAGTTAGTGGAAAATACTTTGAAAAGCGCCCGTTAATCTCATTATATAATAAGCTGATTATGTGTCGTCCCCAATGTGTTTTCCTTCCCTTAAGCGTTGTTTAATGATTGGGTCCATCGGGATTGGAATTCTGTTCAAGCACGAGAGAGACAGACAGCCTTGAGAAGGAAAGGCCATCGCCTGCAGGATCGACGGAACGGTGTGCATAGAAAATAGGCGACAGATCTTTCCCTGAGTTTTCCCGTTGGCGTGCCTCGTAAGAAACTGCATTGTGATTCCGCTCACCTGCCGACTTACTAACGATGCTCGAGCGATGCTTCGCGACTTCCTTAACCAATACTCGCCAATTAGCTTATCCTGTTAAAACGCTCCCTTCCCAGAATTTCGTTAAAATTAACCTCTACTTCTAGGGGCCGTGGAAATTTCTTCTGTCGCTTCCTTCGCCTTCTTCACTTTGCTCTCTTTGACTTCGTGGTCTGCCTTCGAATCTCGATAAACATGGGATCGTTGATTTTCCAACATCTTTTTAATACTTTTTCTTCTCCTAACGAACTTTAATTAATGTGCCTATTTCGCCTAACTTCTTCATCTCGAGAATTATCTTCAACTTGAAACTGTTTTCAATGAAATTTGTGCCTAACACTTATTAAAATAGTGGACAGTTTTTTATCTTATTAGGAGTAAAAAATATTTACCCGTTTGTTTTAATGTCAATTAGCGTATTATATATTTGTTAAAATTTGCATATAATAATTTTGTTTTTTGGATATTATTTGTATATTCATTAGATGTGTAAACAAATAATGATTTAGAAATAAACAAGTAAAAATTTAATTCTTCTATTTTCATGTTATTTAATTAGCTTCATTGTCAAACAAAAAATTATCAAAGAAATTGAGTATAAAAATAATCTTCAACTTTAATAATACCTTTAATAAATAAGAATCCCTTATCAATCATATTAGAATATATATAATAAATATAAAAAGAATTTTAATCATTGAAAGAAACAGTAAATCATTCACTTTATTTATATATCGAAACGCAAGAACAAATAATAATAGAATTAAAAAAAAAAAAAATTAGCATCAAATGATAGACATTTCTCATACTTTTGTAGTTGAAATGATTTTGAAATACAATTATTCTCAAATTTGTTAAAATCAGATATTTCTTCTGTCGCTTAGACTTGTTACGTGAAATTAACGTTGCTTTCAATTATACCAAGCACTATTTGCACAAATAATTGAAAAGAAGCAGTCAAAAATAAATTCGAGTGAGTTGCAGATAATTGCTTTTTTCACTTTCAGTGCTTGAACAACGCCTCTCGCAGTTTAACTAAAATCCCTGAAAAATTCCTGGGCCATTGTCTTTTACACGCACATTCGCAATTTCTTTTTTAAAGCTCTGTGTAAAGCAGTGAAATTCAATGATCCACTATCCCCAATCTCAGGAGCAATCGTCAAATAGACAAGAATGAAAAGAAATGTAGAAATCCTGATTTCGACAGTCGATAATTCAGAGGTAAAGAATAAGACACTTTAACGAATGAAAGGTGCCAGGGGTGTAACAAGGATGTAACACGGGTGTAACGAGGGTGTAACGGGGGTGTAAGAAAGCTCACGCTCACGTATAGACGCACTGGAACATACATCTGTTTCTGGATCTACGCACATGGATCAGGGGTGGCGATGGTCTGCCAAATCCCCGCAGAGCTTTACAGAGCGACTGGCTTCTCTATATAGGGTGCCATTATCAAAATGGACTCGTTTTTCTTCTCGCGCCTTCGAGCTCCTTTTTCTTACTCCTCCTCCTCCTCCTCCTCCTCCTCCTCCCCCCCTCATCCGTCCATTTTCTTCTTTATTTGTACGGATTTCCCTCGCTGGTCTCGATAGGAACAGTCTTGCATTAATCAATCACTCTAATCGCATATTTTATTTTAAATTTTAATATTTAATTTACTTGTATTCTTGAATTAGCAATTTTAACCTTCAGATATATTTTTTATCTTTTTTTTTCAAAAAAAAAAAAAGAAGAAATGTACATTAATTTAACTGACTATAAATTATTGCTTATTGATCCATTTATTTATTACTTCAAAAACATAAAATACATGACAAATATCTCAAAATTAAAAGTTTATTGTATTTGGAATATTATGTGTCAGTTAATAAAATATGAGACTGTAATAAATATGACTTTCTAGGAATGATAATTCAGTTATCTCGAAATATATTACCGACCTAGACATACGAAGCTGGTCATCGGCTTGCTTATATTGTATTCTCGGCTTATTCTTACTGTATCCCTTAGGAATTCAAGTTACCCTCCCTTTGAACATCCCCTCAAGACACCTACAACTTTTAAGCTTCTTGCTTCGAATTGTCACGTATTTTTGTTGTATACATATCCAATGTATGACAGAGCAATGGTCATTATACTGTAACTGATACAACAGGAAAAAATGAATACCATCAATAATCTGGAATAGATGAATAAAATAACATTTTGTTCGTCTAGATTCATTAAAATAATTTTTGAATCTCTGATTTAATTAATTGTATAAGATAGCTGCGTTAAAGTAACTCCAAAATATTTTAAGAAATAGTTATTGAGCTAAATCTGAGTCAAAATCAAGGCTAAAAAGTCATTGTAAGCTAATAAATTTTGTAGGTGTTATTTGCCGATTGAAAGATCAAGAGCCATAAACCCAAAGATATTACGAAAGGATTGATACAATCCCAAGGGTGAAATCCAACACGAATAAAATCTTGAAAATTTCACTTGAGGTCGGGCGGACCGCAGGGGTGAGCTCCCTCGTTTTTTAAATTCTCCGGGTCTCGAGTCGCCGGACAGTGTACCAACACCCCCCCCCACACACACACACAACCACACGCATAAACAAAAAAAAAGGAACGTAAACCTCCTTGGCTCCCCAGGACGTATAATGGCTATAATAAGACGCAGAGGAGGAGTTGAGGAGTCGAGCAAAGCTCTGTGGTCAGTCAGCCGACGATGGAGGGTCGTGCGCCCGTGCAACCCCATCCCCCTGCATTCTCGAATGGCCTTCGAACTGTATAACCCTCGTTATCCCAACCCCATCGTTCCGTGAGCAACAGGTGATGCTTTCCCGATATGGGCCCGACAGCGGCAAATCGCCACCCTCGGCTCTGTATACCGAGTACGCCAGTCACGTGCGCCGCCCGCTGCAAATTTTACGGATATCCCGCTAAGTGGACTCTATCGGAAAATGGAAAATGGCCTTGGTAATTGATTTTCGCCCCTAGGGAGTATAGGGATTTCTTCCTTTTGCAGCTCCAAGTTACCTTCTCGTTACCTCCCAACACTGTCACCTCTACACTTTTTCGGTGTGACTCATTATTTTTAGCTCTTATCAATTTAACCACAATTTAAGGGTGTTATTTTTAAAACATCATTACTTTCTGCACTTTACACTTTTATGTTTTCTTTTTAACTAAATTACGTTTTCTGTAAATTCACTCTGTACTGTTCATTAAATGTTGAAACAAATTTATTTTTCCTTACACAAGCATAGCAACCAAAATTTGATTTGACATAAAAAATTCTTTATTTATAAATTTATTTTCGTTTAATGACTAGAGAAACATTATTATTGTTTGTTTTTTAATTACAATTGTATCGTTTCTCTTTGATACGTAATATAAAAAATTTCAAATTTCTCTTTGTAGAAAAGATTGGTTGTAAAAAATAAAATTTCTTCCTTATATTACACAGCGTTTCAATTAAGAGTATTATTATTCACTTCAAAGCTTCTTTTCAAAATAATAAAAAGAAAAATACAAATTATATTATAATTGTACAATAACAGTAAATACTTAAATATAATACAAACTATGAACAAAATAAATTTTTAATGTCTATCTGCGATAAATGGTTTGTAAACTTAAATTTGTAAATAACTGATGAAAGGAATATTATCATAATGAATATTTCAATTTTTTTATTCAACATTTTATTAATAATAATTATATTTTGTGTTATAAAAAATAGTATATTTGCTTGATTAATAATGGCATCTTGATTATGTTTAATATATATTATTTTGAAAATAATTCATTCGTATAGTTCTATTCTTTGATAATGATTTATCCATTATTCCAAAGATAGGTATCATTATAATTGTCATAATATGTAGGAATTATTGAATGATTTTAGTATTATTTCATTTTTGCAAATATATATATTCCATGATTATTGTAACAATTAATTTTATAAGTAACATCAATTATATCTCATTTTTATAACGTTCTTTAATTTTATGATTGAAATTAATTTATATAATTTTTAAAAAAAAATGTGCATATCATATTTTTGAATATTTTTTTACTAAACTTAAAAAAAATCGAAAAGGAAATTATGAAATAAATACGAAAAACTTGCTAATTATAAATTTATTGTATTAAAATTGATTTACTGCTTTCATAATGCAGAGTATATATTTTAAAACAGTTGTATAAATTTTTAATAATTTAATGAATAAAGAAATTTAAAAAGTATGGAATCAATAAATTATTTTAATCCGTATTTTATCACGGATTAGTTAACATTATTGCCACTAATTTTTAGGTTTAATTGGTATTGATATTACTCAGGAATGCGAGTACCATGAATTAATTTTAAATTAAGAAAACTAGCGATGATGAAACCAGTTATTATTGCAATCGAATACAGTCGTAAAGTAAATATATCATTAAGTATAAATTTCTTTTGAAACTATAAAGATTCATGAAGAGCTAAAGGCCGAACACAAGAAGACAAAGAAAATTCATCAACAATTTCATAAAAGCCATAAACAGTAATTTGCAGTGTGTTTTGCGAGTGTGAGATGTCTTGACGAGTCGGAAAGTTGAAAGCGTTGGGCAGTTCGTGTAGATGTGAGTACTGACAGAAGGTGGGAAATCATGCTAAAGCAATCAAGTTTTAATTATGCGCTTTGCGAGGATAGCCCAGCTGAGGTGGGAAGAAGTAGAAGAAGTCCGTGAAGATCTACGATACAATTACTGGTCCACGGTTCGCCATTCTAATTCTCCCCTTCCCTCGTTCCACATTCCCCGTTCCCGGGCCGTCCCGTGCATGCACAAGTTGCGCCGCGCACTGCATACACAAACGAACTCGCCCCTGCCTTGGAATGGGATTCCCGGGTTTGCTCGTAGGGGTTGCAGATCTGATAACCGACGATCCGCTGATGTCATGTGTGATACCTCGGGTCTACTCCACTAAATTAATCCACACACTCAACTGTTGAATATGCGAAATTATCTCTTTTGTATTGATGGATTTAGAGATTCATTTCACTCTTACCCTTAATATTAATAATAATAATGATTAATCACTATGACTAATTGTTGAATTATCTCAATAATCAGGTTAACGTAGATTTAAGAGAATTTTATTTAAGATTAATGAAATGGTAAATAACTTGGTCTTTACCGTCGTGAAAAATTCTCAAAACTCTTTATCTTTTCATGGAATTTACGGAATTAACCTTGTCGTAAATTTATAAAATCCACATGATCCATATTCCGTAACAAGTAGTGAGTTTTAGGTAAATTTTACTTTAGAATAATACATCAAATATAATAATACAGTAATTAAAAAAAAATGATAAAAAACAAATGAATTATCCAAAATTTTGTATCGACACTTGATTGAATTATTAAGCCAAGGTTTACAAAATCAACTTGTAGCATTGCATTAATCACATTACAATTTGTTTCATATTTTCAATAGATACTTCTATTAGATCAATAACATTAAAACATTTTACGATAAATGTGTATTTTGATTATTAAATACTTGTTTAATATCTAATGAAAAACGTAAATTTTGATGTACCGTAATTATAATTTGGAAAATAATCTATTATTTTAAGAAATTTAAACTTTACCAATAAACATCATCCACTTTTATTTATTGAAATTAAAATTTTTTTTTCAAATTATTTATTATAAATTTGAAACATACGTTTTTTAAAAATAAAATGTAGTAAAAGTAAAATCTTGATTAAATTTTAAAACTCCATTTATTTTATATGAAATTAGTAATTACCGTAATTTACTAATGAATATATATGTGATCACCTTCTGTATCTTGATTATTAATAGTTTATTTATATTTACTATAAATATTTAAAATAAATTTAACTTTTCACAAATCTTAATTTAAATCATTTTTCTATGATAAATAAGAAATTATTTAACTAGAAATATCAAAAACTTGAAGAAATATTATTTATTCTAATTTCTCAAATCAAACATTCACCACTTGTATAAACTGATCGTAGAATTACAATATCTAATATTTTTAAAAACAGATTGTTCGAAATCATGTGTAAAGCTAGGTAATACTTGATTAAATATAATAATACTGATGGGAATAAATTAAACCATATTGCAGTAAGCAGTAAATTTTAATTCCTGTAGTAAAACAAATTTTTAAAATATACGTGAATGAATAAGAAAAAATATTATCTTAAAGTCCATTCTGTATCCATTTCTTACAATTCGTTAGGTTGACAGCAAAGTTCTTTGCGAACCTCAACCTCACGTCAATTCTCTCCTTTTTTCACAAACATAAAAAACAATGAACATTTGTTAAGAAAAAATTAATTAGTTTTGCCTTTTTTCATGGGGAGATTCACGGTCGAGCGGTCAAAGTCCCCGAGGAAAGCAAACGTGCTCGACTCGGAAATTTTACACGGGAAGAAGATTTGCCGGAAAATGCGCGAGAGTCATGGCGGACATCAGCGTGATCATGCCGATTCTCATCGGTCCATGTCAAAAACACGAACTCGAGGGTGCAAATACGGCTAAAAGCTCAAATCAAAGATGAAAATAATAAGCGGGAGGCGAGGGCTTAAAGGCCGATGCGAAAGGGGTTGCCGCGCCTGTGTCCCTCCCCCTCCCCCTCCCCCGCCATCTCACCCCTTGAAGCCCCTCACGAAACCCCCCCCCCGGCCTTTCAGACAAACTCCTCGAGCGCACCGATATCCTCGCTTTGATTTATGGATAAAAAGCCGGCGGCTTCTGTCGGTGACACCGCTGCGGCTCGAGACTAAGAAGAAAGAACGATGATGAATACGAATGCGATAAATTGCGTCTCCCGCCGATAAGACCTGCTAAACACTCAAGTCCTGCTCGAGACAAAGGGCTTGTGCATTTATCAGCGACGACTTCGAAAACAATGCGCGGATAATTGATAAGACTGCACTTGTAACCCAGAAAGAGAACTGGCAAAGGAATCGAGGCCCAAGCGAAGTCGAGGAAATTTTAACGCCAAGTATTGAATCTCTTTGATGGAGAAAGGAAGGAGCTCAGGGAACATCAGTAAAGGCTTTCCCTCTTTCTCTCGCGAAACTCTCATTATTTACGTGTCTTTTACACGCGCGATTTGACAGCAATTTTCATTGTTATCATTGTTCGCGCATAACACTAATGAGGCGGTGATCGAAATTTTTATTTGAATAATAATAATCGCGTCACGAACTTTTACTTTTAACAGGTGACGAATTTAGCTTAATGTTTTACATTACTTTGACATGCCTCCTTCGAGGATTATTCGGGTTAAAGTACAGCCAAATGTAGCTCGGTATATTCACAAGGAACAACTGCAAAAAACTTTGTAAACACCAGCTTTCTTTTTGGAGTCACGAATTTCGAGGACTTTTTAATTTTCAATTATCTGAAACTACAACATACCAATTCAACTAAATGGACAATTCATTGAGAAAGCGGTAACAATGTACCATAAAAAATGCGAATCGAAAGAATCAAATTCGAAAGAGAGATTAAGGAATTTTGGAGTTTCAGAGCCAATTAATGGGGAGGGCTGAGACGTCGGACGCAAGTCACAGATGGCTTAATGCCGTAGCCATTTCCCTCCCCTCCCCTCCCCTCCCCGACCATGTCTTTCAGTTGGGTGCAGTAACGCAAAATCGAGATCTCAATAATTACGTCAATGGCAGTGGCGGTCGAGATCTGCTTCTGATTCATAGCGAATAACACGCGCAGCCCAAAAGCTATCGGGTCTCCACCCCCGGATTGCCCCGATACCGTCCGGGGAAACGCGGGGGTGGAGCGAAACGACTTGTTCGTTTGGCTAATCGAAATTCAATTAAGCCATTAACGAGGGGAAGCCCACGCACCCGAAAGCTCCGAGGCTCACAATTCGCGCTCGACACCGACTCTTCCCCTCGGGAACCTCGGACCCGAGCCCAAAAAACCCGCGACCTCGACTGGATACAACTCCGACAGCGGAATGCAATATTGTTATCGTTCCCGGGCTCGGATAAAGGAGATGAACAAATATTTGTCCTTTATCTCTGCCGGAAAGTCCTTCAAATCCATCGGATATGCTCCGAGAGAAGAATCGGGATGTAACAAAAGTCGCAGAGGCCTCGGAGAATGTCAATGGTAGCCGATAAACCAAAGGGGCGCGAGGGGGTCAAAGAGCCCGCGGACCAGTGCGACAGTCCCGGCATTAATATACGGAGCACGGAATTCCGGAAAGTGGAATGAAAGAAAGAAAGAAAGAAAGAAAGAAAGAAAGTATAGGTGAGGGGGACCACTTTGAGGGCTGATCCGTGCCGAGCCCCATACATCACGCGTAATACCGGATCCGATTCTCATATTATATACATGTACGCGTGTGTCTCTCTCCTCCCTCTCCTCACCCCCACCCCCACCCCCTCTCTCTCTGCAACAGTAGCAGTAACACCACCACTACCAATGCCACCCCGCACACCTCCGCATTGCAATACGCATCGATAGCGCCTCCTTCGCTTCTGTCTTCTTCCCCTCTCCCCTCGGCGTTCACCAACTCCTCTAATCCGCCGAGTACATATACGCGCATAAGTCACTTGGTCTCCCTCCCCCTCACACCTAAGCCTGATAAATGGAAAAACGCGCGGCAGTTTATCAACTTCTTTGCCATTCGCGCTATTATCGTCTACGCGCCGATTTCTCGTGAGCTCTCTTTTCCGCAGCTTTTCCATTACTCATGTTCAGTGGATAAGATGCTCAGGGAACGAAGGGTTGGCAAAGTAGTGCACTTTCTCGGGGTAGCCTAATTAACGATATGCCCTCGTAATTTGTAGGAAATTAAGAGGCAAGTGTTTAGTTCCAAGCTCTACTTTTAATTGGAATTGCTCCAAGGTGATAGAAAACAAGATAATATTTCCACACACGATCGAAATAATAAAGTCAAAGAATCCGAAGGAAAGAAAGCTTTTCCCAATACGTGAGATACGTGATGTCATTTCCTCCTATTTGCTTCACTCAGAACTCGGATGGGGGTGTATTCCGTTTGCTCGCGATCCGTGACTAATGCGTCGACACCTCCCCTACGCCCCCTCATATGTGACTCGAAACCATAAACGCACGGGGGATGAAAGTCCAAGTGCAAAAGTCAACAATTCGTAGGAATGAACTGCGCGCGTCACGTTAAATTCGATTCGTTCGATGCAAATCCCGATAACACGAATGCCATCCTTTTGCGAGTGTCGACAAATGTGTTTCGGTTGAAATTGAGCACTTTGATATGATTTTATGTTCTACTCGCTATTCACTCGAAATGTAATGGATACCTCAAATACATTACACAACTTGTATAACGATATTTTATATCAGTAACTACTAGTATTTCTTTGTATAAATTTATAGGAAATCTGAAAATATTTCAAATATTTTTAATTATATTTGACAAATATGGAAATTTCTCTAAAACGATTATAAATAAAATATTTATTCAATTTGTTATTAGCAACCAAAATTTTCTTTGCATCAAATTATAATATAGTTTTTATGAGAAATAATTATACTATAATCAATGCTTCTTTTCTGAACATTAACTACTTAAATATATATAACAAAAATTATACTTAAATATCGAATCTGATTCGATCTCAATGATTGTTAATGATATATAACACTTTTTTCTAAAACGTTTATTAATATAAAACAATAAAATATAAAATATGGTATATAAATACCGTAATTGGTTGAATTTTATATTATGGATGGTAAATCATAAATAATATTTTAATAACAAATGTATTAAAAAACAAATTAAAATCTTATACCTAAAATCTTTATATGTTATCATTATTTATTTGAAATGATGCATGTAAAATTCAAATAAAAAATTACTTTGAAAAAGTCAAGTTCATATAATCAGCTGTTAGTGCTATCTTTATTTAACATTTATTAATTTAAAAAATTAAATTTTTATCATAATAAATTTTTTCTATGCATTTCTCGGTAAAAAGAAAAAACATTATAGCAAAGTAATAATTGCCATCATTATTAATATCGGATGTGAATTATTGAATAATACATTATCTCTTGAAAGTACAAGGAAAATTCATAAATTGCAAAAAGCTATTCCCAGTGAGAAAAAAAAGCAAATCCATCAACTCTACATTGGGATGGCAATTTTCTGAAAGGCGGCGACGTAATGCGTAACGGCCCTTGATTTGAATTTTACGAGGCGTATGCGCAAACTTCTCGAGGAATTTCGCCCGAACGATATCGAACCGCCGCGCAATTTAAATTATAGCACCTATCTGTACATAATTTATGTCCTTGTTTTCTAGGTTCGGTGCGTGTAGGCGTAGTACCTCCTTCAGAAAAGCGAGAGAGAAAGAGAGAAAGAGATAAACTGAAAGCAACTGAAGAGATTGATACATCAATTTAAATTATCCTGAATAATTCGCGGAATATCAGATCTTTATGGCTCGGAAAATACCATCGTCTTGACGCTCTCTATCTAATGGCGATTTCCCGGTCTCCAAGCTTAATGGACTATTTTAAACTGTAAACTGCATACTTTATCGTTCCAATAAGCTCATACTATATGACTTTTAATTTACTAAGCTTTTGAGCATTACATTAAAAAAAAAGTCAGATTCTATCGTAGCGGAATTTTGATTTTGATTTTTCTCAAAGGAGTAATTATAATTAATACAAATTCGTACAATTTATAAAAAAAATTTTCATGGACAATATAAAATATTTATAAAATTTTTTTACGTTAAAGCTTCATCATTCTTTTTATTATTCATACATACATTATAAATATACTATTAATTGATATATACAAATAAGGTAAACTATATATTGCTTGAAAATTATAATGACTTGTTTTCATAATATATAATTATTCCATTGATAGTGCTATAATTACATTAAGTAATTTTTTTATAATTTAGTATTTATTTGGAATTTTAATGTAATTTTTTTTTCCTTTTTTTTTATTTCAACTAAAAATCAATGTAAAAATAGAGATTTTCAAAATTGAATGTATTTTAAAAAACTTGGTTTTTATTTCCGTAATATTTTCTCATATAACAATTTTTTACGAAGAAATAAATTACAACTATACATTTTTATTTCAAAGTAACGAAATAAGCAATAAAAAAACTTTTCGCATCACATAAGTTAACAATTGGTGAAACATATTTGCGACAGAATAATCAACGAGCAGTATGAATAAATAAATAAGATTTCCTACCATAAACTTGGTACTAATCAAAGATTTTCAGTTTTAAATAATACTTGTATGTAAATTCTCTTGAACACGTGAGAGAAGAAAAATAATGAGTTGGTCGAGAATAAATAAAATCCGGAACGTGGAAGTGTGGAATAAAAATTACTCGATTGCGAGGAAGGAAAGAGTATCAGCCATCCGTCAGCCTGTCTTTGGTCCTAGGATACGAAATTCTCGAGGAGAAGAGGTTCCTCGAACAAATGGCGGGGCAACCGTAGAAACGCCGGTGAAATACCGAATCGGATTGTGAGCTCAAGCATTATCATATTCAAAATTTTCTCGCTTTCCCAGGACATCATACACGTCCACGTACGCGTTGGCCGAGAAATTCTCGTAGGGGCGGAACAATGTATCACCGCCTCTTCTATTATCAGTCTCCGCTCGAGTCACATGCCCTTTTATTTTACCTTTTCTTTATTTCCGAGTTTGAGGACGAATGAGAGGCGCGTGCCTCTCTTTTTTTCTGTTTCCTGTTGTCGCGGAATCACTCGTGTCTCGGCGGACACGACGGCCTTACAACGGTCGTTACACCCACCCTCGAGATCTCTTTGCGGCTTGCATTTGCATGTACCCAGTGCACAAAATAATAAAAGACAAGGACGAAGAGAAGAGGAGTCGAGTGGTGAGGGGTGAGGGGGGGAGGAGAGGATACGTCCACCGGGTGTCGAGCGTTCAGCGATACAAGCCCGAAAAATAGCCGGAGAATAAGTAGGAATGGAAGATTGGAGAGGATGTGGATGGAAGGTGGAAAATGCGTGCGTGCGCTATTAATTCTCGTTTCCCGGAAAAGGCGAATAGAGCGCATTTCGTAGTTGAAAATGATATTTATAGAAGGGAATTTATATTTTAAATTGAGCTCCATTAGGGACGGGCGAATTTGAAATCCTCGCGTCAGCTTAAAGGGAGGAGGTGACGTCGCGTCGCCTTCCACACGTTGTGTATCAAACGTGCGTAATAACGTAACAAATGGCCACTTTATGCGCTCGCTGATGTAGGAGAGCATTCCTGCGACCGGCATTACTGCTAATGTCTGACGTCATTCCTCCAGCAGCGGCACTTCCAGCACCTCCGACCTCCGACCCCGACCACGACCCCGAGCCCCAGCTGCCCACTTATGTGCCTCTCCTCGCCCGCGATGCCTCCGCCGCACCTCTTATTCACCTTTTGCGTACAAATTCGCCGAATACACATTCAGCTCCTGCGACAACGTGTTTTCATATGAATACAAAGTGGACCAACTCTATCTCTGTCCCGCTCTCTCTCTCTCTCTCTCTCTCTCTCTCTCTCTCTCTCTCTCTCTCTCTTGACGACGCGTACGGAAATGTTCCGCCGATTTATTACTTATTATTATCTCCAATGGTTCATCAATTTTTCTTCATCTTTCTTACACTTACCATCCTCTATTCTATAATACTTTTATACACATTATTAATAAAAAATATTTGAATCTATTAAATTCTTATATTGCTGCTTCCGTTTTACATTTAGTTGTATTCTGAAAAGAATTTGAATCAATAGTCCAACAAACAATTCATGTGAATCAGAAATCCAATAATGTGTATTTTTGTACTTGTCGTTACTGTGTTCTTTATATTGTTTATTGTGGCAAATTACAAATCTATTGCTAAATATTAAATATAATAGATAAAAATAATCAATTGAAATTTTTCATCATTTTAATTTTAATTGATGCATTAATTTTAAAAAATTATAAAGTTACCTGTTAAAATTACATGTATTTATCCTCGAGTCCAGCTACATTTATGTACTAGAATATCCTTAAAATTTTTTTTAATATTATTGATAAAAATAAAATATTAATAATTGAAAAATTATTTTTAAATACAGTTATCATTTAATAAATAATAATTTATAGTTATAAATTTATAGCTACAAACTATCAACTAAATTTTTAAGCAGTTGAATAAACAAATTCTGATCTACATATAAAACATAATAATATTATTTACTATTCATTAACTCTTATTGAAATTTTGATTGAAATAATAATTCTGCGTATCATTACTACTCAAAATATTAACTAAATTTCAGCAGGTAACGTGTATAAATAAAAAAAAAGTCCAGGTTTTTATTAATTTTTCAATAATATATTTTTAATTATAAGCGTAATTCACAAATGATGAATGAAATAATGTCTAAAAATATTTGCATAATAAGAATTAATAATAATCTATCGTTTGAATGGTAGACCAAATATATGTTTATGAATTCGTAAAAACAATTGACTGAAGTGGCTAATAAAAAATCTTATTTTACTCGATATTGTACCTGTAAATTATGATTATTGTCTTACCAATCATTTCAAATACCACAATATTTTGCATGAAAAGGGTAAATCAGAGATTGTCAATTTAAGGATAGGAAATTTTGATCAAAATCCACATTGTTTTTCAATGAGTTTAATCAAATCCAATGATTATCGTACAATCCACATTAATGGTATTATCTTTGTTTCAGGTGAGCAAAAGGTGCAATGCCTTGGTATCTCGGTAAACCCTGGAAAGTTAATGTGAGTAACGTCTGTAAATAAAATCCTGTCGAGTGTTATTAAAGAAAGTTATGAAAAAGAAATCTGTGTCTACACTGGTGCTGCACCTACTCAGCATCTCGCACTAAGTTACGACTGCGACGCCTAGCCCCCAGTCGAGACACGCAACTTCCTACCTCATCATCCCCCTTCATCCCTCCGGACACTTCCTCTCCTGCTGGCTTTAAGGTTCTTCCTTACTTACGAAAACTTATGAAATACTTTCGGCAAAGCCCCTGGTAGAATCGCCACCGAGGTTTCAGTGACTCCTCTCCATTCGCTTTTCGATTCGATTTCCCGAGCACAAACCATTCGCGCTAACTTTTCCCGGTGGCCTAAGTGCTTTAAGGTGATTGTGAAACCAATAAGAAATGCTGGCTGTTAATGCGAAACAAGAATTAGATTGAAAGTTTCCGGTCAGAAGCTAGAAATGTCCTTAAAATTTAAGGAACAAACTCTTAAATATCTCAAGAGCTCAAAATCATTATTCGAGTTTATTCAACTCTATTTTTAAAAATGAATCGACGATTTTACATCGAACTTGCTTGTACGTTTTTAGGTTCATTTGTTCCCTTCGTTCGACGGTCAACGAGCAAAAAATGAAACATACTCACAATCAACAAGCTCACGTAAAAAACATAAAAGGAAACATAAAAAGGCAGAGGATAGCGAAAAATCCTCCTTTCTCCCCCCCCCCAACTCGCAGACGAGAGTTTGGGGAATTTAGTACATCGAGGTCATAGAAGGGAGGGGGCCAGGCAGGTACTTGTTTCGTGGATGAGATTTAGTTTGATAATAAGATCCGCCCTTCGCGCGAAGGAGGTGGAGGAAAAAGAGGAGAATCTCCGGGAGAGAAGTGGTAGGAGTCGAGCTGAGATACGACATTCGTACTGTGGTTTTAACTCTTGGTTATATCCGTAGTTATGAAACTGCCGGATTCAGGGAACCGCCTGCGCAACGGCCGCGCCCCTACCCCTCTCCACATTTATCCGAGCATCCTGCTTTACCAAATCTTAAGCCTCTCCCGTTTTCCTCTTTTAAAACATGACTCTGGCAACACTTAATAATTTTAATTAATTCGAATGGAACGAATTCTTATGCGCGGCTGAGCTTGCACGTGAACCTCCGACACCAAAGCGAGGAAGATTCGCGTGCATGAGCCTCGATCTTGCATGGATTTTGCAAAATTTCGCAGATTTTATCGACACATTTATCCTGTGAAACAAAAGCTATAATAAAAATAATAATAATAGTTGCAACAAACAGAACTTCATTCATTTTAAGACTCGGCCCCGACATTAAATGCACGTGTAGTACCGGCGAAAGAAGAATTCTTCGAGAAAGCGCAAATAGAGCACAAAATTAATTCATAAAGTTGAACAATTGCGGAAATATCATATTAGCCATATAATTGTTTGATAAAATAGTAGTATATGCGTCAAAGCACGCGTAAGAAATAAGACAAATACTGCGGGAGCAAAGACTTTTCTCGCGCAGTAGCTCGACTCTTTTAATTAGACAGACTGTTCTAAACGCGTAAAGAGGATGAAACTTTCTAAGGGTCTTTCTCGAGAAAGTCTTTTTAATAATCTAGAAAAAATTGAAGTAAGTAAATATTTGAACAAAAGCCCTTTCTAATTCACAGAGGAGACTGCAGAATATTTTCCACTACTCCTAGCGGTTCTCTCAAGCCAAACAAAAATTCGCATAATTAACCCCTTAATTATAGCAATTTTTCGTTATTCAGCTTCCTTCCGCATTGTGGGAAAAATTCTCGAGTATTTTTGGTCACTTAATGCACAAAGCTGAGGGAACGGCCGAGGCGTATCGAGCTCCGTGTGGGAAAACGAGTGAAAAAGAGAGAGAAGGAGAGAGCCGCGAGCGGAGTTTAAGGGAGTGGAGCGCGAACTCGAATAAAAGGGAAATGTATGGAAGGAAAGATCTAATTTGTTCTTGTCGGAGGCTGCTTTGGTACTGGGGAGGTGAGGGGGTGGCAGGTGGAAAGTCGACGGAAGGCGAGTGAGGCCAGAAATTAATATTCATAAGCGTCCAGAGAGGTCCCGAGGGCGGGGTCAACTTACATGTATCTTTCGCCACTGACCCGAACGCTACTGTCCCTGCTACACCCCTTTTCCCACCCCCCACTCGTCCGCCCGACTTCCCTTCTCTTACCAAGAGTTCGCGATAACGCTCGGAAATGAAAATACTGACCGCAGCCACCCCCGCTTTTAAACCGTTTCTTCTTCTTCTTCCCTCTTCATTTTTTGCCTTGTCTCTTCTCCTTCTTCATCTCCTCCTCTGCGATTAATTCAAAGTCCCTCGTCCTCCTCCTGTCTATTCGATTCCCAGTAGAAAGAAGCGAGTTATGGTCGGACAACCTCCAGAGATGCGAATAACTAACGGCTCATTGGGTTATCTGACCGCGATTTTTAATGCTATCTCGACTATTCCCCCCCCCACCCTAATGATTTATTAAGAACCGGGGACAAACATGGAATACATTTATAAATACCTTCAACTATATTATAATTCAATTTTTTTATCAAAATTAAATTTTCCTGCCATGAGCTCAAATTATTGTCCTGAAAATGTTTTAGCGCTTTTTGCATGTCGTTCAAACAACTTCTTACTCATATTCACTTTGACCAAAATATCCTTGCTTTTTTTCTTTAATTATTCTAATTACTTTTCACGTACATTCCAATTGATTAATTATCATTTTTAATTGGTCTAATTATAAAATCTAAATATATTGCATTTTCATGAAAAATATTATTGATATGAATTGTTTAAAAGATAAGTGGAACATCTTCCAGTATTAAGTATTAAATTTTTTATACATAATAAATACTTGTAATAAAAATATGTAAAGTAAATATATATTTTCTAAAAAGTTTACGTAAAAAAAAGTCAACTCAAATATCTTTCATAATTTTATGTCTAACTTATATGATTGCAACAATACCAAATGAAAATAATAAAATTATCTATTTTTCTGCATTAATACCAAAAAAAATTAAATATATAATTTTGTTTATCATCATATTTATAAAAATTTTTGCATAAAAATAAATGTAAATATAAAAATTATAAAAGAATTTTAAATCTTTACGAAAATTAAGTTAAAATTTGACAAAAAGTTTCATCAAATTTTTATTTGTTTCATAAGATTTACAGTATCTCTTTTAAACTATTATAAAATAAAATTTATAAATATTTATTTTAAAAAATATAAGCTTTTCATGCATAAAATAAAAATTTTTAACTATTTTTCAACCATTCAGTTACTTTTAAATGTAAGAATTATAATTTTATTTATAATTATTTAAAATTTATAAAATATGATTTAGAGGTTCAGAATTCAAATATTTAATACCAATATAAATAAATAATTATATATATTGAACATATGAAATATTATTAATATTAAATTTTATTATTAAATAATAAAATTCTATTAACCATAGTGAAAAATCATATAATTGTATTTGTAAAAAATTTTATTCAAATATACTTTAAGTGAATTTTAATTTATATTTTTATTACAATAAAAATATTCTAATATATTAAAATATAATATATTAAGATTTTCAGAATGATGATATCAAAATGAAAAAAAAATTTTATGTACTTTTATATTTTTTTCAAACTATTACTCCTAGTATTTTTTTAATAAATAAAAAATACAAGTAAAGTTCACGAATTTCTTATTACATAATTTATTAGTCGCTTCACGTTCTTTCCCTTATCTTAAATAAATTTTATTTTAAGTCAAATACTTAAACATGCTTCATGTTTATATAAGATCATTTCTAATTTAGTATAGAGTATTTTATGATAGTACTTTACGACAATACAAAATTTATTCATAATGGAAAAATAAAATGTTTTGAAAATCTATATACTATAATCGAAAATAATAATAATCGTATAAAAAATAATTAAAATATGCTTATTAAATGCATTACACAACATATACATATTTTCATAATTTAAAGCGACATTTGTGTTGTTCTTTATACATATCTTGTGATTTAAAGAAATATTAATTTATAACTTTATGTTAAATTAATTAAAACATAGTAGTGGTTTTCCATTATGCTAATACTATAATAATTAATTAATTTCAGCAACAAATTAAACAAAATAGTAAGAAATATGAATTATAATATCTAAATCTATTTTTAGAGTATTTTAATAGTTTAAAAATATTATGTTTCCAATAAAATTATATAGTATAAATTTGTAGCTATTTATAAACAACATAATTAAACGTAAAATCACTTAATATTCCATCACCAATTGAATAATAGAATTTTTTTAGTACTATTTATTTTAAGAAAATATATTGAATACATTAAATTAACATATTATATCAATATTTTATTGTAAAATTTATAATGAAAATCTTTTATAAACTTATATGTACAAATAAAATAAGTATTGTACTTCAATTGGCATTAAATCATTACTTAACTTATTTAAGATATAGATATAAAATTGTTACTTGATTAATAAATACCAATTCTGAAGTTATCTTTGAAAAAATCTTCCTTAAAATTATTTCGAGCTACGACTTTTATTACTTTTATATTATTGATTCTTATTTTTCATAAATGTTTACTCAAAGAAATATATTATACAACTTTATATTTTTTTCTAAAATAAATAATGAGAATCATATAGAAAAATTAACACGGTGTAAAATTTGTTGTGATAAAATAAATAAAATTTCAAATTAAAGTAGGATTAAATATAAAAAAATATTGATTCCAAAAACTACAACCATTAACAATGCATGTTATTCATAACATAAACTTTGTCAAAGTAATAATAATACAGTAATTTTTTTAAGTAATTATATTTTTAAATGAATGTTATTTCAAAAATTTTATGAGTGATTATTTGTCGATCAATATAATTACAAAAAATAAAACAAATATCTAGAAATAAATTGTAAATATAGATCTTTCCTGAGAAAGTCAAATTAAATTTTAATATATATTTATGAATGAATTATATTCGATAATTGAAAGTAGCATTTATATTTCAAATAACACTATATTTATATTCATTTTATATATAAGCAGAAGTATAAAGATAGATTTTTGTTTGATAAATAGTATTTCTAAATATTATTCCTCAATACTATTTTTAATAAATACTATTCCGAAAATATAAATTGTAAAATATGAATAACGTATTAATTAGAAATAAATTATAATTTTACGAAAACAAATACATTGGTATATACGAATTGTTAAAAAATTGGTAATTGAAATGAATTAATGTTGTTTCATATACTATAGAATTTTAGAATATATTTATTACAAATATTAATTTTTAATAAGTAAATTTTTAATGTATATTATATTATTTATTGATTGAATAAATTTTAAATTGAGCATATAATAAAAGTTAAAACATTAAGATATTTTATGGATCATTAAATAAATCTTGAATTGACTTTATTCAATACCAATTTGAATGATGTCTCGAATTATACATCTTTATTTTCATTAGTTGAATTTCTTTTGTTACTTTAAATACTTATCGTTTAATTTACTATTAAAAATGTTTTGAATCAACTTTGTAATAATTGTGATTGTATAAAAATATGTCTATAGCTTGTAAAAAGAAACTCAATGTTTTAAAATCAATTTTGAACAATACATTGGTATTATTTTTGTGATCACGCAGAACAAGACATAATGGGAAAAATTAAATTTTTCTTTTTTACATTTACAGTATATGTTTATAGTATATACTTTATGTATTATTTGGTTTTGCATATTGTGTTAATAATAAAAAATTTATAGTTGGAATAAAAAATAAAATGAAAGAGCAATTCATAGCAAAGTGAAAAATTGTATGCGTGCCTGTACGTGTGTAAATTTAAATTAGAAATAATTCAAAATTCAGGTGATAAAAGATGGATAAAAAAATTACCATAGGCTATGAACAAAATTGAAAATAAAACAAAATTGAATATTGTTGAATGGAAGTTATCGAATGTACCGGTCTGTAAATTGTCTGAAGATGGGATTTATCGAAGATATAATAGAAGAAAAAGAAAAAAGACCTCGCGTCGCCATTTCTAATTTTATAATAAATTTATAAGTATATCGATTCGAAGTGAAAATCATTGCTCGGGGATGGAAATGAGGATTAGCGGGGGTTAATCGTGGAAGCTGTCGAGGGCCGAAAAACGCTTGGATAGCGATTGTGGAAGAACGGTTGGGCAACCACTTCTTCCAGGGCTGCGCTTCCTGGTAAACGAGCCTCCGAGCAGGAGGCGACTTAACTTGCCTGGCAATAATAAAATGATATAGGAGGCAAAATATGCATTTAAATTATCGCCCCGCGATAATAATTTGCATACCGCAGCTTGGCTCGTTCCACCCTCCTCCCTTCTTTGGAGGTTGCGCGGCACTTCGACGCTCGGATGCCAGGATGGCGGCCGTTCGCTCGCTCAGTTTAGCCCCGTTTAATTTAAATAATACTTCTCCGTGGCTCCCAGCCTCAAGATATACATAAAATTGCTATAACATTGTAAATTACAACTGATACGGCTTATATTCCGGCGCCGTAAGCGCGAGAGGGACCTCGGTGTGAGAACGATTAACCAGCGGGAAATTAACGCGGAGGCTTTCTTTGAGAAGCTGCGTCGCCGAGATTCGAGACTCGCGGTCTGACGAATCTTGGCCGAACCACTCTAATCGTCTAATCGTTCAATTATTCCTATGCATTTATATTTGCCGAAAGCTCCTTAGGTGTATCAGCGGCAGATCTGGAGGGGAGCAGAGCAAATTTCGCCAAACAAGATATAGATTTTTGCGGTACGGGAGCCAGCTTCAAATCCGCTGCAGCCACGAGTTCCGGGTCTCCCCTCCCTCCCCCTCGGCAATTAGCATAAAAAAGTACTTAGAGACGCAATTGTTGGCTTGGATTATAATTTAATAGCGGGACGGTTGTTCTAAGCTGTTTAGACGTCGGTGCATCGTCGAACAACAGGAATAATTCTGTTTATTCGACGAATGCCGCTGTCGAGCTCCACTCAGCTAATGGAACTGCGCGTTCGGACGAATTTATAAAAGTTACAGGGTAAGAGGTATTTGTTTGAAAGTCTCGAGGATCGCACAGATTTTATGAGCCTGATGTACATTTATTAGGTTGATAAAACAGAGCTTTTAAAGCGCATCAGTACACATTATGAGGTGCTTGGTTTTTGTGCAAGTTACACAAAGTTTCGAAGATACGGGAGCACAAAGTCGTAGCTCGCAAATGGCACAAGGATGAGGAGGACGGGGGCGGGGGAGAGGTTACGTATACGTGGATTAGCGGCGTCGCGTCCTTTAACAAGCGCGGAACGGAAGTGAAGACATAATGCACGCGAACCCACCAAACGACGCGAGAACCTTACGCAAATAATGCAAACTACCAACGCAGCGCCGCTGAAATATATTTAGACATTCATTCACATTAGGAGCCCAGACTCCAATCATTTCTCCGGCTTTCGCGAGCAAACAAACCAAATTGAGACTAATCTCGGACTCCCTATGAATCTTTTCCTCCGTACTATCCCTTCCTTATTTCAGCATTTCTCCTGCTTCCATTCGCAAAATCTTGAATTAACCGACTCGCGAGCTTTTTACTTTGCGCCCAGAGCCGCCAACACTCCGCCTCTAAATCTCGAGCCAAAGTACGAGTGTCTGGCCTCGCACGCGCTCTAATCACCTTTAATTAATTTTTTTCCTCCATGAATAAATAATTGAAGAGCCATTGCTCCTTTCTCGAAAATTAAATTTTCGAAAGCTGACGGAAATCCGAGGTGCGCAATATACCGCGTGCCTCGTATCGCATGCAGTATCAGTAAATTGTAAGAAGCCGCGTTTAGGGTTTCACACTTTCGCAAGTCACGTCTCCAGTCTTACTCCCCCGCGAAACTTTAAAGGTCGTGGGGCGCATAAGTTGGAAACTAATAAGCCGACGTGTCGGAGACGCCGATGGAGCCAAAGTGTACGACGACGTTTGGCAGTGCGGGAGCGAGTCTGGGTTACGACGGCAACAGGACACCGATTTCGCGACATGTTGATCGTCTCCGTGGCTAAATTGGCCAACTTCGAAGGACGAGCTCCTCCTCCAGCTTATGCCACTATCCGTGTTCGCGTTCATACGAGGCCCGACTCGTCTTCCACCCTTACACTCCCCTCGCACCCCCGCGTTCAGAAAAATTTTATCATCCTGCGTATATTCTTGCATTACGCTCTCTAGTCAACTTTAGTACTTGATATTTTTTACATGTCCTGCAAAAAAAATTACAACTTGTTGCTTTTGTGCTGGAGAATAGATTTCGAAAACTCTATAAATTCGCTCACGTTACAATAATAATATACGCGTGTTTACTTATTACGGGATTTTAATTATTGCGAGAATTTTAAAAAGTACCTGAATAATAAACTAAGGAAATACATTCCTAATATTTAACATTATTTAATTGCATCATTTAATACTTGAATGATTTTTTTTTTTTTTTTTTTTTTATCAGTTTTTCTTTAAAATGAATTCTGATATTAATGGAGGTGAAAACCGTAAATTTGTCAATTTATTGATTTCTAAAGATGAGAGATAAGAAAATATTGATTGACAGCTGCTTTTGCTTTTCTTTGCTTTTATAATGTAAGATGAGAAATGTGCGAGGTAGTCCTTATTAAAAGTTGCCAAAATATTTCTGAATGAATTGGTGTTCGGTGCAAGCTCCTTAAACTCTATATTAAATATTTCAAAGCAGCATACACTACGGAATAATTAACAAAAAATTTTCATGAGAAAAACTGCACAAGTTGCTCCAATTGCACAAAGCTTTTCCAAACAAGTCTCGGGAAGTACGCCAGAACGGTAAAAGTAATAAAAGAAAACAAAGGTTGGCATAATGTTGCAAGTTCGCATCAATCAAAACGAGGGGATGTACTTATGAAGCTTTTATTCGTGTGCGACGGTAAAGTTAATAGCCTTCCAACGATTAACCGAATACAAACTCGTAACCGCTTTGGCAATCGCCCGGCGAAAGATATAAGGGACTCGATGGCGCGAGTAGGGGATTCGAAAAAAGTCCACGAAAAAAGTCAAATAAGCGAAACGCTGATTCCCCGAGTAAATTAAGCGTTTGGCAGAAAGGAGTTTGGGGTGGTTAACTAAATTTAGTCGACAGGGACAGAGGCGAGTGCGTTCGGGGTGAGCCAATAGTTTTCAGTGGCGGGGAAGGGGTGGGAGTGGGCAGGGGGAAGGGAGGGAGGCAAGGCGACGACGAAGCCGGTGTCGGTGTCGGCGGGTTATAGGGCATAATTTAGTGGACAGTTTGATATACAAACAATCTTTAATGAAATTCTTGGTGTTCATTAATAACGCATTACACTCGTGCTCCGGCCCTTTATAATTCGAGCTTTCACAACCATGACCCCCGGAGCCCGACTTCTCAGGGCCATCCTCGCGCATCACATGTACACGCGACTCCCACACTGTCCCACACGGTCGCACGTGCCACGCGACCGTGTGTGTGTGTGTGCACATTTTCGCTGGGTGCGTGTGCGTGCGTGGGCGTGTGTGCGCGCAGAGCGGGACGGGATTCCGAAGCGTGCAGGCGTTGAGATTCGGCCGGCTAAATTCACAGGTGGAAAGCGTGATTTATTGGAAAGCGACTACGAGTGCGAATTCTTGCGAGAATTCCGGCATCGGGCCCCTTCATTAAAAGACCAATATTAATCTTTGTATCGGTAGACATTTATGTGTTCCGTTACTTTCCAAATTCAACTTTCCCAAATTTTGCACTAATTTCCGGCTGCTGAATTTCCATACCCACGTTTTAGGCTAAATTCCTCTTTTGTCAAAGTGTAATCCATTATTAATGAGACGTATCATAAATATAAATCCTCCGTCATGTCTATGAAAAATTTGCTGTTAAAACGCTAAGAAGCATGATTTAATTAAATTAATATCACTAGTGAAAAGTAATTGTATATTTAGCTCATTACTGAATGATTATTGACACATAATTAAAAGACGCTTCAAGATCAATTGTAAGTAATTCGAGGAAGAGCTTATCACTAAGCTTCATTAATAATGGAAAAAAAGTTCAAATTTATGAATATAATATTATTTTAATTTTAAATATTATATTAATAAGTTTATGAAATATTTATTATGTATTTTTTTTTAATAATATGATTTTTTGACGCATTATTTATTTATCAAACGCTTTTTTTAATAATAATAATTCACTTGCTTATTTTCTTATTAGATAAATATACAAAGCAAGAAATTGGATTTGAAAATTAAATTACGCTCCACTTGAACAAATACTACTTTTTGAAGATCTATTTTCAAAAATAAAATTTGGAAGATTATAACTATATTACAGAAACATTATATTTTTAGAAAAAAAAAATGTTTGAATATTTCAAAAAAATTTATTGAAGGCGTTAATGTATGGAAAATTAACCGCTTTTAGGCGATTTTTTTTTTTTTTTTTTGTATATCTTTAAATGTAATATTATTTAATAAAAAATATAAAATGTATGGAACTTTCTATACATTTAGAAATTAAACATTTAATTGATTCTTTTTTTTAAGTATTTTTATTATTTTTAAATATTAGTCAACTAATGATATCAAACAGTAAATTATTAAAATAACTATTACTATTTTACTATTACTTTGTAGATATTAGTGATTAAAGTATTTGATGTTATTTTATCTATTAGTTTTTCCAAATTAAACTTACATTCAAAAATAAAATTAAAACCTTTTTTCTCGTATAATAATACTAATATAATACAAAATGTAATTTATTTCAAATTGTCTTTAGTACATCTAACTCATTGATGTATATATTGTTAAATCTAAAATTTTAGAAAAAACTTCAAGTATAGTCGAATTATTATTGGTTAATTAATACTCGAATACAAAATTAATAAACGTCGAATTTAAACATTTTTTCCTGAAATACTAATTCTCGAGATGAAGTCCATATTCAGAAGAAATGACTTTTAATGTTAAACAATGAATATTTTTGCTCAGGCAATTCACACAATTAACAGGACGAAGATGTCATTATTAGGTAGAAAGAAACAATAATACTAATTGAAGGGTGGTAATATGTGAAAGATGAAAGTAGGGAAGATGAGTTGGAGTTAAGTATGTATGTGGAGCATTAGCCGAAAGTGTCGGATAATTGAGTAATTCAAAAGTGAAAGGTCACCCTCCGCTCCCCCTCGCGCCTCTTTCACTTGCGACAGCGGTCCGGAGAAAAGCGCGGCCTTTTATTTCACGTGAATACGGTTCAGAGGTCAGAGTAGGCCCCTTTGCCCTGGGATTCATAAAGCGACTGTGAAATATCGCGACAAAGTAAGTTACGTCATTTAGTATGATTTGAGCCAAGCTAATGTACTTTAATAACGTATTTTCTAGGCAGCCTCGGACACTGACCACCGAGACGAGACGAGACGAGACTCTTCCACCCAATTGGGACATTTTTTACCCGACTAAATGCGTAATTTTCGCCCCTTCCCGCCTCTCCTGACACCACTTTTCACTTCATTACAAGTATTTCCAAGGCAATTACAACCTCGAGCTCGCGCTGTCTTCTTTGATTTTCCGTGCTTCGTTGATGGACTCCCGATCTCCCTCAAAAATCTCTCTTCCTCGCTCTTTGCTTTCTTTATTCATGCAAATGCAGCATAAACGGATACGCACAATCCACAAATCCTCAACCACAACAATAATTAAACGAGTAGAATTTTTCACTTTATTTATCATTTCGTTGCTTACAGAATAACGTACTTATGCTTTACAATTAGAAAATCGATGTTTAGTGCTTTTTGACAAATGTCATGTTTATCTTTAAGTAAAAATAAGAGATCGGAGAGAGAGAGAGAGAGAGAGAAACATAAATTAAACGAAAATGATAATTGCACTTATAGCGCAATACATATTTATTTGTTTAATGATCGAATAATTTTTACGGACGCCTGTCAATTGCGTCGGTAAAAACTTTTACTCACAAGTAATCAACTCGTGAAACGGGGAGCAAAGTCGTAAACATTCATCACTGAAAGAAAGAAATTACGTGGTTTTTTGCATAGAAAGGTGAGGCTGGGTTTAGTCCTTGGGAAGTTGAAGCAGAAAAGGTTTAAAAGGGCAAGGAAGGAAAGATCAACGAGAAATAGAAATGACCGCGAGTGTAGCGGATGAATTTAACGCAATTGAGAGTAGGGCTCGAAAGGGGGCGAATAGTTCATAAAACAGGCGCAGGGGGAGGATTTACGTACGTGAAAGGGGTGAGAGGGATGAATCGTCGGCGTGCGATAATACATGCGTCAGCGCCAACGCGTCCGCGACAATATAGAATTTTAATATAGCGAGAGCGAGTTTACGAGCGCGATTGTCCGCCGCCATTTTAGTATCTCTGCGGGGCCAGCCATTTGAATTCTTAGATATTTCTCTGCATACTTGTGCGAAATGGCTCGCGGGAGTGGGGGGAGGGCGAAGGTGAGGACGTGCCCTCTCGACGGAAACACCCCCGCGCGGATTATACGGCTTAATAAAATAATAACGGACACACGCGCACGCGCCCCGAGCCGCGCCGGACCTCATAAACCCCGAGACGCCGGACGCAGACTCCCGCGGCTCCATTTGATTATCATAGAATTCGAGTTTGCTTCGATCCGCCACCATCTGCCACGATCCGGGAATTCGTCGCGCTCCCTAATAGCCGAAAAAACTATTTCCATTCCCGACTTCGTCCTCGATCCTTATTCCTTCCGGTTTTATGGCTTCGTGCGGATTAGAGAGCAGCGGTACGTGCCAACCCGACACTTCTGGATATTACCGAGACTCCTCGGAGCTATTGGAATTTATATGGACCGCCTAAACGGCGCGTCCATTGGCAGTTTCCTTTTCCTTTCCCTCATCCTTTTAAATTTCATCTCATTTCTCACTGTAGAATTTCTTCATTCGGCGCAGCTCATCCCGGATCACGACCGCCGCTCCACGCGTTCAGCCTCCCCCACACCCCCTCCCCCTTCAATTCCTTGGATTTTTTAACACACCACCTAATAAAAAGCTGCATTTTTTAATTATCCATAGGCTATTGACCCTTGTTCTGGCTCTTAAACTCTTAATGTAATGCCATCTACTTAACGCACAGCCACCGCCATTCTGCAAAACTAAACATTTTCATTACTACCCTTTCTTTTCTGGAAATTCAAAACCATATACTTAAAGTAGCAACCACGTTTTTTGAAAAAAATGAAACCCCGCGCTCTTACTGCATATAATTTTTTAACACGCAAATTTCAATTTCAGTTTTAACATAGCGAAAAAAAATTTGCGCGCTTCGATAACATTGTTACAGTGCATAATATTCTAAAAATATAAACAATTATTTATTATAAAATTAAAAAATATGCCACTGTACCCTCAAAGGGTAAAAACAATTTCCCGTAAGACCGAATCGAGCATTTCCCGTAATGCAGAAAAAGAATAAGTGGTTGCGCTGAGGCAAACCCGAACAGGATTCGTGCGAGTTGGAACTTGTCGCAAGTGCTCCAAAAGGTCGAGGCCAGGGTACAAAATCCATTAATGGCCCTGAAAAGCCCTCATTTTGCATTTGACCACTGAACGAGCAATTCGATTTTCGTTCATCGAATCGGTTTTCTCGTCCACTCTTTTTGTTATTTTTTGGCGACAAACCACCAATCCACTAAATCGAGAACAACCACAAGGAGCTGGTGTCGATCGCAAAATCAATCATGACGCTGCTTCACAAGGCCGTTGCCATCAATTCGGTCGAGCTGGTCCAGAAGCTCCTGCAGCACGGAGTCGACGTCAATTCAAAGTCCAAGACGCAGACCAAGACGCCGCTGTTCCTGGCCATCGAAATCAATAGTCCGGAAATCGTCGAAATGCTCCTGGACGCAGGAGCCTCGATCAAGGACGCCTCCAACCAAAAGGTCTCGCTACTGGAACTGGCAAAGAAGTTTGGCGACGACAAACGCGTACTCAACGTTTTGCTCAACTTCATTCGCCGAAACCTGAGGAGGAAGAGAGACAACGAACTTAACAAGTATCTCAACATTAAATCGGACGAGGACCGAAAGAAAACTGTCCTATGGCTCTTATCGAAACGAAAAAACGACGACGCCATTCGCACTCAAATTCTCCGACGAAACGTTTTAAGAAAAATCTGGAGAAAAAAATAATGGACATTGTTTGGACTTTTTTGGCAGTGTGTGTATAAATATAAAAATGCTTGTGCAAACATTTTAATAATTTATAAATACTCGACAAACATTGTAAATATTTGCGTATAATTGTACATATACTTTCAACCTGTTAAATTGTTTATAATGTTTAATATTTTTAGAAACTCTTAGTCAATAAACTACAAATATCACGAATTTCCTTGTTGCTTCATTAACCCTCTCCTTTATTAATCTCTAAAAAAAAGAACATAAAGCTTCATTAATTCTTAAAAAAAAGTTATTTTATTTTTTATTGATTTAAATTAGAATGTAAATTAATTACTTTCATAAAAAAAGATACTTAAAAATTGTTAAATTACCCAAAAAAAAAAATTAAATTTAATAAATAAATAAAAGCACATTGAAAAATAATTAACTCACAAATAAGTTTTTGTTTTGTCATTAGTAATGAAAATTGAAATACAAAATTATTTTTATGCAAACAAAATAACAAAAAATTTTTTTTCTTAATGATCACATAATTCTTGTGCTATAATAATATTTAAAACCAATTCCTTATTATTTTGTATTTCGCAAGCATTGGTGTTTCTTAAAAATCGTATAATAAATAAAGTGTATATATTATTACTAATTAAATATATATTAAAGAATAGAAATACAAGTTACATTTTGCATTTATTAATTATTATCGTGAAAAAGCTATTTTAATTTAGATGTATAGAAGGACGTGAGGAATGTCATGTTCGTGTTAATTGCTCTGCAATGACTTGTGTCAAGGGTTGAAAAAGATAGTTATATCGATTGATTCCATTGCGCTTTAACAAACATTATAATAATATTATTTAGTTAGTTTTACATTAGTTAATATGTTCCTTTACTTCATAATTAATGTTTGTACATTTTCATCTTTTTTTAATTACTCGTGAACACACATATTTTTCTTAAAAACATTCACAACATTATACAAATTTATTTAAAAATTATCTGTCGCTCCACGGAATCAGAGTAGATTCAATTTATACATCGTTTGTGAGTTTGAAAATCGAAAAATTCGCAAAGCCGAATGTTCATTTTATTTTCCGACAAGACATGTATGCGAGATAAAATTGAATTATGTAAAGAAAAATTGAAACCCAATCGCAATAATAACTTAATATTATAAACCGTGAGGGGGAGAAAGGAGAAAATGGGGACAAAAAGTTTAATTTCTCTCTTTGATTGTAATTAGTGTAATTCTGTGTTCGATAGTTTTCTCTCGATTTTAATTTTTTTACGAATTCTGAATTTTTTAAAGATGTATAGAATGCGAAAAAATATACATCTTGGTATTCATAATAATAGTAACCATCATATTAGACCAGGAGCCTACTAGTTATTCTGTTAAATATTAAAATAGATAATAATTTGATGAAATATTGTTTCCACATTAATCAATAACTAGAAATGTTTAATATTTACATAATTGATTTATGTATTTATATTTATATAAATTTTAATATTTCTTCGTTTTAATGTTTTAAATTTCTTTAACAATTTTTTTTTTTTATCAATTTTCTTTTGCGTTATCAAATCGAATATAATATTCATAGATATAATTAGCAATGTTCTATTTAGAAATCTTTTCTCAACAAATTTTTTAATTATACCTTTGGAATTGAAACAAATAAACTATTTCTTAAATTCTAGTATTATTTGTTAAGAAAAATATGTATCTTTGAATATTATTTAATGTTAATAATACATTTATATTACATTTTATGTGTATTTATTAAAAATATTTTTACTTTGCGGAAGAATTTTCCGGCTATCAGTCTTTACTTAAAACGTCTCGATTCATCGTCTATCCTTCCTTCGAAATTAATTTTTCCGACGATGCATCTGAGTTGCTCGTCAGAAAATTGCAAACTATCCAACTTGTTTTGAAGCTCAGCTTGAAGCAACAAGGCGTATATACAGGATGAAAAATTTACCATCGCCTCTTTCTCCTGTCCTCGAGTTTTGCCCTCGAGATACGAATGTCTGCCCTAACGAAGCCATCCCGATACTCCGGGGGTTGAAGGAGGGCGGGGGGGGGTAAAGCTCGTTTCGGTTCAGGATAAAGTAGAGGAAAAACGCGTGGAAAAAATGGTCGGTCCCCCGAACCGATGCATTAACATTGAGATTCTTCGTTCCATTTTCTAATTTTTCCAGTGCTTCGCGTTCTTATCAGCCTTTACGAGCCCGCGGCTCCGAATCGAAACTCGTTTCCCTCGCGAATTTTTCCACCCCCAACTGAATTCGCCGCGAGGGCTCGGCCAAATAATTATCCGAGCGCTTATTCCGGATAACCGCGAAAGTATAGCGTCTTTTTCCCCTTGTTTTTCTCTTCCATACCCTCTATCGGTGCTACCGTCAGTGCCCCATCCCCATTCCTATCCCCATTTCCATCCCCATCCCCATCACCATCCCTCTAACCACCATACTGACTTGCCCGCTAGCTCGACTAAGTAACGAGCACGTAAAAATGCCGCTTATCTGCTACTTTTCTTCCAACACGTTTTCTTCTCGCTTTTTTTTTTACTAAATGATGTAAATATATAAATGAAGGATGAAACCTTAGTGGATGCATGCGAATTTTCTCGGTTATAGATTTATTACTATTAGTTGCAACTTAAGTAATTATAGCCAATTTTTTTCCCCTTTATATACCCACTCCAACACTTACATTAATTAACTTATTCTATTATAAATTCAAATAACATAAATTAACATACAAAATTTTTAAGAATCTTCTAACTTAAAATAAAAAAATCTTCAGGCATTGAATATTCTTATTTGTATAAGAAAAGAAAGAAAATTTAATATTCATTAAAAATTTATTTCTTTATTTTACTCTAGATTTTAAGAATTCAAAGTATAAATAAAGTTTATTCTATTTTACAATTTATGGAAATGACAAGAGTCGATCCAATTTAAAAGCTATAAGTCTTAATCATCCTGTTATAACAGTTCATTGTCGTGTTGTACTGGAGGTTTATCCTATCAGGTACATTTCATACAGCTTCCTGTCTTCCTCCGAGTTGAAGGACGGCACAAAGTTGATCTTTAGAATCTCGGAGAAACCCTCATCCTCGCTTGGTGGTATAAAATTCTTTCTGTAAGATGTCGGAATAGTTTTGGAGAAATTTATGAAGAAACGAATGTAGAATTGAAGGCACAACAAAAACAGCAACTTCATAAATCTTATACAACTCTGGACGAATCGGGATTTTGAGTCACTGATAAAAAATATTACTCAAAATGTAAAAAATTTAAAACAATTTAAAATTCTCAAAATATTAATTATCATTTTTTTAGCTCCATTCTAAATAATATAAAAATATATACATAAAAGAAATAATAAAATAAATAAATAAAATATACCATGAAAACCATGCTAACCAACTACATAAATGAATTGCACAAAACAAAAAAACCTTTTTATGTACACCTTCAAAACAATAAGAAAAATCAAAACTTACCCATAACTATTGATTACCATATCACTTATCATTTCATGACTGGAATCTGTCAATATTCGAAACTGTAAAATATAAATAAATACGTTATAATATATAAAAAACACATGCATGGATAAGGATCAATGCCAATATATAAAAATTTAATTACCATATTATTATGCTTTATATGTTCTTTATCTATATTCATAACAAAGCATCTAACAGGAATATTATATTCTTTGGCAATATCGATATATCTTTGTCGTGAAACCTTATCTGGATTTGTATTATCAACAACCACACTTTTTCCATTCGATAAGGCTTCCTTTGTTTTTGTTACACACTTTTGCCAATTTCCAAGTGTATCTCTATTTACATAAAAGTATGATTTTAAGTGTGTTTTTACAAAATGTGATTTGCCAGAACCAGGACTCCCCACCATAATAATTATCTAATAAACAAAAATGATATTGTTTAATTGATACAATTAAATTATATTTAAAACTTGTAATATAATTTTTTAAATATTCGTAATTATATTTACCTCTTGTTGATTAGAAATAAGTTTCGCTTGCGATGGTTCAAAAAGTATTGTATTTTTACTTGCTTCCTTTGGATGAAAAGTTGGAGCATTGTACGACACTTTTTTATGCTTAAGGAAATGTTCTTCTGGAGTATAAAACGTTAAATCTAAATTAATTGCTAATAATCTATCGGCCAAAGAATGGTCTTTTTTTTTTCTTGATGCACTGGCTGGTCGACCAGCAGCATCACCCACAAAAAATGAATTTTCTTTATCAATCGACACATCATCATTCATCTAAAATTAATTCAAATCATAAAATTACATTACATTACAATTTTTAAATTGCAAACCTGTTTGGTTAAACAGTCCCACATTCCAGTACGTGGTTTTCTATAGATACTTTGTCCTACAGCAAGGTAAACCTTTAAAGAATAGTTACTACTTAATATTATAGAAAATATATTTATACTCAACATTTTAAAAATATATATACCTGCATGGGTATACCAATTTTCGTTACAAGTCTTTCTATTTTTAATTTAAAATCCTTCAAAGTTATCCTTCCAGCACCTAAATTGGCTTGATTTGAAAATACTACAATTTTATAACCAATATCATAATACTTTTTGAGTTTTCCAGGTACCTCAGGATACAATATTTCCCAATCATTAGCATCTTTGGGAAATTGTAAACCTGATTTTGTTTTTATTAGTGTTTTATCCATATCATATGCAGCTATCTTTTTGTAAAAAAAAAAAAAAAAAAAAAAAACAGTATATAACATTACTTGTAAAAAACAAAATTAAATTGAGTAACATTTTCTTACTTTTGAACGCCCTGTACAACCATTGCTTGTGTATACATAAAGTGTTTTATTGCCAAAGTGTTCCCATTTCCCACTTTCTATTGAGTCATCACTTTTTTTACTACTACTAGTTACCGTACAAGGTGCATCGGAAATTTTTTTAATACTCTCAGTAAGTGGATTTTGACTTAAATATTTCTCCATATTCATTATATTACTAATGTCTAATTTTGATTGCTTTGAACTACACGATGCATTATTTTCATCTTCTGAATCTCTTGATTCATCTGAATCGTCGGAATTTATGTATTTTTGAGGTAATTTTTTTGGAGATTCAAAAATTTTTATTTGAGGTGGTGGATTAAATTCTATTTTATACAAATGTTTGCCATATACAATTTCTAAAGCATCTCCATGCCGAGCAATGTATTTTTCACCAAATACAGTCTTAAAGCCATTGAAGCCACAAGGACGCTTTCCATGTTGTTGAATAGTTACATATCGTTCTTTATAACATGCTAATAACCGAACTAATAACAAAGACACAAAAATTACGATGAATGCACAACAATATAGATAAAGGTTTTTTGTGTTTACATTCGTTATATTTAGGTTATGTTTTTCAGTGTACATATTGTATAGGTTTTCATTGTAATGAGAATTGAGTGGGCACAAATTTTTATTGGATTAAAAGAGTGAAATAAATGAGGAATATAATGACAAATAACGGTTGAAGACTAACCTTGTTTGCGCGAGCAACGAGTATCGGTAATTTGTGTTTCAACAGTTCTCCCAACGAATAGTTCTTCGTTGTCAGGTAAATAAATAGGCGAGGACCCCGACTGGCTGTATAAATAACAACTCGTTGTGATACTCATTTTGGTCAAGCAAAATTAATCCCACTTCACACTGTCAATTACAAAACAAATAAATACATGCTTCCCGATAACAAACGCTCCAATAACCAAACGTCGATACATCACTTTACCGCCATTACTACCGACTAAAGCCACACTCGATGCACACACATTTAAATTGTCAGTCACGTGTCTTCAAAGGCGCTTATTTTTAACTGTCGCCTCAAGAAATTTTCTGTGGCTTCGGCAAAATTTATTTGATTTTTAATATCGCAATACGCCTATCCTACTTATGCGTGTCATTAATATAAATATAGAATTAATGTGTTTGTGCAATTATTTCACATCGTTTGTGCAAGTACGGGTACGTGCGTGCCAGCTCGTACCAGCTTGTCCTGCATGCGATATAAATTAATGATATGTCGTAATCATTAATGTTTTAAATAATAAAATGATAGTTTTTGGTAATACTTTAACTCTCATGACACAACCATAATAAAATCATTCAGAATTAGCGCTATGAACTGACAAAATATGACCTTTCTTGACTACCCTTTAAACGCTCTATATTTCAATTATTTTGAAAGTTGTGTTAAAAAACTTAAAACAACGATTGAATCGATCATGAGTACAATCAAGATTTCTCTATTTCCCTTGTCAAAAAAATTGTTTTCGAATTTTTAGATACGCTACATTTAGCACCAATTACAAAGTAATACAATTATAATAAATAGTTTTAAAAATGATACAATTTGTACAACTACAACCTACAATACAATTGCAATTCAGATGCAAAAAATAAATTTTCTTTTATATGCGCTACAACTTTTAATAAAATTTGTTATTTTCGTAAATTAATACGATAAATATAAATATAAATATAAATACATTTAAAATAATACAAAAAAAAATTTTTTTAAGCTTTTAATGAAAAATTAAAAAACTAAAACTTGGACCCAATCCATAATAGATCTAATAAAGATACTCAATAAATGTTGTATTAATGTAGAAAAAGCTTTAACAAAAGTAAAAATTTAATTTCGTTCCAATGGATTCGATCGGTAAATGTTATTATTCTAAAATTTATTTTTACAAATGTTGACATAACCTACGTTTCAACATGGTAATATTTAATTAAAATTATACAAATAAATGTTTATAAATAATGATTTTATAGTATCTGCCTAATCCAATAAAACCAAAATAAAATATATAAAAAAACGCTTGTTAAACATACCTCGAATGGCAAAAGTTTCAAATTAATAGCAGCGAGATATTGTTTAATAATAATATCAGCATCTGCACAATCTAAGCGCCGTATCATTAGTTTATCATTGATGGTTTACGGGAAACAAAGGTAAAGGTAAAAATATAAAAGAAAAGATAAATAATAGAGAATGGAAAGAGGTGTGTAGAAGTAAGGAGATAGACAGGTTTAGGGGTGGGACTGACATTAAAAATGAAGACTTCGCCAAGAGGCTGGATATATAGTTCGGATTTGGAAGAGCCTTGACAAGACTCAAGATGGATGTCTATCTGTCGGGTAGTTAGGTTTTGTACTCGTCGCAAATACAAGGAAAATGGCAAATCTTCTCCTTTCTTTTTCTCTCCTTCCCCCGATTCGAGTGAGGAAAGCTCCTCGAGTTCCCGACGAATAGATGTATTCGTATTATCCTTAGCGTACTTTTAATTTCTTCAAAAAGGCCACTACTTCCTCCTCCCACCCTGGATTAATAAGACGTCGTCGGGATGTCTCCCGCTCCCCCACTAGGAGTCGTGGGCTATAATTGTCTTGGCTGCGTATCTCCCGAAGGGACAGCAAAACTGAATGAGAGGAGAAGTACGAAAAATAAGCCACGGCACCTTTGCTCTGACTCTTTAATAAATTCTAGGGCCTCTTGATTTAGTTTTCCTTGTTTTCCACTCGCCGCGAAGGATCGAAGAAAAACATCTTCCCCCTGGTCTCGCTCTTATGTCACGGCCCTGGGGACTACCTCTTAAGCCCTTTAAACGAGTACAACAATTTTTGTAACTGATGTAAAACCTTAAACATTAATTTTCAACAAATTTTTCTATTTCTTTTGCATAAAAATAATTTTATATATAATCTAATAATAATTATTCAAATTAAAATAAAAAGAATTATTTTCTTACTTCTTGATCAATCGATATAACTATCTTTTTCAACCCTTGACACAAGTCATTGCAGAGCAATTAACACGAACATGACATTCCTCACGTCCTTCTATACATCTAAATTAAAATAGCTTTTTCACGATAATAATTAATAAATGCAAAATGTAACTTGTATTTCTATTCTTTAATATATATTTAATTAGTAATAATATATACACTTTATTTATTATACGATTTTTAAGAAACGCCAATGCTTGCGAAATACAAAATAATAAGGAATTGGTTTTAAATATTATTATAGCACAAGAATTATTTGATCATTAAGAAAAAAAATTTTTTGTTATTTTGTTTGCATAAAAATAATTTTGTATTTCAATTTTCATTACTAATGACAAAACAAAAACTTATTTGTGAGTTAATTATTTTTCAATGTGCTTTTATTTTTATTAAAAATTTAATTTTTTTTTTTTTTTTTGGGTAATTTAACAATTTTTAAGTATCTTTTTTTATGAAGTAATTAATTTACATTCTAATTTAAATCAATAAAAATAAATAAACTTTTTTTTAAGAATTAATGAAGCTTTATGTTCTTTTTTTTAGAGATTAATAAAGAGCGGGTTATGAAGCAAACAAGGAAATTCGTGATATTTGTAGTTTATTGACTAGAGAGTTTTCTCAAAATATTAAACATTTATAACAATTTAACAGGTTGTAAAGTATATGTACAATTATACGCAACTATTTACATGTTTGTCGAGTATTTATAAATTATTAAAATGTTTGCACAAGTTTTTATATTTATACACACGCCCAAAAAAGTCCAAACAATGTCCATTATTTTTTTCTCCAGATTTTCTTAAAACGTTTCGTCGGAGGAATTTGAGTGCGAATGGCGTCGTCGTTTTTTCGTTTCGATAAGAGCCATAGGACAGTTTTCTTTCGGTCCTCGTCCGATTTAATGTTGAGATACTTGTTAAGTTCGTTGTCTCTCTTCCTCCTCAGGTTTCGGCGAATGAAGTTGAGCAAACGTTGAGTACGCGTTTGTCGTCGCCAAACTTCTTTGCCAGTTCCATTCGCGACCTTTTGGTTGGAGGCGTCCTTGATCGAGGCTCCTGCGTCCAGGAGCATTTCGACGATTTCCGGACTATTGATTTCGATGGCCAGGAACAGCGGCGTCTTGGTCTGCGTCTTGGACTTTGAATTGACGTCGACTCCGTGCTGCAGGAGCTTCTGGACCAGCTCGACCGAATTGATGGCAACGGCCTTGTGAAGCAGCGTCATGATTGATTTTGCGATCGACACCAGCTCCTTGTGGTTGTTCTCGATTTAGTGGATTGGTGGTTTGTCGCCAAAAAATAACAAAAAGAGTGGACGAGAAAACCGATTCGATGAACGAAAATCGAATTGCTCGTTCAGTGGTCAAATGCAAAATGAGGGCTTTTCAGGGCCATTAATGGATTTTGTACCCTGGCCTCGACCTTTTGGAGCACTTGCGACAAGTTCCAACTCGCACGAATCCTGTTCGGGTTTGCCTCAGCGCAACCACTTATTCTTTTTCTGCATTACGGGAAATGCTCGATTCGGTCTTACGGGAAATTGTTTTTACCCTTTGAGGGTACAGTGGCATATTTTTTAATTTTATAATAAATAATTATTTACATTTTTTTATCTTAAAATTATAAAATCTTATTTTTTTCTCGATCGATATCAGCGTTCCTCGGCTTCATTATTAATGTTTGTACATTTTCATCTTTTTTTAATTACTCGTGAACACACATATTTTTCTTAAAAACATTCACAACATTATACAAATTTGTTTAAAAATTATCTGTCGCTCCACGGAATCAGAGTAGATTCAATTTATACATCGTTTGTGAGTTTGAAAATCGAAAAATTCGCAAAGCCGAATGTTCATTTTATTTTCCGACAAGACATGTATGCGAGATAAAATTGAATTATGTAAAGAAAAATTGGAACCCAATCGCAATAATAACTTAATATTATAAACCGTTAGGGGGAGAAAGGAGAAAATGGGGACAAAAAGTTTAATTTCTCTCTTTGATTGTAATTAGTGTAATTCTGTGTTCGGTAGTTTTATCTCGATTTTAATTTTTTTACAAATTCTGGATTTTTTAAAGATGTATAGAATGCGAAAAAATAAACATCTTGATATTTATAATAATAGAAATAGGCATATGATACAACAAGCTAAGTGGACTATTGTTTGTTATTTTTTTTTCCTGTTTCGCTATTTCGTGACAATTATTTTGCTGCGACATTTATAGATGTTTTATATCTAATAACTACCTTACGACAATTTTTTTGATTTGCAAGCTTGGCTGAATATATCTCATCAGAAATTACAATGATTCATTGCAGTAATCTTAACATTATTTACCACTCAATTTGAAAATCAATATTTATTCTTAAATCTCTCACATATTCGACTCCAATATCTTTTATCTCGCACTCTCCGTAAAGATCCTCTCGCATTAATTATTTATTACTCCAGCCGAACTCGAACCGTAAATGAAACGAAATTGAATATAAATTGTTTGGTGAAAATGAAAAAGAAAAAAAGAAGGTTCATACCCCCCCCGCCCCGGCCGATCGTTTGGAAAACTTAGTTTTGAAAGTGGAAACTCAATCGTCGCCAAGGAAGCATTGCCGCAAAATTAAATATCCGTTGATGGAAGACAGGCACCTGCACGGTCGGTAGAAACCGGGTCGAGCCCGACCTCGGGCAGACAATAAAAAATCAAAATGAGAAAACAAAGTAGAGGGTGGGATCGTATTAAAAAGTTTTTTAATCGATAGGCGATGGATGCGCTTCCCATTCTCGCATTATTTGGCGGAAAGAAAGTCGAGAGTGCGAAGAACCAAAAAAAGATGTCGAGAAAGTGGGAAGAATTAAGAAAGCACCGCGGGAGACGAAAAATTGCGAGGGAAAAAAGATGCGCGCGAATCGAGTTGCGATCGTGCGAAAAATCCTCTCGAGAGGCTGCCGCAGCTTACCGAACCGAGTAATAATGAATTTGTAATTCGACTAAGAACGAAAGCTCTCAAGATTTATCTTAGTTGCGCTTGAGTTTTAAAAGAAAACCTGATGGTTAACAAATAGCATGGATTTCTTTCTTTTACTTAATGGAACGGATGGATTACGGTACCCACCGTCGCATTCTTTTTTCTACTTAGGAATTACAATTTTGACGGACAATACACAAAAAATCCCTGATAACAATGTTTTAAACTCTGTTTTTTATCACAATGGAATACATTCTCAAATTGATGTTAATTTGTTTTTACCTATTTTCAGAGCCTTCAACCTACTGATCCACCCATTTTTGAAGTGACCAATTTATTAGTCAACGAAACAGTAACCCAATTGGTACTTTGGGGAAATTTGGGAATTGCTATTATTCAACTACCAAAACGATGGGGAAAAGAAGCCAAATTCCAAGGAGGAAAGGAAAATATTTCATGCTTGTAAGTTGTAAAAATAAAGAAACAAATAAAAATTATAAATTTAGTTTAAATAGCAAAATACTAAAAGTGACTTGTATGAAAAATCTATTAAAAAAGAAAAAGAATGCAAGCCTGAAAATAATAATAAAAAATTATTTTTACTATTTAATTACGATACGATTTGTCTCTTCGTATAAATGTGATGTGTGTGGAGGTAACTTGTTAAAATAGAATAAACATAATTATAAAATTATTGTAATATTTTCTTACAGAAATATAAATTATTGATTTCTTAAACAAATAATTTTTAATCACACATATTTACTATTTATTATTGCAAGACAAGGAAAAATATTAAAAAATATTAAAAAATATTTTTGATATCTGTTTTATTAATTAAATAAAATAATGTAGAATTTAAATTATAAGATAAAAATAAAATTACACGTATTTTCTGTTTGTTATTATAATATCACAAAAAATATTAAAATTTATTTTTGGTACGTGTTATGCGTAGTTAAAAACGAGAATATATAATTTAAGTGAATAGGATAAAAATAAAAGATTATTCTTAACGTGTTTTTTGTCCCCAAGAGTGAAGATGATCTTTTACCGATTTTGAATTAATGAATGCACAGATTTTAATTAAATGTCTACGATACAGAGAGAACATAATCCTATGAAAGAGAAGAGTTTTCGTTTGATCAAGTCATTAACAAACAAACTGATCCGAGCTGTCCCTAACACACGAAGTTCATTTTCGGAGACACTCCTCGCCCTATCAATACTCGCCATTCAAATTCGAGACCTTACTCCTAATTCGCACCCTTATCACCCTGGCGATGGGTCAACCGAATTCAAGGCAGTTTTCGTGACACTGGCTCTCCTCCGTCCGTTAATATCCGGTAATCAAGTGTCTGGTGCGCGTCGTCCGACTCGCCACCCTCCACGGGAACCAACGAAAGGGGCGGGGGTGGGGGTGGATCAGGGCCCGTTACTTTTGAAGAGTAACAACGACCGGATACGAGGGAAGGGGTGAAGGCCGAATACTACCGGCTGAATACTAACCGCCTTATCAACAACACATGCCACACTAGGACACTATCTCCGCGAGAGCATTAGCCCCTTTATTCACGAGCAACTGCGACTCTCTTTCTTTCTCGCTCTCCCTCTTTTGCACCGAAATCTCTAATCTTATTTCAGATAACTTTACCAGTTCGCCGTTATCGGGAAAGCTCATACGTTGTGCAGGGGCACGTGTCTTGTGTCGGAATCAGCCTCTCTGCGCTTCCGTAAATCGCGATTCTTTAATCATTTCTCCTCCTCGTTGACAACTTGATGAGCCCACCCCGTGCCTCGTCGCCAGGTTATCGATCGTGAAAAACCCGAGGAAGGTGAGACCTCGCACGATTAATAAAGACACTTGCCCGGAATAAGCAGCAAAGTTTGCGAAAGATTATTTAGAGGCAAGTTTTTACTCTCGTACTTACTTGAGAGGGAGGGGCGCAGCATCCGCAAGGGCGGGAGGGAAGGGCGCTCTACTCTCACTCTGACACGAGCCGAATTTATACGATTGCACGTACCGCGCCGGGGTGAGAAGTGGGAATGCGAATAGTTTGTAAGCAAGTTGCGGCCATTAGAACGAATCTCGGGGATTTAGCATCTCGCTGTCGCCTATACATCCCGAGCAGTGCGACACCACCCCCGCGAGTAAACTAACTCTATCTCTTGATTATATCTTTGCTTTTGTTTTCCTCCCTATATTTTCCAGCACTATGTGCACTGCGTACTTCGGATTCCCTCTCACCCCCCACCCCCTTTTCGATGGCGTCGTTTCCTTTCTGATTTCCTTGCTCGCGGTAAGCAGCACACGCTTCCCAGCCGTAATTAATAAGATTTAAAAAAGCGTACTTTCTCATTTCACAAATTCCCATATCTAGGAAGAGAAGAAGAAAAGAAAGAAAAAAAGAAAGAATGAAAGAGAGACAAAAAAGTCATCGAGTGGGTGGGAAAGGGTGCAGGTATAGCGGGAGGATTAAGCAAATGGCGGCAATAATGGCGATTATTCGGATTATAATATCAGGCCGCGAAGTAGGTTCGCCCAGCCACTAACTGCCGCTCTTCCAAATCCAGACTTCAAGACAGCGGATTAAAACTATTAGCAGTTGACTCTGTTCATTCCGCAATTCCGCAATTCTCCGAGCTCCCGGTCTTACGCTCGCTCTCGCTCTATTGCAAGGGTGGCTCTCCCCGTTTTCACTCTTTCTTGGGGGAAGCAAATAATTTTTTTTTTTTTTAAATGCTCTTTTGGTCGCGAATTTTCTTCACACGCGCCTCTTCGCGTCTTCGTCACCGGATGTCCTCGATTTCCAATATATTTTCTTTCTTCTTTCCTATTCTCTTTCGAAGCCGTCGATTAATTTGGTTTAATTGTGTGCAATGAGCCGCGAGTCTGGCTGGGGCGACGCAAAAGGGGTGAACATCGTGAAACGTCGTCGCGTCTCCTCGCCGCGCTAATTATTGTTTTAAGGATTACCGTTATGTGTTTATTATGCGAGGATCTTCGTTGCTAATATTTAGCGCAATTCTACCGTCAGCAGCTACTCGAAAAGTACCCAAAACTGGTTACATTTATGAATAATTCCTGCCTTTTTATTGTCGGTCTGCTCTGCTCCCTTGTCTCTTTACTGGCTTCTGTTTCTCATTTCATACGCCAACTCTGCAATAATTTTTGTAATTTTCCAAAGATAACCATAACTGTACATTTGATCTTTGTTAAATTAGATTAAATTTAGAATAAACTAATTAAATATGCTACAATCTATTGAAATTGAATATTATTTAATGGAAATACAAGTCAAATACAAGAAAATATATTAGAAAATAAATTATAATTAACTCATCTTTTCATAATGAGGAAAAAAAAAATTTATTTTGTAGAAGAGTCAAGGGTTCAATCAATGATTGAAATAATAAATTACTTAAATTTTTATTTGATACAATATAATTTATAAAATAAAATGATATAGGAAATAATATTATAATATAGAAAATACATTAAAACATAAAATAACACAGAATTATCCAACATAATTTAATAGAATCTAAACAGTTGTAATATTATTCATTCAAAATTACATTTTTTTTGTCCCTTAATAGTTCGTTGTATTAAAAAAGTAATGCATAATCAAATTGAAGAGGAATTGATTGAGAAAAAAAAGTTTTATACATAGTTTGTTCCAAATAAAAATAATGTTTTTGTAATTGGAAATCCTATTACATACCTTATTGTTTCAAAATACACGAAATACAGTTTGGGGTTGATATATGGAGTTGCCACTGATGCAGGAAAATCGTCGAACGAAAAAGAAATTATTGCTTGATATCGATAAAAACGCTCGAGCCAAGTGATCACGAAGAAATGCACTCGCGTCAAAAAGTGTTGGAGAAAGTTGATATTGTATAAGTGTACATAGTATCGGGTGTAAATATCGCTTGAAAATACATCGAAATTCCTAACTGGAAAACTGCGAAAGATGAAATGCGCAGTGCATGGCCGAGTGAAAAAACAAGCGGCGATAAATGCGATTCAGCGAGGCGATTAATCGCTCAAGAATCCACGAGCCTCCGGTTCTTTCAGGTGCACATCCGTGCCCTCGAATATTTTCCGAGCTCTCGGACTGCGTGCGTTAATTTTAAAAAATGATTTAACCTAATGGCTTTACACGTGTAATCCCGATATAACGCCAGGCTAATCTCGGAGAAGCACGCGCGGTCGACTCGTGGTAATCCGCCCCCCTCCTCCTCGACCCACCCCCTAACCCCCAATCCTCGCGCACCGCCATTTTCCCGACACTTTTTCCAAAGAGCAGATTCGGCCGAAATCAACGGTGTACTGCACCCTAACTTTTCCATTGAAAGACGCTCGTTGCAATCGGAAGTTAGAAGCCACCTGACCAATGCGGATTACTACGATTCGGTATCCTGTTGTCCAATCAGACAAAATCTTTCCCTTCATCTTATCGTGAAAGTTATTTTTAATTTCAAGCTGTCCTCTTTCAATTGTTTCCAGTTTGATTATTTTTCTTAGAGATTTGTTGTTTCACTAATTGCTCCTGATTTGCGATGGCGTATAAAAGCGAATTGACACAAACTCACGTGAATTCAGTTACAACGAAAATTAATGAGCACTGGCGGTCGACTCGGTGTCACATTCTCCCGAATTCCTTTTTCTGTGGATATCGCAAATGAGAAAATATTACGAATATCATAAAAATAATCTCAGGGAAATAAAGAGAATAAATCAATTATGCGGGAACTAGAAGCTTTAGAAAAGCCACGTCTGGATTTATTAAGTCAGAGAGACTTGCTTTTGCGGTTGGTCGTCGAAGGAAAGTTTTTTTTTGGAACAGCGATTGACCCATATCTTCTTGTAAAACTGACCAGAATGATATAACACGCTTGATTACAGCTTTTATACAGACTCCTAAATAAGTTGAAAAATTAATTCGGTGCCAAAATGCCGATAAACTATCTGGGGAAAGTTGATATTTAATATAATTCTGAACTATCCCACTTTGTAATTAATCACTTTTATAAAATTGATATTTTTCTGATCAAAATCTTATTTGAACGTTTTATATCATAGTACTATAAATTAATAATAAGTTTAACATTGAATTAAATAGAATCTTTGTACAAAAAATTTTAATTGTTTATAATGAATTTGACTTTTTTTGTACTTTTCTATTCAAAATAATAATCAAAAATAATCGTAAAACAACTCCCTTTATACATTTTATTAAATCACAATTTTACATTTAATTCCTTAATTTCATTGGTCATATAATTTAAGAAAATTGTTCAATAAGAAACAGATGGTTACAACAACACCTAATTTTTAATTTTGAGTTAAAAATTCATTTTATATCCACACGTACAGTCTATAAATAAATGAAAAAGGTAAGTTTTATATCCCTAATAAACCACGATAGTCATTTAAGTACAGTCTTGATTGCTTTTAATGTTTGATGTCACTGATAAATTTTATAGCTATTTTATTATTACTTTACTATTTAAACAAAAACTACATTTTTTCAAAATTATAGAAATAAATTGAAATATCACAACTTCTGTAAAATCATTTATTGTTAGCTTCTTCTATTTAAAAATGGTTCAATTTCAAATTAAATCTAAACAATTTTTTTTAGATAAAAACAAAAAAACCTATTTAATTTAATTTATTAATACAAACTGATTGCTTTATATTATTGTAATTATCATTGAATAAAAATAATTCTATAAAAACAATAAATTTTTAATTACAAAAAAGTTGTATTATCTAAAAAATATTTTAGAGTGTTTAGAATTAGAAATTATAAATAAGTAATAAATATATTTATAAATTCATTTTATTTTAGATTTCATAATCTGCTTATATATATGTGTGTGTGTGTATATATTTATATTTATATTTCATGAAAGTCGCGACAAAATAATTTCTTTAAATTATTTGAATATTTTTAAATATTAAAAGAAAGTGATCTACGCTACATTACTTCCACTAAAACTTTTCGTTTAATTTCATTGATCTTAATTTTAACTTTGTTAAGACTTTGATTAATTTATCTTATCAGTACTTTAAAAGCTCTAGCTTATTCGACAAGATATTTTTAAGAGCTCAATAAATTTTTGCTTTATAAAATTTAATTCAAAGTATTTGATTTATATTTTAATTTTATAAAAAATATTGATTTATAATTGTTTCGATACATTGAATCTATTCAAATTTAATTATTAAAAAATAAATCATCTTAATCAATACTTAATTGCTAAAAAAATTAAAGTTAAATAACGCGTAATTGATAACTATTATGTACATAGTTGTTAACAAAATTTTAATAATTATATATAAAAATAATACATGATTTTATAAAAAATTAATATATCGTTTATATACAATAAAATAAAATATTATCAAACAATATTTAATACTTTTTACTAAATTAATTGTGTTAAAATAAATATGATTTACAAATTAAATATTGTTTATTTAATAAATAAATAATAAATAGTTTAAAAATAATTGTTAAATAAATTTCAATAAAAAATGTTTACATTAAAAATAATTTCAAATATTAAAAATAATTATATTAATTAAAATTTTTTAATATCTTCACTCAGGAGCAAAGAGCACTCAAGCATAGCATTTTTGTTTATATAATTTTTATATAAAATATTTAAAATTTAAATCAACTTTAATAATGTCAAATAATATACATGTATTATGATTATATTACTTTGGTTTTCAATATTTAAAAGATTTGCATGAATATAATTTCATTTAACTATATATAATCTCCATAATTTACAACATCATTTCAGAAATTAAATATTAAATAAATAACAAATCTTGTTCAAAACAATAAGATACAAAGTAATAAAATTATTTTTTAATCAAATTTGAAAATAGATGAATATTGACGGAATATATTTATGTATTATTATCATCATTACTTTAAGATTTTAAATTATATCATTTATAAATCTTATTCAAGGTTGTAAAATTGAATGAATGTCGTTTCATAGTTTAACATATTTTTTCACTTTATATTTTACACTTACACTTTTTTTTATTGGTTCGTTATAATATGCCTGTGGCAATAATGTAATATTATTTTCATGCAAGAATTAAAAAAAAAAATAATAAGAAAAAAGAATAAATTCAAATTTATCATTTAGTATAAATTATACATGTAATTGAATAATTTGTAAGGGCAATAATAAACGATCGACGTAAAATTAGTTATTTTGTAAATATAAAATGTCAAGTATGAAGATATAAAATTTAGTAATAGATGAAAATCTTATTTTTAATTTTATTATTTTCTGATTGAAGTAATCGTATTATTTGTATATGAAATCTCTTTTTATTCTAAAATACGAGTTATTTATTTTATTTTGACAAATATCTTCACATTTAGTGATAATTTGTAGTAATAATTTACTCGATGTTATACTTAAATAACATTCTTAAAGTATATAAATACGCGTTTAAAACATGTTTATGAAAAGAATAGAAAATTCATTTATATATATAATTATATATATACTTATATAGGGTTTCTAAATAATATAAACAACAATTGTTTAACTATAAATAAGTTGTTGGTTATCTATTATTTGAATCCTATAATGTGATAACTTTGTATCTGTATAAATATATTAACAATTTAATTACCTACAACTAGATTTAAATTCAAAAATAAAATTAATAAACAACAATAAAATTTAATTACGCTCATTATTTTTTATAAAATTGTATGTAAATTTTTTTGCAGAAACATGTATAAAAATAAATTTTGAAACCATATAGCGGCAGTACAAATAAAAACTGGCGTACTGTGGCATTAAAATTAAGAGATGATATAGCTTTTATTATGACTGAAACTAATTAAGTAATATTTTTTGCACAAGGCAAAATATTTAACGTGGAAATAAGCACATGAATTTTATCATCTGTAGCAAAATGTTTTTAAGATTAAGCAACTTGAAAAATTCATAAAGAAGGAATATTCAGTCCACAGATTGAAGAAGATTGACGAGTGTGTCTAGCAATTTCTTTTTCAAAAGTCGGTTTATCAGAGCAGATAAATTATTGGTCCATTCATACGGTCGAGGGCGATACGATCGAGAAAAGTGGCTCATTTACATAAGAGAGATCTGAGATTCGACACACAGTAGTTTGAAATATTTTACGAGTGAAATTTTTTCGGGGATGTATCAGAAGATAATGGGCGCAAATATCCGCGGGCCGACTCTCCATGTGTTAAACTAACCAGAGAAAGGGCATAAAGGGCAAAAAAGCGAGGGAGATGGGGTGATCGATCGAGCTGGCCGATGTCCTCGCCGGAAGAAACGAGGAGGGAGACTATCGATGCACGTAGTGCTCATCTCCCCAGCTTCCAATTTCATTTTTTCGCCCCGAGTTCGCGCCAACTTTCTCTCTCTCTCTCTCTCTCTCTCTCTCTCTGTCTCCCTCACTCGTAAAATCTCTCGCCACGCCAACGCAAAAAGCCGAAAAGGACCAATGGACCACCGCTTCCCTTATCTCGCGTGTTTCATTTGCTCGAGGGTGTTATCGCACATCCATAAATTGCAAATTTTTTCCTGGACGCTCCTTCTCAGATCGCACGGAAGAAAAGATGCGAATCGGTCCCAATCAGTCGAGAATCGCATTTAGTCATCCATTACTCCACGTATTCCCTAGCGAAATAAAACCTGGGAAAGAGGACATGTGTCGACCCCATTAATTAGCGCTTCACGTGTTCGAATCGGGAACTTTTGCCTTTGCGTCGAACGGGACGTTTCTGATAAAGATATCGTGTCGACCACGGGAAGACGAGAGAAGCCGCATCGGGGGCAGAAATTTTCCTCCCTCCCCCCCTCCCTTCCGCTCGCCCCATCTCCTTCACCAAGAATTAACGGGCTTAGTTGCCGACGCAGGTGTCGCGGGCTCGAGCGCTCAGGATGAATTACGGCGGGAGCGTCAGCAAGTGCGCCGTGCTCCCGTGATATTTTGCGCAACATCCCGATTTTATGGGGCCGGCTTTCCTCGCTCCCCCCCCCCCATGGACCGTGCCCCGGAGGATGCAAAATTCGCTCCGGATTTGCGAGTGCGACACCGCTTGGAAGCGCAACGCTGCCGAGCTCGGGAAGCTGCGATCGAAGAAGATTCGAGTTACCTCACCTTTTCCACTTTTTTTCGTGGTTTTTGTCGTAACTCTGCCCTCGCGGGAGTGCCGATTCCCGCAAAAGTAATCCATAATTAAACCGAATATTGGATTTCTCACTCCCTAATAACTTTTCATAAAAAGCATTAATCACAAATTCGAGCGACGCGCTAGTATGGAATTTGCTAAAGTGTATTCCTGGCAGGTGTTACAACGTATTACGTCTAATCTATGCGTCTAATTATCATAATGGCTTCTTCTTTGTGCACCCGCTGTGTAAAGATCTTATCGTGCACGCCCTGAAACTTGAGCGATTAATCTTGTGATGTACAATGCGATACATGTTTCGTATCGATAAGTTTTTTACTTTCGAGCATTATCACAGACCCATTCATCTTAAAATAGTTATTTTTTTCTCCAATTATCCCGTGCTTTTTTTTTCTTTTTTTTTTTCATTTTTTTTAATTGCATTTATCGGGGCGTGATGGATGCCCGTGGCTCAGAATTTTACGGCGCCGAGTTTTTAAAAAATTATCTCAATAAAAATATTTGTAAGAGTCATTACGCGATTATGCACGTACGAATAAAGTCGAAGAGTCCATACGAGTGCTGAAAATATAAGGCCGTGATAAAAATGAGAATAAGAATCAAGGAAAGAGACAATTATCCTAGGTTTCACGGGCCATTTACCTCTGGCAAGTCGTATTTCTAATTACTTTTCGACGACTCCTACCTTCATTTCTCCTTCCGTTGCTCTTGGTCACAGAGCATCATTCGGTCAAAGTACGAGGAGTACGAGTAATACGAGAAAAATCCGCGCTATAAAAGCGAATAATAAATTAAGAAGGAGCAAAGTGCTGGAAAGAGGAAGGAGAGGGCAAATATTTTGGGCAGAAGAAAAGTACTCGGGAAATAAGAGGAAAAGGCCAATGGGAGGAGAATAAAGGTAGGACGACGACACAAGGACTACGAAGAAAAAGTTGGAAAGTTTCGTGGTGAGAATAAAAGAAAACTTATTATGCGTCGATGAGATTATCGCGGAAGAGAACGAAAGAATAAACCAAAAATTCCGCAAGTTATTCAATTGCAAAGTTGTGGAGAGGGGGGGGGGAGATCGGAAGCCAGCCAAGTGAGCATATGCGGTAACTGTGCTCTCTGATTATTTTTTCGTCAAATCCCTTTTTAATTTAACTTTATCCAATCACCCTCCCATTATTTCTTATCAGTTTATGCATATCGTTTGGGGAACAGAAAAATCCTCTTTCCTTGCACTTTAGACCTTCCCAGCCATTCGCAACTTTAACATTTCGGAAAAAATCCTTGAGCTTTTTTCAATGCGATCTTTGGATATTTGTAGTATCGGCAAAAGCTGTGCATTAATCTGATGAGTAATGTTGGCGCACTCCAAAAGTCCAATTTTACAGATGTATTTACAGATGCCGAATAAATTCTTAGAATAAATAGTCTTGGGGACATAGAGTCAAGAGAGAAAATGATTTACTTTAGTAAGAATTTATGACTTTGGGCAAAGAGAAGGAGAGAGGAAAGAGAGAGAGGGAAAAAGAGAGGAAAATTCAAAGAAGGACAAGAGATAGAATAAACGATCAAAAAGAGAATGCAAGAGAGGGATAAAAGATAAAGAAGATGAGTCGTTAATCTTTCGGTAACATTATTTTCGTAAACTCGAACATTCTCCTTCAGTTTGCACGAATATACTCCTTCGGTCAATTCCAAAGCCGAGTGTGATGAATCTGATGAATGGCTATCAAATGGAACAATAGAAAAGAGAATTTTATCAGAGACGAAGCGTGAAAGTAGAAATAGAAAGTAGAATAATGAAAAAAATGTATTTGGCAAACGAATCAACGCGTATCGAATATTCTCGATTTCTATTAAAATTGCAGTTGGCGAACGAGTGACAAATCGCAGAGCCGAATCAGAAAATGCGAAAGCTGGACGCGTGAGATCGACGACAAACCCTAGAAAAAATAAGAAAGAAAGGGTGAATGGTGGGGCGGGGGTGGGTGGGTGAAAATTTTCCCAAGTCTAGATCCTTTTGACGTCGGGCCTCGCCTCGAGGGTCAATATATTAGCGCTGGAAAATTATTTTTAATTTCCAGGCAGAAGGGTTAAACTGGCGGAGGACGCGCTCACCTAAGAATTTCTTAATTAAATTGGAGCGACAGAGAAGCGGACAGGTGGGATGTCTTTTGTGCACGCGGTCTCGCTCAATGCACTCGGACAATTCATGAACCTCTTGCCCGTTGGGCTTTGACGCGAAGTTCCGTTTAGAAAAAATGATATTCGGGAAAAAGCTCGCTTCTTTCATCCCCTCCGAAAATGAAAATTACATTCCCTCTTTAGCCGTGTGCGAGGTCCGGCGCTTTGACGGACACCAGCGCCAACCCTTACCCTGGGCATATTAAATAATATTCCGAGAGGATGCCCGTGTGCTCTTTTCCAGCCCCCGGCACCAAGAAGAAGCAATGCTCACGCGCGCACCCTGATGAAAGGCAAAACGCGGGCCAACATAAACAGCGAAGGAGAGCGAGGGCCTTCCTTTCCCTTTGTCCAATTTGTTATTCTCCTGGAAATTATGTCTCGCGGACGGTGGTGATGGTGCTGGTGTTGATGGTTGTGGTGGTGGTGGTGATGGTGGTGGTGGTGGTGGTGGTGGTGGTGGTGCTGCTGCTGCTGCTGCTGCTGCTGCTGCTGTTGTTCCTCATCACCACCCGCACCCCCGCGACAAGAGAGCCCGCAAATTTTATTGTCCAAGGACTCGCGTGTGTGGTTCCGAATCATCAACGTGGGAAAGTTGCGAAACGAGCCAACGAGTCTGAACCTCTTTATTTAGTCCGCATTTTCCGCTCCCGAATTCCGACGCCCCGGTCATTCCCCCGTCGATTCAATTCAGAAACTGGACTCGTTTGAAGCCCAAGACACACACTTCCAGTTAATCTCGTTACGACACAGTTGCTCTTTTACCTGATAACCGTATTTCTCGAGTCCGCGGAACAATTTCAATAAAAAAATAAAAATATATAAAAACCATGGGAACAAAGTCGTCCCTAGTGAACTCATCGCATTGCCATCGACCAAGATTTTCCTTATGAACTTAAAATAGGAATAATCTATTGTGTTTCATAGCGTGAGCATCGGATAGAATGAGAAAAATTTATCTCATTTGGTGTAGGAAAAAATGTTTAATCAAAAAAAATTTTCATCGCAACTCTGGAATTTTTCAATTTTAAGGAAAAGCTTTTATTTTTTTGTATTTTTGCGCAGTTTTTTTATGAATTCAGAAAGATACGTCACATCGTAGTGAATGAGGCTGTGAAAGTTTTCACGATATTTAATCCCTAAACTATTATTGTTTGATATACACTCTTGTGTATATCAAACAATAATAATTGTCTTGATCAATAATTAAAATTTTCAAGTATTTTGTAAAATAATTGCATACTGAAAATGCTAAACCTTGTAGTATTTATTAAATAAATTTTAATATATATTTCAATAATTACTCTACAATTAAGATTCGTAGCCGGTCATGACGAAAATATGGTAAAATGCATAATTATATAATTACGCATTTATAATTTATCATATTATATCATTTTCATGCGAATAATTCTAAAATTTAATCAAAAAATGTACAGGAATTTTATCAATTTATAAATTAAAAAAAAATTGTTATATTTTTGCTGATTTTATTTCAGTGAATAATTTGAATTTATCGTTCAACAAGATTTAATCATTATTCATTTATTCAAATGAAATAAAATATATATGAAGTATTATTGATCTATGCGAATCTATGATTGAAAAAATTTTATTTTGCTTAAAATAACTCACATATTTAATTATTAATGAAATATTAAAGGACTTTTTTCTTTCGATCAATTCTTAATTTTTTTTAAATATTTTGTATAAATATCTTGTTATAAACAAATTTTTATTCGTAATAGCTTAAGCGTAATAGTCATCTGCTAATTTTTTTTTTTTTTTTTTTGCACACAAAAATTACACATGAAATAGTATGTTTAATTTTAAAAAAAAGTTTAAATTTTTTGGATCGTAAATCTAGAAGAGTTTTACATTTATAACAAGTATTTATAATGCAGTAAAAAAATATTTAAAATAAGAATGTCGAGTGACCTGATAAATATACTAAATTCATAACTAATTATTTTAGACAAAACCCTAAGTAATGATGAATTACTCAAAGTATGTTACAATGCATGTTGCACACAGTATTACATACTTTTACGAGATTCAACATTTTTTATTCAAAAAGTCAGGTGAAAAGAGTTTTGGGTTTAAAACAAATGTGGTAGCATAATGTGCTTTTCAAATGTATACACAAAGTAATTTCACAATTTCAGCCGAGAATTTTTAGCATTGAGTATCAGAGTTATCAAATAGTGCGCAGTTATAATTCACAGATGAAAAGCTTAATTAAAAAATCCAATATCTTGGATCATTAATTTAATGCATTCCTTTTGCTCGAGGAGTTGATGTAAAGTTTTCATGAGCAGCTGATAAAAGGGCATAAGACGATCGAAAGAGATAACGCGGTTGTTGGCCTTGTTGAAAATAGCAGAATGCAGAGAAGAATTTTCGAGGAGTGCGGGAGGCCTCTAATAACAGATAAAGGAGGATGCGAGAAGTAGGCTAACGAACGAATGTGTGAGTGGGTAAGGAATGACGAGAACATTCCCATTGCGAATTGGCAGGGATGCAGCGTGGAGTCGAGGTGGCGACGTGGCTGGCGAGGGAAATAAATTCTGATGATTCGAAAATTGTGACGGAACGAAGAAAAATTCCCGGCAAAGGGGTTGGAGTCGGGGTCGGGAGGAAGGGGTGGAAAGTGGGAATAAATCGCAGTGCTTTTGTCAACACGCGTCGCTGCGTCCGGGGCGAGTCGCGCGAAAAACGATAGCGCGGGGTTGGGGCTCGCTTTTGACCGGGTGCGCGTCTGCATACATTTTTATCAATTATTAAGAACTCGCCCGTTCTTTTTTACGTCGGTCGGAGCTCCGTTTCTTTCTCCTCGTTTCATTTTTCACTGGGTCCGTCTCTCTCCTCGCTCTTTCGGATTCCGCGTCGGCGTCGGCGCGACTCCCGCAGCTCTCGCATGTACGTGCGTGCCGGGGACATTAATAACGACTGAGCTAACCAGCAGGCAGTCCACCCCCGCAACCCCTTCGCCGCTCTGGACACGCGGAACAACGAGTAATAATAAAATATACGAAAGAGAGCGAGAAAAGAGCAAGAGAGCCGGGGGAGGGGAGGGGGAGGGTATCCAACTCGACCCGGCCCCTGCCCGAGGGCTCCGAGCCCGGGAGTGTCGCTCCTCCGCAAACGGATAATACGCGGATGCCGCGATAAGATGGATGACTCAGATTTTTTAAAATAACGTTTTTACGGCTCATCCGCGTCGAGCCGACACTCGTCCGCATCCGTCGAGCGAATTCGTTTGCAGCGGGGAGGAGCTCCTGAAGGGTGCCGCTGGACTTGAGGGGCAGTTTCTCGCGAGCAACCCCTTGCCCCTCACCCCCGCGACTTCAGTCTCTTTTCTCTCTAATTTCGCGTTTTGCATTTGAATTACAGCGCCACCCGGACTTTTACTTACCTGTACACCCTCCCCCCCTCCCCCTCCCCTCTCCCCGCCCCGATTTCCCTCGGTTTTACCTCTTCTTTGTTTCTTTCACTCCAGACTAGTATCAAATGCGAGAATACACTCCGAAAGTTTATGCATCCGTTTTAACTCTTCGAGAAACTTAATTCAACTCGGTCGCATTCGAATACAAACTAGATGAATTATAATCACATAAATGCTCGAAATAATCACGACATATCCTGAAAAAGAGTACCCTGACTTTTGGTAAGATTCCTTAAAAATAAAATTAATAGATCAATTATTAAATGGCTTCAATGTTACACATGAACGTTTCCACCCAGTCTTATCAAAATCTCTATTGTCATATTTCTTGAATAAATACCTTATTTCTTCGAAAAATAATCAGAGATAATATCGTAGATTCTTTCTAGTCGTTTTTGATATTTATATACCGTTAAAAGGACTATTAAAGTAAAAAAAAAATTTAAAAATGATATTTTGTCCTCGATGTCTCAATATGTACTGTAGTTCCTCGAATATATCCTAACTTCTACAACCGACTTATAATAAAGTATTAAAATTACAAGAATAATAAAAAAAATGGTAATAAAACAACTATTGAAATATAAATTTATCGTAACAGTTAAAATAACATGAGCTGTTAAGTAACGAGTGCAGTTAATTTTTTAATCTTTTACCTTAACTTGCTTTTAATTCTTGTTACTTTTACTGTCAAAAAGTATTAACATATTCATAATCAAATAAATAATTATTTTCTTAGCACATGATTAATAACAATAATGACAAATTAGTTAAATTATCTATTAAATTAATATACTTTAAAATAAAGTTATAATAATGTATAGTCAATAAGGTTAAAATAATACAAAGTTGAAATAAAAAAAATTAAAAACTAATAATCTATTATATTCAATTAAAATGAGCAATATAAATTTTAGAACAATAAATTAAAAAAAAGAGAGAGAATTACAACATTAATAACTCATAAAGACTATTTTAAACGTCTCCAATAATTTATATATAAAATGAATAAATTAATCTTTTTATTTAAATAAAGATAAATTTAGAATTATATAATACGCAATGTGTAATGATATTATAACAATAACAACAAGTAAGTACAATTTAGATCCAGTAACTAATAATCATGACATTAAGCACACGCTAAATCTTTTATAATACGACACATTCTTGTCTTATAGAAATATTATGTTTAAGACTTATTTTGAAATTTATTATAAACTAAAATAAGAGTTAAATGCATATTTATTGATTCTCATTGTCTCAAAAGATATGATCCATCATTTAAACTTGTTAGCGAATTATTTCCTACGTAATTAAATGTAATAAAAATATATAAATATATAAATTATAATAATTGCAATCAAACCATAAGAACGTCATCTTCATCTTTGTTTTACGATTGATCATTATACAACTACTTAACGTGGATAGGAAATACGTTTGATTCTCCAGTCATTAAAACGTGCTAATTGGTCGTTCGGTTCGACACGTTTTCTCGAATGTGGCGCCTGCAGAATGCCGCACCTCAATTACGGCAAATTGCCAATAAACAATAATTTTCAGAATAATCGCTCGGAAACGCGTGCGAGTTGTTGGCTCCCTCGCTTCACAATTTTCCAAGCAAATTACACGAATTTGAAGTAAGTGGGCGTGGCCCGGGAAAACTCACACATACGTTGCGCCTAAGGCCGGAGCGCCCTGGAAATGGATTGCGATTACCGGTATTTTATTTAAAATTCCACGTGGAGCCCGATTATCTCGCGGTCGCAGACCGTACGCGCGGAATTTAAATCGTTCTCTGGTCGTAAGGTGGGGGGGGGGAGGGCGCCCTGGGAGGAAAATGAGCGAAAGGCCAAAAGGCGAGACTCGCCCCGCTCGCTGCTGCATCTGTCCAGCCTCCTCTTCTTTTTCCGACCGGGAGCTTCAGCGACGACGTCGGAATAACATTTTCAAAACTTCCTGGCGCGCATATGTTATTTTCCATGAGGAAAATTTTAAAATTACATTACTTTCAGTTTTTCCTGCTCCGCGCGCTATCCGCCCTTCCCCGACGATGCTAATCTCTCGAGGAGTAAATATAAACGAGGACACACTTTTCCAAACGAAACCTGAAAATCACTCGCCGGCTGTAAATTTACAAAAAAATTTCTGCCGATAAATCCGTTTAGTCCGCGGCATTTACCTCGTACCTGACGTCTAATTACGCATCGCAAAATGCGACACACACGTGCTTATTGTGTGACTTTTTAATTAACAAATTTTTTAATTGTTAATGAATCGTTAAATTCATTTAACGGGGAATAATTTAACAGTTATTACATTTCTAAATTTACCATTCTTTTTAATAAGCTTTCATTGTAATTTTTAATTTCTATTATAATTAAAGAAGATTCTGTTTTATTGCAGTATATTTTAAAGTTATTAAGTTCAACTTTGTAGAGACAATTTAAAAAAAAAAAATCTTTGATTATTTATGTTCTCTGCATGGAAAGACTAATGAAAGTAAATCACAATCGCATTGAAAAATAATACTAAAAGATATTTGGAAGTATACCTGTAAAGCTCAACTGTGTATAATAAATACTAGTTGTAAAAAAATTAATAAAATATTCGTTCGCCATTATTTAACTAAAAGAAAAAAAGAAAAAATTGTAACAAGAAAGTACAATTTACTTTCCATTTTATCACGCTTAATTTTCTTTAAATTTCGATTAAAAATACGGTCTTTTTTTTAAATAAAAACCATAAAAGTTCTTGAATTTTCAAAGTAATTATTTGAATCAGTATTAAATTAAAAAATTTACTTGATAAATTAAAAAATTTTATAATATGAAAAACTAAAGTTACTTATCATAGAATAAAATAAAAATTCATATTTTCAAAGATTATATTTATTAAAATAAATTTAATTTACATTAAAAGATACCGTTGGATTATACAAAAAACAATTAAATACTGAACGTTTAAGATAAATATGAAATACTAAATAAGAATTCATATAATTCTATATATTAAAAAAAATATTTATTGCAACAAGATTCTTTAAAAATAGTTTATTTAATTATGAGTGTCTTTAAAAAATGTTTACACCTTTTGTAAGTAGTTAATGGAAATTATATTAATTTAAAATATTTCATATAAACTGTAAATTTTTGTGTAAATTTTCAGAAGTCACAATTTAGATATTTGCTGCTCTCAATTATCAACGTCGGAAGTTCGAAAAGTTCGCTGGCATCCGGGTTCGACTACAGATTCTCATTTGGTTGTACTTACTTCGGATAATGTATTTCAGTAAGTACGATAAAAATCCAATAAATAAATAAAGAAAACCTCAGTTTCACAAGCAAATAATTTAATATTAATTTTACAGATTGTACGAGTGTGAAATTCATGAAGTTCCAAAATTAACAAGAACATGGAAAGTAGGACCAAATTTACACTCACCTTCAAAAATTCCTAATTTTACTTCATTAGGTGACACGGCAGTTGATTTTGACTTTGCCACACCCACAGTTAAACAAGATAATGACAAAGAAATCGATGTAAATGCAGCTTAAATTAATAACAATATAATAGCAAAATAATTAAATTGCATCATTATTATTATTATTATTATTATTATTATTATTATTATTATTATTATTACAGGTAGATAAAGTCACGTGGAAGGAAATCGAATGGCCTATTCTAGTTCTTCGTGGCAGTGGTGATGTTCTCATAGTCCGTGGTAACGTTTTAATAAAGTATGTCTCAAGTTAAAGTAAAGTTCTTAATTTAGAAATGAAACTGAGGAATTATAATCTTTTGCAGCCAAAATAAACCTGTTACATTCGGAACTCTTTCCATATATCCTCCAGCCGTCGACAATTATGGAATTGACTCCTGCTCCATTATGTGCTTACAAACAACTCCGCCAATTGTAATAATTGCCGAGTGCACAGGCAAAATTTACCACGCGGTTTTATTGAATGAAAATTTGGAGGAGGATGATAAAATGGTACAGCACAACTACTTCATTTTCATTTTTAAAGCTCATCCAATGCAATGAATTACTTCAAGCATTTCATTTTCGCAGCAAAATAACTTTAACCAAACAATTCAAAAAATTATATCGTTCTTAAAGGAATTGTTAAAGTGTTGTTTAACCCCTAAATTAAATTACTTTCTTTACGTGATTAATACGATTATTTAACTGATTATCCGTAATAAGAATATAAAAATCATCCGATTGAAATTTCTTTGATTATGATTATCTTAGAATATTTCATATAATTAATTATTTAAATTCAATTTAATATTTACAAATTTCATACATTTTTTTTTTAATCAAAAACCTAATCACACAAAATGTTAATACCTAGATAAAGATATTTAAATTATATCTAAATAAATACTTTAATCTACTAATTTTATTTCACTGTTAAACTTGAACAAATATTTAATTATTAAATTATATATCTTTTAATATTATATATTACTATATTTATCATAAAACAATTCTTTATAGAAATACAAAAAATAAATTTTATTCATTTTTCTAAATAAATATTACATACTTCAACATTTTTAAGAATAAATGTCATAAGTTCTATAAAACAAAGCTTACACCATCTAGATTTTCATAATTTTTCATCTTGTTTGATAAAAAGAACATAGTTTAAAAGTATTTTAAAAAATTAATAATCTGTCTTTTCTAACAGCTTTATGCGTATTATTAGTATAAAGTATATATAATAAATAATAAGAATTTTTACCGTTTTGTTAGTGATTATAAAATTAAATAAAATGGAAGATTTGGAGAAAAGGGATTTAAACGATTTTCAAGAATTTTTTAAAACAAAGTTAATAAAAATAATCT